>CM059042.1:14472333-15714119 GCA_030279155.1 Forsythia viridissima
TTTGTTGGTTCGAAGACTGTAATTCAGGTATCAATTGAACCGTTTTAATGTCTTTTCCTGATGGATTTAAACATGCAAGTTTGTGTAATATTCTGTTTGAGTTGTGTAATAATTTCACAAGTGAATGTCAATAATATGGAATTGGGGCCTGGAGTTAGTATCCATAAAATATTTGGTCTAATTTCATGTTCCCTTCCGATTCCGTGTTTAGTGGGGTCTGAAAATATAAATATGTCTTTCGGCTATAAATATTTGTCCTTATTGTCTAAGGTATTTGACTAGTGAATGATATTTGGCTTTTTTGTTCCAAAGTTCACATATGCATGTGATTACGCTGAATTTGTCCACAACAGATTCGCAGTCATGCACAAAAATACTTTCTAAAGGTTCAGAAGAATGGAGCAGTAGCACATGTACCTCCCCCCCGCCCTAAACGTAAAGCTTCTCATCCATACCCACAGAAGGCGCCTAGAAATGGTTTGTCTTCTCTCTGTCAACAAAATATGATATCAGGTTGGATCAAATTTCTGGCATCTTGACTTGCAATTTCTCTTGACTACTTTTGGCAGTTTTAGTGCCACTACAAGCATCCATGGGTTATCCTTCTTCAGTGAATTCTCTTACACCTGGATATCCTACATGGGACGATGCTTCCATGCTTGTAAACATTCCATCAAGTGGAGCCATGCCATCCCATAATGAATACAATCTTCACGGAGTTGAAGGCATGCACAAGATTTTAAATATGTTGTTTGTCCCTATTTGCACATAAGCACTTACCAAAACAAATAGATTTACTATTTGTACCCAAAAAAAAAAAAATTACTTATCAAAGGGAACTTTTCCTCCTTTATTGTGACATGCAACATTTACTGATTCAGCTGATATGGGATCCATGGAGGGTGCAAATATAAGTAATGGCAGTATGAATGGCATGGGAGATTCAACTAGAACACTGGCAGGTTCTAGGTTGCCAAAGCATGGCAAGCAAGGATCTGTGCTTCATGGTAATATTATTTGTCACATTTCACTTTCCAGTTGGTCTAAGTTACGAGCAATCATGATGAATCTTGAACAGACAATATGCAATCCCCAAAGAGTTCCTCTGTTAAGTCTTTCATAATGTTACCTCTCCTCTACTTGCCCACCTACTCACGTGTTCTTATGGATTCTTTTGCCTTTCCAGTGTCTACATTTTGACATGGCTTGATGTGTCTTGCCCTCTTCATTTTAGACCATTTCTTCTGGACACAGGCATTATAACTTCACTCATTGCTGTTTGTCGGATTAGTACGCTTAACAGAAACTATTACTAAAGCAGCCACCTAGGTTCTGCACGCTGGTTTTTAATTAGGGCTTCAACTCATTAAGTGATATATTGTTGCTAAGATACTTTTGTGATGACATTCATATCTTTGAGAGATGGTATTATTGAAGGATTATTATACCTAAATTATATGCTCTCATGGGGTGTATTATATAGTACTTGTGGAATTTTGTGTGTGTCAGACTTCATTTCTATGTTGTGCTAATTGTTGCCTAATCTAAATTGGCTGGTGTATAACAAAAATTCAGAGACAATGAATACACCGTCACCCTCTGTATCATAAATATGTAGATGCATATAGAAATGTCAAAGCACAACTCCGTCTCTGGAAACTGAGCTCTAGACTATGTTCCGACAGGGTTTTTTTTTTTTTTTCTTTTCTGGAGAGATTGAATATTCATAACCATTCCCTTTATACTTTCCACTGGCTTTGGGTTGCAGGGATGATAGCAGATAAACCATTTAATGAGTCCTCATTGAAAAAATTTGTAGGACCTGCATGCAATTTTGTTACTGTGTATTTATTGGGTTATGATTGCTTAATTCAATTTGTTTTTAGGCATTCCGGATTTTGCTGAAGTCTATAGCTTCATTGGGAGTGTCTTTGATCCATACAGTAAAGGTCACGTGCAGAAGCTCAAGGAGATGGATCCCATTAATTTCGAAACTGTGAGTTCACTTGACGTTTATGTGGTCTTTTGTTTCAAATGTCAAGCAAATAATCCTCAATGTATTGGTGCTGGAATGTATGTGCCAGCTACTCGGAAGAAGCACTCCCGGTTATGTAGTTGATAAATGTAAAATGGATTACTAATAACTTTTTCCCCTTCTTTTCCCTCAGCGCTGGGAGCGGGAAAAGAAAATTCTCAGGGTTGTTAATAATTGATGTGGGGAAAAGAAAGTTCTCTATTCTCTGTGTTTGTGTCTGTGTCTGTGTGCACGTGCGTTATTTTTCATTTTATAAAGCGGAAGGGGGTTGGGCGTGGCATTGTGAACATCACCTCACCTGGGTATCAAGCATCAGACATGGGTATGCATTTAGAGGGTTCAAATAGCATAGAATCGTAGCTGGAGCGAAGTTATGTTGCCACTGTTGGTAACTCAGTTATAATTAATGACGTTAATTCATAACATCTGTGCATACGTGGTTTTTTGGTTCATGCCTCCTGCTTCCTATCATGTTCCCATCGAGAACAACTTTTTACATGGTAAAATTACTTTTGTCCTGTACTTGAAGAAGACAGTACTGTAGTAGAAATTAATGACATGAAGTATTTGTGACTTGTCGATTATATGGATCACATATCTATATTCAACAAAGTGGATAAGAGCTACCAATTCTAGTTTGGGAGCAGGTCTGTTGGTGGTTGACACATTTTTACGGAGAACAAAAAAATTCTTATTTGACGAGAAATAATTCGGAATGTTGCAGTATCTTTTTGGTTTTTCCTGCTTGTTCCATGATAAGTGATATCTTTGAAGTCAGTTCGGGTGTAGAGATATCATATACTTTCAATTGGTATGCAGGTCTCGTTGTTGATAAGAAACCTAACCATCAACTTGTCCAGCCCAGACTTTGAGCCAATTGTAAGTGATGTTCTTTTACTTGTTGTCTCTAGCATATTTATCTAGTGATTTGTTGTTGTTCCATCTTTCACTCTTGTAACACATATCCCCGCCTGGAGGTATCGAGGGTGATTGGCCTAATTCCTCAATAAATTATATCAAGGCTTCATTAGTAAGAATCAAGCTTTATAAAGATTTATCCAGATTCAGAGAATATGAATAATAGGACTTGGTCCTCAGTAATTTGGACCCCTCACGGTACTAAACTCATAGATTTTCCATTACGCACGAATGCCTCGTAAAATGTTTGTGAAACTCATCGCTGCAAAACAATTTTCACTTATTCTTGCAGAGAGAGGTTCTATCATCATACGATGTCAATACAGAAACAGTAGGGGTATGTGCAGCAGCTGTCATCGAAGCAGAATAATGATCTGATGATCACCACTATAGGCTTGTAATTGCATTTTGTTTGTAGTAAGTTTTCCACTTCCTCCTTAAACCGCCCCCCACAAAAAAAAAAAAGAAAAAAAAAAGAAAAGAAAAAAACCAGTAGTAGTAATTAATATGTTATTTTCTCTTGACCAGCACTTGGATGAGAAGTCTCCGGCAGTTAATGAGATATAGACATGAGGTGACACCTCCAGGAGTGTGTTCGATGGTCTCCGAACGAAGGTCTGATTTCCCGAGGCAGACATCTGGTTTGAAGCCCTCAAGGATCTCAATATCTGGACGTGATGTTTCCCATTCAATTATACGGATCTTCAAATGAATGAGAATGCAGTACGCGTTTAGGTTACATTTCTTTAGTGGGTCACATCTTTCTTGAAGCCATTGCCTTCAATTTTACTTGACATAATAATCTAGGTTGCGAGCTGGTAGAACACATGACACGAAGCAATAAAAGCTGTGTCATTATATGATTTTTAAGTAAAAGAAATTTACTTGTTTCCAAGCATTGTTGAAATATAAAATATAGGGGTTTGTTTGCATTTCTTGCTTTGCTGGAACTGGTTTTACATGCATAATGTATATGTTTGGCAGTATTAAAATTAAATTATTTTTTAAGTATTTATAAATTGGGCGTCAGATTGATAACTTTTTATTAATAATAATAATTTGTCTTCCACTTTAAACTTGACCAAATAGTTATAAATAAATGGTACAATTTTTTCGCAAAGCATATTACATCTACCAAAAACTAAATTTGGAATTTAACAAATTTTTTTGGGACAACTTTAACACTTACAAAATGGTGCGATTAGAATATACAATCCCTAAAAATTATTTCATAGAGTATCAAAAATGAATTTGTCAAAACGATATTTAACAATTGTAATAAACAAATTATTATTAACATAAAAAAGCAAACAATTTAATAAATTCACGTGTTAATACATACGAGTAAATTGAAAATTAAGAACAATAGTTTAATATAAAAACTTGTGGTACAAATAGAATAGAGAGGCAGGAAGGAGATAGGCATGGAGAATAGATAGATTGAAATTTTGAACGACCAAACTAGAATTTTTAAAAAATTTGATAGTTATTATGCGCTCGAAATTTATTAAATTCTGTTAAAATTTTCTAATTAATGAAATCTTTAGAAATTAGTTATTGGTGTTCTCTTTGCGTTTGTATTTTGTGTTTTGAATTTATTTTGTGTTTTGTGTTTTGAGTGCTTGTTTTGATATTTTTGAAAATGCGTTCTTTTTGAAATTTTTGAAAATTGTTTCTGAAAACAGAAAACTCGAAAACGCGTTTCCTTGAAACATTTTAGAAATTTGGACTTACTTGGAATTAAAAATAATTATTAATTCAAAACAATTCAAAATAATTATTGTTGGAATTAAAAACATTGAAAAATTTTGGAATTAAAAATAATTATTAATTAAAAATATTTAAAAACAATTATAAACAATTATTTGGAATTAAAAACATTTAAAAACATTGATTGTTGGAATTAAAAATATTTAAAAACAATTAAAAACAATTATTTGGAATTAAAAACATTTAAAAAAAATTATTTGGAATTAAAAATATTTTAAAACATTGATTGTTGGAATTAAAAACATTTTAAAACAATTATATTTGGAATTATTTGAAATTAAAAACAATTAAAAACAATTAAATTAATTCAAAACACTTACAAAAGGAGCCGCGCATGTGAGGAGTCGAACCCGTGACCTCCAAGAAACAATTAGCGCGCTGACCATTGAGGCAAGGAGCCACGTTTTGTTAAAAAAACGCGGAAAATGATTATATTATGATTGTTTTGTACAGCCTAAAATAAAAAAAAAAAACAAAAACGCGGATTGATGATTCGAACCACCGACTCCGTTTTGGAAAACACCTTTTGTTTGTTAAGGAAATCCAAAAATGTCTAAAATGTCATTTTCCGTTTTCTTTGATAATTAAGATGGTGTTTTGAAAAATGAATTTTCAAAAATGGGCAAGATAACACATTTTCCCTATTTCCAAAAACACAAAATAGAAAATGGATTGAAAATGGGCAAGAGAACACACCCTTAGATTTCTAAAGAATATATTTAAATCCAAGTTGAGAACACCTAACGAACCAACATATTTAGATGAAATGAGTTAAGATTGAAAAGAAAAATGTGAAATTTCTTTTAACGAGTTATTGATATAAACAAAATGAGCTGATTGAAACGAAAATATATACAAGTTGAATCACTCTTAACAATAATAAATTTTTGGCTTATTTGCACAAATGGTCCCTGACTTTTGCACTTACTGAGGGTTGAGGACCTATCTTTTCATTTTTGGCAGTTTAGCCCATATTTCAAATGTTTTTGGCAGCAATGGTCATTTTCAACAATTTCCATCCAAATGACCATGAAATTTGACGGTGGAAGTTTTTTTTATTTAAAAAAGGCTTATTTGCACAAATGGTCCCTGACTTTTGTAAAGAAAAATTTGCAGTAAAAGTCCCTAATATTTTAGAAAGTGTTGAAAAGTCCCATAACCTTCTAATCCTAACACATATGACCCTAAACTTTTTTGACAATTTTACCCCTAACTTAAATAAATTAAAAATAACTCACAAACCTTTTTAAAAATACAAATAAGTCCTAAATCTTTTTATTTTTTTACAGATTTACACTTAAAATAATAAAAAGTGTGTCATCAAGTCCCAAAACTTTTAATTTTGTTCACCAAAATGATATTTAAAATGTGTTTGATTAAAATCAGATATTTTAGTAAAAGTGATTGAAAAATTGCGGGACCATAAAATGCGTGGTTAAAATTAATTGTTGACTTTGACTTTAAATTTTTAACAAAATCAAAATTGAAAACAAACTGGCTCTTAGAATCTCTACAGATTTTGTCCAGTGGTCTATTAATTAACAAAAAAATTATACCCATGATCAAAATTTGACCAATTTAAAATTTTAATTTATTTTTCATATCAATTATTAGAGGTGGTAAAATGAGCCAGCCCAGATAGTCCGGTCTCTAGGCTGGGCTGGTCTAATAAAAAATTGATTAAATAAAAATTAGGTCAATTTAGTCCGATACAACTAGTCAACCGGGCTGGCCCGATAATTTTTTTTTTGTCCAAGTTCCTACCCCACACTTCAAACACCTCACCCATTCCCTCCCCGTGAAATGTGGCTGCCAGGGGTGGGGTGTTTGAAGTGTGGGGTAGGGACTTGGGTAAAAAAAAAATTATCGGGCCAGCCCGGTTGACTAGTTGTATCGGACTAAATTGACCTAATTTTTATTTAATCAATTTTTTATTAAACCAGCCCAGCCCAGAGACCGGGCTATCTGGGCTGGCCCATTTTACCACCTTTAGTAATTTATATAAAAAATAAATTAAAATTTTAAATTAGTCAAATTTTGATCATGGGTATAATTTTTTTGTTAATTAATAGACCACTGGACAAAATCTGTAGAGACTCTAAGAGCCCGTTTGTTTTCAATTTTGATTTTGTTAAAAAGTTAAAGTCAAAGTCAACAATTAATTTTAACCACGCATTTTATGGTTCCACAATTTTTCAATCACTTTTACTAAAATATTTGATTTTAATCAAACACATTTTAAATATCATTTTGGTGAACAAAATTAAAAGTTTTGGGACTTGATGACACACTTTTTATTATTTTAAGTGTAAATCTGTAAAAAAAATAAAAAGATTTAGGACTTATTTGTATGTTTAAAAAGGTTTGTGAGTTATTTTTAATTTATTTAAGTTAGGGGTAAAATTGTCAAAAAAGTTTAGGGTCATATGTGTTAGGATTAGAAGGTTATGAGACTTTTCAACACTTTCTAAAATATTAGGGACTTTTGCTACAAATTTTTCTTTACAAAAGTCCGGGACCATTTGTGCAAATAAGCCTTTTTTAAATAAAAAAACTTCCACCGTCAAATTTCACGGTCATTTGGATGGAAATTGTTGAAAAGGACCATTGCTGCCAAAAACATTTGAAATAGGGACTAAACTGCCAAAAATGAAAAGATAGATCCTCAACCCGCAGTAAGTACAAAAGTCAGAGACCATTTGTGCAAATAAGCCATAAATTTTTTTACCCTTTAAAATACAGGGGCGGATTTAGGGCTGGGCCTCACTGGGCCCAGGCCCAGGCCCAGCCCTAACTTGGACCACATGTAATATGTACTTTAAAAAAAAAAAAAAATTTGTTGAAGGCCTACCCCTGGCCCAGGCGCCCAGCCCAAACCCAATAATTGTTTGAGACCACAAAACCATCAGCCATTTCTCAAATCATCAACCTCGTTGACGTTGAAATCCATTTTTCAAACGGCCACAGAACATTTTTACAAAACAGCAGCCATTTCTTCCTGATTAAACCATAACCATAAGCCCTTTCACATTCAAAATCATCAATTTTCACCAAATCATCAACAATGTCTCTAATTTCGCAAACCGCAGTAGGCAAGCAGCTCTAAATTCGCAAATCACAACAAGTCAAGAGCCCTAATTTCGCATGACAGTAAGTTTATTTGCTACTGAAATTTTGCTTATCATGTTTTAATTTCTAGAAATGCTGCTGTTGGTGCTATTAATTGATTATTTCTTGATGTTGAAATTTGTTATTTTGCTGATAATTGAAATTTTACATGTGCTGTTGAAAATTTTGGAATTCTGTGGACATTTTAATTTTGTTCATCAGTTAATTTTGGTTCTATTTAGTGATTATTTCTTCCTGTTTAAAAATTTCATTTTGCTGGATGCTGGTGATGCCACTGAATCTTAAATTTGACTTTTGTTGTTGAAATTTTCGGAATGTTGTTGTTATGTTGGAAATTTTAGAATGCTGTTGTTCATCAGTTCATCGATTAATTTTTGTGCTCAGATTTTGATGGATAAATTTATGACTTATTTGATGGTGAACTTTTTAAATAAGATAATGACTTATTTGAAAATTTTATATTCTCATTATACTGGGCTCAAAAAAATTTCAGTTATGGTTCCCCCTCATTCGGCCCACCCCTTTGACATATCCTGGCTCCACCCCTGTTAAAATATGTATTCTTTTTTAGAGTTGCTTTAAAAATGCATTGCAGGATTGAATAATTCCCATTAACCTAATGCAAAAACGTGCAAATAATAAGAAAACCACTAAATTTTTAAATTTTTTGCCTTCACTTGAAATTTCAAAACCATATGTTCAAATCTCTTCTTGGCTCCGTTCTTGTTCTTATTCTTTCCATGTTTCCGAATTCATATTCACGCGTGACACATTTTTGTCTGCGCGACTCTTTCTTTTATAAGTGAAGTTCTATCATACTTGGAGGCCGAGGAGAAATAATCCGGTGTTGAGGAGGAGGATGATGAAGTTTGTGTTTGTGATATATTCGATTCTAACAATTTTTTTTATTCAATCTTAATGATGCCGGAATGTATTAGAATTTATATGTAACAACAGTCTATCTGAAATTAACATAATTGGTTTATGTCATTTCAAACTTGTCAATTATTTACCTTTATTTTATTTTTCTCATAATCTCTCGGGGGTTTTTAATTAGTTATTGAAGATGATAAAATTGATAAACATGGATGAACAAATTGATAAATTTCATTTCAAACAGTAGCTGTAAATTTTTATATATATATTTATAAAAAATATATATTTCACAATTTTAATAAATTTCTTAATATTTATTAATTCCTATAGATTTCATGAATTTTAATAGAATTGGATATATTTCATAAGAGTTCTATATTATAGATATTAATAGATTCTCATGAGTTTCATTGATTTTAATGAATTTGTTGTATTTTTACCTTCTCAATTACTAAAAACAACTTTGTCAATCAGAACTTTGAAAAAAATTTAAAATTCCACCATACCATTTCAAGTTTATTTTTTTCTTTCCAAACTAAATTATGTTAGGACGAACAACTTGTTCTAAAATTAATGTTAACAAGTCAACTCTCTACAAAAGCGTACATCTTTATTTGTTTAAAAACTAGACTAATAACTAAAAAAGAAAAAAGAAATAGATAACTAATTTATGGTGTGTGTGCGCGCTTATATATATATATATATATATATATATATATATATATATATATATATATATATATATATATATATATATAATGTACCTTTTAAATATTACAAATGAGTAACGAGATGTTTATTACTTTCAGCAAAATTATAAATTATAGAAGTTAATGAAGTTCGTACAATGTACTTTTTTTTTAACTTTAATTACTCATTGTGGACAAATTGAATACAAATTTTTAAGAAAAATAAAACACAAAATGGTACAACTTCTGACTAGATTACTCAAAAAAAAAATTATAATATTGTGATTAGAAAATAAAATATTAGAACATTATCGTATATTATAATAAACTCATAACTTTGTCATTTAAAACAAAAAACTCATAAAGTTGAAAATATGGGCTACGTATAGAAAAAAATGAAATAAAGATTTGGAGAATTATAAATTGGTACAAAACGTTTCTAGCAAAATATTAGGTGAAATGTGAGAGGTTTGAGGCAAAAAAAAAAAAAAAAAAGCCCAACCGGTACAAAAGAGTTTCCAGTGAAATAGTATGTGAAAGTTGAGAGAGAGAGAGAGAGAGAGAGAGAGAGAGAGAGAGAGAGAAAAGATAAGCCAATTGAATTTTTTGGGACTAGAATTGTTAAAAATTTTTAGTATTATAATTAGGAAAATTTGCACATTTCGTTCTCAATTTTTGCTGTTTATTAGTAATCTACTATTTAATATTTTTTTTAGTATTAAACATCTACAATTTTTTATTTAATTGTAAATCACGTCTCTGTTGACAGATAATAATGTATTTATCTTCCTATTTAAATAAACAAAACTAAAAGAAAGCAAAAAAATTTTTAAAAACAAAGAAAAATTGCAGAAAAAAAGTTCAATAATTTTTCAAAAAGTACAAAATATCTTCTTTTTCCTCTACCTTATCCTAACCTATACTTCTTGCCCATAAAAAGTTTTATGGTGGACTTGTTCAAACAAAAAATTGGAGCCCTATTAAAGTTAACTGCAAAGCGAACACCAAATTCAAGAAGCCAACCTTCTTGACTCAAAGAAAAAACGCGCCCATATAATTGTCTTCAGAACGACGAAACCTCAATTGGAAAAAACTTGGGATTGCTGGTCAATTTCTAAGTTTGTTGGCTCTAAAACATAAACTGAGCATTTGAAAGGTTAGGATTGAAAATTTGTGATATGGGTTTGAGAACACCTTTTAGTTTCTTGAGAGGCCCAAATCTTGGCCCACTTTCTTAATAGGGCTACAAAACCCTAGTAAACCCTCAACGGTTCAGCCCCTATAAACACACGGTGGCATTCCAGTAATTAACCCTCATTTCCCGTTCTATATATATATATATGAAGCTCACCTAGAAACCCTAAAAATTTTCACCCTCTCGCACCAAATTTTATACGCTCTCCCCACCCCACTTTCCCAACTCAAAATGGCCGCCGCCGCCCGTCCCCTCGTTACCGTGCAAGCCCTAGAGAATGATATGGCCACTGACGGAGCTTCCTTGCCTCTTCCTGATGTGATGAAGGCGTCGATCCGCCCGGATATCGTGACATTTGTTCACGGTCAAATCTCCAACAATGCTCGTCAGCCTTACGCCGTGTCCAGGCGCGCCGGCCACCAGACCTCCGCTGAGTCATGGGGAACTGGCCGTGCCGTGTCGCGTATCCCCCGTGTTCCCGGTGGTGGTACTCACCGTGCCGGACAGGGTGCGTTTGGAAACATGTGCCGTGGTGGTCGCATGTTTGCTCCTACCAAGATCTGGCGCCGCTGGCATCGGGCAGTGAATGTTACACAGAAACGCCATGCTGTGGTTTCTGCGATCGCGGCATCTGCAGTTCCTTCCCTGGTACTTGCCCGTGGGCATCGGATTGAGGAGGTTCCTGAGTTGCCTCTTGTTGTTTCCGATTCGGTCGAGGCACTGGAGAAAACGAATGCTGCTATTAAAATCCTTAAGCAAATTGGAGCTTATTCCGATGCTGAGAAGGCTAAGGATAGTCTTGGTATTCGTCCTGGAAAGGGTAAAATGCGCAATCGTCGCTACATTTCCAGGAAAGGCCCTCTTATTGTATACGGTACTGAGGGTGCAAAGCTCGTGAAGGCATTCCGTAACATCACTGGTGTTGAGGTTGCTCATGTGTCGCGACTCAATCTGCTGAAACTGGCTCCTGGAGGTCATCTTGGGAGGTTCATCATCTGGACCAAGTCTGCTTTTGAGAAATTGGACGAGATTTATGGTACTTTTGACAAACCATCTGAGAAGAAGCATGGATATGTGTTGCCGAGGGCCAAGATGGTAAATGCTGATCTGGCTAGGATCATTAATTCTGATGAGGTGCAGTCTGTGGTGAAGCCTATCAAGAAGGAGATCAAGAGGGCTCCATTGAAGAAGAACCCGCTGAAGAATCTGAACGTGATGCTGAAGCTTAACCCATATGCTAAGGCTGCAAGGAGGATGTCGCTTCTGGCCGAGGCACAACGAGTTAAGGCAAAGCAGGAGAAGCTCGCCAAGAAGAGGAAGCCAATCACTAAGGTACTTTTGACTTCACTTTTTATTTGGTTATGGATGTTACTGAGTACTCATTAGTAAGTCAATTGCGCTTAAACATTTTAATTCCGATTTTTTCTTCTGATTTTCCGGCTGTAATACATATTCAGTACTCCTTTGTTATACCTCCTTGATTAGTCATCAGAATATGTGGGCGCACATATTTATCTGAAAATAGGTCAATGTAGTCTTTTAAAAAATTGACGCCGTTTGGAGGAAACCTTGGGGATTAATAAAGGACTCTTCTCTAGCTTCTTTGTTCGAAGAAGAATAGTCCAAAGACTACTTGTTTGATAGGCATGGCCTAAAAACATAATACAAAGCAAATTGCTTATATTGACCGTGGATGCTAAAAGATGATTGTGATTTTTCTTTATTGATTTTCATTGTCCTGCTTTTATAAGTTAGTTTCTGTAAAACTCTTAAAATTGGGATATGTCCATTATGAAATGTTAAATTCAAGTTTGAAAAATTTTGTATACACAATCATATTCATAATATTTCCATAGGACACAAAATATTGTTTATTCTCTTATGTTCCTTTCTTGTAAGTACTTAAAACTGCACTTTATCTTGCAGTTATGGTTCTGAATTTTGAACAACTTTTGATAATCTTTCTTTGTGTAGTGCTGCTATGACTTGTGTAGTTGTGTGGCTTTGTACTTGAAATTGAGCAGCCACCTGACTAAGCTCTGTAGACCCTCTGTCTCACATAGTATAAAACACAAGTTATGCCTGATGTGCCAAACTTGTGAATAATCTAATTATCAACTGTCTGTTTTTTATTGGGTCTAAATTGTCAATGTTTGTGTCAATTTTTTTTTTAACACTTTAGCTGACAACCAACCAAAAATATTTATTTGATGATATTGCATATCCCTTGCGGGTATATATTGTTTAAATCTGTAGAGTTTCTGAGGATTTATTTAATATTATAAAAAGAACTTTGACATTTGTAATTCACTTGAAAGTTTGAAAAAGTAACTTATCCTAACGTGTTTGGGAACAAAAGGTTTCTTTATACTTAGTTTCTAAGTTTAGCCAAACATGCTCTTCAAAGTTGGTTGCTTGCTCTTTGCATTGCTGGGTGCTAACATGATGGTGGGCAAATATTGTGTTTACTTATTTCGAATCTGTTTACGTATTGCCTTCATTTGTTTCCTGGTTGCTTTCATCTGCAGGAGGAGGCTTCTGCAATTCAGGCTGCAAGCAAGACATGGTACAAGACTATGATCTCAGATAGCGATTACACCGAATTTGAGAACTTCTCAAAGTGGTTGGGTGCCTCCCAGTGATATTCTGTTTGGAGTCTCTTAGAAACTATTTTATTAACTTTTGCTTGTTTTACTGTTGTCTCTTGTTTTTCAATTTTAAGACGTGAAGGTTATCATATGGGGAGGGGAATGACAGCAATGACTTTTCTTTATTCAAGTTCTCAGATTTCTTCCCTTCTCCATAGTTTGGTGTCTTAGTTTTTATGGCTAGTTTGAGAAATTTTGGTTCAGACATGTTAAGGATTTTACAGAATCTCTTGTTATTAATGAATGGATATTTTATTAGCACTTGGTATTTATGTGATCGAAATATCTAATATCCTCTGCAGTTTTTGGAGTAGGTTGTGCTCCTCCTCGATTTGGACATGTTTGTTTATCTACAAACTGGGGTAACCATCGCTTTCCGTGTTAATAGACAAAACTGAACTGGACATTATAAGAGTCACAAATGTTCAGAATACAGTGGCTTGAACATCTTCCAAATCTCCTCTCCTAACACTGTCTGGTTATCTTGGCAATGAAAATAACCTCCCCTTTGAACCTACGGTCCTGTTCTCCTCCCCACTTGGGGGGGGGGGGGGGGGTGCAGGACCGTGTTAAACATACTGCAATCAAACTTTAAACAGATTGTAGTTGTTAACGGAGTCTGTTATTGACAATTAAAATGAAGTTGGAATCAAACAAAATAAAATATGAATATGAAAAGGAAGACTTCTTACTTTGAAAATGCAATTTTAAAATTTTCTTCATTGTGTGAAGAAGATTAATGCTTTTGGAGAGTTTTGGCTTTCAAATGATGAGGAGAGAAGATAGAGTATTTTGTGGAGTTTAATTTTGAATTTCAAATGAGTTAACAAGACAATGTTAGTTGTTATGTTCTTACCTTAAAATTCATATTTGTTATTGTCTTGAATTTAAACATATTTTAAATAAATTTTGGTCCATGGCCTTTTTGCATAATTTGATTAAATCACCTGACCATTTTATCCACACATTTCCACAGAGAAAAAGTAATAGAACTAAATGTTTGAGATGCAACTATACACGATAATAGATAAACTTATAAAAATGTTTTGTGTTGCCTAACAATCAAATGCTATTTCTTAACGGTAGCTTATGATATATGAAATGAATGTTTAATAGTTGTGATATTAATACATTAATAGAACATTGATCATTTTATTTGAGAACTTAGCACAGTGAGATGCAAATCGAGCTTTTTATTCAAAATATTATTGGTTGACTACTGAACTCAGTCTCAACCAATTGTCGAGATTATTTATGAGTACATTTTTTTTCTTCGTTTATTAATTATATATAAATTAATCGTTACTTAAAAAGATATTATATTCTTTAACAGTTGAAGATGTACACAAAAAATGTCACATCAACTGGTTATGGGTGGTCTTGAATTTACAAATAAATCGTATTTGTTCTTTTATTAAGTTAATGTTTAGAATAGAATAGAACTTCAAGTCTCTAACACGAGGTATCACTTTTTGCAATAGAATTTCAAATTTGTAATAAGTGGTATTAGAATCATACTCCAAACTTAATTATATGAATATGTGTAATAAATACTCGAATTCGTGTGAAAAATCTGAACGAACGGGTGAGCTCCAATTGGAGATTCTCTCATGGTGAATTCAAGGCTGGCAATCGGGCTGGCTGCTGCTATGACCCGTAGGAAAAGCCCGATGAAATTTGACCCGGTCCCGGGCCTAAGGTCCAAGGCCATCCGGCCCTTAGAGCTCAACCTTTTATAGAAAAAATAATTGGGGTTAATTGTGTTATAAATGGTGCATATTGCATCCACTACTTAATATTTTAAATTTAGTTTTAAAATACTGTTGATATACATTTCTTTTAAATACTATTTAATATATTAATAATATAATAAAACTAAACTAAATCAATATATCCCAAAATTTTGCAAAACAAAATCAAAACACCCTAAAATTATTGAAATCAAGCTTGCAACCCGTATTCCTAAATTTGTAGGGTTCCTATAGAAATCAATCAATCCCATTTTTTGCCCAACATTTGATGAAATTTCCATACATTGCTTGATTCTTCTCTCTCCATAAGGTACATTCGTAATCCCAAAGCAGGGATTTTCAAATTTCAGCACTTCTTCAAAAAAGCTAAAATTTTGGAGTTGGAAGACATTGATTCGCTGTTACTGAGGGTAAAATTTTTTGTATGGATACTCTAACTCGCAGATTAATTCGTTCATGGACAAAAACAGAGTCACATGAAGATGGAAAGAAGTCCGCAGTACATTTGAAGCAAAATTCGTTTGTCTGGACACACCCTCTCCTAAAAAAGAAGAAACGTTTGAAAAAAAACAAGTCTAGTGTTAATATTGTTAGTCGCAGGCAAACGAGCTCATCTACAGCGAAAGAATCACCCAAAAATCAGAATGTTGACAAAGGAATTTCAGAAACGGCAGCTCAAACTTTTAGCTCGAAGAAGATTAACGAATATCAAGTTTACAAACCCCATGTACCACTATCATTCATGTTATGATTTCTATTATGCATCTATTTATACGAGAAATATTCATTTGCTATAAATAAATGAACGTAAGAAAAACGGGTATGCGAGAATTCATAAGATAAAAAGTTGAAAAAATATTTTGGGGGTTGGGAGTTTTAGAAGTTTTTAGAAGAAAAGTGTTTAGTTTTTCCATCAATTGTCTATGTGGTGCAATGTATGCACCTATCTATCTAGTTTTGGATTGGATTGCAGGAGATTAATTGAATTTGTGTTTCAAGGACAAGAAATGAAAATATTGTTGGAAACTAGTACGAGAATTAGTCAGAAAATAATTTTTTTTAATTCAATAAACCAGGATCTTTGGTAAACATTCACATGTTTATTATAATTAAATACTAATAGTTTAATATTATAACAAAATCGATAAACGATATTGGTCTCGATCTGATTCACAAACTTTCCGCTTTTGATTCACAAACTTGGTGCTCCCAAAATTCAAGTTTTCTATGGTATTATTCCAATTAGGGTAATTTGCGGTCTTCATCCTCAACCTTTGAATTTTTGGTACTTTTATCTCCATTCTTTATTTTTTGGCACCCATATCCTCAACCTTTCTTATTTTGGTGGCTGAAGTCCCCAACCTTTGAACGTTTGGTACTTTTATCCTCATTTTTTATTTTTTGGCACCTATATTCTCAACCTTTCTTAATTTGGTGGCTGAAGTCCCCAACCTTTGAACGTTTGGCACTTTTATCCTCATTCTTCATTTTTTTGCACCCATATCCTTAACATTTCTTAATTTGGTGGCTGAAGTCTCTAACCTTTGGACTTTTGTATCATATTTTAAAATTTTTTAATTGAAACTTATGAAAAGTTTATTTAAAGTCAAGTTTTGTGTGTAATTTTATCTATAAATGTTGATTTATTTAAAAAAAAACTTATTTTTACAAATTTTATGAGATTTTTATTTTTTTGCACACATATCTTCATTCTCCATTTTTTTGCACTCATATCCTCAAATTGAGCATTAATCAAAATATAGTTTTCTAAATAAAACAATTTAATCTGAATAATACAATATTCAGAAAATAGGACTGGTCATCGACCCAAAAAAGATATCGGGTCAAATATCAAAAAGTTGAACCAAGTCGAACCAAAGTCGACATGGTTTCAATTAAAATTCAATTCTTTGCACCCATATCCTCATTCTTCATTTTTTTGCACCAATATTCCCAAATGGAGCATTAATCAAAATATAGTTATCTAAATAAAACTATTTATTTGAATAATACAATATTCAGAAAATAGGACTGACCATCGATCCAAAAAAAATAACGGGTCAAGGGTCAAAAGATCGAACCGGTTTCAATTAAAAAATTAAAAATTAATCTAAAAATATCATAAAATTTTTAAAAATAAGTTTTTTTTAAATAAACCAATATTTATAGACAACATTACTCACAAAACTTGGCTTTAAATAGACTTTTCATAAGTTTTAATTAAAAAATATGACACAAAAGTCCAAAGGTTGGAGACTTCAATCACCAAATTAAGAAATGTTAAGGATATGGGCGCAAACAAATGAAGAATGAGGATAAAAGTACCAAATGTTCAAAGGTTGGGGACTTCAGCCACCAAATTAAGAAAGATTGAGGATATAGGTGCCAAAAAATAAAAAAATGAGGATAAAAGTGCCAAACGTTCAAAGGTTAAGGACTTCAGCCACCAAAATAAGAAAGGATGAGGATATGGTGCCAAAAAATAAAGAATGGGGATAAAAGTGCCAAAAGTTCAAAAGTTGGGGATGAAGGCCGCAAATTACCCTTCCAATTATATATTACACAAGCGTGTGGGCACATTTTAATTGAATCAAAAAACTAATTTCTAAACTGGATAAATTTGGAAAACCAAGAAGATAATATTTAAGTCAAACAAGACTTAAGAATTTTTCTTTCTTCTCTTTTCTTAATTGTTGGAATTAATTTACATCACATGCAATGTGATATAAATATGACAAGCGTCTTGATTGGAAACAAGTCCAATTAGGGGTGGGCGTGAGTCGGTTTTCGACCCAACCAGACCCGAACCAAACAAAATTTCTGAAAAGTTGGGCCCGGCTAAAGAATAATTTTTTTTTCGAAAACGACTCGACTGGATCCACAAATCGACCCGAGTCAGTTCAGGTCAGTTCGATTTGTCAGTTGAGCGGGTTTTTTGCCCAGCCTTAAGTCCAATTAGCTTATGGTTGATTTAATTACACATGTAATCCTTGAACTTACATTACAATTACAATCAAGTTCAAAACTT
Source organism: Forsythia viridissima (assembly GCA_030279155.1). NCBI lineage: Eukaryota > Viridiplantae > Streptophyta > Magnoliopsida > Lamiales > Oleaceae > Forsythia > Forsythia viridissima. The sequence continues at coordinate 14,490,373 of CM059042.1, forward strand.
TCATAGTAATTGTGATCAAGCTCAAAATTTTATAGAGCTACCACAAGACCTGTCCGAATATATATTTTCCAAACTCTAATAATTAGATTCTGTCTGGTCGATCCTAGACCGCTCAATCTAATTATTAGACTTTTGCTTTTTACACTAAAGGCCAAAGACTACATTCTCATAATATATAAGATTACAGAAGCTGTAATGTTTTCCTCTGACCTACCGATCCTATCGTATATATATTTCATCCATGTCTGAGATCCGATAATTAGGTATGAGCATAAATGATCGTTTTGCCCTTCTAATTATTCTCACTAACTTTAAGTTACATTATCTTCACCGGTCATGTGAACTAATTCACAGATGTCGAAGTTTAGTCATCGCTAAACACTAAGCTCAGATTTATAACCGTTCAAAAGAAAATACTTAAGTTGTCACTCGACCTATTTTTCAAGGCGACAGTTCCCAACACGGATTCGAGTTCTCTACTTCACTCATTCTCAACTTTCCAACTCACCAAGTTATTTGATCAATTAAATTGATCTCACCAATTGGTGAATCAAATTGCCATCAAACTAAAGAAAGATATACACAATCATGTTAATAGATTTAGATGAAATATCCGGTGATCAAGTGGATTTTAATTCTTCACACGGTCATGCTATATAATTAAATTCGACACGTAGTCCATTTAATACACTCCAAATGTACTAGTATCTCCATTAAACCATTTCTGCGATAAGGACAAATTGCATACCCGAATAATTAAATAGTCAACACTACAACCTTCTAGTATAAGGCGCCAACCCTTATACATTAGTTGTGAATAATTTTATTCATGATAAAAATATAAGTTGTGTCATACTATGCTTCTCAACGTAAGCACCCAACTTATATTTTCACAAGTGATCATTGACACTTTATTTACACGCTCAATATTAAACAAATGCAATGATAATAAATTAATACAAATCACAATTTTATTCAATATAAATTGTCATTTCATCACAACAAAATTATACTATTTGAATATACATCCTAATAGATATGACACAATAGTCTTGTTTTCTTTCAAAGACCTAACAATAGAAATAGAAACTACGTATAAAACTTCAAGTGTTAACACCAACAAATTTAAGAATCCTATACTATACTTGTGTCGTAGCATTAAGGGGCTTTTGGCGCAAATGGTCAATAACGTATGTCTTTAGTGCGTTTTTGGTCCATAACCTTTCATTTTTGGCTAGGAGGTCTCTAGCCTATGCCACTGGTTGCAAAAGTGGTCCATATGGACGGATTTCATCCAATTTTACCGTTGGTTGGATGCATGGAGTGGACTCTCCTTTATTTTGTCTTTACCTGCAGGGGCAAATTAGTTAAATCACTTTTTTTTTTTTTTTGCATGTCTTCATATTACCCAACAATGGTTTGAGAATTTTGAAAAAAAAAAAACTCTTACCATACTGAAACACGAGAAAATTATCATTCAATCATTGCAAAAAAACGTAAATTGAACCCAATGGGAAGAAAAGCAGATTGCGTTGGATGAATATTTTTTAGGACTGGTGTGCAGATAGAATGTTTCTGGTTTTACAAATATATAAATGGCACTCATAGTTAGTAGGTCTCAAATGTGATTCCTATGTTTTTTTTTTTAGGAAATTTCTCTGGTTTTGCAAATGTGTACACCAATTAATTGAAAATTTCTCTGCAAATGTTGTTTGGGAGTAATGTTCGTGCAACTTTTTCAATAAGTTTAAAACTAACATTACACCATTTTACATACGTTAGGGACCAGTTGTGCACCTTTACTGAAAAAGTTAGAGACCAGTTGCGTACCTTTAATGAAAACGTATGGACCACATATGCATCTGAAACATTAAGGACCATTCATACACATTTACTGAAAATGTTAAGGACTATCTATGCACCATATTCAACAACTTTCATTTCCAACAATTTTCATCTCCAACAACTTTCATCTCTAACAATTTTCTTTCATTCATCCAACAACTACAATATACATTACAACATGTTACCAGAGAACCCAAAAAACCCAAAAACCAAATCTTTCAACTCTACACATAAAACCTAAAAGCTAAATATTTCAAGAACCCACAAACCAAATCTTCCAACTCCAAACATAAAACCCGAAAACCAAATCTTCCAAGAATCACCCAACTTCAAAAATTATGAACTCTTGCATATGGTTTACTAGAGAAAGAGAAATAAAAATAATGGTTTACACATCTTCTCTCTAATGGTAGCTTACATTCAACAAAGATTGAATTCCATTTACCTTTTCTAATTCCATCAAATATCTTACTTCAAAGGAGAGAGAAAGTGTATGTATATGTAGAAATTGTTAGTTGAAACCAACCAAATGAGAAGTTGTGTGATTTGACCAATTTGTCCATGCAGGTAAAGACAAAATAAAGGAGAGTCCACTCCACGTACCCAACTAACGGTAAATTTGGACGAAATCAGTCCATAGGGACCGCTTTTGCAACCAATGGCATAAGTTAGGGACCTCCTAGCCAAAAATAAAAGGTTATGGACCAAAAATACACTAAGGGCATACGTTAGGGATCATTTGCGCCAAAATCCCTAGCATTAAGACATTATTGGTATGTTTGAGAAGCTAGAAAATATATATTTATATACATTAATTAAAAATATTTGTGTCAATTTTTATTTCTTTTTAATCTTATCTAATATAACATGCAATGTTAGAAACTAGCACGAGAATTAATCGGAAAATAAAAAATTTCTTTAATTCAATAAATGAGGATCTTTTTGCTAGGCGTTCACGTGTTTATTATAATTAAATAGTTTTGTATTGTACCTGAATTGATAAACGATACTGAATCTTGATTTGATTTACAAACTTTTCGTTTTTTATTCACGAATTTGGCGCTTTCAATGTTCAAGTCTTCTATGGTTTTCTCCCAAGTATAGATTACACCGACGTGTGAACACTTTTTAATTGAATCAAAAACTAATTTATAGACTGAACAAATTTCTAGATTTAGAAAACTAAAAAGATAAAATTCAAGCCAAACAAGACTTAAGAATTTTCTCTCTCATCTTTTCTTAATTGTTGGAATGAATTTACATGTTCAATATTAAACAAATACAATAATAATAAATAAATACAAACTAAAATTTTATTCAATATAAATTATCATTTCATCACAATAAAATTATACTATTTAGACATAAATTCCAACACATCTCCATTATTTCCCATGCTCCATCGACGGTTTATCAATTTGATCATTGTCGTTGCGCAAAACAATGAGATAAACAAACATTTGCAGAAAATGACAAGACAACAATGTTCGGATAAACTTGAAAAATAAAGCCGCAAGGACAATTGGACGATCTAAATCACCTAATCATAAATATTAATTTAATATGATCCACCAAATTTAATTAAATCTATGTACTATTGATTCTTCCCCATTTTCGATGAATCCAATGAAGGTGCTAGAAGATTAAGTCGGAAAAAATGAAATGTATCAACAATTTAGATGGTAATAAATTACTATCACATTCTTCAATGAATAAAATGCACTCCAATTGTATTATAACTATCTAGATGGTGCTAAATAGCATTACTCATTAAAAAATTTAATAACAATCATAATACTTAATTACTTTCATGCAATTAATATGTAAACAAATAATCATTTGTTACTTTGTACTATGGGTGGCAATGGGCCTAGTCTGTTCAGTTGGCCAACTCAACTCGACTTGTTTCACTATGATTCTATGAGCTCGAGTCGAGTTCAAATTTCAACTAGGTGAGTCGAGTCGAGCCGAGCGATGAGCTTGTTCTATTTTCTTATTTAGTTACGTTAAATTTCTTAGTTTTTATTTTGTATTTAATTTTTTATAAAATGATCGAAAAGCTCGCAGGTCGGCCAGCCCCGACCCTGGCCCCTTGGTCAATGAGTTGAGCCCGACTCAATTAATGTGTCGAGCTGAGCCTGGGTAGCGTGCTGAGGTGAGTTGGATAGCCAGCCCATGCCGGCTCGATTCGATCCCTAGCCATCCCTAGGTTAGTACTTATATTATAGTTAATGGAGTTGCAATTCTTGTTATACATGGACAACTTGTGCTCACTTTAATGTTCTTATTTTTAATATAACCTATTCGCAATCCATGTTTTTTCGAATTTTTTTAAGCATTTGTGTTCCCTTTATATGAGATACAATGTTCAAAATAAAATTCGATTTACATCCAGGGTATGCCATATTTAATAGGTCTAAAAAATACAACAAATACATTTTAGTACGGTAAAGTTCATGTTATTGAATAGATCACTAAAATTTTGTTACAAACATACAAGTTATTTTATGATTGTGAATGTCAGTCTTACCACATGGTTTTGCAAAAATCAAATATAATTGTATTAATTTTTTTAAGTACATGTAGCACTAGTAGTATTTAATATTAATGTACGTGACAATAAATAATATGTCCAATTAAATAGGTCATATATCTCTACATTTAATTGAAATTATCATTTAATACCACATATATTGTCACGTAGAGTCGTGCTATATAACATTATTCTAAATTTTCAACAAAATGTCAAAAGAGTATGGTTATTTATTACCATTAGTGTCCACCATTAATCTATGTAGCAATATGACCATTTATACATGTCTATATAGACAAGTGATAAACACAGTCAAAATGAATAATACATGTAACATCACGGGTACTTAATTAGCACCAGTTTATACGATATTAGATCCCACCATCATATTATCCAATAAATAAAAACACATTTCAACGCATTGAGGTCCACGAGAACCACTTATAGACTGCTACATAGCATGACTATGTGAAAATATGTGTAATACTTACAATCGTCTTATAATGTACGTTGTTATGACTTTGTATTATTAATTTTTGTGAATATTTTTTTGTTTTATTTGTGTACATCCGACGTGATGTGTAATTTACGCCAATTAACATATTGTAAATTATAATAATACAATTAGTCAATACCATGAATATGATTCCATCAATCAACATAGGTTCTGCTTGACAAGTTTTATTAGCTATTTAAGCTCATTCACAAAGTTCTATTAAATATTTAAGATAAACACAGACGTTAAAAATTGGTGTGACTAGATGAATAAATAAAATAAATTGATTGACACGTAACAAAAAAATAAAAATAAATCAAGACTCAATACTGCCATTGTCGAGCCCATTGGACCCAATGTCCCCTTTTTAAAATTTACTTTCATTGATCAATTCTTTATTGACTTGATCGTGTCCAGTCCACTTGACCTGCCTAAATTTTCTATCATGGGGCATACAAAGTCTTGCACGATAGAATAAGAAATTTAATTTTCTGCAGAGTTTAGAATTCCAATAGATTTGACTTTGATAACTTGGGCTTGCTTTATTAAACATTAAATATTTTTTTGTTAAAAAGCAAATAAGAGAAAATAGCAGCACAGGTCACCAACCTTCGATAGGCATTGCAATTTGGTCTCCAACTTCAAAACAGAATAAGTAGAATACGATTTTACTTTTATCTTTCACTCACAAGTTAAATTATTGTTCAAAGAATAATATACACAATTTTAATTCGATTGTGCAGCCCATTCTAGTTAGTACAAGATATTTGAAGCATCAATTAAAAATTTAATTATTATAGTAGTATTTTACTAATAACTCGTATGCAACTTTAACTATGTTATATTATATATAATTGAATTCTACATATTTTTTCCTTTTCAACAGATAAACAAGAAATAAAAATTTAAGATATAATAATTATATTTTGATCAATATAAAAAATTTAAAAAATAATTCAATTACAAAAATACTAAAATCACAACTCCATCAAACGAAATTTAACTTATACAAAATGGTCAATCAAAACAAGACTCAAGATGCTCATGCCAATTCAAAAGAGTGTAATGATCTCCTACTCACGGAGAATAACCCACGAAGAGTAAGCCAAACAAGTTATGAGCATAAATTGTGTTTCAGCATATGCATTCTAGTTTATAAGCACAATTGGGAGGTTTTTTTTTTTTTTTTTTTTTCGAATCAAAATTAAATCAATCTGTCTATTACGTATTTAGAATTTTCTTAAAACTATAAAAATTATTTAGTATTTCGTTTGAAAATTAACTAATTATTGATTTTCTAAATTTGAAGGTATATTTAGAATCAATACATTTTAGGCTCATTGTTTATTTTATATTCTAATAAAATCAAGGGAACTTCACTCACGAGAAGTGTTTAGATTAAAACACAGAGCCCTTGGATTTGTCTTAAATGAGCAAGGACTTCAGATTACAAATTTGTTCGCCAAATTTCACACTCGTGCTCGGCATGAATTTTTTATGGGACAAACTCTTGTTTCTGCTGCATCAATTTAGATGCACTAACTCAATTGAATAAATGCTTATTTGATATATATTTTAATGAGTTTTTGGTTTTTCATTTTTTTGACTTTTGAGAAAAAATGACAAAAATAACCTTTTGCTTTCCAAGGTAGCCGCAATATTTTACTAGAAAATAGGGTTATTTGGTCATTTTCTCTCAAAAGTCAAAAAATAAAAAATAAAAAACCCATTAAAATTTGTACCAAACAAGCTCTAAGTATTTTTTTTTTTCTAAAATTCAGTGAAAAATAGATTTAAATCATAAATTGCATGTACATAATTCTATTTTTTTTTTCCGTATGTTTTGAAATCATAATCCAATAATCCGATACACATAATTCTGTTTTTTACAGTACATTTTATCTTCACTTCCATAAATAATCCAAATCATCAATTCAATAAACTATATTGTAAATAAATTCAAATAAAAACATAAATAATTTGTAAAACTCACTCCCAAACAGACCCTTTTATTATGATGTATGTTAATTGTTTGGGAGCCCTAACCCAACTTTCATTACATCTGGACCTTACACGTGTCCTTCAAAACAGACCCTTTATTATTATGATGTTGGTGACTCACATAATAACATTCCTTTGAGGCCTCCCTTTATTCAATTGTTTATTACATTTACACCCCTTTACTCTGTTTCTTTCATCCCCATCGTTTGTTTTACGTATATACATACCATTATACCAATACATATGTGGTATATATATGTGTGTGTATATATATGCGTTTGTAAATTATGCGTTAATTTCAGCTAATATTTGATGCGAAATCACAAACTTCCTTGAATTCTGTTAACGCTGGCTGGATCAATTACTCAATTTCCACCTTTAGGTACCTAAAATTGAATGGCTCCTCTGTTTTTATTTTTAATCAATACATTATAAACTTATTAATTGATTTTGTGTTTTGTTTTGTTCGGATAAGTTTGACAATTTGTTTTGATTGTGAGTCGGTTTAGTTTCTGTTTCAATTTTTTTTTTTTTAATTATTATTTTGGTTGGAACCGATCATGTGTTTCTACTTAATTTTTTGTTGATTTTTATGTGTTGCTGCAAAAATATTCATTTTTAATTGAGTTGTGCACGTATTCATTTTGGTTTCTGAACTGCGATTTTGTTTTTCTCTGTTTTTGTTTAAGTTGAAGTTATGGGTTTTCTTTTTTGTTCTCACTCTAATTAACAAATTCTGGTTAATTTTTTTATTCATCAACTATCGTATGATCAGTTAGTTCTTTTATTCACGATTTTGTGTCGTGAAAATGGATTAGTACAAATTAAAGGTGTTTTTACTCTATACAGGAGTGTATAAGAATGGCCAATCGAGGTCAAAAAAGAACTGAAGCAGTAGATGAATGGCCGGCCGATAAGCGAGCATGCAGTTCATCGGAATTTAGGCCTAGTACCTCAAACTCATCAGCCCAAACTCCAATGAGCTCAGCCCACGATGCTGACATGGACACGTCATCATCAACTTCTGGGTCAACTCGATCCGAGGGTGATGGCGAGAAGGACTCCACATACGGGTCTTGTGATTCCGATAGCAGCATCCGTGACTACTATAGAAGGCGATCATGGGGTGATCAAAGCAAATTTAAGAAGGTGCTGTCAAGTTTGAGTGAGGAAGTGGAGGAATCTGGGCAACTGGCTGCCCTCACTGAGCTTTGTGAATTGTTGTCCTTTGCTACTGATAGTTCATTATCTAGCTTAATGGCGGACTCATTTTCTCCTATACTTGTGAAGTTGGCTAGGCAAGATAGCAATCCGGATATAATGCTCTTGGCAACAAGGGCAATAACTTATTTGTGCGATGTAAATCCTCGGTCCTCAGGTTTTCTTGTTAGACATAATGCAGTTCCTGTCCTTTGTCAAAAACTAATGGTGATTGAATACTTGGATGTGGCCGAGCAAGTATGTTGCTGAAACTTTGTCCACATGTCTTTTTATTGTACATTGTGTGGGATGGAATTCTGGTTAACAAATTGTCTTTTGATTGTTTGATTCTTTACCTAATCTAGTGCTTGCAAGCGTTAGAGAAAATTTCTCGCGAACAGCCCCTTGCTTGCTCGCAATCTGGTGCAGTCATGGCTGTTCTAAATTATATTGATTTCTTTTCCACAAGTATGCAGGTACTTGCATATATCAAATGTGTTTACTATAAAAGATATGGCATGCATTTATATGGTGTTATGATATTTCAAACTCACACCCAATTTCCATTTTTCCCCTTGGTTTTCATCCGTATTAGAGGGTCGCACTTTCAACCGTGGTTAATATATGCAAGAAACCCACTTCTGAATGTCCGTTGCCTTTCATGGAGGCCATTCCTATTTTGTGTAATCTTCTTCAGTACGAGGACACCCAGGTATTTGTCGTAAAGAGCAACCTTTGAATAACAACTGTCCCATAGATGCATTTTTGTTGAACATTATCTGACCTTCATCATCATGTGTACGTTTTCTTTCAGCTGGTTGAAAGTGTGGCCACTTGCTTGATTAAGATAGGGGAACAAGTATGTCATTCGTCAGATATGCTGGACGAAGTTAGTCGACACGGGGTGATTCAGCAAGCTCTGCATCACATAGACTTGAATAGTCGAACTACCCTTGGTCAACCAATATATGTTGTAAGCTGATCTTTAATATTTATCTCCATCACAGTTTGAGGCATCTGGCCCTCTCGGAGATTTGTGTTCTTGGTTATCAGTTCTACTTTTCAATGATTGGTTTTCAGGGTTTGATAGGATTGCTTGTCAAGTTGGCTTCGGGCTCTGCTGTTGCTTTTAGGACACTTCTTGAGCTTAATATAAGCAGCATACTAAAGGACATTCTATCCACATATGACCTCTCTCATGGAATGCTGTCTACTTCTGTGGTGGATGGTCATTGCAGTCAGGTCACTGGTGCTATTCCTCTCTAACACGAACTCACAAAACCCCCCAGAAAAACAGAGCACTCACTCTCCCGCACTCGTGCACGCACCTATACTTACACATACAAGATTGTTCGTTCAATTTGATCTAGAAATTTGATTTCATAGGTACAGTTAGGACATAACATCTTCCCTTTGGGTCTCTTTAAAAAAACACGCTGGTAAAATTTTACGTTGCACTTAGTAGTTTTCAACTGCACTTTCAAGCAGAGAATAGCTTTTTAAGAATATAAGGTTATGATTTTGAAGGAATTGAATATTTGAGGAAAGTTTCAACAATATGTACAGTATTAATACCAATAGACTAGATGTTTTTAATTTTTACAGAGAAGTATTTGTTCGAAATTTTGAAGCTTCTGTGTTTTGTGCATGAAGTACAATATAACCTGATTGGTGAACTGTACAATTTGTTAGTCAGTTTTTTTTTTTTGGTTCATGCTTGTAGCTATTTTGCTCCAGTTTCTTTCTCAAGAAATTAAAAACTATAGATCTCCACAGGCGAATAACGTTTGAATCATTTGTTACTGTAAGCATCTAAATCTTCCTGCTGGTTTTCCTCCTCAGATACACGAAGTCCTGAAGTTGTTGAATGAGCTTCTCCCCACAATAGCCAGAGAACAGGATATTGAAGTTCAACTATCTTCAGACAAAGAATCTTTTCTTATGGAGCGACCCAATATAGTTGAGAAGTTTGGAATTGATTTGCTTCCTGTTTTGATTCAGGTTAGTTTTCTGGCACATGCTTCTTTAACTTTTTTTCATTTCCTTCCCTTCCCTTCACAGTTTTTATTTGTTCTTGTCATCCTCGAGCAGGTGGTTCATTCTGGTATGGATATGTATATATGTTATGGTTGTCTATCTATAATCAACAAGTTAGTTTATTTGAGCAAATCTGAGGTCCTTCTTACTCTACTGCAAACTGCCAACTTTTCAAGGTGAAAGGAGGTGTTTCTTCTTTACTATTTAGTCATCCGCTGATAAGTTTCTTTATCTAAAAGCTTGCAATTGTGTGTGTATTTCATGACAGCTTTTTGGCTGGAGTTTTTACAAGGAAGGATCCTCACGTGATCCTGTTAGCCCTTCAGATTGTTGATACAGTTCTGCTGAAGCTCCCTCATGTTTTCTTGAAAGCCTTTACCAAGGAAGGTGTCCTTTTCACCATTTATGGTCTATTTTCACCAGACGTGTGTTCGCAGTTCACATCTCCAGTGTTTGATGGAAGGAGGTTTGCAAAAGGTGAAAGTCAAAAATCAGCTCCACCTGATATCCAAAGGTGCCCATGTTTCACTTTTGATGCTGGTCAGTCTTCAAAATCTCCTGAAACAGGTTCTTGCAAGCTTCAGAAAGACGCTGTTCAAAATCTTGCAAAACATATATGGACCAATCACTTCTCAGTAGAATCACCAAACCCAGAGAAAGGACTTACAGATATTCTTCAGAAACTCAGGACTTTATCAACTGCATTAACAGCCATGTTAAGTAAATCCCTGTATGATGTTGCTCCCACTCAAGAGGAAAATGAAATATACAATTTACTGCATCAAATTATGTTAGATCTTAATGGGAAAGATCCCATTTCCACTTTTGAGTTTGTTGAGAGTGGAATAATGAAAGCATTAGTTAATTACCTAACAAATGGCCAGCATCTGGGGGATAAGGCAGATACTGGTGCAGTTGATCAACTGTACATTATAGAAAAAAGATTTGAGGTGTTTGGAAGATTATTACTGTCCTTCTCTGTCCCCGCTTTGGAGGAATTCCCACTCTTGACACTAGTGCGAAGATTACAAAGTGCACTGTCTTCTGTTGAAAATTTCCCCGTCATCTTGAACCACACTACTAGACTGAGGAACTCATATGCCACTGTTCCATATGGGCGTTGCACTTCATACCCATGTCTCAAAATACAGTTTGTGAAAGAAGAGGAGGACATTGGTCTGCGTGATTATACTGAAAGTATTGTGAATGTTGACCCCTTTGTGCCTTTGGCTGCTATTGAAGGATACTTGTGGCCTAAACTGAATACTAGCAAAACAGAGGATTTAAAATCCAGCTCTCATGCTTTGAAGGAGAAAGGAAGCTCAAGTTCTCATTCTCCGTCGGATTCAAACTTCTGCAAAAGCAAAAGTCCAGATCTTATGGCATCCAGTAACATGCTTGTTTATGTGAGTGCTCAATGAAGTTTTTAATTTCGTCTAGTGCACTTTTAGATTGACTTATTTCCCATTACTGCTTCTTCTGAAAGAAGCTATTGAAATCTATTTCCCCACCCTTCTTTTAACACATCTTGTCATCTACTGGTGTTCTTTGCAGGAGGAAAAGCCTGATTTACCATTGTCTTCACCTGAAGGAACAACCAGTTTTGAACAGAGAACTGTAGGCAAGGGAAATGTGACTGATGTTCATACAGTAAGTTGATTCCTTCTTGATTATCTCCAGTATATGCTGGCTTGTTCTTTAGATATGCAGCATATCAGTTGACTCCTCCCCCTTACTCTTTTGTATTGCTAGCCCCTTGACAAATTATTTTTGTTTATTGTTCCCTATTGAATTCCCTTTTCCCCCTCACTCTCTGTTCATTTTAATGCGGTGGCTGTTTTTCCCTAGCCTTAAAACATTACCTTACATTGTTTCAATTTGATTTTGTACAAGGAACCTGTTGAGAAAGAAAAGCATTGTCCTCTTGAAGAGGATGGGAGTACAAATACAGATCATCCAGGAGATGCTTCGCCAAAGTTGTTATTCTACTTAGAAGGGAAGCAACTGGACTGCACGTTGTCACTGTATCAATCGATACTCAAACAACAACTTGAAGTGGAACTTGATACGATAACAAGTGCGAAATTGTGGAATCGTGTATATAAAATAACCTATAGAAGAGCTGTAAAATCTAAACAAAGTTATGCTGAACATTGTCATAATGTGGCTCAATCTTCTTTGGCTAGAAGAGTCTCGGTCTGTAATTACGCTCCGTTTTTCTCTGGCATGCTTGTTCCAGAAGTTGATGTGGAGAGATCCAGTGCAGCTTGTGATGTATTGTCCATTCTTAAAAGTTTGGAAGGGATAAACAGGTTCAGGTTTCATCTGATGTATTGTGAAAGAATATTGGCTTTTGCTGAAGGAAGAACTGATAGTTTTGATATATTAAATGTAGCCGTTCACGGTGTATCCCAAAATGAATTTGCGAACAGTAAGTTGACAGAAAAACTAGAACGGCAGATTCGGGATCCTATGGCTGTCTCTGTTGGTGGCATGCCATCATGGTGTACGCAATTAATGACTTGGTATCCTTTCTTATTTGGTTTTGAAGCAAGATGCAAGTATTTCCGTCTGGTAGCATTAGGTCGATCGCCATTTCAAAATCATACAGTGTCTCATAGTAACATGGGAGTTTCAAGTGGTAGGCAGCATAATAATGGAAACTTTCCTCGTAAGAAGTTTTTGGTTCATCGGGATAAGATTCTAGACTGTGCTGCCCAGATGATGGACCTTTATGCCCATCAAAAGGTTGTCCTGGAGGTGGAATATAATGAAGAGGTGGGTACTGGACTTGGTCCAACATTGGAATTCTACACAATGGTTTGTCATGAGTTTCAGAAAAGTGGCTTGGGTATGTGGAGAGATGACCACATTTCACTTGACTGCATGAAAAGCTCGGAGGCTGAGGATTCTAAATTCTTGGTGTCTCACTTTGGACTCTTCCCTCGTCCTTGGTCTTCTTCACCGAGTACGTCAAGTGGCATAGAGTTTTCAGAAGTGATTAAAAAATTTGTTCTTTTGGGTCAGATTGTTGCAAAATCTCTTCACGATGGAAGGGTTTTAGATCTTCCCTTCTCGAAGGCATTCTATAAACTGATACTTGGAAAGGTGTGTGGCCTTTGTAATTGACCGGGAGATCTTTTGTTATTTTTTTCTATCTGTGTTCCCCTCAGTTTCTATGTTCTTATTATACATTATCTTTTGTGCAGGAACTTACCATGTATGACATCCAGTTGTTTGATCCCGGATTGGGTAGGGCTCTCTTAGAGTTTTGTGCTCTTGTTGAAAGGAAAAGGTATTTGGAATCTCTATGTGAAGAAAAATCATGTAAGCTTGATTTGTGCTTCCGCAACACAAGAATTGAGGATCTTTGCCTTGACTTTACCCTTCCTGGATATCCAGATTATGCTCTCATTTCTGCATCTGATTTAAAGATGGTTGGCTCTTGGCAATCTCCCCACCTATTTATTTATGAGATTTTTGGATAATATTCACGGACTTTGAATCATTCTATTTGCACTGACATTGCTAGGTAAATCTGTATAATTTAGAAGAATATGTCTCATTTATCGTAGATGCAACGGTAAAATCTGGAATTTCTAGACAAGTGGAAGCATTCAAGTCAGGTTTTGATCAGGTTAGCGCTCATCCATAGTCTTTTACCTCATTCTCTTCAAGCTGCTTTCTTCTGGAAAAGATGAGGTGTTGTCACTGATTGCTAGGGAGTTATCATTTTTAACATGAGTGTTTTCGGGCCTTTTTGTGCGTGGGTTGAGGGAACAAAATGAAGATTATTTGTTAATATCAATGTATATGTGCAAAGCTTGATCCGACCACTCCTGGATGTCTCATTCTGGTACATAAAAAACTTTGGAATTTGCATCAAGAAGCAGAGTTCAAGATAAAAAAATGGAAGTCTATTTTACAGTTTCATTCAAATATTTTTGGAACTAAAATAAGCAAGGTTCAATAATTATCACTTGTATTATGTGAGTGATTTTACTGTTTATTATGATAATTGTGGCATGTTGAATGAGTTTACTCATCCTTCATCAAATGAGCTTTCTTAGGTGTAGGATTCTTTCATTGCTTATACAGACGATCTTTGACGGACTTTGGGGAAGTTCTGAAAAAATTGTCTTCCTTATGTTGCAGTGTGCTGCTATCCTTATATCTGTTTTATGGTTTCCATCATTAATCATATTGAAAGATTGTCTTTTTCCTGTCTGTTTACTGTTCATTTCAGGTCTTCCCTATTAGACATCTAGAGGTTTTCACTGAAGACGAATTAGAGTGCTTGCTATGTGGAGAACATGAACTTTGGAAAGTACGTATTTCACACTATAAACGTATGTATGATTTCATCTGGCATGCAATTAAGATTTTCTTGTTTCTTTTTCCTCTTGGATACAGTCGACTGAACTTTTGGATAACATCAAATTCGATCATGGGTACACAGTTAGCAGTCCCCCGGTTGTAAATGTTAGTATCATTCTACTGCTTGTTCGTGATTTTAGATCTCGATAATTTTTATATTCAACTAATGGCTCGTCTTAACTGCCAGTTACTGGAAATCATGCAAGAGTTTGATAACGAGCAGCAAAGAGCATTCTTGCAGTTTGTGACTGGAGCACCCCGGCTTCCAACTGGGGGTTTGGCTTCTCTCAACCCTAAATTGACAATTGTTCGGAAGGTCAGTATTATGATGCTTTTCATTTTCAATTATCTTGGTTTTTTATTGTGGACTGAAAAGAATTTTATGTTTTATGGCTTTTGACAGCATTGCAGCAAACGGGTAGATGATGACCTCCCGAGCGTGATGACCTGTGCGAATTATCTGAAGCTCCCGCCTTACTCTTCAAAAGTTGACCCCATTATTTGTCTTCACTTTCTTATGTAATCTTTTCTTCTTTACTCGTTGGTTGAGAATTTTTTTATAAATTTTGTATATTTATTTTGCAGGAGATTATGAAAGAGAAGCTCTTGTATGCCATAACGGAAGGACAAGGTTCATTCCACCTTTCCTAGTCTCCTATATATATGGCTGGAGTGGTACATAGCATGTAAATATGAAATTATCAGGTTAGATGTGGCGTACACAAAGGTGATTACGGTTTAGGCAGTCGGTTGTTATGGTGGTCTAAGGAACTTGATGAGTCAGGATGAGAAGAAACTCGTGATACACTAACTCTAGTTAACAGAAGTTGTAAATATACGTCTATGGGTAAATATTAATGGGAACAGTTGTGAAGGTGAATTCTCTAGGGCATGGGATCCTGAGATCCTCGAGCTTTCTATCGTTCTCTATGTACAAAGAACTGTATATGGTTTATCTTTATATATGTAATTTATTTGTTAGAATTTAAAATATTTGGTCATTATTGTGCAAGTAGATGGATGGTAAATTAAACTATTATTGGGAATGGTAAATTACACTTACACTCATTCTTTCAGGTTTCAATATTATTCACACTTGTCATTCTTAGTTTTTCGGTAATTTGCACATATGGTATATTTTTGACAATTTTCTCTCTAATTTAAATAAACTAAAATAGCAAAAAAAAAAAAAAAAAAATGGGATTATGCTCAATTTATTAATTAAAAGAGATATTAATATATATATATATATATATATATATATATATTATAAATATGCACTATATATATATATATATATATATATATATATATATATATATATATATATAGTGCATATTTATAATTCAATATGCGTACATTTAATCAACTAAATATTAATTATCTCATAAATACTACATTTACCACATGTATTTAATCAAGCAATAATAGTCATATTACAAGAAAATATCAGTTCATTATGTTTGTATATTTTAAAAAATTATTAATTTATAGTAAAAATGTGACTAGATTTGTTTAAACGTTTTAAAAAAAGTATTATTTTATTAATTTTTTGAAATTATTAATCTATGTCATAGGCCTAAGTCGGAATCAAAAAATTATTATGAATGGATCGACTTTCATGTTGAGAACCATAATAAATAGATTAAAATTTAATTTTTGACATTAACCAAAAAAGTAAATTTGGGAAAAAAAGAATACAAATAATTAATGAAGACTGAAATCTATATTCCTTTTTGGAACTGGAATGTCTATAGTAATGCAAGTTTAAATTTCCTAGAGCATCTCCATTGCATTTGATTGCAATTCATGTGATATTGATGTTTAACAAATAAATATTTAAATTCAATTTTAATCTTCAATGTATTCTATAAATTGTTATCTAGATGTATTTTGATTTTTTAAAATAAAAATTAGATTATATTTAAATATGCATAGTAAATTTAACATAACTTTTGAATTTAGACAGAACTCTAAACATTGTCTATTTTTTCGTTGTCATGTTAGTTTGACAGTCTTGACAAGAAAAAAATTTGGACAATCTATTTTACTTATGTAACCAAAAATTTTTAGCAGTGTACAGTTGCATTGGAAATGCTCTTAGACCATTTCTAATAGGGTTGTGGATTGCACTAAAAAGTGTCACATTTAAACGATATGATATACATCTTTCATTTAAATCATTTATAATTTATCTAAATCGAAATGTATGCTAAACATCGTCTATTTAATTTTTTATAATTTATCTCTATTGTAATGTGTAATAAACATCCTCTATTTATTTTTTTATAATTTATCTACATCATCTATTGTACATGTGGATCACAATTTTCCCAATCTACAATCCTATTAGAGATGATCTTCTCTCCATCTTTTATTTTACTTGCCACACATACAACAATCCACATTTTTACATGTAAGATGCTCTTAGAAACATGTATGGAACTTAATCATTTCCATCCTAGTTAAGTATATTTTTAGTTTCTCTTAGAAAAATAAAATTTAATTTTCTCAGGCAAAATCTCTCTTTCTCTTTATTTTACACCCATCAAGTGGTAAGGTGTTTAATAAATTGTACCACATAATCAATATAAAATGTGTTTAAAAACTTCCTTTCTAATGCAATATGGACTGTCAAATTGACTCAAAAGAAACATTAGATATTATTTAGAACTCCGTTTAAATTAAAAGCACTCAGTAAAATTTGAATTTCATATGTAGATTTAAATGTAATTTTATTCTTATTTAAAAAAAATAAACACTTAAAATAGTAATTCATAGAATACATTATAAATCAATTTTAAACTTTGAGTGTCTATTTATTAGATACTAGTTAGACACCCGTATGTTGCACGTGCTTTTGTAATCATATTGTTAATTTTTAATATTTTTTATTTTTTTATTGTTAATAATTAAAATGTTAAAGTAGCAATTGTAATAAAGATAAAAAAAAATATGGTTGTTGATAACATATTGTTTTGTATTGTTTGATATTGATATTTTATTTACATTTATAGAAGTACAATTGCAATCAAAGATGAGTTTTATATAGTAGTAATATGAATAGTAACTTAAATGCAGTGAAGAGCTTTTGGTAATTTGAACTTTGATGATTGACGAACTATTGATATCAAATCGTATGGAATTAATGATGTATTAATAGGGATCTTCAGGATTGTATTTTACGAAAAAAAATTAATAATTATTAATTTTATTAGAAAGAATGTAATGATTGACTATATAATATTGTATATTTATTGGAGTAATTACTCCTTGTAAATAATATTCTTTGTGTATGTTTTCTTTTTATTAAGTACGTCTGATGTATTATTAATTAAATTAAAAATTAAAAAAATTTCATATATTAGTTGTTAACTATAATCACTGTAATCTAAAATATTCAAAACAATATTTTCATCTCCATGATTTGAATTTTAATTGGTAATAAAAAAAAGTTACAATTTTTCTATTTATTTTTTTTATAAAAAAAATCCATTTCTCATTTCTTTCATCTACGTAAGGCAAAAAATATTGAGATCGTCTTTTCATCTTCATATTTAATTTAATATATTAAATACTTACAAATTTTAAATATACATTTAATAAATTGTTAAAAATTTAATGTACGATAATAATGAACAGTAAAAGAATAACAATTAAATATTAAAAGATAATTGCATTCATTTAAGTACAATTACAATTAGAGATGAGTTTTATATGGTGATAATATCAAAAATAACTTGAACCCAATTAAAACATTTTGATGATTTAAACTTTGATGATTGACGAACCATTGATATCAAATCATATAGTATTAATGTTCTCTAGGGGCTGCATTTTACAAAGAATAATTAATAATTACTAATTTTATTGTGAAAAAATGTAATAATTGACTACATAATATTGTACATTTGTTGGAGTAGTAGTTCTTTGTGAACAATATTATTTGTTTATGTTTTCTTTTTATTAGACGTGTTTGATTTGACGACTTAAATGAAATGTCATAAATGTGAGTAAGAAACAAAAATTAAAGAAGTGTCAATACTTGTCTATATTGTAAAAATATTGTTGACGGACAAAAGTAAAATGAGAAGAACGTTTTATATATATAAATTAAATTAAAATAAAAATGAAAAAAATTTCACACATTAGTTCTAAACTATAATATATGTTTAGTAGGATTTAAAAATTTAAAAAAAAAAAAATTGGTAAAACATGTGATTGAAAAATTGATAAAAATTGTAAATCCCACAAAATATGTAGTTAAAAATGAATTTGAGAAAAAAAGAATTTAAAAAAAAAAAAACTGAACCAAATATGTTTGTAATCACTATAATCTAATGTATTAAAAATAATCTTTTTATCTCCATTTCAGTTTCGACAACTATGATTTAAATTTTAATGCGGTAATAAACAAAGTTACAATTTTTCTCATTCATCTCATTCCTTTTATCTACTTAATGCCAAAAAAAAAAAAAAAAATTGAGATCATCTTTTTACTTTCATATTCAATTTAATTGATTAAATGTTTTAAAAATTTAATTATATATTTAGTAAATTGTTGAAAATTTAATGTACAATAAAAGAGTAATAAATAAAATATTAAAAAATAATTATACACTAATGAATACTATATGTAAATATGAAATTTTAAAAAATTTATAAACGTAAAATAATCTAAAAATATTTCTCTATTTAAACTCCTTTTAGAAGTAGTATAAATCATTTCAAGTAGATTGAAAGTTGACTTTCGTGTCAGATAGATAATAATTCATATGCTCTAAGGCATGCGTCATTCACAAACCATGGGAAATTGGAGAAGGAAGACAAAAAGAAAAGAAAATACTCAATAGTGATGAGAACTAATAAGAAACATACAAACTTGAAATTATAAATAAAAAAAGAAATTGTGGCAAAAGCTAAAAAAGCAAAAGTGCAGCAACCACCCAATCATTGATGCCAAACAAGAGGGCAGCATATACAGCCGACGTAGTGGTTCCCATCTCCACCCAAAACAAAACGTCCTGAGAAAATATCCATCTTATCACTTACCCAAACCCCTCGCTTTTCTAAATTTAAACAAACAATATTTTCAGCCATTTCCCTTAACACAAATGGACAAGCTATGAACACTAAACCACCACCCTCATCATTATCACCATCCACCTCTAGCCCATTTCCATTGACACACAGTCTCACACTCCATTGGGTTTCACCACCGCCTTCCTCCAATACCCTTTTCGCCTCCACCACCACTTCCTCCAAACCTCCTTCATTTCGGGTACAAAACACCACCAACCCCTCCAACACCTTTCTTACCACGACGAACAGCACGAAAAAGTTTTCCAATTCCCAAGAGCAAATACTCCTCACACTCCTTCAAGAAAGGAAAACTGAGGAAGCATGGCTAGTGTACACCCAATATGAACACCTCCCGGGTCCCACCTGCCTTAGCCGTTTGGTCTCACAATTATCCTATCAAAATACCAACGAGGGACTCACCAGGGCCCAGTCCATCATCCAACGCCTCCGCCAGGAGCGGCAGCTCCACCGCCTGGATGCCAATTCCCTCGGCCTCCTCGCGATGGCTGCCGCCAAAGGCGGGCACACCCTCTACGCCACCTCCATTATCAAGTCCATGCTTAAGTCCGGGTATCTCCCCCATGTTAAGTCATGGAGTGCTGTAATAAGCCGCCTTGCTGGTTCTGGCGATGATGGCCCCGTTGAAGCCATAAAACTATTCAATTCGATGACAAGAAGGGTCCGCAGATTTTCGGATTCTGAGATGGTTAAGGACTCGAGGCCAGACACAGGTGCTTACAATGCTGTGCTCAATGCTTGTGCCAATCTTGGGGACATCAAGAAATTTCTGCAACTGTTTGACGAAATGCCAGAGTTTGGATGTGAGCCAGATTCTTTGACATATAACGTCATGATCAAGGTCTGTGCTAGAGTCGAAAGGAAAGATTTGCTCGTGTTCGTTTTGGAGAGGATAATACAAAAGGGGATACCTTTATGTATGACAACATTGCATTCTCTTGTTGCAGCTTATGTCGGTTTTGGTGATTTAGAGACTGCAGAGCAAATGATTCAGGCAATGAGTGAAGGGAAGAAAGACATTTGCAGGATTCTAAGGGAGTCAAATTTTGAAGATCAGTATCCGAATGAAGATGGCGCATCTGGGAAATTGGGAAACGAGAGTGATGTGTTTGAGAAATTACTTCCCAATTCGATTGATCCTAGTAATAGTGAACCTCCAGAATTACCTAAAGTGTTTGCACCTGACTCGAGAATTTACACAACCTTAATGAAAGGTTATATGAAAGTGGGACGTGTTACTGACATGGTAAGGATGCTTGAAGCAATGAGGCATCAAGAAGATAGAACTGGCCATCCGGACCATGTTACTTACACGACAGTTATATCTGCATTCGTGAAGGCTGGATCGATGGACAAAGCACAACAGGTGCTAGCTGAGATGACCAGAATTCGTGTGCCTGCTAATTTGATTACTTATAATATTCTCCTGAAAGGTTACTGTCAGCAGTTGCAGATTGATAAAGCAGAGGAGTTGATTCGAGTGATGATTAGTGATGCAGGGATTGAACCTGACGTTGTTTCTTATAACACATTGATTGATGGATGTATACTGGTCGATGACAGTGCTGGGGCGCTTGCCTACTTCAATGAGATGCGAAAAAGAGGTATTACACCTACCAAAATCAGTTACACCACCTTGATGAAGGCTTTTGCCTTGTCTGGTCAACCAAAGCTAGCTAACAAGGTCTTCGATGAAATGCTTAATGATCCTCGAGTGAAAGTTGACTTAGTTGCCTGGAATATGTTGGTGGAAGGATATTGTAAATTGGGACTGATTGATGAAGCTAAAAGTATAATTCAGAGGATGAAAGACACTGGCTTCTATCCAAATGTGGCTACGTATGGAAGTCTTGCCCACGGGATTGCATTGGCTAGAAAGCCGGGAGAAGCTCTTCTTCTCTGGAATGAAATAAAGGAGAGGTGTGGAATGGAAAAGGAAGGAGAAGAATCTAATTCTTCTTCAGTTCCTCCACTTTTGATACCCGATGAAGGACTCTTGGATACTCTAGCTGATATTTGTGTAAGGGCAGCTTTCTTTAGGAAAGCTCTGGAGATTGTTGCTTGCATGGAAGAGCACGGCATACCGCCAAATAAGACCAAGTACAAGAGAATCTATGTGGAAATGCATTCAAGGATGTTTACAAGCAAGCACGCCTCGAGAGCTAGACAGGACAGAAGAAGGGAAAGGAAAAGAGCAGCAGAGGCTTTCAAGTTTTGGTTGGGATTGCCTAATTCTTATTATGGAAGTGAGTGGAGGCTTGATCCGGTAGATGAAGATGAAACATGATACTGAGTCTGCTTGACAACCAAATCTACACTGCAGCAATACTGTTTACTTAGGAGTAGTTGAAAAAAATTAAGGAGAAAATTTTAATTGTATCATACTACTTAAAAAGGTTGAAGAATTGCTCAACATCTATTATTGGATCCTCAGTCTACAGTACATCCATTACATCTATTTTAATATTTTTTGGGACCTCTACCATTTAAAACAGGACTCGTGTTAGATTCTAAGGATTAGGCTACTACGACAACAAAATAAGCCCTATTGTCGATAACTTTAGATCTGACTACATGAATTGTCTCAAACTAACACACGAAATCTCTGGAATTAACAGATGTGTTAATTTCTAAGATCAACATAAAAGAATATGAAAATGAAGAAATCATCCTAAATTTCATTACCATGAACTAAGCATCAATCGTTGAGGTAATATTTACAAATAAGAAAGATTGATTATGCAAATCTATTATTGCTCGCTCGTTTAAAACGCTTACAACTTACAAGCAGGATCACCTGGCATGGGAAGTAAGATTTGACATTCTGCAAGAATAATGCAACCAGTGGAAGCACACGTCCAGGAAGCAGCAGAATCCAACCGTTAAATAAGCCATGGAAGAACCAACTGCCACAGACAAAATCAATGTCGTGTAAATACTAAATTATGCTTCAGCTAGTAAAGATAAGAGCACTCGATACCTACTTTTCGAACATCAGAATGATGAACAGATATCCAGCATTTACCCCCCCTCCCAATCTGCAAGATAAATAAATAAATGAAAATAGAAAGAAAAAGAGTTTATTCATTGATTACCCTTTCAAGTCATTAGCCCTTTTTCTATTAGATAGTATCAATTTGCTTCAAAAGCAATAATGCTTAACACAGTCTAATAGACGAGGCATGGATATTGGGCAATTTACTATCCTTGAGAATGTGAAGTGCTTGAAGACGTCTAGAATCACCATCTACCTCTGAAGACGCTATAGTAATAAATAGAAGAGATGAGGAAACTCAGAAACAAAAATTTAGAATTAACCTGTTACCTAGAGCTGTGCATAACCTATCCCTTTGACCTTGATGATTGACTACGCGAATAAGATGATGATAACACCTGCAGTAAAAAAAATTAGATTCTTATTTAAAGTAGTAATTTAAGTGCCGTAAACACCATCAGACCATCAGATGCTATTTACTTGCATCAGAAATCTGCCCAAGTTGCCACAAACAGCTTGAAGGCCCATAAATGTGTGCACCGCGTTTGAGTTATTAGAAATTTTTTGATTCACCAGTTCACTAGAAATGGAAGATCAAATTTAATTTAAGCTAACAGATAATAACAATTCATTTGTGTTTACATCCCTGAAAATTCAAGTTATTTTTCTTTTTGGCATTTTGTAAATAAGAATGGCCAACTAATGTGCAGATAATGAAGCCACAACATCACAGTACCTGATATGTCCTTGGCCCCTTCTTTAATAGATAACCAACACTGTTCAAATTATCTATAAAAGTGTCGATATCTGGAACCCTTAAACCAATCCTATCTGCCAAACTGTATATTTCCTGAGCAAATAATGGAAAAGTTGGATTTTTTTGTTTACAAATATCACTTTGTTTTTTGAATTCAGATTAATGCAAGAATTTAAGTGATCAAGGGTGCTTACAGAAATTGAGAAGTTATCTTTCTGCTGCAACTCTGACTGCTTATTCAGGGCACTTAAAAATCGCTTTGCTTCTTTCTGTTGACTCATTCCACCACTCCGCCCGAAATCAACAAATCCATTCTCATCCACGTATTTATCATACAAGGATTCTTTCATTATTTCAACAACATCCTGCATAATTTACACATCAGAATCAATCCTGATAATTTGGATTACTAAATAAAGAATCTGAATCAAAGTTGACGAGGTACTTGAGTATAAATCTTTGTTAAGAAAATAAATAGCCAGAATTAATAGTACAACATCATAGATTTGAGCAAAATCCATCAGAAGTTGTAGAACTTAAAGATATTTGAGAGTGAATAACTCAAAACTTTAGCATATTTCCAATCTTACGATGAGCTAAAGCATATCCCCTGAATGTTGTTATTGAACCCCACTGCAAGATCACTGACTTGTAATTTCCCTTCTCAATACCAAGAAATTACATAAATTGTTGTGTGTATTTGGTATAGGCATCCATTTGAACAATTTTAGTTTTATTTCTGGTTTGTAAACGTATAGCAATACGAAGAGCATGGAAGCACTTTACACTAGATGTTAGTCTACTCAGGTAGGAAGTCTTTCAGTAGCCATCTTTAATCACCTTTTGCTCCATAAAAAAGATATGTTCAGTTTGGTATAATCCAAAGGAGAGGTACATTAGTTAAGTTTCATGGGTTGTTGACCTAGTTACTACCTTCTAGATTTTCCATCTTTCATCTCATTGCTAAACATGAAATCAGAGCCTCCAGACCTTGAGCAGTGTACAATTTGGACAATCTGCAGGCATCCCATCTTTGACAGCGTAGACATGATAGGCAAAAGATTGTGTGATAAGCTCTTTCTCAAACCGTTCAAAGAGCACTAACAATTTGAGAATAGACAGACATCTATGCCATCCATGTAACTAGCCATCCCAAGGGTTCTAGGCTAGTAGGCTCATCAAGAGTTGCCTGGTCGTATACATGTTCCGGTCCTTGCATCACACCAAGGGCCATAACTGATCTAATGCAACTAACATAATTTCATGAGCAACCGGTAAGTAGTCTCTTGTGGCTTTATAAGTTTGCCATCCAAAAAGTGAGCAATAAAATATTCATGTCTCCTAGAATACTCAATTGGCCCTTGTGGAACATATTCAAGGTAACCAGTTCAGAAAGAGAATGAAATGCAAGGAAATAACTTTCGACCAAATACCAATTTTGAACGAGTGACAGGACTAGAATATTATAAATACTTCACACAACAAAAGTTGTCCTTTAGCCACTTATTTCTTACAAGACAAACTTACCAAAGCGTCTTGCATGCTTATTTCTTCTCTTAAGTCCACTCTAGCTCGAGCTTCTGCCAATCTTACTAAGCTCTCTAACTGCCTTGCTGTTATTGGTGTACCATCAGCAGAAGTGTTATGGTCTCTTAGTCGTAAGTAAAACTTCTGCAGGATTTCTGCTGCTGGCCTTGTCATCCTTAACGAAATAAGGAAAAATAAATTGTGGTTTGAGTATTCACCAAAGTATCCAACAAAAAGTTCGAAATTCTAGAAAGAGCATCAAATCACCTTGGAAAGACATATGTTCTTGCATAAGCAATGTATTTACGTATAAGAGGACCAGGCAGTGGAA
The DNA here is from genome assembly GCA_030279155.1 of Forsythia viridissima. Classification (NCBI taxonomy): domain Eukaryota; kingdom Viridiplantae; phylum Streptophyta; class Magnoliopsida; order Lamiales; family Oleaceae; genus Forsythia; species Forsythia viridissima. The sequence goes on from CM059042.1 coordinate 14,515,572, forward strand.
CAAAATCAACATCCTTTTGTGGATCTAGTCTCAACCTTGCAACTAGAGAACCACTTTTTACATTCATATCTATGCCTCTGAAGTCCTTTGATTCTGCAAGTGGTAAAACAAACATCAGTCAAAAGAAAACTGTGGAAAATAATAATTTGAAAAAGTATAGAGAATCACCTGCACGTAACCTCTTCACTGCTGGTGATTGTTGCCCATTACCAGAATGAAGCTGCAAATAAATCATTTTCAGTTTTTTATTTGAATTAAGAGGTGATCCATAACAACCAGAAGGTTCCATCTATCAGAACATGCACGCCATGCTACCTCCTATTCTCATCAGACTGAGAGATGTGTAGCCCCCCCAAAAAAACGAAGGCGAAGATTTAGGAGTCAGAGCATTAAAGGAAACATACAGGACAAGTACGGAAATGGCATCTAGCAATTAATTTGCCCTTTCTAGTGGTTATGCTGATTACGTGGCAAAAGTTCTGGTAAAGAACGAGAGTCTTCAAACCAATCAGGCATGAAGTAAACCAACTACTAAAGATTTCAAAATTGTTGTGAGCAAGTTCTGTAAAATCTCCTTGACTAGTGGAAATAAATGGAAGAGCATAAACTACAATGGTTGGCAATGGACTACTGGAGAGCAGGTGTGAGCAGATCTAAGCCTCATTTTTCTGATAAAACGCATTGCTGCTAGATGATGATAGTTAGCTTTTCAATGAACTTATACTCAGCATATCCGGATATCCCTTTGGTAAGCATGTTAAGAATTATTTGTGATAAATACTTGCTGGAACAGTATACTAGACATGTCATGTCAGCCTGTATTTTTGGAGTTGTAACAAGCAATAGTGCGTTTATATTGTTTTCTGTCTCTAGTCCCATGAGCAAAATATTTCCAAATTTGAATTGTCTGTATAAGTGCAAGAAAGAAGTATAAATAAATTATTAGGTTCACAGAAGAGATAAACAACCCTGCATGTGTTCAAATTAAATGGTCATCTCGACAGACAAGCATGTAGATCTTGTTGGTGACTGCAGAATATCATTTCCTCGTGCATCAGTTTGGGGGGCAGGCAGGATAACTTACTGACATGATGTGCTCTGAAAGTCGCTTATCCAGCAGCTCATCAGGCTTATCAAGTAATATGAAAACCAAATCGAATCGTGAGAGGAGAGCAGCACTCATTTTTAAGTTCTCATTCACAGTTTTTGCACGGCTGCAATAAAAATTTATAGTGACAATTATTCTGATATTATGCGTTCAGGATACACAAAAATGCAGATATTTGATAATCTCTTTTAAATATTTGATTGCATCGTGGAAAATAATGGTTTACAGCGAGAGACATAGGTCAATGGAAGGGAATTTTTTGATAATTGAAGAAAATAAAATTATGTCGAAGTCATGTGTCATTTAGTTTGCTTACTAACAAATGGCATTTATAAGAGATCCCTATCCACAATATAATGGATAAGTCTAACTATCAGAATTCTAAAAAAAATAGTAAATCAAAATTGTGGGTGAAATTTTGTTTCAATACTTATAATGACCCCCAACAGGGTTGGCTGCTGCTAAAACAGATGTTCTCGCTGACAGACTTGCTACAAGTCCTGCCTTTGCAACAGAGACGCACTGTTGTTCCATCGCTTCCAGTAGGGCCTGAAGAAATCCCAAATCAGTAAGCTCCTTATAGAGACCAAACAGTTGGTACTGGCAATAAATACAGACCTGGTGTTCTGCCGACATTTTGTCAAACTCGTCAATACAACATAATCCACGGTCTGCAAGTACCATCGCACCTATTGATGAAAATGACAGTTAAATTTCGAATCCACACAAGAAGCCAAGCTGACAGATGTCCCATGGGTTTCCATTAAACTAATCTAGGCATGGGAGTAATCTTAAGGCCTGATGAGTGAACTGTAAAACAAGTAGGGGTGACTTCGGTGAAGTTTCATAACTGTCATAACATAGGAGTGCATTTTATAATTCGTTAATGGAAGATTGTCAACATTTGAACTCTTTGATTGGCCTATTCAGAGGCTTTTTGACGTAGGGGATATTCAGCTTCAGTAAGTACCAACTACCAAATACAGATGCTTTGAGTATTCCTTGGACCCAGATTTGGTGCATAGCACACCTTGTAGTAGTTACAGCTTATCAAACTAGAGGCATGCTGTTATTACTGCTCTTCTTAATCATATAAAATTTTATGGCATAGAGCAAATTCAATGTGGATCTTACTAGAACATAGGGGTGGAGAGGATGGGATAGGGAATCAAATATCATCCAATCAAAAGAAAACACGTGAAGATTTTCTATCTAAGACATACTCTAAATGAAAATGAAGGAAAGCTTCATTCTTCTAAGAGCTAAAACTTGTTATGTATGTCCTCAGTAATTGCACATCCATAAGATTCAGTAGTCTTTGATATCACTACATTGCATACCACAAAATTTGAAAACTAGAAATATATATCAAAAACCAAAATAAAAAATTTTAAGAGAAGAATGAGAACGCAAAAGGGAAAAAAGGAAGAATAGACCTCTTAGCCAAACTGACTAATCTTCAGCAACTAAGATACTGCTTATTATTGTCAAATCAAAACTTGACATGTGGCTGAGAAAATTATTATCAGATTTTAAGGAGACCATGGCACATGTCAGATTTAGATGCAACAGTCAATTGGAAAAAAGAAGAGGAAGAAGTATACCAGCCTCGAAAGCATAATCACTTGTCATAGGATCCTTAACAACAGCGACAGTGAGGCCAGCATTAGTTGTTGCATTACCACATACATATATGCCACGTGGAGAAATAGAAGCTGCTGCTTGGAGTAGTTGACTTTTACCCAGTCCAGGATCACCTAATAATATAAACAAGTATTTCCATCAAAATGTTGACATTCGCAGATTCCTCCCAAGTTTTAGGTAACAAGTATTTTCACTCCATCATAAAGTTAGTACTAATTTTAGGCCGGAGAAGAGAACTTCCATACCAACGACTATTACATGGATATCTCCTCTGACAGGTACCTTGTTCTGATCCATTGAATGCTTTCGAACACCGCCAAACAGTGCTAGTGTAATTCCAGCTGTTGACCCACAAAGAGTAAGTGGGAAAAGAAGGTAAATTAGCATGTTTGTGTATCATTTTCTGACCTTCAAATCAATAGTTTAAATCAAATTTACCTATTATGTGAACCATCAAATGCACGTGTAGTAACAGAACTGTTGAAGCATGTACATAGAGCTCATATGTTACACGTGTTCCAATGATATGCATAACAAAGAAATCTTCATGCCATAAATGTGCTTAGTGTCAAACATCAAAATCCAAGGAATGTATATTTCAAACACTATTCCATTTTACATTATAGAATAATATAGGTGGTACTTCATTTTACTTTTCCTTTTTTAGGGTATGGTATGTATAGTCAGTCATTACAAGCCAGGGGGACATTTTTAGGACCGCAGATTCTTAGTAAGGGGTAACACATATGAGGTTCCTCCAGCTAATAAGATGAACAGATGAAAAGTTCAGTTAGAAAACAAGATATGCGTTTTTTGTTTATAAGCAATTGTAATCATCGGAATCAACTAAATCACAGGGCAGGCACTAACAAAGCCAAGCAATTTACGGTATCAGCACTCTGATTTTCAGTGAGGAAATTGACAAAATACCATGTGATTTACTTGCACATGCCTGGAGCTGGAATATCATGCTTAACATTGCAAAGAGACGAAACAAAATGGCATCAAATTTATTTTGCTAATATTTATTGATACACATATACCTTTAACAAGCTCGTGTCCGTAGATGGATGGACAAATTGATTGAAGCATTTGTCGAAAGATATCAGAACCATACTCCTCGGAGAACTTCACAATGAATTCTAGATCTCTCGCAGAAAATGAGAATAAATCAGAAAGCTCCATAGCCCTTGCATTGCTGTTAGTATCTTGCAAATCCTCAGCCACAGATTGAGACTTGGAGTTCGTTATTGAAACTGCTTCTAGATACAAATAAAACAGTGCTTGATTCTTGCCTTTTGATTTTCCTGAAATAGTGAGAATCAACAATAAGCATACAATACAGAGATGAGGTTTTATCTGAACTCAATTATTTGTGTTCTATATACATGCATGCATTGCACTTCAAATCCAAAATTGGACAGGTAACTGCCCCTAACATACAAAAGGTCAGTTTCTCTACATTGTGAAAATATTCAGAGTCAACCATGCAATCAGCACTCTGGCATTATGGAGAGAGAGGCAGACTTCATTGTCATGGTAAGAAGCAGAAGTGCACAAATGATATAACAACAAACTTCTTTAATCTACAAAATCCATTATATATCTACGAAAACAACATGCAACATTATGACTGGATATTGTTCTTGAATAAAACCCCCAAACATACCTCCTCCTATATCCATATAATTGTTAATCATCCTTATAATACCGGTGACAGTCACAACATCTCCAGGAATACATGCATCTACAAGGTCTTCAGTCAGTTCACATTCAACTGTCCGAGGTACCCGACCTTCTTCGTGGTGTTCAGATTTCAGTAACTCCTGAATCCTATAGGTTACGTTAGAATTGTTAGATCATAACAGAACAATCAAACAAACAATATGTCCTTGTGCTAAAAACGTCGAAGTAGGAACAGGCTAGAGTATGGTTCACGCAGATCTGCTGAAGATTGTACCTTATTTTTTGGAAATCTACTGGTCGAGCAGAGGACCTAATTGGATTGAAAATCCGGCTTTTGCATGCGTGCATTACACATTTCATTGGCGGTGAAAATTTTCCATCTGGAAAGTCACACATAATGGTTGCCCCACAATTGGCACATGAAAAATTCATTTGCATTACCAGAGGCCGTACAGTACTAACTTTTACTACCGTGCCATGTACAGAGACAAGCCTGTCTATCAGAACATCCAATAATGCAATTTTACTTCATTTGCAACATAAGATAGCTTGATGTTTGTTAATGCACCTAGAAACTATAAATTATACTCAAATTTCAGAGTTACCAATATAAGCAGCCTTCAGGTTCTTTAAAGCAATCATGGACTCAGGGTAATTGTGTAAACGGATATTAATCTTTGCACAACCATCCATCCCGTCATTCTCCCCTTTGCTAAACAAAACCTACTTGCATTTTTTAAAGCATGCAAAAATCAACACCAAGCACAAAGTCATCCACTGCATAAAAGCAAAAGTCCACAAAATCACATGGCCTTTTTTATACCTTGTGCAGTGCGGCTCTCATGCACAACAGAGCATCTTTAGGTCTTTCCTCCATGGTTGCATAAAACTCCCCTAATTCACATACTTTCCGGAATTTCTGAAAGTCAAGTGGCAAGAAGAATAGCCCATTGTCCTCTTTTACCTGTGCATTACACCAAAATTGCCAAGTTTTGTGTAATCTTTATTGGCATGTTTGGTAAGTAGGATTAGATTAAAGAAGAAATATAAGCTAAAAAATCTTGTTTATTACACTATATTCCTAACTAGTACCAATCATCCACTATAAGTTTACCTTGTCTCCTGACCTGTACAGGTTTATGGCCAGTAAGAAAAATCACTATAGAAATGATATAAAAAATTACATGCGTATATTGAATGTCGAAAAACTTGACACGTTTAATACTACCAAAATTTCAAAATTGTATCAGGATTAATATTCACCAGCCATTACGAGAAATGCGTAGGCCTCAATGTGTGCTTGTACACGCAGCCGATACAAACTAGCTTACTCTACAGACGCACAGACGGTAAATGTGTGTTCATATTCGTACACAAAATCGCACCCGACGGTGTGAAGACACTGGAGAAAGAGAGAGAAAGAGAAACCTGAGAGACAAATTCTTGTCCTGGTGGAGATGAGAAGAAGTGAAAGAGATCGGAGGTGAGTAAGAATATCAGCTCGGAGTCTTCGGCGGAGGTGTTGATTTTGGGAAGATAGACGGCCAGGATGCTCCCAAGGTCGCTCGCCACCGTCGACCGGAATTTCGTCGTGTCCTTATTGATCTCCGTCCGGTTTACGTACATCGCGACTGACGGCTGCGTGTGGTGGTGCCGGTGAGGGTCCGATCGATAGATATTCGCACACTTCGTTTTTGGCGGGAAAATAAAATGTGATGGCTGGTTCCGCCTCAGCGCTTCTTTCTATAAACTGAAAAAAAAAAAAAGGAAATTATTTCAGGAAGACCGAATTAGCGAGAAAATTGGAAATAAGAGCTTGGCTTAAAATTTTAATAAAAACATGAAATCAAAATCAATATTTAATTTTGACTACACATTTTATTAGTATCGATACAATAAATCACTTCAGAACATTTTTATATTGTCAAACCACATTGGACCCTCACCTCAGATTATCCAGTTTGGCATAAATAGAAGAAGGGTAAATTCAGGGCCGGTCACTGTTTGGGCACTTATAGGCTCTAAAATCATATGTTCAAAACTTAATTCAATTAAAGTCACAATTTAGAGCTAAAAGACCAACATACCCTTAATTGTAAAAAAATGCTAATTGTGATACTGTTTTGTGGTGATATTGTTTTGTTGTGATACTGTTAAACCTATGATTTTGTACTACTAATGAAACATTTTAAGAACAATATTATTCTCTTGTTTATTCTCTACTGATTAATTCGTTTACACACCATTAAACACCTTATATATTTATGCTTATCTATCCAATGAGAATCTATGTCCTAATTGAATCTCAAATATGTTCTAATTCAAGAGAAGAATTAGAAACATTGATCATAGTTTTAGATGAGAACCATTTGCATGACTTCCCATTAACTTGAGAATGATTGGCAGTTCTTCTTTTTTCATCTTGGCATTGCTTTGAAGTATTTGTTTGCTTTTAAGGGACTCAGATACCTTGGAAGAGCTTTAATTTGCAGCAAAAGGATGTACATTAATTCGTGATACTGTTTTAGAGGATTTGTGATACTGTTTTGAGGAAAAAAAAAGTAAAGATTGCCATTTTAAGCTAAAGAGACGACTTCAAACGGGTAAAATCCATCATACGCAGTGACAAAGCTACTGGTCTTGACCGTCTCGTCGAGACCATTCCGAAAACATGTTATAATGAAAATTCTGAGTACGTGTGCAAATTCTATTATCATTTCTATTGTGATACTGTTTTTTGTAATACTGTTTTGCATAATACAGTATCAAACAACACACGTGACTATAATATCATGCTTTTATCTTTGATACTGTTTAATTAGTCATATGCTTTGTTTGATACTGTACTATGCAAAATAGTATCATAAATTAAAACATGGATTAAAACAGTATCAAATTATATTAATGCACATTACCTAACACAAAACATTATCATGGATTAAAACTAAGACAGTCAAACAGTATCACAGGTTCAAACCTTGCCATAATTACACAATATCAAATATCACATAGATTCAAACAGTATTACAGGATAAAAACAGTATCATGGATTAAAACGGTATCAAAATATACTAATTACCTAAACAAAACAGTATTATGGATTAAAACAGTATCATAGATTAAAATTAAGACATTCAAACAGTATCACAGGTTCAAACATTGACATAATTAAACAGTATCAAAGATCACATATATTCAAACAGTATCACAGGATAAAAACAGTATCATGGATTAAAACTAAGACATTCAAACAGTATCACAAGTTCAAACCTTACCATAATTAAACAGTATCATAGATTAAAACAGTATCAAACACGTATGTGAATTCTATATAATTTCAGTTATGATACTTTTTGTGATACTGTTTTATAATTCAGTATCAAACAACATACATGACTAACAACACAAAGAAATAATCTAAGGGCTACCAGCATTCATCCTTACAGAAATTAAAGCTACTATTAACAGCAACAAATCATGGCCACAACAAATATACTTCCTAAACATTAACTTATACGCTCATCCCATATTTTGTTGTCCTCACATTTGTTCAAATGGCAACGTCAGTAGCATTTTTTTAAGAGAGACAAAACATCTTCCAGAGGAAGAGAACTAACTACACTATCCGACAAGGATGAAGGACTACCAGCATTCAAATAATTTACAGTTGGAATAGCTAGTAGCTGATGAATATTTCTAAAAGCTTCACTGAATTCACAACCTGTTCACAGGCAGACCCATTCTCGTGGTACCACCGCTCCACCTCCACCTCCACCTCCACCTCCACCTCCACCTCCGCCGAAATTGAAGTTACCACTGATCCACCTCCGCCGAAATTGAAGTTACCATTGCTCCACCTCCACTTCCACCTCCGCCTCTGCCAAAATTGAAGTTACTCATTCTCGTGGTATCATTGATCTACCCTCCATTCTCGTGGTACCACTACACACAGTCGCCGGAATTGAAGTTACCTCTGATCTACCTCCGTCGAAATTGAAGTTATCCATTCTCGTAGTATCATTGATCTACCCTCCATTCTCGTGGTACCACTACACATAGTCGCCGTAATTGAACTTATAATTTCCGATTACAAGCTCTGCAGAAGAGGTTTGTAGAGATAGAAAAAGGCACCGATGAAAAATACGGATCAGAGGGGTATTTTAAAATTAATTTAAAATATTGCTTAAAGTATGACTTAATCATAATTTTAAAAAATATCTTTACCTAATTTGAAACAAGTCATGTGTAAGTGACTTATAGGCAATTTTTCCATAGAAGAAAAACTTGATAAGATAACATCGTCATTACAAAACTAATAAATTGTTAAATCCTTGATCAAAAGGGAGTAAAAGCCCTATAAATTATGTGAGATTTAGACTTGTGAAAGACATTTTCATAATAAATGAGAGCATCGAACTGGAAAACTTTATTCGATATGAAATGACAAGTAAACTGAGTGCTTGTTTGGAAGAGATTTTAATGAGTTTTAGTTTTTTATTTTTTGACTTTTGAGAGAAAATGACCAAAATGACAGTTTGCTTTCCAAATGAGACGCAATATTTAACTAGAAAATAGGTTCATTTTGATTATTTTCTCCCAAAAGTTAAAAAATAGAAAATTAAAAACCCATTAAAATCTCTAAGTAAGGTCTGAAGTGAAAGAGTGTGGATCAAGAGGCACCTTCCAATCAGCCCATTAGAATAATGATGGAATAGCTTAGGTCGTGGGTCCAGGCTCTCTCTACAGCCATCATTAACTCTCAGTCCAACCTCATCAACAATCAAAAAGGGTAAATTCAAAGCCGGTCACTGTTTTAGCACTTATGGGCTCTAAAGTCATATGGTCAAAACTTAATTCAATTAAAGTCATATTTTATAGCTAAAAGATCAACATACACTTAATTGTAAAAAACGCTAATTGTGATACTGTTTTATTTTGTTGTGATATTATTTTATCGTAATACTGTTTTGTTGTGATACTATTTTGTCGTGATACTGTTTTGTTGTGATACTCTTTCGATCTATGATTGATAATGTTGAACAGTTTGTTTAAATGCAAGTCATTAGAGAATGAAAACATTTATTTATTTAAATTGTCTGAATATATTTTATGCAGAAAACATGGTCATATCAAAAACTTCAACATGGTCATATCGAAAACTCCAAGGTTTTAAGCTGATTAGTGAATCTCAAGATAAGTCATGAATTAGATATTGTTGAAATTTCAATATTTTAGGATCTAATCGATTAGTTGGTCCATTAATGGCAGAAGACCAATTAAGAACTGGGTGTTAATGAAAAATGATCAAGTTCAAAGGATGTTCAACAAGAGAAAGATGAATGGTGGCTTTAATAAAGATACATTTATCCGTGATACTGTTTTATGGGATGTATGATACTATTTTGACAAAAAAATTAAAGATTGCCATTTTAAACTAAAGAGACGACCTCAAACAGGTAAAATCCATCGTACGCAGTGGCAAAGCGACTGGTCTTGACCGTCTCATCGAGACCATTCCGAAAATATATTATAATAAAAATTATGAGTACGTATGCGAATTCTATGTTCATTTCTATTGTGATACTGTTTTATGTGATACTGATTTGTATAATACAGTATCAAACAACACACATGACTAATTAAACAGTCTCAAAGATAAAAGCATGGTATCATAAATAAAACCCATTCTACATGAATTAAAACAGTATCATGGATTAAAACAGTATCATAGACAAAATTAAGACATTGAAACAGTATCACAGGTTCAAACCTCACTATAATTAAACAGTATCAAAGATAAAAGCACAGTATCATAAATAAAACTCATTCCACATAGATTCAAACAATATCATATGAAATAAAATAGTATCATGGATTAAAACAGTATCAAAATATACTAATGCGTATTACCTAAATAAAACAGTATCATGAATTAAAACAGTATCATGTATTAAAACTAAAACATTCAAACAATATCACAGGATTAAAACAATATCAAAATATACTAATGCACATTACCTAAAGAAAACAGTATCATTGATTAAAACAGTATCATAGACAAAACTAAGACATTCAAACATTATCACAGGTTCAAACATTGCCATAATTAAACAGTATAAAAAATAAAAGCACTGTATCATAAATAAAATCTATTCCACATAGATTCAAACAGTATCATGGATTAAAACAGTATCACACAGTATCTGTGATACTGTTTTAGAAGATGTATGATACTGTTTTGAATAAAAATTAAAGATTGCCATTTTAAACTAAAGAGACGGCTTCAAATGGGTAAAATCCATCGTACACAGTGCGAAGCGATTGGTCTTTACCGTTTCGTCGAGACCATTCCGAAAACATATTATAATAAAAATTTTGAACACGTATACGAATTCTATACCCATTTCTGTTGTGATATTGTTTTTTGTGATACTGTTTTGTATAATACACTATCAAACAACACAACATAACTAAACATTAAATGGTAGAACATTCAAGCTCCTATTTACATAAGATGGTGGAGTATTCAAGCTCATATTTACAGCATTCAAGCTCATATTTACATCATTCTATGCCCATTTCTGTTGTGATACTGTTTTCTGTTATACTATTTTGTATAATACATTATCAAACAACACAATATGACTAAATATTAAATGGTAGCACATTCAAGCTCCTATTTACAGCAATTAGATGGTGGAGCATTCAAACTCCTATTTACATAAGATAGTGGAGTATTCAAGCTCATATTTACAGCATTCAAGCTCATATTTACAGCATTTTATGCATATTTCTATTGTGATACCGTTTTCTGTGACACTGTTTTGTATAATACAGTATCAAACAACTTTCATGGCTAATTAACAACACAACCAACTTAATACAATATCAAGTTGCTATTCTATAATACAGTATCAAGCTGTTTTCTATAATACAATATTAAGTGGCAAATCATGGTCACAACTAATATAATGATACTATATTATATGAAACTATTTTATATAATACAGTATCATCCCTATAGAAATTCATTAAATAAATCATCCTTATAAATATTCTAGCACGGAGACAACTCCAGTTCAACATTTGATCTATAGATTATTGCACTTAACTGTGGAATCACCCAATCTTCTTATCCTAAGAAGCAAATGCACAACAATCCCACAACAAGTGCTACAAGTGAAACAGCGTGCAAATAAGCATAACTCTTTCTTAAAATTCATGTCCTTTGAACACATAGCCAACTCAATTCCAGCAAACAACAAGAGAACCCCTAAAACCCCAATTGAAAATTGATCAAAAATCTTCACCAAATAACTGCATAAAACCAATCCCAAAACCAGTTTAGATACACCAAGAAGTGCCACACACCCCTCACTCCACCCACCAAATTTGTACTTCCCGGCTAGTCCTTTAGCGTCATGGCAGCATAGCGTTGCACCCGATTAAGTTCATTATCCCAAACACGAACGTTGCTGAAACATCATTTTCTAGGAAAGATCTGTTGACAATTTATATACAGCAATTACTAATTTTAGGATTGATAAATGAAGTTGTGGAATAGTCTCTTTCACAAATCCTTCATTCCTTCAATGAATGTTTAGATATCTTCACAATTTCAATAGCAGATGGCCTAGATTTTACTATAGAGAATTAAAAAGTGACACTGCGCCGTAGAAGCACTCGCTGGAGGTCGTCGGAGGTGTATGAGGTTGTCGCCGGAGGTTTGTGGAGTTGGAAGATTGTGCGAATAGAAAATATGGTTAAAAAGTGTGATTTTGGAATTAATTTAAAATATTGCTGTAAAGTATGACTTAATCACAATTTTTTAAAAAAAAAATTTGACCTAATTTGAAACAAGTCATATGGAGATGACTTATTGACAATTATTCCAATCAAAAATATTACATGCTGGCGGTGGCACTAACCTCAATGGTAAATACTATAGATGGACATGACTTTGTATTTTTTATACCTCCTCACCCCTATACAAAGGCTAAAAAATGAGAGGAACGGCCATTCCATTTTTTCATTTTTTTAAGGAAAAAAAAAAGAGTAAGCAAAAAATACACTAAAATGATCCCTAAAAGTGTTTAGGCATTTTTGAATATCAACAAATTTCATCAATTTTTTAACAAAATCTACTAAAAAGTTCCGACAAACAAACGCTGTATTTTTTTATTTTGAATTTTCTTTCTTCAACCAATTATTTGTTGTGTCGAAAAATAAATCATTATTTTAGATAATCTCTCTCTCTCTCTCTCTCTCTCTCTCCATTTTCTGTTTTCTACCCACAACATTTTATTGCATATAAAGAGTATGAATAATTATACTTATACCATAATTTTTTGGGTAAATAACAATGGGTCCCGAACATTTGAACTTTGTAACGATGGGGTCTCGAACCTTCCATTTCTAACCCCCTAGTCCTTAACCTTTAAAAAATGCATGAACAAAGTGTTAAAAAATTGTTAGTTTGACCGTTTAATGGTCAAAATTTACTTAAAATAATCAATTTATCATTTTCAAATTAAAATAAAAACAAAGAAAAAATTACAATCAAGCTCCTCACTCACTTCTTCTTCTCCATTCAACCCCATCCCCACTTGGATCTTCCTTCTACTATTTCGGCTCCGACTCCAATCAATTGAATCTTATCATCCGGCTTCGACTCCAACACCCGCTCCAACACACATTCAAATTAATCTATTTTTACTGGTTATTTACCTGTCCGTTTAGTTCATGGATAGTTGTAAGTACAGTAGAATCAGCAGGGTTACTTGCTAAATCATTCACAGTAGGTTGTGATGCCGGGTCGATGAACAAAACCAGATCTGAAGTGAACAAGCCCTTTCCTCCGACCAAATTCTGGAAATACGTGTTGTCAAAAGTTTGCGGAGTGACATGATCCATGTTTATAGCTATGGACGGTGTGAGCTCCTGACAGTGGGGAAAGCCAACAGTGTGAGCTCCTGACAGTGCAATCATATCAAGTTGCGAGAGATTGTGTTTGGCAAACGTGGTATTGAGGCTGTCGAGACGAAATTCGGCCCTGGTAAGTTTCTAGCGACTCGAGGGGGTTTGTTGTAATTAAAGAAAATATTTTATTGAGATGATGTTGAAGGACATTGTTTGGAGTATAATAAGTTTTAGGATGAGGGGTTGGTTAGAGAATGAGAAGTAAATGAGGGGATATGTTGTAATTTTTGCTTTTTTTTCTATTCTTTTTGTTTTCATTTGAAATGGGTAAGTTGGTCATTTTGACCATTTAACGGTCAAACTAACAATTTTTTTAACAAAATGACTTTGCTCGCTCGTTTTTTAAAGGTTAAGGACCCGAGGATTAGAAATGAAAGGTTTGAGACCCCATTGTCACAAGGTTCAAAAGTTCAGGACCCATAGTGCTATTTATCCTAGTTTTTTGTGTTGCACTATATTTTAATTACAAGGAAGATCTTCAACATTTCTTCATTAACGCACTTATGTTTTCAACTTTTTTTTCATTGTATTTTTATTTTCAACATTCTATTAATTAACATATATTGTATTTGATAACATTTTCATCCAATAAATTTGTTATAAGGGTATAAACAAACTTATTTGCCCCTTATAATTTTTAAATAATAATAAATACAAAAATTTAACATAATATTTGCCTTTGATTTCAACGCACGCTAACAGAATATTTAGATAAAAATTGTCAGTATAGACAAGATGTGCTAATTAATTGAAATTTAAAGACAAAAATGTGGGGAAAAAAAATAGAGACACAAGTGCGATAATAGATGAAAATTGGAGAGCTTATATTTAAAATATAGTGCAGCAAACAAATAATTATTAGTATAATTATCCAAATAGTAATTAGTACTTATGTAAATGAAGCAAAACCTGAAAATGATTTTATAGAGTTATGTATGAAGCATTTTTTTTTTTTTACATATTAGACAAAAATATAAATTAAATAAGACAGTATGCGTGGCAGTTTTACATTAACTAATCAAGTTTGACAAGTTTATATAGTGTTGTGTAAATAATTGCAAGTGCACAATATCGTTAACAAGTAATAAAGTAGACATAATGAGTCTAGATTATTGTTCCCACGAAAATTATCCTATTTATATATTAGTTCAATTAATCTTAATCCTAATCTATTTAAAACACTTTGAAATACGTTGTTTGGAAGATTTAACCTATAACTATTAATTCAAGAAAATAGTGTGAACGCAAATATCAAGAATTTATCAAATATAATTATTAAAGCGTTTAGATTCACGAATTCACCACACTCGTCATCTCTAATTTATTCTCTTAACATTTATTCTTAATGTTGTACTCGGTCGAATTCACGAAATTAACATAATTTACCTATATCGAATTCAAATTAGTCATATCTAATTAAATCTATATCTCTATATGAAGTCAGAATAATCCTTAACTAGATACATTAAATCTCATAAGAATTTAATTTAATTTAATACTGCAACAATAACAAAAACGTATCTCTACCTTTTACTATATAGTATAGATTAATAACTTACCTCTCAATTTATTACAATCCATAATTCAATGAAATAATGGCCAATTATTTCAAGCATTATGAGAAGAAGTAAAATCAATATGTAATTAATTTATAATCAAAACTTGAGAATTGAAATTAAAGAATTTAAGCTAGATTACGTCGTTCATCAAAACTATAAATTTAGCTACTCATAATTCAGGATAAAGAAAACATGAAGAGTTTGGAATACATAATCAAATTTAAATAAGGGATGAGAAAAAGTTGAACATCTTGCATCAACAATTCGTCGTTTTCACGTCCCAATCTTCAAAGTTTTAGTCGTTATTATTTTCATTCTCTTTCTTTACTCTCTCGTCTCTTTATTTCACGACTATTAATCTGACATAGATTAGGTCTTTATGTACTTTTACGCCCCTGCGACTTGTTTTAATTTAAAAAGGACACAAACACCACTTGTTTATATTTTCAAAAAAATCATAAATAATAAAAAAAAAAAAAGTAGCGTGGCAACGGTCGGACCACAGTTTGCAAACCACGGCCCAGCCGCAACAAATCTTGGGTCTCTGTTTGCCGCGGTAGGACCACGATCCAAACAGTAATTTCTTGTTTATTTACAATTTGGTCCATCAACTTTCAATGTTATGCACTTCGGTCCTTGTATTTCTTCTTTTATTTCAATTTAATCCTCTTTTATTTGCAATCCAATTCCTTCAACTTTTATGAGATTATATGTAGGTCCTCATTTACAAGTCTTCGTGCACTTTCAGTATTTCTTCGTCTATTTTGCTTTATTTTTCTCTAATTTCTTCTGAACTTGAGTTTTAACTTAAAGCAATCAAATTAACACACAATTAAGTAGAAATTCACTTTTGATAGTCCAAATAAGTGTAAATCCACACTTATCATATTGTATAAGGCTATTTTAAGTATATATTTTTGTGTGCTTATAAGTACTTATAAACTTGTCAAACATCGTTTTTATCCACACATTTCGTAGGATTCACAAATTTTATTTATTTTTTATTTATACATTTCGTAAGACCCACTTTTTATAATTTATAACAATATTTACCAAACAAACAAAATCGTACATTTTATTGTTTTTAACTAAGAAGAAGGTTACTTCCATAGAAATAAGAAAAAAAAATCACAATATTGTATTTTTTATATAAATTTGCTTGATCTGGAAATTATTTTTCGCTTCAAAATATTATGATATTGTGCCTTTTCACCTTACCTCCTTTAAAAGGTGTACTAATGTCGAGAAATTGGCACAAATAGCCCTAACTTATGGCATCTTTGTGATTTCAGTCTCCATTTTTTTTACTGGCACCAACATCTTCAACTTATTGTTTTTATATGCAAGCGATCCTTTCCATCATGTTCCATTTATTATACCCTTACTATAAAGAGAAATTTGTACTTTTGATCCTTAACCTTTGCAGTTTATTACTAATCTACTCTCAACCAAATTTTATAACATTAGATATCTTCAATCTTTCATTTAATTACAAATCATGTCCCCATTGACAAATTTTGACGAATTTGCCCTCCTAAAGGCGACGCACCGACTTCAATATCAATGGAGTCGTAACAGAGAAACAGCTCCACCATCATCAGCCTCGAAACCAGTACGACAATCTTTTTCTGGCGCACTGTTTGTTGTTAATGGTGGGACTCTCCGTTTCTGGTCCGTTAGACATTGCACGTGTTTCTGGCAAAAACTCGTTGCCCTTGTCAAAAATCTTAGAATCCGTGATTGCAGATGGTTGGAACCCGAATAGCAATTCTTCATTCTTAATTTGAAAGGCAGCATCGTGGGATTCGATAACGAAGTTGCGTTTTGCTCTCGCGTACTGGGTGGGCACTGACGGCTCGATTCAAAGGGATTCGTATACTACTGACTTCATCAACGAGATGCGTTCCATGGCAACCATGGTGACTTCTCCACTGGTTGATTGGATGACTGAATGGATTTTTTTGTGCCAACTTTGTGTGGAGCTTGAACCTAGCTTGACCAACCCATTAAAGCATGTTGGGAAGGAAAATTTTTATCCCATCGAAGTAATTGAAGCAAGTTGCGAATATGAGGTTGTGAGAAGCCTCTTCTCTTGATAGACCAAAATTTTCAGCTTCATCAAGAACATGAGTTGAGTTCTGGTAAAAGAAATCATACAATCTCGTGTAGTCTTTGTTTATCAAGAATGGGGGTGGAGAAGAAGTTACTTTGTACTTTTTAGAAGTTATGAGACTTCATTTGTAATTTTCTTTTAATTTTTGTTGCTTTTAGTTTTGTTTTTATTTAAAGAGGATAGTAAATCCATCAAAATCTATCAATTGGGACGTTATTTACAATTAAATAAAAGGTTGGGGATGTCTAGTACTATAAAAATTAGTTGATAATAAATTAGTAACAAACTGCAAAGGCTGTAGACCAAAAGTGCAAATTATCCTAAAATAAATAAAAATAAATAGAACGGCAATATAAAAAATGAAATAAAAATAGAAGGAAAAAGAAAAGAATTAAACTCATCAATGCCAAACCGATCTTCTAGCAGCTCACTTCATTTTCCCCAGTCCCACCATCATTCCCTGCCCACCGCCACCGCCACCGCCACCGCCACCGCCACCGCCACCAAAAACGTAAACCACCTGACTCCCATTGCACGCAACAACATAGCTAAAGATACTTTACCTCAATTAATTTAACACAATACATGTTCACAATCAGCCACCCTTTTTAATCACAAACAACATTTAGTGTTAGTTTGATTTTACTAAAAATTAACTTTTTAGTAAATTTTTATAAAAACTGAATAAATGTGTGATTGAAAAGTTGTAGGTCTCATGAAATGTGTAGTTAAAATTAATTATTGACTTTAACTTAAGTCTTTTAGCAAAATTTTAAACAAAATCAAATAATGCCTTAGAATCTTAAAACACCCAAATCCATCAAAAACTTGTAATTTAAATTTAAACTAAAATCAAATGAACAACTTACTAATTAAATGAAAACATATACTAGTTAAATTTATTTTCTTTTCACATAACAATTCGTTTATTTCACTTTTTCATTAATTCAACTCTTGTTCAATCCTCCACTTGATTTCACGAACCTCAATCCATTAAATACTTGAAATTTGTGTTAGAAAAATAAGTTGTGAAACTTAATAAAAATGTAATGTTAATGACTACATGAAATATAAACAAACAATTTGCTACATTTTCGTTATCTATTACTGTTTCGAGCGGAATGTGTATCTTTCGCTAACAATTAAAGGATTCAGACGATGTGTAAGGGACGCCAAACCTTCTGAGACAAAGTCCCAACAAGGGGTGTTTGATTTATGAAGACTACAATAATGACAAAGGATGAAAAAGCAAAACGAAATGCCTCCAAGGGGCACAAGCACACTAGAATTCACTGTAAAGAAATATTTAAAACTAAATGGAATGAAATTACATTTCTCTGTTTTTTGAGAGTTGGCTTCCTTCTTTTTTTTTAATCGATCTCCTTTCTTTTATACCTTGCCAGACGGTTTTACCACACGTTTTCCTTCAATCTTGCATAAAAACTTCTCATCGCCCAGCAACCGCCTCGTCGCCCAATAAACTGCTCATTTCTTCCATAATGATTCCAACTGTTTGTAACTTCCCTATGATGATTTAACTTCTTGTAACTCCTTCATGATAATCCAGCTGTTTATACCCAGCAACCACCTCGTCGCCCAATAACTGCCCATTTCTCCCATGATGATCCCAACTGTTTGTAACTTCCCCATGATGATCCAACTTCTTGTAACTCCTCCACAATAATTCAAGTTTGTAACTCCTGACAACGTGGGAATAATGATAAGAAAATGAGAAAAACTCCTTATGAACAGTTACTCTTATGCAGCGATTGACCATTCTAATCGCCCAACGCCCTGAGCGTTTCTGATCTGGGCGATGTCCATTTTGGGCCCTTCCTGGCTTGGACAATTTCTATTGGGCCTATGTACAAATTTATTTGGGCATCCGTTGGGCCTGACCGACATATTTTCTAAGCCTATATGCTTGGGTATTTATTATGGGCCTACATATACAATTTTTCTTAAGTCTCTTTTTAGGCCCTTGTTATTTCATATGTCAACAGTTACCCCCCAATATGGCTTAATTAATATAATTGCTTATTTAATTAGCCATATTTACTTGGTGGCGTTTCATCTTCTGAAAGTTTTTTGGCGCCTTAATTCCGAAATCATAAGAGCACGATTTATATAAACCCCAAAAGGCGCCATTACCAATGAACACGTCCAGCCCCCATCACATCATTGTCCATTTTCTCCCTCTATAAAAAAGACACTATTCATTCATCTTTTCTTTAACTCTCACTCATCTTTCCAAACTGATCGTCTCTCTTGCAATCTTTTTGTCCATTTTCTGAAACCATGTCGACGTCCAGAGCTTCCTCCAACAATAGCATTACTTTCGAAGATTTCCAAGACCTCCTGACCAAACCTTATGTAAACCCATCAAATCTTCTACCTTCTAGGCCGGATATGAACGAGTTCTATTTGGGCCCGTCGTTCAGGGATGCAGACTCTATTGGGCGACTGGCCACAGCCCAATTTTTTCCTTGTACCCAATGACCTCCTTTCTTGGACCCATTCTCATTGAAGCCAATCCGCGAGAAAAGCATTTGCACATGGCCTAAATCTGATACCACCTTCCGCCTCTGG
Organism: Forsythia viridissima; assembly: GCA_030279155.1. NCBI lineage: Eukaryota > Viridiplantae > Streptophyta > Magnoliopsida > Lamiales > Oleaceae > Forsythia > Forsythia viridissima. Next base: position 14,535,250 of record CM059042.1, read on the forward strand.
CATGCGCGTATGATGAAGCATGCCCCTACGAAGGCGCTTTTTGATCGTGCTAGGATTTCTGATCTTTTGGAAATTGCCACACGTCCCCCGCTATATGACCCAGTTCTTTTCCCAATCGTCCTAAGCTTCTGGTCTTCTGAGTACAATACTTTTATTTTCTCCCTTGGCCCAATGTCGGTTACTCTAAGGGATGTTGGTGCTTTGGTCAATCTTCCTCCTCTGGGCGATACCATTTCTCCTGCTCTATTGATATCCTCCCTCGCTCCAAAGTTTGATAAGAAGTTTACAGACTCCTATTCAGGCATGCAAGAGCTTTATGAAAACACGGGCAAAGATCCCACACATGCAGAGCGTGTAGCTTTCCTCCAAGTTTGGCTGTGTAGGTACATTCTTTGTGTTCCTAGTCTTAAACCTTCCATGGCTTATTTGCCTATCGCCCATGAGTTAGCTCTTGGTAGGTCTTTAAACCTCTGTTCTCTGTTTCTGGCCGCCTTCTATAGAGGTATGGCTTACCTTTAACATCAGCTTACGACCAATGCTTCTCCTACTGGAAGTGGGCCTCTTTGGCTCGTTCAATTGTGGTTGAGAGCATATTTTCCACAACTTGGTGTTCCTTCAATTCCTCCCAGGTCCGTGAGTTGTTACAGGCTAATTATTATTGTTACGGGCTAATTATTAACCAATTAGCTCCCGTTGATATGTCTAACCGAGACGTCTTTACATTCTTTTACAATTTAAATTCAATTCCCTCTTTCTTTCCTTTCTCCATTCATCAAGTCCCAGCCTACGTCCAACCTCCTCTTAGTTTGAACGAGGTGAGTAATGTCTTGCCCGTTTGGGTCCAATACTTGACTGGGCGAGAATTGTTTCATGACATTCTCACGGACACCAATGCCAAGGCTGGGGTCGAGGTCTATGCTCCCCAGTTCTTTGCCCGACAGCTTGGTTTTGGCCAAACTTGGCCCCTTCCTCCTTGTTACTCAAAGAGTTTTCAAGAACGTTTCCATACCATCACCAAAGTAGAAGCCTAAGCTATAGATGAGCGTAATGCTTCCTTAATGAACTGGTTTTCTTTGGCTCCTTTCAATCCTACTTTGGCCGTTCACCCTCTTTTTGAACAGTTTTGGCCTTCGGTGAAACGTAGGCTCTTCACTACTAATGTCAACCATGCATTCCACATACTTGAGGGGTCAGGGTCTTCGAGAACTTCCATTTCTTTTACTCCGATTCCTATCCCTGCTGTGCCCATATCCGTTAAACAACCTGCTCCTTCGTCTTCCCCTACAAAGCCTTCGACAGTGTGTACTAGACGTTCTACTGCACTTACCATTCAATCCAGTTCTCCTCCCGCCCAAACTGGAGTTGCGAGAGGTACATCCAGCCGTAAACGGCCTGCATCGGACCCGTCAGATCAGGCTGACGATGAAAGTGATGATGATGGTGGTGCTCCTCCTATGATCAGAAGAAAGGTAACCTGATTTTCCCTGATTTAAAGAACTCTTTAGCATGAATATTGACATTCTCTTTGTATTCTAAACCAGAGGGGAGTCACTTCTCCTTTGAAAGATTCCACATCGCCCGACCCTTCAATCCTTCGATCGTCCGAGCCGACCATAGAAGTGGATTTGCCTGAAAAAAGATTTGGAGACCCGGCTGCTTCAATCGCCCAGGCAGTTGAAGAATCTTCATCATTTCAGGGCGTTTCCCCTCCAGGTGTAGAACCGGATGGTAATATGTGCTTATAGTTGTAATCATTTTTCTAATTCTACCATTTGACATGGCTTTACTCTTGAAGCACTTATCATCATTCGTCCTTTTGCAGAAAGACCAATTGACTTGCCGGTTGGACCTGAGCCAGTACGTTCGGTTGTACCTGAGCCATCACGTTCGGCTAGGGGTGAATCTTCACAGGCGGTAAAATCGCCCAGTGGCACACTTCTCCCTTCTTCCTCTAAGACCACTGATGAGGTAATTTTTCTTTCGATCTCCCTTACTTTGCTTATTTCCAAAGAAACACTAAGTAATTTTTTTTTTTTTACAGGATGCTGATACCATCTTGCGCTCTATTCAGGACTTGTTTACGTCATGGGAACAAGTGAAACCTAGTCAGGCTGCTCGTTCGCCTTCGGCCAGTCGTCCTTCTTCTGCCTCTGGTGCTTTTTCCATGGAAAACATGAACATCCTAAAGCAGGCAGTACTTGAATATACTTCCTTCATGGACATGGATATCTCACATGCTAGTGCTGCCAACCATCGGGACAAATTTGAGCATTTAAGCCACCAAATGGCTCAAGCACTTGAGCTTCCTTCGCTCAAACTCCCCACAGATCTCAAGTTATCTTTGAAAGTCATTCATCAGGAGATAAGTGCATTGCTGGCCAAGAATGTAGAGCTCAAAGCCAAGAAGACTCAATATGTCGAAGCCATGACTGAAAAGGACTCCCTTCACCAGGAAATCGATCAAGCCAAAAACAATTTGAACGAGATTTCTTCCGAGGTCATGGTTGAAGACTCCTTGATGATGAGTTTGGCTGCTCAGATGAAAGAAATCCAAGAAAAGATGGACGACTGTAAGGCCAGGCTGGCAGCCAAGAAGCGCAATGCTTCACAGGAAGTTGAACGGGCTAAATCCTTACTTGAGCGTTATTCAAGTTTAGAAGTGGACGATGGGTTTATGGATGAACTATCCGCCGCTTCTGTTCAACAGCGCGATGAATGGGAAAAACTTAGAGAGCAAATGCGCTCTATTTGGGGTAGGATGTAGTTAGGATTTTAAAGTTTTAAGGACAACTTTTGTTTTATCCAGTTTCCCTTTTGTAATGGCAGCCACTTATGGCAACCAAATTATCTGATGAAATGAAAGGCTCTATTCGTTTATAGAATTGCGTCCCTTAATGTTTAAACCTCTAATCGTTCAAAATCCCAAACTGACGGAACTTACTTCTTTAAATATTTGCCATTAATAGACCTCATGTGCCTCATACCATCCAAATTTTCTAAATGATATGCCCCATTTGGCAACACCTCTTTAACTATGTATGGTCCTTCCCAATTTGGTGACCATTTCCCAAACTTTGGATTACTACTATCCAATGGGAGTATTGTTTTCCATACCAAATCTTTCGTGCTAAAACATTTGGCTATAACCTTTTTATTATAATATGAAGCCACTTGTCTTTTCTAAATTTGCAACCTATCCAAAACGCTCAACTTTAGTTCGTCCAATTCTAATAAATTCTGAACGAGTAGTTCAGTATGCTCATTTTTATCTATATTATTTTGCAAACGTACTCTGATCGATTGCACATTAATTTCCATAGGCAGCATTGCTTATTGCCCATATGTCAACTGGAAAGGAGTTACTTTAGTACTAGATTGCGGCGAAGTTCTATAGGCCCATAACGCCCTATTCAAGCATTCATGCCAATTTCTAGCATTTTCGCCTATCATTTTCCTTATGATACTCTTTAAAACCTTATTTGATGATTCTGCTTGGCCGTTGGATTGGGCGTAATAAGGCGTAGAGTTTGCCAACTTGATTCCAAACTCGCTCAGAAATTCTTTCACTTGATTCCTTGGGAAATTTCTTTTAAGGGTATCGCTTCTACCCATTTAGTGAAAAAATCCGTAGCGACTATTATAAAGGTGTGTTGCTTGGACGATGGTGGGTAAATCTTTCCTATCAGGTCTATCGCCCAACACTTGAAAGGCCATGGTTTAATAATAGGTACCATTTCCCTGGCTGGCACTCTTTGGATTGGGCCATGTTTTTGACACTCCAAGCAACTTTTAGCATACTGAACGCATATCTCGCCCATTTTAGGCCAATAATACCCATTCCTGATGATTAACCACCTCATCTTTTGGCCAGCTTGATGTGCTCCGCACACTCCTTCATGTGCTTCGGCCATAACCACTTTAGCTTCTCGCAAATTTATGCACTTCAAAAGTATACCATCTGAGCGTTTCTTATATAATTCTCCTTCAACCAGCAAATAGTTCAGTGAACATAATTTTAACTTCCTGTCGCTCTTCTTATTGGGTTCTTCCAGGAATTTTTGTATTTCTTCTCTCCAATCCAATGCGTCTCCATTTTGTATACAATGCACATTAAACCCCTTCGCCCTTCGTTGAAGTACAGGCAATATCGTTCCGTACTCGCACGCAGAATCGTTATTTAACATTTTTGAATAACCTGATGCCATTTGGGCCAACTCATTTGCCAAATCGTTATACATTCTATTAACGTATTGAAGCTCTACTTGGTCGAACTCGTCCAAGAGCTCTTGAGCAATGCCATATTGACTTATGACAGAGTCACTTTGGCATTTAAAATCGCCATTCAATTGATAAATTATTAGCTGAGAATCACCTCGGATAAGCACGTTTTTCGTCTCCAAATCCAATAATAATTCTAAACCGACAATCAACGCTTCGTATTCGGCTTGATTATTAGTACACATCTCAGTCAGGGCGAAAGCAAACTTGTAACAAACCCCTAGTGGGTTTATTAGCACTACCCCTACTCCTGCACCTCTAGCGGTTTTTGAACCGTCAAAGTATAAAATCCAGGGTTTTAGCTCGAGCAAATTGACTTCTAATTCAATTTCCTTAGGTACGTCCAAGCATGGATGATCGGCCAAAAAGTTAGCCAATGCTTGATTTTTTACCGCCTTTTGTGGTATGAACTGTATTTCAAATTCTGATAGTGCTAGGGTCCAAAGACCAATCCTTTGATGCAAAACAGGACGAGAGAACATGTACTTAACCAAATTTACTTTAGAAATTAAGTAAATAGTTACAGGCCGTAAGTAAGCCCTTAATTTAGTACATGTAAAATACAAAGCGAGACATAATTTTTCAATAGCAGAATAATTACATTCACACACTGTAAGTCGTCTACTAAGATAATATATCGCCCTTTCTTCTCCAAACTGGTCGTCCTGGGCGACTAGTCCAGCTATTGACTCCTGTTCGGCCGATATATAAACTTTCATTGGCCGACCTTGGATAGGTGAAACTAATACTGGTGGATTTGACAGATATGTCTTCAGGCTATGGAAAGCCTCTTGATGCTCCTCCTTCTAGACGAAGTCGTCCTGATTTTTCAACTTCAGAAGAGGCGAGAAAGCTTTCGTTCGCCCTGCACAATTAGAGATGAAACGTCGTAAGAAGTTCACTTGCCCAAGGAATCTTTGTAATTCCTTTTTGTTCTTAGGTGGTTTAGCCTCTAAAATGGCTTTTGCTTTATTTTTATCAAGTTCAATTCCTCTTTCATGCACTAGGAATCCTAGGAAATTTCCTGCATTAACACCAAATGCACACTTCAACGGATTCAATTTTAATTTATACTGTCTCATCCGTTCGAATGAACGTTTCAATTGTTGGAGATGGTTTTCTTCTTTCAATGATTTAACCACTATATCATCAACATAAACTTCAACGAATTCTCCTATCATGTCATGAAAAATTAGATTCATTGCCCTTTGATAAGTGGCTCCTGCATTTTTTAAACCAAAAGGCATGACCACCCATTCAAAACATCCTAGAGCACCTGGGCATCTGAATGCAGTTTTATGTATATCTTCTTCAGCTATATAAATTTGGTTGTATCCTGAATATCCATCCATAAAAGAGTACATCACATGTCCAGCAGTTGAATTTACTAAGGAATCTACCGTTGGCATTGGATATTCATCTTTGGGCGTTGCTAAGTTCAAATTTTTGAAATCTATGCAAACCCTAATACTACCATTTTTCTTCGATACAAGCACAATATTAGACAACCATTCAACGTATCTGGCCGTCCTTATAAAACCTGCCTTTAACAATCGTTCTATTTCTTTCTTTACTTCGGGCAATACATTAGGAGCAAAACGTCTGGGGGGTTGCTTATGTGGTTTAAAGTGTGGCTTAGTTGGTAGCCTATGTTCTACCAAATTTTTATCTAAACCAGGCATGTGTTCATATTCCCAAGCAAAACAATCTCTATACTCTTTTAACAAAGCAATTAATTGGTCACTTACCTCTTTGCTAAGCATCTGACTGACAAACGTTGGGCGATCTTCTTGTTCATCTCCAATATTTACTTTTACCAAAGGGTCTTGTGCTTGGGCGTGCCCTGTCTTCATGACTCCTATCACATCGTCGTCCAAGCTCCTTGTAGTGATGTCTTCTGCATCCAAACAATCCACCTTATTCACTTCTCGGCCAATATTCTGTTCTAACTCGAACACTGCTAATTTATCCCTTAAAATTTTTAAAGTCGTTTTCTTTCTTATTTCTCCTTCGCACCTTTTCTCGAAAGCCATTGACTTGGCTTCGACATCCTGAAGGCTAAACACCTTCTTCAACATTTATCGAATATCTTTTTTGCCAATCATTGGCTCTTCAAGGGCCACTATGTTTGGCCTCATTTGATCGAACATTTCAGTAAATGCATCTACTGATAATGGCTCCTCGCTCTGCGCGATGATCCGAGTTTCTTCACCATCTTGGACTACTCTCACAGGCCCATAATTTCCTTCATACATGAACTTCTCGATCGAGTTTGCTTCTGTAACAAAAGGTCTATGATCTGCTTGCACCACTTCGGCCTCACCTTTATCATTCCAAAAAACTAGACACTGATGGAGTGACGAAGGTATACAACGATTTCCATGAATCCAATCTCTTCCTAACAACACATTGTAGCTAGTCGGCCCGTCTATTACAAAGAATACTGTGGTTTTGGTGATAGTTCCTACCGTCACGTCCAAAGGCATTACTCCTTTGGCCGAAGTCACCCCGCCATTGAAGCTCGTAAGAATAACTTCAGTAGGGATCAAGTCTCTCTCTGTCTTTGCAAATTTCTTTATCATTCTAGATGGAATGGTATTAATAGCGGCCCCATTATCGATGAGAACTTTGGCTACAGGGATGCCATTGACTAGAGCCTTTACATATAATGGCCTCAAATGTTTGGTTAGATTGGCCGTTGGCTTCTTAAAGATGACCTTTTCAGTCGCCTCTATCTCCACTTCTTGTCTCCCATCATCCTTTGGATCAAAATGCTGTGTCAGGTTCACGTGCAACATTTCGCACTGATCTTCTGTGCCGGGCTCTTGAGTTTCTATGTCACTCACTTCCTTCCAACCTGTAGGGGGTGGCAATATCGTTGGAGGTGATCCATACTTTTCAGAGCGTGGTACCCTCATTTTCCTCTTGGGCGTCCCGTATAACACGTAATAATCAAAAGATCGTCCAGATGGTTCGCCCAACAAATCTACTTCTCGGACACCTTCTTGATACAGCTGTTTTAGCAAATTGTTATATGAGACTCCTCTTTTTCTTCTTTCTGATTCTAAGTCAATCTCCTCTTCCACATCTGTCAAGCCATCATCTTCTTCTTCTCCTCCATAGATATCTCCAGAGGTTTGCCCGATTTCTCCCTCACATTCCAATGTGCATGCTTCCTCCCCCTCATCGTCCTGTGGCCCCTCATCCCTTTTGCTTTTAAACTCATTGGCAAGCAGATAATTATTAGCCAATATTGGGGGTAAAGAACCAAACTGAATGGTGATGGATTGTCCAGGATCATCTTCATCTTCGTCTTTGCTGTGTCTTTCAAATTTCGACCTACCAGAAGAATCTTCTGGCAATTCTTCTGTTGAATCGTTCACATTATGTTCCTTCTCATCTTCGAGATTTTCTTTAGCAACAGTGTTGGAGAAATTGGGCAATTTGGGACGTATCACTTCTTGTTGCTGCCTCATCATTCGTCCATAATTTCTCTGATGACGTCTTTGCTGTGTCCTAGTCATTTGATCAAAAGGTATCACCCTTTCTGCATTGTATTGGAATGAGTGCCATACATTCGATCGATGGGGCTGTGGCCTAAACGTTCTATTGTTGAGCATCGGTCTGCCGTTGTACATCGGCCTGCCATCATACATCGGCCTGACCTGTCTTTCAAAAGGAGGCCGTGATACCTTTCGTCCTTGAATAGGTTAGAAATTTTGGGTCGCGTTTGGATGATTGTGACGCCCCCATACTTCCATTTTCTCCTCATCTTCATCTATTTCTCTGCTACATCTAGCACACAGCACTTTTTTGTTCCTTTCAACTTCTTTACCTTTGAGACGTTCGAACACGCTGGGATGCTGTTCAAGATCTTCGTCTCCATTATCGACTACCAATTTGAATTTAGGTAAACCACTTTTGAAACCTGCTGACAACATATTGACTCCTAGTGGCCGCGGAAAAGGATTCTCATCCACTGCCATCTTCTTTTTAGCTTCAAAAGTAATTCGCCCTGATTCGATGGCATCCTGTAATACATGACGAAAAACCAAACAATTATTAGTTGTATGAGACCATGCATTATGCCACTTACAATATTTTTTATCCTTAACTTGCTCAGGATTTGGCAATTTGTGCTTATCGCTCAGTTTTATTTGCTTGTCTTTATACAATCTATCAAATATAGTATCTGCTTTGGTTATATCGAACGAAAACATTCTAGCTTTCTTGCTTGTATCTCTTAGAGACTCGTTTTTCGCCGTCATCCCTGAATTAATTATTAACGGACATTCATAAGCATCTCCTTTAATCAATTCGGCCAAACATATTTCGGTTTGATCATAATACTCATCTACAATGTGAACGTCGAAGTTTGGATCTCTATAGTAAGTTCCTTTGCTAGAATTTTTCATTTGTTCTTCTTCCCTTATCAAACGCTCATACCTAATCACATTGGCCGTTAATTGGAAGAGATCAGGAAACTCCCTATCCTGAAATTTCTTTTTCAAGTCGAAACTTAAACAACTTTGAGCGATCTTAACAAACTCTTTTTCAGGTAAGGGCACGAAGCATTTACTCCTAGCAGTCTTAAACCTTTGAAGGAAAACTTCCGCCCATTCAGTTGGCATTTGACGTAAATTCGCCAAATCGGCCAAGGTGACTTCAGATTCAGTTTTATAGAATTGGGCGTGGAACAACTGTTCTAATTGTTGCCATGTCTGAACAGAGTTTGCTGGTAAATTAATGAACCATGAAAAGGCTACCCCTGTTAGCGAACTAGGAAACAACCTTATTTTATGATAATCACTTACTTCACCGCATTGCAGTGTAAATCGCCCTACATGTTCCAATGTTGAGACCTCTCCTAAACCTGTGAATAGTGAAAATTCCGGCACTTTATATCCCCTAGGCCACGGATAGGCTTGGTCTATCCAATCGGGATATGGCTTCCTATAGGTCGGCCTAATGAAAGGACGCATTCCAAAAGCCATCTGATCTTGCATTATCTCGGTGATTTGGTTTCTTAAGGCCATGTTTGGATCGTACGAGACTCCTATAGGTTGATTCATAGGTGGAATCATCTGAGGTCTATTGTTTAACCCTGGGTTTGTGGCCAAATTACCATTATTCAAGGTATTATTGCCATTTACTTGGACATTTGCCCCTTCGTTAACACGTGTTGCGTTTTGTCCTATATTTGGCATACTTTCTCTTGCATTCGGGCTACCCCCCAAGTTGGACGATCCCACATTATGACCACTTAAATTGGCCATGTTGCCTCCACCCACATTTGACGTTGATGGTATAAAAGGCATTTCTATTCCCTGACTAGGATTTATAGGGTTCATTGTCGGTGAATTGTGCCCCACAACCGTCCTAGCTTGGAAATGATTTCCTATATTTGGCAAATTTGGTTGACATGTCTGGCCTACTAACCTAGTTATAAGTTCATTTAAAGTACTTAATTGTTTGGCCATGTTATCGTAATGCACATTTTCAATTTGAACAAATTTTTCCATATCATGAACATTTTGCAAGCTTACCTGTCCCACGACATCTTGCGTGAGTTCGCCAAGTAATGCGCGCATGGTTCGTGGACTCAATTCCGTCATTGGTTCATAACGGCTTTGATTTTGTCCCTCCGTTGCTGGTGTATTTTGCTGTTCTTCATATCGCTCGATCACGGATTGAATTCGCTGGCTTGCTGGTTCCTTATCTGAGTTCTTGTGAGGCATATTGTTCCACCCTCTTGTATCTTCTAACACCAAAAGGGTCCCACCGGGCGTGCCAAATTGTTTCGCGCGGAATGTGTATCTTTCGCTAACAATTAAAGGATTCAGACGATGTGTAAGGGACGCCAAACCTTTTGAGACAAAGTCCCAACAAGGGGTGTTTGATTTATGAAGACTACAATAATGACAAAGGATGAAAAAGCAAAACGAAATGCCTCAAAGGGGCACAAGCACACTAGAATTCACTGTAAAGAAATATTTAAGACTAAATGGAATGAAATTACATTTCTCTGTTTTTTGAGAGTTGGCTTCCTTCTTTTTTTTTTAATCGATCTCCTTTCTTTTATACCTTGCCAGACGGTTTTACCACACGTTTTCCTTCAATCTTGCATAAAAACTTCTCATCGCCCAGTTTCTTCCTCATCGCCCAGCAACCGCCTCGTCGCCCAATAAACTGCCCATTTCTTCCATAATGATTCCAACTGTTTGTAACTTCCCCATGATGACTTCTTGTAACTCCTTCATGATAATCCAGCTGTTTATACCCAGCAACCACCTCGTCGCCCAATAACTGCCAATTTCTCCCATGATGATCCCAACTATTTGTAACTTCCCCATGATGATCCAACTTCTTGTAACTCCTCCACAATAATTCAAGTTTGTAACTCCTGACAACGTGGGAACAATGATAAGAAAATGAGAAAAACTCCTTATGAACAGTTACTCTTATGCAGTGATTGACCATTCTAATCGCCCAACGCCCTGAGCGTTTCTGATCTGGGCGATGTCCATTTTGGGCCCTTCCTGGCTTGGACAATTTCTATTGGGCCTATGTACAAATTTATTTGGGCATCTGTTGGGCCTGGCCGACATATTTTCTAAGCCTATATGCTTGGGTATTTATTATGGGCCTACATGTACAATTTTTCTTAAATCTCTTTTTAGCCCCTTGTTATTTCATATGTCAACAATTACATAATTGACTCAAAATCTATATACCATCACAATCTCTCATATATGCATTTTCTTTTGTGTAGTACTATGTGCTTAGTCCGTCTCATTCTCTCTTAAAACATTTCCCATTCCAATATACTTTATGAGACAACTCATTTAATTATTCCTTATAATTTTATATTAAAAGCAAATACACGATCATAATAATTATACAAATAGAATTCGAATTACAACGGTACAAATATATTTTAGCTTATGTTCTTGAAATGAGAATGCAGAAACTTGAATTCACTGTGCCTTGATGCACAAATCTTGTTGCTTTTCATTCAAAACTTGAAGAAATATTTTTTTCCTTTCTTTTCTTCCTATTCAATTTTCACTTCTCTTTATGCACTAAAAATGTAGTGTGTGCATGTAAGCGTGTACGTGGCCGGGTGTACTAAAAAAATGGTAAATTACATTATTGCGTCCTCAAACTTTTTATTTTATTTCAATTTCATTCTCGTTTAATTTTAATAGCACATATCACTTCTAACTTTTTAATAAATTCACGTGGATGGTCCTTTTTGACAATTATACCATATAGAGTAATACTATTCATAGTCGTTCACTGTCCGTAGTCATCATACATGTCATTATTCAATTTAATGAATTATTCATAATTAATGGCTATAAATACATGAATAATTCTATTCATAGTCGCTCACTATTGATAGTCATCCTACGTGGCATTACTCAATTGAATGAATTATTTATTCTAATTGAATAATGTATTTATAGCCATTAATTATGAATAATTCATTCAATTGAGTAATAACATGTATAATGACTACTGGTAGTGAGCGACTATGAATAGTATTACTCAGGTAGAATAATGTTATTCATAGTCGCTCGCTGCTGATAGTCATCCTACGTGGCATTACTCAATTGAATGAATTATTTATTCTAATTCAATAATGTATTTATAGCCATTAATTATGAATAATTCATTCAATTGAGTAATGCTACGTATGATGACTACCGGCAGTGAGCGACTATGAATAGCATTACTCGGGTAGAATAATGTTATTCATAGTCGCCAACTACCAGTAGTCATCCTACGTAGCATTACTAAATTGAATGAATTATTCATAATTAACGGCTATAAATATATTATTCAATTAGAATAAATAATTCATTCAATTGAGTAATGCCACGTAGATGACTATCGGTAGTGAGTGACTATGAATAACATTATTCTACCTGAGTAATACTATTCATAGTCGTTCACTGTCGGTAGTCATCATACATGTCATTACTCAATTGGATGAATTATTCATAATTAATGGCTATAAATACATTATTCAATTAGAATAAATAATTCATTAGGAGTGGGGCTGGGGCTGGGGCTGGGGCTGGGGGTGGGGCCGGGGCGACCATTCCCATACCCACCTCGTCGGGAATTTTTGGAAAGCGGGCCGGGGCGGGTGTAGAAAAATCTTCATTTATCGTCCCGTTTAATTAATTAATTATATTATTTTTTATTTTTTTACATACAATTTAAATTTTAAAACATAAAAATAAAATAAAATAAATCTATTCGGGGCGGGGACCATGATCCTCGCCCCATGAGGGGAGGGGAGGGGAGGGGAGGGGCGGGGCGGGGCGGGGCGGGGATGGATTTTTTTTGTCATCCCTATAATTTATTCAATTGAGTAATGCCACGTAGGATAGCTATCGGTAGTGAACGACTATGAATAGCATTATTTTACCCGAGTAACATAAATAAACTAGTACAACAAGAAAGGATAACTGGAAAAATTGCAATCACAATCCATAACATTTTCAAAAGTACAAATAAATCATAAACTTCTTTATATATATATATATATATATATATATATATATATATATATATATATATATTTCTTCACTTCAAAAAATAAATAAAAAAGACAAAAACAAAAAAAAAACAAAATTCATCTACTTATTATCGCCCCCTATTTGCTAAAAAAAAAATCTTAAAAGAGAGAACTCGTGCTTCTTCAATTCTTCACCATTTCCCACCCATTTTCCCCATCCAATCTTAAATAAAGATGGTTGCAGGTAGAGAAAAAGAAAAATTTCACCAAAAACAGTCATGGTAATATTGAGATTTTTTTTAGGGTTTTTTAGCTAGGGTTCTTGAATAGTTGATATTAATAAACACCTACTTAAGGCCATTAATGGGTATTTGTGATTGTATAATCGAATTTTGACAAATGAAATTGGAGTTTATGTTACAATGTATAAGAAATTAAACGTTAAATGGGTTTAAGAATTTAATGTGTTAATCCATAATTTCTTGAACTTTATTTGACTTCTAGAGCTGGATTTTACATAAATCTTCGACTGTATTTTGGAGTTGAAAAAAAGAAGAAGATAAAAGAGTGTAACATAATTCTTTTTGCCAGAAAGGTGGTGGTGGTGGTGGTGGTGGTGGTGGTGGGTGGTCGTGGATTTTGGCATTGGTGAGTGTGGGTGGAAATATTGGAAAATTATTTATACTTTTAAAAATGTTAGAAGTTCTAATTGCAATTTTTCAATTTTAGTTTATTCAAGTTAGAAGCAAAATTGGTAGAAAAGATCATATGCTTAAATTCATTAAAAAGTTGGAGGACCTAGAGTGTAATTTACACTTAAAAATGAAAACATGCTTAATTTATTCAATCAAATAAAGAAAAACAAAATCATGGAATACAATGTTTTAGTTAACTTGAATTAAGAACGTGTTAAATGAAGTTGGTCTAAATAGTTGGCCAAATGCATGTTCATTTAGTCCAAATAAAAGGATCCTAATTTCCATCTTGCCAAAATCCCATCCTCAAATCATTTATTTCCTTCTCCTCTTTAATTTTGAATTAAACAAAACCATTCGTTCTCATTCCTAATAGCATCTAAATTGCTTGGATAAAATATGTCACACGAGCAAAATAGTCAGTATCTTAGAATAATTTCTCTGATACTATACGTCAAGAACTCTCTCAAACTAATATGACAGTAAATAAAATAAAATTATCTAGAGCTCCTTTTAGATTCAAAAACTCTATTAAACATATTGATTCAATCATTTTTTTTTATTCTGGTTTTATTTTTAGAGCATTGATTTTTTTTCTATTCCTCTTTATTTTATTTGTTTTTATTTTTGAGTATATAAAAGACAAGGCAGTAATATTGGGTTGTAGACATTGTTTCAAAAGCTCACTTAGACGTGAGGTCTGACCTCCACGCCTCACGTCTTTTCTTCGTATCGCTCTTGTCTCACCATCGTCTAAGCTTCGCATAGACCCGAAAAGTTTGAAACTCGACATTTACATTTAGCTACGCTTTACGCTTTTTAGAACACTGGTTGTAGATATAACCTATTGAAGACTAATTTTAAATTTGACTGTCTATCTTTCTCAAATGAGAATAAAAGAAAAAAATTTCGGCCATGGGAACACCGTAATCTGCACTGATATTAGGGGTGAAGAAAGTCAAATATTAGAAGAACTCAATCGTTATAGCAGCGGCAACAAGTTAATAAAAACCATTGACAGGAATGACCCATATCAAGATAGTGCAGTCCAGTCTTCGTTGGAAACTATAGGTTGTCCTTCAACTTCTAATCAATTTGCTTCTCTGCAGACAGAAGAAGACACTCATGAAGTGGATGAATTCGGTGAAGAATTACTACAAGGAGCTGAGAGAACTTAGTCCATGAACTAGATTTGATCGAGCTTTCTTTGATCGATTGGCCAACTTTCCTTTGGCGAAAAGGAAGAGGCTAAATTTATTATACATAAATGACATGTAGACTACAAGTCTCTTAACTTGTCTCTCACGTAAGCTGCGAATCCATAGAATGCATTCGACACACTCTAAATGAAGTAGCCGATTTTCACAAATCACCTTATTGTGGGCTAGATGGGCTTAAAAATACTTCGGGTTCCTCTTAGGCTATGAGTTGGATGGTGTCCAAGCTCGGTATATCCAGTTCAACTATTAAGGACCTTAAACGGCTTAAATTTCATAAAATTATATTAAACAAAATAAAATATTTGAAGTCCAGACATAATATTTTGACATAAAAACCATCATCCCTATAGATTGGAGAATTGCACTTTAGTCCTTGGTCAATTGACTTCTCATATAACAGATAAAGCCTAAAACTTCCATGTTAAGTCTTCTATGAATAATAATATTCAGGTAATTAGCACGTTTCGTCCATATCCTTTGGGTCTATTGCGCAAATCGTCTATATCGTTTGAATTTTGGTATTTGGGTCCTTAAATCACCAAATTTTTGCGCAAATCGTCCTTGACGTCTAAATCTATCAAATTAAGCTGTTAAGTCGGCGCGTCTTCTGTAGTCTCTCATTATTTGAAGAGCAAGTGAAGCGTGAAATCTCGGTGATGAAGCACCACAATATTGTTGAGCTTCTCGTTGAGCTTCACGAGGTCATGGCAAGCAAGCCCAAAATTTATTTTGCCATGGAATATGTTCGTGGTGGCGAGTTGTTTGCCAAAATTGCCAAGGGCTGCTTGCGTGAAGACGTATCCAGGAATTATTTCTAGTAATTTATTTCAGCCATTGATTTTTGCCATAGCCGTGGGGATTATCACCGGGATCTAAAGCTGAAAAATCTCTTGCTGGATGAAGAAGGTAATCTCAAGGTCACAGATTTTGGGCTGATCGCATTTTCAGACCATTTTAGGCAAGACAGCTTGTTGCACACCACATGTGGAACGCCGGCATATGTTGTCCCAGAGGTGATCGGGAACAAGTGATATGATGGAGGCAAAGGCGAATATTTGGTCATGTGGGGGTGATTCTCGGAGTTTGTGGCACTGATGGTGCCGGAGCTTTTGCTAGCGAAATCGTCGTACACGGAGGAGCAATTAAGGTAGTTGTTTAGGATGTTTGATAGGAATGGAAATGGGTATATCACGGCCGTCGAGTTGGCTCACTCAATGGCAAAACTCGGCCATGCCTTGACTGCTGAAGAACTCACTGGGATGATCAGAGAAGCTGATATAGATGGAGATGAGAGGACCAGTTTTTCGAAGTTTTCGCAAGTTGTTACCTATGTTGCTTTTGATAATTTGTGAGATTAATCTAATAGCAATTTTTTTTTCTTAGGTATGCATTCGTCTGAGTTTTTTGTTTCATTTCTTACTTCTCAGAATTATCTTTTGCAGTATCTCTTTATTTAATTTTGCAACTGATTCAAGCGTTTTTGTCATTTTCTCTTGAGTTTGTTTTTGATTCTTGAATATTTGGTTTATGTGTTGAAAATGAAATGTGGGCAGTTGCGTAGAGCAAGAATTGCGGAGAGGGTGAAGGCTTTGCAGGAGAAAATGGGTTGGATTTGGTGTGAACAGTATATTTGGTGAGTTGACGAAATTGCCCTTCAAATAATTAGAGACTGCAGAAGACGCGCTGACTTAACAATTTAATTTGACAGAATTAGATGGCAATGATGATTTGTGCAAATAATGGGTGATTTAAGGATTCAAATGTCAAAATTCAAACGATAGGGACGATTTGTACAATAGACCCAAACAATAGGGATGAAACGTGCTAATTACTCATAATATTCTAATAATTACCGTTCTTTCCATGAAAATCATTTTCTCGACTAATCAAATATTTTTTTGATAATTTCACCTCAGTTCCTATAGAACTATAAGGTTTTCAATTAAGTCTTTATACTTAATATTCTTAGCAAGCAAGGACCACAATGAAAATGTTAAAAAATCGATTTTTTATGCAATTAACCTATAAATTGGAACAAAGATTCATGATAAAATTGATCACCTATTTTGAGATTAAGTGTGGAATTGTATATTTGTCAAAAATTAGTTTGTAAAACTAGAGTATCGTCTAATATCACCTCTTCTCTATTCATATATTTTTTTCTAATCCTTACACTATAGAAGAGTTAACTCGCTTATACTAGGGCGTGTTTGTTATTATCAAATCGTTTATATTGTTTCGTTGTATGAATTTCACATTTTCAAAACTTTATACGGGTCTTGCGCGTCTATTCTATTATTCTCTCTGTCAACCAAATGAACAAGGTGTTGGAATATTTCTTGTTGACTAGTACAATCATGATTGAAACACATTTATAACCCATTAACTCTCTCTCTCTCAAATTGGTCGGCCCATTATACCTAATTATTTCTCTAGCAAAATTGATTAAAGTTCGATAGAAGCCCAATAAAACCCAATTAAAATCCGTATCATTTTGGTATAATCCATACCCCCATAGTGGGAATGGAGTTGAATGATCGAATGACCTGACCAATTTTTTAAATGATAAATTCAAGATTAGTTACTGTTTTGGTACTTATAAACACTAAAGTTATATGATTAAAATTTAATTTAATTAAAATCACGTTTTAGAGCTAAAAGATTAACATACCATTATAATTGCAAAAAAATACTAATTTAATTATACTGTTTTATTGTGATACTGTTTTGTTGTAATACTATTTTATTGTGATACTGTTTTATATGATATTGTTTTATTGTAATACTGTTTTATTTAGATAATGTATATTGATATATTTATACAATATTTTTATCTTTGATACTGTTTTATTACGACAATGTTTAAACCTATTGTTGATATACGAAATAACAAGGGCCTAAAAAGAGACTTAAGAAAGATTGTACATATAGGCCCATAAAAAGTACTCAAGCATATAAGCCTAGAAATATATGTCGCCCAGGCCCAATGGATACCCAGGCCAGATAGGGTCCAAAATGGATATCGCCCAGATTAGAAACGCCCAGGGCATTGGGCGATTAGAACGATCAATAACTACATCAGAGTAACCGTTCTTAAACAATTTTTCTTCTTCTCTTATTATTTTTCCCACGTTTCAGGAGTTACAAACAGTTGAGTTATCATGGAGGAGTTACGAACAGTTGAATTATCATGGAGGAGTTACAAGCAGTTGAATCATCATGGAGGAGTAACAAGCAGTTGAATCATCATGGGGAAGTTACAAACAGTTGAATCATTATGGAGGAAATGGGTAGTTATTGGGCGATGAAGTGGTTATTGGGCGATGAGGTAGAAACTGGGCGACGAGAAGTTTTTCCGCAAGATTGAAGGAATACGCGTGGTAAAACCGTTTGGTAAAGTATAAAAGAAAGAAGATTGAAGGAAAAGAGAAAAAGAAGAAACTCTCGAAAAAATAGAGAAATGTAATTTCATTCCATTTAAGTCTTAAATATTTCTTTACAGCGAATTCTAGTGTGCTTGTGCCCCTTGGAGACATTTCGTTTTGCTTTTTCATCCTTTGTCACTATTGTAATCTTCATAAATCAAACACCCCTTGTTGGGACTTTGTCTCAAGAGGTTTGGCGTCCCTTACACATCGTCTGAATCTTTTAATTGTTAACGAAGGACACACATTTCTGCGCGAAACAATTTGGCACGCCCAGTGGGACACTTTTGGTGTTGGAAGATACAAGAAAGTGGAACAATATGCCTCACAAGAACTCAGATAAGGAACCAGCAAGCCAGCGAATTCAATCCGTGATCGAGCGATATGAAGAACAGCAAAATACAACAGCAACGGAGGGACAAAATCAAAGCCGTTATGAACCGATGACGGAATTGAGTCCACGAACCATGCGCGCGTTACTTGGCGAACTCACACAAGATGTCGTAGGACAGGTAAGCCTGCAAAATGTTCATGATATGAAAAAATTTGTTCAAACTGAAAATGTGCATTATGACAACATGGCCAAATAATTAAGTACTTTAAATGAACTCATGAATAGGTTAGTAGGCCAAACATGTCAACCAAATTTGCCAAATATAGGGAATCATTTCCAAGCCAGGACAGTTGCGGGGCACAATTCACCAACGATGAACCCTATGAATCTTAGTCAGGGAATAGAAACGTCTTTTATACCATCGACGTCAAATGTGGGTAGAGGCGGCATGACCAATTTGAGTGGTCATAATGTGGGATCGTCCAACTTGGGGGGTAGCCCAAACGCAAGAGAAAATATGCCAAATATAGGACAAAACGCAACACGTGTTAGCGAAGGTGCAAATGTCCAAGTAAATGGCAATAATACTTTGAATAATGGTAATCTGGCCACAAACCCAGGGTTAAACAATAGACCTCAGATGATCCCACCTGTGAATCAACCTATAGGAATCCCATACGATCCTAACATGGCTTTAAGAAACCAAATCACCGAGATAATGCAAGATCAGATGGCTTTTGGAATGCGTCCTTTCATTAGGCCGACCTATAGGAAGCCATATCCCGATTGGATAGATCAAGCGTATCTGTGGCCTGGAGGATATAAAGTGCCAGAATTTTCATTATTCACAGGTTTAGGAGAAGTCTCAACATTGGAACATGTAGGACGATTTACACTGCAATGTGGTGAAGTAAGTGATTATCATAAAATAAGGTTGTTTCCTAGTTCGCTAACAGGGGTAGCCTTTTCATGGTTCATTAATTTACCAGCAAACTCTGTTCAGACATGGCAACAATTAGAACAGTTGTTCCATGCTCAATTCTATAAAACAGAATCTGAAGTTACCTTGGCCGATTTGGCGAATTTACGTCAAATGCCAACTGAATGGGCGGAAGTTTTCCTTCAAAGATTTAAAACTGCTAGGAGTAAATACTTCGTGCCCTTACCTGAAAAAGAGTTTGTTAAGATCGTTCAGAGTTGTTTAAGTTTCGACTTGAAAAAGAAATTTCAGGATAGGGAGTTTCCTGATCTCTTCCAATTAACGGCCAATGTGATTAGGTATGAGCGCTTGATAAAGGAAGAAGAACAAATGAAAAATTCTAGCAAAGGAACTTACTATAGAGACCCAAACTTCGACGTTCATATTGTAGATGAATATTATGATCAAACCGAAATATGTCTGGCCGAATTAATTAAAGGAGATGCTTATGCATGCCCGTTAATAATTAACTCAGGGGCAACGGCGAAAAATGAGCCTCTAAGAGATACAAGCAAGAAGGCCAGAACGTTTTCGTTCGATATAACCAAGGCAGATACTATATTTGATAGATTGTATAAAGACAAACAAATAAAACTGAGCGATAAGCACAAATTGCCAAATCCTGAGCAAGTTAAGGATAAAAAATATTGTAAGTGGCATAATGCATGGTCTCATACAACTAATAATTGTTTGGTTTTTCGGCATGTATTACAGGATGCCATTGAATCAGGGCGAATCACTTTTGAAGCTAAAAAGAAGATGGCAGTGGATGAGAATCCTTTTCCGCGGCCACTAGGAGTGAATATGTTGTCAGCAAGTTTCAAAAGTGGTTTACCTAAATTCAAATTGGTAGTTGATAATGGAAACGAAGATCTTGAACAGCATCCCAGTGTGTTCGAACGTCTCAAAGGTAAAGAAGTTGAAAGGAACAACAAAGTGTTGTGTGCTAGATGTAGTAGAGAAATAGATGAAGATGAGGAGAAAATGGAAGTGTGGGGGCGTTATAATCATCCAAACGTGACCCCAAATTTCCAGCCTATCCAAGGACGAAGGGTATCAAGGTCTCCTTTTGAAAGACAGGTTAGGCCGATGTATGATGGCAGGCCGATGTACAACGGCAGGCCGATGCTCAACGGTAGAACGTTCAGGCCATAGCCCCATCCATCGAATGTATGGCACTCATTCCAATACAGTGCGGGAAGGTGATACCCTTTGATCAAATGACTAGGACACAGCAAAGACGTCATCAGAGAAATTATGGACGAATGATGAGGCAGCAACAAGAGGCGATACGTCCCAAACTGCCCAATTTCTCCAACGCTGTTGCTAAGGAAAATCTCGAAGATGAGAAAGAACATGATGTGAACGATTCAACAGAAGAATTGCCGGAAGATTCTTCTGATAGGTCGAAATTTGAAAGACGCAGCAAAGACGAAGATGAAGATGATCGAGGACAATCCATCACCATTCAATTTGGTTCTTTGCCCCCAATATTGACTAATAATTATTTGCTTGCCAATGAGTTTAAGAGCAAAGAGGATGATGAGACACAAGACGATGAGGGGGAGGAAGCATGCACGTTGGAATGTGAAGGAAAACTCGGGCAAACCTCTAGAGGAATATGTGAAGAGGAAGAAGAAGATGATGACTTGACCGATGTAGAAGAAGAGATTGACCTAGAATCAGAAAGAAGAAAAAGAGGAGTTTCATATAACAATCTGCTAAAGCAGCTATATCAAGAAGGCGTCCGAGAAGTAGATTTGTTGGGCGAACCATCTGGGCGATCTTTTGATTATTACGTGTTATACGGAACGCCTAAGAGAAAAATGAGGGTACCACGCTCTGAAAAGTATGGACCACCTCCGACGATATTGCCACCCCCTACAGGTTGGCAAGAAATGAGCGACATAGAAACTCAGAAACCCGGCACGGAAGATCAGTGCGAAATGTTGCACGTGAACTTGACATAGCGATTTGATCCAAGAGAAGATGGGAAGCAGCAACTTGATCCAAAGAACGATGGGAAACAAGGGGTAGAGATAGAGGCGACTGAAAAGGTTATCTTTAAGAAGCCAACGGCCAATTTAACCAAACATTTGAGACCATTATATGTAAAGGCTTTAATCTATGGCATCCCAGTAGCCAAAGTTCTCATCGACAATGGGGCCGCTATTAATACCATTCCATCCTGAATGATAAAGAAATTTGCAAAGACGGAGAGCGATTTGATCTCTACTGAGGTTATTCTTACGAGCTTCAATGGCGGGGCGACTTCGGCCAAAGGAGTAATGCCTTTAGACGTGACAGTAGGAACTATCACCAAAACCACAGTATTCTTTGTAATAGACGGGCCGACTAGCTACAATGTGTTGTTAGGAAGAGACTGGATTTATGGAAATCGTTGCATACCTTCGTCGCTCCATCAATGTCTAGTTTTTTGGAACGATAAAGGTGAGGCAGAGGTGGTGCAAGCAGATCATAGACCTTTTGTTACAGAAGCGAACTCGATCGAGAAGTTCATGTATGAGGAAAATTATGGACCTGTGAGAGTAGTCCAAGATGGCGAAGAAACTCGGATCATCGCGCAGAGTGAGGAGCCATTATCAGTAGATGCATTTACTGAAATGTTCGATCAAATGAGGCCAAACATAGTGGCCCTTGAAGAGCCAATGATTGGCAAAAAAGATATTCAATAAATGTTGAAGAAGGTGTTTAGCTTTCAGGATGTCGAAGCCAAGTCAATGGCTTTCGAGAAAAGGTGCGAAGGAGAGATAAAAAAGGAAACGGCTTTAAAAATTTTAAGGAACAAATTAGCAGTGTTCGAATTAGAAGAGAATATTGGCCGAGAAGTGAATAAGGTGGATTGTTTGGATGCAGAAGACATCGTTACAAGGAACTTGGACGATGGTGTGATAGGAATCATGAAGACCGGACACGCTCAAGCACAAGATCCTTTGGTGAAAGTGAATATTGGAGATGAACGAGAAGATTGCCCAACGTTTGTCAGTCAGATGCTTAGCAAAGAGGTAAGTGACCAATTAATCGCTTTGTTAAAAGAGTACAAAGATTGTTTTGCTTGGGAATATGAACACATGCCTGGATTAGATAAAGATTTAGTAGAACATAGGCTGCCAACCAAACCACACTTTAAACCGCATAAGCAACCTCCCAGACGCTTTGCTCCTAATGTATTGCCCGAAGTAAAGAAAGAAATAGAGCGATTGTTAAAGGCAGGTTTTATCAGGACGGCCAGATATGTTGAATGGTTATCTAATATTGTGCCTGTATCAAAGAAAAATGGTAGTATCAGAAATTTAAATTTGGCAACGCCCAAAGATGAATATCCAATGCCAACGGTAGATTCCTTAGTAGATTCAACTGCCGGACATGTGATGTACTCCTTTATGGATGGATATTCAGGATACAACCAAATTTATATAGCTGAAGAAGATGTACATAAAACTGCATTCAGATGCCCGGGTGCTCTAGGATGTTTTGAATGGGTGGTCATGCCTTTTGGTTTAAAAAATGCAGGAGCCACTTATCAAAGGGCAATGAATTTAATTTTTCATGACATGATAGGAGAATTCGTTGAAGTTTATGTTGATGATATAGTGGTTAAATCGTTGAAAGAGGAGAACCATTTCCAACAATTGAAACGTTCATTTGAACGGATGAGACAGTATAAACTAAAATTGAACCCGTTGAAGTGTGCATTTGGTGTTAATGCAGGAAATTTCTTAGGATTCCTAGTGCATGAAAGAGGAATTGAACTTGATAAAAATAAAGCAAAAGCCATTCTAGAGGCTAAACCACCTAAGAATAAAAAGGAATTGCAAAAATTCCTTGGACAAGTGAACTTTTTACGACGTTTTATCTCTAATTGTGCAGGGCGAACGAAAGCTTTCTCGCCCCTTTTGAAGTTGAAAAATCAAGACGACTTCGTCTGGAAGGAAGAGCATTAGGAGGCTTTTCGTAGCCTGAAGACATATCTATCAAATCCACCAGTGTTAGTTTCTCCTATCCAAGGACGGCCAATGAAAGTTTACATATCGGCCGAGCAGGAATCAATAGCTGGACTAGTCGCCCAAGACGATCAGTTTGGAGAAGAAAGGGCGATATATTACCTTAGTAGACGGTTAACTGCATGTGAATGTAATTATTCTGCTATTGAAAAATTATGTCTTGCTTTATATTTTACATGTACTAAATTAAGGGCCTACTTACGGCCTGTGACTATTTACTTAATTTCTAAAGTAAATTTGGTTAAGTACATGTTCTCTTGTCCTGTTTTGCATCAAAGGATTGGTCTTTGGACTTTAGCACTATCAGAATTTGAAATACAGTTCATATCCCAAAAGGCGGTCAAAAATCAAGCGTTGGCTAACTTTTTGGCCGATCATCCATGCCTAGACGTGCCTAAAGAAATTGAATTAGAAGTCAATTCGTTCGAGCTGAAACCTTGGATATTATACTTTGACGGCTCAAAAACTGCTAGGGGTGCAGGGGTAGGAGTAGTGCTAATAAACCCACTAGGGGTTTGTTACAAGTTTGCTTTCGCCCTGACTGAAATGTGTACTAATAATCAAGCCGAATACGAAGCATTGATTGTCGGTTTAGAGCTATTATTAGATTTAGGGACGAAAAATGTGCTCATCAGAGGTGATTCTCAATTAATAATTTATCAATTGAATGACAATTTCAAATGCCAAAGTGATTCTGTCATAAGTCAATATGGCATCGCTCAAGAGCTCTTGGACGAATTCGACCAAGTGGAGCTTCAATACGTTAATAGGATGTGTAACGATCTGGCAAATGAGCTGGCCCAAATGGCATCAGGTTATTCAAAAATGTTAAATAACGATTCTGCTTGTGAGTATGGAACGATATTGCCTGTAGTTCAACGAAGGGCGAAGGAGTTTAACGTGCATTGTATACAAAATGGAGACACATTGGATTGGAGAGAAGAAATACAAAAATTCTTAAAAGAACCTGATAAGAAGAGCGATAGGAAGGTAAAATTACGCTCACTGAACTATGTGCTGGTTGAGGGAGAATTATACAAGAAACGCTCAGATGGTGTACTTTTGAAATGCATAAATTTGCAAGAAGCTAAAGTGGTTATGGCTGAAACGCATGAAGGAGTGTGTGGAGCACATCAAGCTGGCCAAAAGATGAGGTGGTTGATCATCAGAAGTGGGTATTACTGGCCAAAAATGGGCGAGTTATGGGTTTCAGTATGCTAAAAGTTGTTTGGAGTGTCAAAAACATGGCCCAATCCAAAGATTGCCAGCAAGGGAAATGGTACCTATTATTAAACCATGGCCATTCAAGTGTTGGGCGATAGACCTGATAGGAAAGATTTACCCACCATCGTCCAAACAACACACTTTTGTAATAGTCGCTACGGATTTTTTCACTAAATGGGTAGAAGCGATACCTTTAAAAGAAATCTCTCAAGCAAATGTCATAGAGTTCATTCGTGATCACATCGTATATAGATTTGGGATGCCTCAAACTGTGGTGATGGATCATGGAACTTCTTTAAATGGGAGTCAAGTGAAAGAATTTCTGGGCGAGTTTGGAATCAAGTTGGCAAACTCTACACCTTATTACGCCCAATCCAACGGCCAAGCAGAATCGTCAAATAAGGTCTTAAAGAGTATCATAAGGAAAATGATAGACGAAAATGCTAGAAGTTGGCATGAGTGCTTGAATAGAGCGTTATGGGCCTATAGAACTTCTCCGCGATCTAGTACTAAAGTAACTCCTTTCCAGTTAACTTATGGGCAAGAAGCAGTGCTGCCTATGGAAATTAATGTGCAATCGATCAGAGTACGTTTGCAAAATAGTATAGATGAAATTGAGCATACTGAACTACTCGTTCAGAATTTATTAGAATTAGACGAGCTAAAGTTGAGCGTTTTAGATAGGTTGCAAATTTAAAAAAGACAAGTGGCTTCGTATTATAATAAAAGGGTTATAGCCAAATGTTTTAGCACGAAGGATTTGGTCTGGAAAATAATACTCCCATTGGATAGTAGTAATCCAAAGTTTGGGAAATGATCACCAAATTGGGAAGGACCATACAGAGTTAAAGAGGTGTTACCAAATGGGGCATATCACTTAGAAAATTTGGATGGTATGAGGCACGTGAGGTCTATTAATGGCAAATATTTAAAGAAGTACGTTCCGTCAGTTTGAGATTTTGAACGATTAGAGGTTTAACATTAAAGGACACAGTTCTATAAGCGAATGAAGCTATTCATTTCATCGGATAATTTGGCTGCCATAATTGGCTACCATTGCAAAAGGGAAATTGAATAAAACAAAAGTTGTCCTTAAAACGTTAGAATCTTAATTACATCCTACCCCAAATAGAGCGCATCTGCTCTCTAAGTTTCTCCCATTCATCGCGCTGTTCAACAGAAGCGACGAATAATTCATCCATAATCCCATCGTCCACTTCTAAACCTGAATAACGCTCAAGCAAGGATCTAGCCCGTTCAACTTCCTGAGAAGCATTGCGCTTCTTGGCTGCCAGCCTGGCCTTACAGTCGTCCATCTTTTCTTGAATTTCTTTCATCTGAGCAGCCAAACTCATCATCAAAGAATCCTCAACCATGACTTCGGAAGAAATCTCGTTCAGATTGTTTTTGGCTTGATCGATTTCCTGGTGAAGAGATTCCTTCTCGGTCATAGCATTGACGTATTGAGTTTTCTTGGCTTTAAGCTCCACATTTTTAGCCAACAGCGTGCTTATCTCCTGGTGGATGACTTTCAAAGATAACTTGAGATCCGTGGAGAGTTTGAGCGAGGGAAGCTCAAGTGCTTGAGCCATTTGGCGGCCTAAACGCTCAAAGTTGTCTCGGTGGTTAGCAGCACTGGCGTGTGAGATATCCATGTCCATGAAAGAAGTGTATTCAAGTACTGCCTGTTTAAAAATGTTCATGTTTTCTATGGAAAAAGCACCAGAGGCAGAAGAAGGACGACTGGCCGAAGACGAGCGAGCGGTCTGACTAGCCTTCACTTGTTCCCATGACGTAAACAGGTCCTGAATAGAACGCAAGATGGTATCAGCATCCTGTAAAGGTAAAAACGATTACTTAGCGTCTTTATGGCAATAAGAAAAGTAAAGGAAATCGAAAAAATTACCTCATCAGTGGTCTTGGAGAAAGAAGGGGAAGTGTGCCACTGGGCGATTTGACAGCCTGCGAAGATTCACCCTTATCCGAACGTACTGGCTCCGGAACAACCGGCAAATCAATTGGTCTTTCTGCAAAGGGATGGATGATGATAAGTGCTTCAAGAGTAAAGCCATGTCAAATGGTGGAATTAGAAAAATGTTGGTGGAATTAGCAAAATGTTATAACTATGGGCACATATTACCATCCGGCTCTACACTTGGAGGAGAAACGCCCTGAAATGATGGAGATTCTTTAACTGTCTGGGCGATCGAAGCAGCTGGGTCTCCAAATCCCTCTTCAGGCAAATCCACTTCGACGGATGGCTCGGAAGATCGAAGAATTGAAGGGTCGGGTGACGTAGAATCCTTCAAAGGAGAAGTGACCCCCTTCTGGTTTAGAATAAAAGATGATATCAATATTTATACTAAAGTGTTCTTTAAATGAGGAGAAATCATATTACCTTTCTCCTGGTCATAGGATGAGCACCATCATCGTCATCACTTTCATCATCAGGCTGATCTGATGGGTCTAATGCTGGCCGTTTACGGCTAGATGTACCTCTCGCAACTCCAGTTTGGGCGGGAAGAGAACTGGATTGAACGAAAATTGCAGCAGAACGTCTAGTACGCACTGTCGAAGATTTTGTAGGAGAAGACAAAGGAGCAGGTTGTTTAACGGATATGGGCACAGCAGGGATAGGAATCAGAGTAGAAGAAATGGAAGTTCTGGAAGACCCTGACCCCTCAAGTATATGGAATGCATGGTTGACATTAGTAGTAAAGAATCTACGTTTCACCGAAGGCCAAAACTGTTCAAAAAGAGGATGAATGGCCAAAGTGGGATTGAAAGGAGCCAAAGAGAACCCATTCATCAGAGAAGCATTACGCTCATCTATAGCCTGTGCTTCTACTTTGGTGATGGTATGGAAGCGTTCTTGAAAACTTTTTGAGTAACAAGGAGGAAGGGGCCAAGTTTGGCCAAAACCAAGCTGTCGGGCAAAGAACTGGGGAGCATAGACCTCAATCCCAGCCTTGGCATTGGTGCCCGTGAGAATGTCATGAAACAATTCTCGCCCTGTTAAGTATTGGACCCAAACGGGCAAGACGTTACTCACCTCGTTCAGAGTAAGAGGGGGTTGGACATAGACTGGGACTTGATGAACACAGAAAGGAAAGAAAGAGGGAATCGAGTTTAAATTGTAAAAGAATGTGAAGACATCCCGGTTAGACATATCAACGGGAGCTAATTGGTTGATAACTAGCCCGTAGCAACTCACTGGCCTAGGAGGTATTGAAGGAACACCAAGTTGTGGAAAATACGCTCTCAACCACAATTAAGCGAGCCAAAGAGGCCCACTTCCAGTAGGAGAAGCATTGGTCCTAAGTTGATGTTGAAGGTAGGCCATACCTCTATAGAAAGCGGCCAGAAACAGAGAGCAGAGATTTAAAGACCTACCAAGGGCCAACTCATGGGCGATGGGCAAATAGGCCATGGAAGGTTTAAGACTAGGAACACAAAGAATGTACCTACACAGCCAAACTTGGAGGAAGGCTACGCGCTCTGCATGAGTGGGATCTTTACCCGTGTTGTCATAAAGCTCCTGCATGCCTGAATAGGAGTCCGTATACTTTTTATCAAACTTTGGAGCAAGGGAGGATATCAGGATGGCAGGATAAATGGTATCGCCCAGAGGAGGAAGATTGACCAAAGCACCAATGTCCCTTAGAGTAACTGATATTGGGCCAAGAGGAAAAATGAAGGTATTGTACTCGGAAGACCAGAAGCTTAGGGCGATTGGGAAGAGAACTGGGTCATAGAGCGGGGGACGTGTGGCAATTTCCAGAAGATCAGAGATCCTGGCACGATCAAAAAGCACCTTCGTGGGGGCATGCTTCATCATACGCGCATGCCAAAGACGGAAAGTGGTATCAGATTTAGGCCATGTACGAATGCTCTTCTCGCGGATTGGCTTCAATGAGAATGGGTCCAAGAAAGGAGGTTCTTGGGTGCAAGGAAATAATTGGGCCGTAGCCAGTCGCCCAATGGAGTCTGCATCCCTGAACGACGGACCCAAATAGAACTCGTTCATATCCGGCCTAGAGGGTAGAAGATTCGATGGGTTTACATAAGGTTTAGTTAGGAGGGCCTGGAAATCTTCGAAAGTAATGCTATTGTCTGAAGAAGCTTTGGACGTCGACATTGTTTCAGCAAA
The DNA here is from genome assembly GCA_030279155.1 of Forsythia viridissima. NCBI lineage: Eukaryota > Viridiplantae > Streptophyta > Magnoliopsida > Lamiales > Oleaceae > Forsythia > Forsythia viridissima. The sequence goes on from CM059042.1 coordinate 14,564,110, forward strand.
TGGACGAGATGATGGCAAAAGAAGTGACCGACTTTAAAAAGTAAGTGAGAAGTAAAGGGAAAGATGAATAGTATCCCTTTTATAGAGGGGAAAAGAGGGCGGCGACGTGACGGAGGCCGGACGTGGTTATTGGTAATGGCGCCTTTTTGGGGTTTTTATAAGTCGTGCTCTTAGGATTGCAAAATTAAGGTGCCAAACTTATTTTTCAGAAGATGAAACGCCATCAAGTGAATATGGCTAATTAATAAGTGATAATATTAATTAAGCCATATTGGGGGGTAACTGTTGATATACGAAATAACAAGGGCCTAAAAAGAGACTTAAGAAAGATTGTACATATAGGCCCATAAAAAGTACTCAAGCATATAAGCCTAGAAATATATGTCGCCCAGGCCCAATGGATACCCAGGCCAGATAGGGCCCAAAATGGATATCGCCCAGATTAGAAACGCCCAGAACATTGGGCGATTAGAACGATCAATAACTACATCAGAGTAACCGTTCTTAAACAGTTTTTCTTCTTCTCTTATTATTTTTCCCACATTTCAGGAGTTACAAACAGTTGAGTTATCATGGAGGAGTTACGAACAGTTGAATTATCATGGAGGAGTTAAAAGCAGTTGAATCATCATGGAGGAGTAACAAGCAGTTGAATCATCATGGAGAAGTTACAAACAGTTGAATCATTATGGAGGAAATGGATTGTTATTGGGCGACGAAGTGGTTATTGGGCGATGAGGTAGAAACTGGGCGACGAGAAGTTTTTCCGCAAGATTGAAGGAAAACGCATGGTAAAACCGTTTGGTAAAGTATAAAAGAAAGAAGATTGAAGGAAAAGAGAAAAAGAAGAAACTCTCGAAAAAATAGAGAAATGTAATTTCATTCCATTTAGTCTTAAATATTTCTTTACAGCGAATTCTAGTGTGCTTGTGCCCCTTGGAGGCATTTCGTTTTGCTTTTTCATCTTTTGTCACTATTGTAATCTTCATAAATCAAACACCCCTTGTTGGGACTTTGTCTCAAGAGGTTTGGCATCCCTTACACATCGTCTGAATCTTTTAATTGTTAGCGAAGGACACACATTTCTGCGCGAAACACCTATGATTTTGTACTACTAATAGAGCATTTTAAGAACAGTGTCATTACTTCAATCAATAAAACATCTTGTACTTAGTTTTATATATGATACTGTTTTGTCTATGATACTGTTTTATATAGATAATGTGATGTGATATACTTACACCATGCTTTTATCTTCAATACTGTTTTATTATGATAATGTTTCAACATATGATACTGTTTTAATCTATGATAATGTTATTGAATGCAAAGAGTATCAATTGTCTTATACTACTAATGGAGTATTTGAAGAATATTATAATTACTCCAACTAGTAAAACATCTATGATAATATTTTAATCTATGATAATATTTTAATCTATGATAATGTTATTGAATGCAAACAGTATCAGTGGTCTTGTACTACTAATGGAACATTTTAAGAACAATATAATTACTTCAACTAATAAAACAATAACTGTTTTATTTAGATAAAGTGATATTGTATACTTATACCATGTTTTTATCTTTGATACTGTTTTATTATTATAATATTTCAACCTATAATACTGTTATTTTATTGAGTTGTAGTTTGTGTATATGATACTGTTTTATTAAGATATTTTTATGTATGATACTAATATATTAAGATATATTTATCTGTGATATTGTTTTAGTATGTATGATACTATTGTGACAAGAAAAATTAAAGATTGACATTTTAAGTTAAAGAGAAGACTTTAAATGGCTAAAATCTATCGTACGTAGTAGCAATGCTATTGGTCTTGACCAGCTCGTCGAGACCATTCCAAAAATATATTATAATAAAAATTATGAGCACGTATGCGAATTCTATACCCGTTTATGTTATGATACTGTTTTGTCTATGATATTATTTTAGTATGACAAACTAAATATTGCCATTTTAAACTAAATAGATGACTTCAAACGGCTAAAATCTATTATTAGCAGTAGCAAAGCTATTGGTCTTGACCGGTTCGTCGAGACCATTCCGAAAACATATTATAATAAAAATTATGAGCACGTATGCGAATTCTATGTAATTTCTATTATGATACTTTTTTGTGATACTATTTTATTATAATACAGTATCAAACAACACACATGACTAACAATACAAAGAAATAATCTAAGGGCTGCCAGCATTCATCCCTAAAGAAATTCAAGCTATTATTTACAGCAACAAATCATGACCACAACCAATATACTTCCTAAACATTCACTTATACAATCATCCCATATTTTATTGTCTTCACATTTTGTTCAAATGGCAACGTCAGTAGCACTTTTTTAAGAGAGACAAGGCATCTTCTAGAGAATGAGAACTAACTACACTATCCAACAAGGATGAAAGACTACCAGCATTCAAAGAATTAACAGTTGGAATAGCTAGTGGCGGATAAACCTTTCTAAAATCTTTCATGAATTTACAACCTGCTCACAGGCAAACCCATTCTCATGGTACCACTGCTCTGCCTCCGCCTCTGCCTCGAAGTTACACATTCTCATGGTACCATTGCTCCACCTCCATTCTTGTGGTACCACTACACACAGTCGCCGGATTGAAGTTATAATTTTCGACTACAAGCTCTGCATAGGAGGTTTGTGGAGATAGAAAAAGGCACCGATGGAAAATATGGATCACATGGGTATTTTTGAATTAATTTAAAATATTGCTTAAAGTATAACTTAATCACAATTTTGATAAAAGTTTTGACATAATTTGAAACAAGTCATGTGCAAGTGACTTATAGGCAATTTTTCATTTTCCAAAATGGCCGTTGACTCATTTTTGTCTGTAAATTACCAAATATAATAATGTCTTCTTCCTTGCTTATAATCATTTCAAACGATTTCAAACTCATTTGTCTAAGAGAAGATTTCAAGGTAACAAAAAAATCCATTCCAATGTTAGAATCCAACTCATTTCATTTATGTAATAAATTTCATTTCAAAGTAGAAATTCATCATTTTCTATTTTCTTCTTTTAATTCACGGTAGAAATTATGGATTTTGTAGTATAAATTATGAAAATATGTATAAATTTGAATATGAATTGAGATTTTTATTTTAAATTTCTGCAAATTTGAGTTCATTTGAAGTAGTTTAATTGAAAAAATCTGTTAAAATTGTGTAAATTTACGTTAACAGACTTATGGTATTTGGCAAACCTACAAGCTGAAGGACTCATTGAACCCACCAATTCTCAGTGGGCATGCCAAGCATTTTATGTCAACAAAAGAACTGAACAAGTGCGGGGAAAAATGAGACTTGTTATCGATTATAAACCACTAAATCATTTTCTTGCAGATGACAAGTTTCCTCTACCAAACAGGAAGGCGCTTTTTGCTAATCTATCTACTGCTAAAATCTTTTCTAAATTTGATCTAAAAGCAGGTTTTTGGCAAATCGGAATTCTTCCTGAAGAAAGACATAAAACAGGTTTCTGCATCCCGAATGCTCATTTCCAATGGACAGTTATGCCGTTTGGTCTAAAGACAGCTCCATCTCTCTTTCAAAAGGCTATCACTCGGATCTATCATCCTATCATGAAATCTGCCCTAGTGTACATTGATGATATCCTCCTCTTCTCCCCTGATGAGGACTCACATTCCCAGCTGCTTTCCGAATTCTATGATCTCACCAAAGCCTATGGAGTAATGCTAGCCCAGAAGAAGATGCAGATTGGAGTCAATGAAATCAACTTCCTTGGGATGCACATTAAAGATGGCCAATATTCCTTACAACCTCATGTTGGCCAAGAGTTGATGAAATTCCCTGATTCTAACCTCTCAAGAAAAGAAGTTCAGCAGTTCCTTGGAATCGTCAACTACATGGCTGACTTCATTGACCATCTATCCACAGTCATCAAGCCGTTACAGAATATGCTAAAGAAGAATGCTCCACCCTGGTCAGAAGAACAAACTAAGGCTATCCAACAAATCAAGCAAAAGGTCCACAGCCTCCCAGCATTGTCTATCCCTACCAATGGCAAAAGAGTTTTGCAGACAGATGCCAGTGACCTATATTGGGCAGCAGTTTTGCTTGAAGAAAAGGAAGGTAAAAGGAGCATATGTGGATACAAGAGTGGATCATTCTCTGAAGCAGAAAAACACTACCACTCTACCTTCAAGGAGATTCTGGCAGTAAAGAGAGGAATTGAAAAATTCCAATTTCATCTTATTGGATATCACTTCTTGGTTGAGATGGACATGTCTGCATTCCCTAAGATGCTGAGTTTCAAACAGAAGCAAATACCAAATTCCCAACTCTTAAGATGGGCCGAATGGTTTACAAATTTTGACTTTGAAGTCAAACACATAAAAGGCCATAACAACCTTCTCCCAGACCTTTTATCAAGGCCCAAGCCCAAATACTCAGTCACAAAACCGATACCCATTATCTGTATGATGAACCCCTCATCCTCAAAGCCTTCTTCCTCCAAGCCCTCTTCTTCCAGACCACCTGAAATCTATCCAAACATGGATAATTTCCCCCCAGAAATTCATAACCTCATAAAAGACAAAACCCTCAAAGCCCGGTCCAAAGAGCTTATGCTCAAATATCAGTCATTGGTTATCCAGAAGCATGGGATTCATATCTTTGGAGGTCTAGGATTCCATCCTGATTATCCATTTCTTAACCTCTTCTTCTTCAATCCAGACAGACTTCAATGGGCCTTCTCAAAAGAAATTCTGTGTTTCCTATGGTATCTTCTTGAGCTTCATAAAGTCGCCCTCTGTTTCAATGCAGAAGCTATGGCTACCTGGCTCCCAGAACTTGATTATGACATGTGGAAGACTTATCCTGAACTTTACCCTGAACCAAACTGTCATGCAAAGAAGTTCTTCGAATGGTTTCATCCAGTTAAATATTGGATGGAAAAATTTCATGTCTACATGGGAAAATTCAAAGACATCCGAACTTCAGTTAGAAATGTCCATGTTATTATTATCTTCGATCGACAGGGTTATTTCACAGAAGAAGGATATTATACCCATTTTTCGCATGTTCGTGATTATGCAGTCCTGCCTTATAATCTTCATAAAGACTGGGAGGGATATCCTATAGAGTTCAGGACATTCCAGAGGAAAATGGCAGAAGTCAATCAGACCATCCCTCCACAACTCTGGCCCAACATTGATGATGATGCTCCTTGGGAAACTCTACCTATTCCATATGCAAAACGTCTTCAAGAAGACATTGAAATCCACATGAAAAAGAGTTATCCCAAATATAACTACTATCATCTTCCTCAACCAGACTCTGATAATTTTGATGTTTCATGGTCCCAACTGTATTTAGGAAGGCCTACTCAGAGCTTAGGAGTTACATCCAAATATGGTGAAAACACTCCAGAAGGTTATCAACACAGAGAAAGACTTTGGAAGATGCTCCACGATAATATCGTTGGATCTCCTCTCACAAGTCCTCAAGAATCTGCTTCCAATCCTCAATCTGAACCTATTATCACATCTCACCAACTTGGAGTTACACAATACATGATGAATGAATATCCAAACATATCTTCAGTTCCTGAGCCAAGACCTGTTGAACCTGATCCTAATAATCCAGACAACATTGAATTAATTATGGATCAAATGTGGGACAATGAACGAAAAGTCGAAAATTTACCATGGTGGAAACAACAGGGTTTACCTTCAGATTCAGACGATTCGGACTCTCCAGCACAAGCTGCCAATCTTGGTACACCATGAAAAGAAAGAAAGTCAGATCCTCTTTTAAAAGCAGATTTCTCTTTATTAAAGTTTCACGGGTCTTTATTTTCCTGTCAAAAGTCTGTAATATGTCAGTTTGCTTTTACTGTTTTGCTTTATGTCTTTCAAGCTGTTTGTCCAGCTTTTACTTTATGTCAGTCTGCTTTTCCTTTATGTCCATCAGTCTCGCCAGTTGTTTGTCCTTTTGATTCCGTCTGTCTGCCTCCTCTATCTATATAAGGAGGTTTGTTTCCCATTGTAAATCATCAGTTGTTCTCTCAATAAAATTTGGAGTGTTGGTATATCATGTGTTTCTAAACTTTCTCCTCTCTTCTTCTACTTCTAAGGATAGCAAGATAGTATGGGAATGGTGAAATAGAAATAAGTCCTTAGTGGCAGCATATAGTATGCTCTGCAGTTGCCTCTTCTGGAGGATCCTCTGTATCAGAACTATGCCTCCACAGATCATTGATCCGTTATGGCGTATGGTATCAGTTCTATGTAATACCAATAGTGTGGCCCTTTGATGAATTGTGTGGCCCTTTACCGTGTATTACATTGTAATTGGTACTATACGTTATTATGATGCCTGAAGTCTATTAATGGTCTGTTAACAGATGATCGGTTAATAGTATAAAATAAAAATATTTTAGTCTATTTTACTTAAAATCTCTTAAAGTTAAATTGTGTAACTTGGATTGCTTTTGCGATTTAGGTTTGACCCGGCCATTTAGCCAAAGCGGACGTAACAAATAGCCAGTTTTATTAACAGAAGGAGCGGCTATGGGGTTTTCACCAAAAATTGGGAACGATTTACTGTGAAGGAGAGGGAAAAAGGGAGACGTGTTCATCGCCCTCTTGGCACCAATTTTATCGTGTGTTGCAGTGATTTCTACAAGGAGAACTCATCTTCTTCATCACCAAACTTAGAAGGTTTGTGTAAAAAGATGCTTTAAATCTATTGTGCTTTATATGTTGATTTCGCACTCGATTTGATTGTTGTGATTGGTTAATTTCAACACAACCTACATCTATACTTGCTGAGTTGCCATTATCAGTTGCAGGGAAAGGTGCCGATCCACCTAAGATTCCGTCCAGCCTTATCTCCAATATCTTCTTCTAGTTCCTTGGAATTTATTTTTTTCCGAAACTAATTGTTTCTTGATGGTGATCTTCCTTACGCGAAATCGATTTTCTCGACAATATCTCTTGAAGTTTTGAAATGGTTGTTTATTGGTATCTTCTTGCATTTAGACCGGCCGCCCTTCTTGTGTAATCGGTGAAAAACCCAGGGCCAAAATACAGTAGGTGCAACTGCTCCCACTAGACCCCAGGTGGACCGCCTCTGCGTAAATCGATTAATTCTTGGTAATTAGGGAGTTTGAAAATGAACGGTATATTTAACGAAATTATGACTGAATTAAGTTTGGACAAAAATTTAGAGAGGGAGTCTACGGTAGCTGGTAGTGAAAATAAAGTTGCAGAAATATTTTCTGGTGATGATGCCCCGGTGTCTATGGAAGCAATGGAATTGGTTGGAAGAGTGCTGGATGGTAATTTGGATATGGAAAAGAAAGGGGAAGATTTTAAGAATTTTGGAAATGACACCAATCAAGACGTTGTTGCGGATTTGAATCAACGGCTGGACCTGATTAAGGAGCCAATGTCTACAAACGGAATTGGCATGAAAGGAACTGTGGTTGACAAGGGTTTGGATGAGGGGAATCCAGAATCTCTTGGGGAAGAAGCTGGTCTAGGAATGCAATATTTGGTCAGTAATGGACAGGTGCCCGATGTAAAGTCGGAAAATGTGGAGGGAGTTCATGTTAAGCCTGGCTTGCTTATCCCTAAAAGACGCGGAGAAGAGTGTGCAACTGAAAAGGAAGACCAATATTACACGTCAGATCTAGTGTGGGGTAAGGTTAGGAGCCATCTATGGTGGCCTGGGCAGATATGTGAACCTTTGGCTGCATCAGCTAGAGCGATGAAGTATTATAAGAAAGACAGCTATTTGATATCATATTTTGGGGGTCTGAAGTTGGCATGGAATGAAGCATCAAAAATAAAGCCATTTCGGATGAACTTCTCTCAAATGGAGAAACATAGCAACAATGAAGCTTTTTGTCATGCCGTGAGTTGTGCCTTAGATGAGGTTGCTAGACGGGTTGAGCTTGTCTTGTCATGTCCATGCTTACCGGAGGTGGTGCGCAACAAGTTAGGATCCAAGGTTGTTGCAAATGTTGGTGTCAAAAAGGGTTCGAGTACTGTCTCGTTTTTGCCTGCAGAACTTATTCAGCACCTGAAGTCATTGGCTGAAGCCCCACATTCTAGAACGGATAGATTGGAGTTTGTGACGGTAAAAGCTCAGTTACTGGCCTTCAATCGGTGGAAGTGTCACCATGAGCTTCCCTTTCTCAAAGAGCTTGGTGAATTGTTGGATCATGATGCTCATATTACTGAACATGGCAGCGGAAGGCATTCTCTGGAAGTGAGGGAAGGACTGCTTCTAGGTTCCAAGGGCGCCGATCAGGTTCCATCGAAAATGGAAAAGTCAAGTCCTCAATATGGTTCTTCTTGGAAGAGGAAGTACCTCTCACGCAGTGATAAGCGCCCCCACAAAAGGGAAAGACGCATGTCAGACCCGATGTCCTCGAGCAGCCCAACTTTACTTTATGGTGAGAAAAACACAGCAAGGAAGACCGGTAGGAAGATGGTTTTATCAGGTAAAAAACATGAAACTGTTGATTTTCTATCAAGCGATTTCAAAGTGAAAAGAAGAAAGAGTCTTTTGTTGTCAAAGTCCCGTGGTAAAACATCTTCACAGCCTGAGACGTACCTTAGAGACGGAGAACCCATATACAGGGCTCTCAAATATGGCGATAGAAGTTCTAGTCAAGCTGCAGCTAAAAGTGGTGAAAAACTGGCTACTGCCGGTCATCGCATTCCTACCCGTGGTTACAGGATATCTGGTGGAAAGAAAATGATTCCAGCTGAGTACCCTCCTCCAAATGAGATTCATTCAAAGCTATGCATGGCTGCAAAAGATCCAATTAAAGGGTACAACTTCTTAAGTTCAATAGTTAGTTTGCTTTGTGAATTCCGGAATTCAATTTGTCCGGGAAAAAACATTGCAAGAAAGCACAAAACACATGCTGGGAAGCACAAGGAGAAACAAACGTCCATCTCAGAGACTACAAATACATTTGGATTTGTAGGTACAGAGGACTCCTATTGGAAGGACATAATCATTCAGAACTTCTCTGAAGATCGGGTGCTATTTAAACCTGAGACCCCTACCAAGAAGAATGCCTCTGCTGCTGAGCCAGTAGCTGCTATGGGTATGCAAGCAAACACAGGCGATAAACAAGAAAGAGAGGCTGTCATTCTGGATACAGAAACGGAAAATCCTTGTCTCGTGAACGAGATATCCGAGGAATATTCTCCAATAGCACTGATCCTTACCTTTACGAATTTAGAATCTATTCCTTCAATAACCAATCTGAATGAGATATTTAGCCGTTATGGACATCTGAATGAGTCAGAGACTGAAGTATTAAGTAAAAGCAAGCGTGCAAAAGTGTTCTTCAAGAGACGGGCAGATGCTGAAACTGTTTTTAACAATACAGGGCCATTTGGTCTATTTGGATCTTCACTTGTCAGTTACCGCCTTAAGTATTACCATAAACCGCCTGAAGCTCCTACAACCTCGAAGCGGAACAGAAAGACAACATTGTTAGAAGGCAATGCTGTTTGAAAGTTGACGAGGATCAGTTGAGGTACTTCCTACCATCCATCTTCTTATCTTATGACCAACACCAAGGTTTTACAACATAGGTTGTAATGATATTTGGAATAATGTGCACATATACGAGAGTTAGCAGCTGAATTATTGTCTACTTTGCATAGATGCTTAGAAAGTAGACTTTAAAGAATGTCTGATCTTTCTACGATTGTAAGAAATAAGCAGGGAATTTGCAATTTGTGGGTGTATCTGTGAATATCTTTTCATAACAGATGTTATAGGGTGTTAAAAACTGGTCTTCTAAGTTCCAAATTGCCTGCCCTTACTTGACTGTTTTGCAAATTAGAAATGTTCAGACACCCTATTTACTAGTAGAATAGGTTCATTGTGCAAAATGGGTCAGTAATTTGCTAGACTCGAAATCTGAGTTATTTGGGTTGGCATGTCTCCCCAGTCCATTTTATCACCTCTAATTCTAACATTTTATTTTGAATGACTACAGTTTTTTTTTGGCATTTGGGTTGTGTGAAAGGTTCCATATCGCACATGGACGGTTCTGTTTTGATTATTTCTTCTTTCAATTTCATACATTGCGTGTGTATATGTACATGGATATATACGCGCAACATTTGGACCCATTCAAATTTCCTGGGGCTGTGTTCAATTGAAATTCATAATAAAAATTTAGTAAAACGTTTCTAACGCTTTTGAATAGAGGTGGCAAAATGGGCTAGTCCACTGATAAACCGGCTTTATAAAAAATTGATCAAGTAAAAATTCGGTATAATGAACCCAACGGGCTAATTGGGCTGAAATCGGTCTGGTCCAATTATTTTGGGTTGGCTCAACAAAAATTTTTTTGGACCCAAATCACCCCACCTACCCCTCTGGAACAGCAACAGGGGGGGAATTGGTTTCGCAACCGGGGGAAGAAATACCCCTCTCTGTCGCCGGAAGTCCCGGCGACAAATTGGGGAGAACCCCCCCTCCCTCCGGAGGGGGTGGGGAAGATGCTGAAGTTTTTTCTTTTTCTTTTTTTCAAAAAAAGAAAATTGAAAAATTTATATTGGGCTGCCCAATAGTCATTTGACACAAAATCGGATTGGATTGATCCAACAAATATGAGTTCGTGTAAAATTGGGTCAGGGTTAGTCCAACCTAATTTTTTGTTTGACCTGTCAAATTTCGGGCTGGGCCAGCCTTGACCTATTTACCACCTCTACTTTTGAAGTTTTATTTTGTACAGTTATATTTCACTGTTTCTTTATACCAGTAACATATATTTAATTGTTTTTATTAATCTACACGATGTTTAGAAAAAAAAAAGAAGTCATTTCACTACATTTAACGAACTTTGACAATTTTAATTAAAAAAGAACATAGCAAAAACGGACACTTCAAAAATTCAAGGTTGACCATTGCCATGAATGATGCTTCTATTCAATTTAGCACATGTTTAACAGAGATTATAAACTAACTTATAAACCAATATTAGTTTGAGTTGAAATTGTTGATTTTTCAAATTACTTTAATGTAAATTGTTAAAATTGTCATTTCTATTTTGAAATGACATTTTGTTGTTTAAAGGTAATATGGATATTTCATGTTAAAATTAGTTTGAAAAGTTAAAAAATACAGTTAAAATAAATCATTTTTGATTTATAATTCCTATCAAACGAAACTTTAATTACAAAAAGTAAGTGGACATTGTTAAATTTAGATGAGAGAACATTGAATAACGAGTAAAGCTATATTGATCTACATAATAAGTTAATTATCTTAGTCGTAAAATCTTATTCTTGGTTTTGGATAAACAGCAATGTGCCCAACACCTGCCACCTACATTGATGTTATGTTGTCAATGAAATTAAAAAACATTTTTATTCATTGACTAATGTGAAAATAACCCCATTGCCACCTAAATTGATATTAAGCGATCCTAGACAAACATTAATCCTGAACAAAATATGAGCAAGTCAATAGTTTTTTCCACAAGTTTAAACTTATTCAAATCACCAAATAAAAAATTCTTAATAATATTCAATAAAACATTATTATCCTTCAATTAATTCATCTTCCCCAATCCATCGACCAACCATTTCATTGAGTGTGATACAAACAACCAAAATCACATACATACACCATGTATTTGTAAGGAATGATGAAAGTATGAAGTCTTCAAATAATATATTGTACAGTATTTTCAGTCATATTATTGTATTTTAATCTCAGTTTTTGATTGAACAATAGTTATTAAAAAAATCTCTCACAATACTGTTACATGCCAGTGGAAATAAAAACATGATGCATATGAATAGTAAAAGGAATTGAGTAACTTGCAAATACGAATATACAACTCAGGAAGCCCCGAGGACAGAAATCTGTATAAGAACCATCTTTCCACGTATACAAAATCTTATTTTGAAAGGATCACATTAAAGACTGCATAACATTTGCATATAAGCTGTTGCACTGTTTTTAGTATGCTCTAAAGAAATATAATAAAACTACAAAATCAACATAGCTGAAGAAATCCTCACAATGAGTACCCTATCGGTTACTAATTCCGTCGAAGTTCTTCAACCATTAGCCAAACCCAAAAACAGGTTCCAGTTGCACACAAAGGAAACGACCTTTAGTTTCAAGGATTTCCATATCAAATTGCAAAGAACGAACAATCAAATTACAGACGTAAACTCGCCTTCAATGAAGATGATGTTTCTCCTCAAGGAGTTCTTGTAAAACAAAATGACTACCTCTTCTTCCTCTTTCACCATCAAAGGCAGGCATGTTCTCTGTGGAAAACCTTCAAGAACCCACAATCAGGATCCTGGATCCTTAGATCACGAGGCAAGAACAGATAAAAACATTTATTTTTCTTAAGATGGAAAGGATTAGCTCACAAGTATAGAATCCAGGAATACAGTTTTTACTAATTGCTTGTGTACGAGTTCTAATGTTTGCGCAACCCAAAACAACAATAACCAATCATGAGCTGGAGAAAGACTGGACAATAGAATTGACAATATTATTACGAGTGCTCTAAAAAGCGCGCCTAGGTGCTGTCTAAGCGCGAGGAGTGGCCTCCACGCCTCGCTTAGGCCATAGGAGTGTAATTAAGCGGTCAACTGTGTTTTTAACTAAAAAGCGCGTGCCACACGCATTTTTTTGTTTGAATTTTTTTTTCATCTTTTTTTTTAATATTTAAATTAATATTAAAAATAAAAAAAATGCTATTTCACGCCTAGCTCTTGCCTCGTCTAGGCTCGAAAAGCTTGAAATTTGGCCTTCATGCCTAGCCATACTTTACGCTTTACGCTTTTTTAGAACACTGATTATTACTTCTTTTTCATTAATATAGTTTACTACTATTCAATTCACCTTACCAAACACGCCATTAGAAATCAACTTTCTTATTGTTCGCACTACATTCTCTAATTTAGTTCATAAAGAAACAACTGATCAGTCACAGCCCATGCTAAAACCTCCTACTGCTTGCAAGTTTAAACTGGGGAAAATGTTACGTTAAAATGGTACCAGAAATCTAATAATGTAGCTAGGGAGCTATAAACTATGAATCACTAATTCTGATAGATAGGGAGCAAACCTAAATATGATCATGGGACCAAGTTTCTGGATGTCAGTTTATCTCCATGCAGTGTTACCTTCCAGCAATCAGCTTGGAACATAAAAACGGAAAGCTTTTTGGGCACAACTGTGAATAATAAGAACAAGATTAGACAAACGGTCCATACAGACTAGTCCCAGAAAGATAGTAGGCACACATGAAGATCTCATTTATTCATAACAATCTGAGGCGTTCTGTTAATAATTCAAAGACGAGAAACTGCAACCTTTTCAAAAAAACTGCACTCAATCTCTAGAGACTGCTTAAATGCATCCAACATGATGAGGTACAAACCATTAACAGTAGAGAATAGCATTAACTTATCCTGTTGGTTCATATTGTGAGGCCACAAAAACAAAATTCCCCCTCTCCACCCTCTCAAAGTCAGGGAGAAGAACAGACGACAAGATTTTGACATTTTCATGTAAGTTTATATTTTGAAGATGCCTAGAGATTGTCAAACCAAATATAAAAACCTAAAACCTTATCAGTAAGTCAAAAGAAGCAACGATTTCTTTAAGGTCGACTTCAGCAAAAAGAAACAAGAATACTTCAGCAAAAAGAAACAAGAATACATACATGCCAAGTTACTCCACTAGCTGCTAAAACTTTAAGTGAATATACACAAACATTCACCAGATATTAGGAAGTACAAATAGTAATACTGCAACAGAATATGGTGCATGTTAGCTTATAAGTTCACCCTGCTCATGATATTAGTGCTCGGCAATCTCCTGATTCTCAAACTTTGCAAGATATGATAGATCAAGTCAGTAAAATATACAGGTAAATAAATAAATTTATATGTCAATTTGAAACATGCCAACCACAGAAACGACAATCTCTACAAATTGTCAAATCATAATGCGTGTAGTTAGAATAATAAAATCAATGTAATTTATTTTACCATTTTAGATTATGCATGTAAATTAGAAACATTTTTCTAGAACTTGTAAAATAACTTCAGCAATTTCTACACTTTCATACAACAAAACAAGTTTACTTAGAATTTAAAAATAAATAAATAGCAACCTGAAAAAGGAACAAAGAAATGATGTCATGCACATTAAGGTTAATGAATTGATTTATTAATTTCAAAATTGAATCAAACTTCATAACTAAAAATCACGTTGAATCTCATTTACCAAAAAACAAAATGTTTTTTTTGCAATAAAATCCTGCAATTTTGCAAAACACTTAATTTTTTTCAGACAACAGCGGTTTCTATAGCTCCATTCTTCCGAGATCAAAGACCTTTCTTAAATCATCCAATCTCGGATCAACAATATTTTGTCTATGAGTCAAGTTAAGTAAAAAGTGTGAGAAAGGTGAAAAGTTCTTTGGAAGTAACTAAAATAATATCTAACAGGAACCTGAAGTCATAAAAACCATCATGTACATAGCAAAAATTACCATGAAAATGCAAACAAATAAGAAAATAAATAAAGCACATATGCAGAAAGACACATACTATTTATTTACTATTGCAAAACAGAGTAAAATATCTGAAATTAGAGCAAAACAAACATTTGTAACTTAATTCACCATTGCAATTGAAAACATTACCTTGGAATTTGTTATCTTGAGTAATAATTCCAAATGTTTCTTTAGTTTCCCGTACCATGATGCCACACATTCCTTCGTAGGAAACTATTTTACACTGAACAACTACAGGAATACACCACTAATCAACATGATTATTTTAACTGCATAAAAGCAACATAATGTCCTTTTTGATATAGTAAAACCGGGGAATTGGGTTATCAACACAACATAAGTGTTAATATAAAAACAAGTTATCTAACAAGCTCCAAGAACTTGATGACATACCACGTTTGAAATGTGAGTTAAGGATGTAAAACTGCAAAAGTCTTATGTCGGGGTGAGGATGAATGGCTATGATTTTGTATAGGATGACGACAATACAAGATTTTTGTGGAATTTTCTTCCATGAAAGCATTAGTTTTTTCTTAGGGGTTTGAATGGCTAGCAATATTCCATAGATCCTTATGACAATTCTTAATTGTCTTGTGTGTCCAGATATTGGATACATTTTATCTTTTATTTTTTAACCTTTCCTCATATATATATAGGGAGAGAGAGAGAGAGAAGAATAAATAGAACTTGGAAAGAGAGGCTAGTGAGGGAAGTTGACTGGAGAAGGAGCATTTGGAGGCCGAGTACGTCACCTCCATGGTGTGGCATCTGTTTTCTATTTTTTGACTCTCGGAAATAAGCTCAATCTAGTAAAGGTCACAAATTTTCTGGTCTTCTAACTCGTTTGAGCTGTCTTGAGGCCGATGGGTCTTTGGCTTACTAGGACTGAATTGAGTTCTGTTCCCACTAGAACAAGCCAGACTATCCAGTCCATCCTGCATTTAAAAAATTGATGTATGCTATTCCCACTTTCAGCTGAAGGACAAAGGATTCAGCTTCAAGTGCTACGACGACAACTCAAGCTAGTTAGCTAGCATGAGGTCCTCAACCAAATTAGACTGTGTTCGGGAATGACAGGTAAGAGAAGCCTGGTTTGCATTTCTACCAATGATAAGTATTGATAGGGATTACATGAAATAATTTTGGTAGCTATTGAAGAATGAGCGACGTTCTCTAACCTAGAATAAGTGCACCGTGTAGGTCCGCATTGAGGAGGCACTGAGCTAACTGATTTTCCCTGCAATATCATACGCCCGCTTACTGAACAAACAACATGTATGGATAACAACAACAACAAAAAATACATATAAAGGGGATTTCCACTAACCCTACAAATTTCAGAAGTTGCTGGATATAGGATTTCCACTTGTCATGCATAGGCTTAAATGTTTCAAAGCTGTGGAAGTCAAAGAAAAAGTTACAAGATTATTATAGTGCAAAACCATGCTCCTAAATTCATTTGACAATTCGATGCATATCATTCTCCTAATTCAATAGGACAATATAAATAAAAAGGAAGCAAGTGAATAAATAAGTTGAAAAACACCCATGCTATTTCAGCAACCAACCACAGCAACCTTATATTGACAACAAAATCCACCAAAGCCAACCAAAGAGGAGATCATCTACCACCATACTTGCAGAGATTTGCTGAAAAGTTCAATCCACAGATTGACAAATCCATTGGGGAGTGGGGAATAAGTCAACTGGTAACCATCTCTTCTCTGATCAAGAATTTAGCATTTATAACTACACACCTAAATTCAACTTAACTTTGCACGGGCATAACTGTCATTACATTCCTAGAGGCAATATCTTCAGTTTCAAGTATATACATGTGACATAGACAACTGCCATTTTTTTGTCAAAAGACCCTAATAATAAAAAAAAAATTCCAAACTCAGCTACTTTCTCCTGAAATGCCATAAGATGTTTAAACTATGTCTCCATAATTTTTCATAGCTTAGTTTCATTAATTGACGAGCATAATTGACGAGCATAATATGCAAATGACTGACTCTTAAAGGTAGGGAAGTTGCAATAACAATTACCAAAGGCAAAAACCATCACACAGACATTTGAAATCAATTCTGAATTACTGCAGAATTAACATAATGTAAAATAGGGAGAAGAGTTTTTCTCAACATATATAATGAGTCTAATTGAAATACCATCACAAGAATAACATTCAAGCCCTGCTGCACAAGGAAAAATATGAAGAGAATAAGTTAAAGAAGCAATTGAATGGTTAAAAGGACCGTATGGACTCACTGGCGGAACTCGTGAGGTAAATCAAAGGAACCACATTTTTTATGTTGCTTCAGGGACATATGCTTTTTAGATCGCTTTGAGCGGCTCTGTAAAGCCTTTCTAGAACTGCCACTTTTAGGTACAAAATTATCAAGAAGGATAGAATTGTCAATTTTCATGCTTTTGGATCCCTGCATGTACTTCTGAGCTGAATCACCATGTTGAAAAAGCTGATGCAAAATACGATCAACTGCAGTTTTTCTATCCGAAATCTGCATTGGTTAAACAAATTGAGAAGAAATAGCTATCAATGAATTTCCGGGTAATAATTACAAAACAGACAGCTCAAATTGCTACATAGATTAAGGTGAAAGAGTGACCTTGACACCCGTTGGCAGCAAATTTTCATGTACAGGATAAGAAAGCTCCAAGTATGCTGGCTCATTTACTTTTACATCTGTAAATTATGGTAGCCAACTATTTTAACCCTTAGATAACGTTTCTAGATACACCCACAAACAGAGATAGCAATCATATAAGAACAACAATGGTACCTTGTGCAGTGGTATGACCCCTGAAAGAAATATTGCCTGGAAATATACTCAAGAAGGAGAACAACAATTAGATGTGCAGATATTAGTGAGCCTGAGTTGAAATTATCACCCGAAAAAGCATTTGGAAGCCCGATAGAATCATTCAAGCAAGGTATAGAGTGTCCTACCTTAAAGTTGCAGGACAAGTAGGTTTGTATTCCAAAATACTAAGCACACAATGAAGCAAAAAATAAAACGACCATCATGAAAATGTGAAGGTCAAATGCTCCATAAACCCACCCAAAAAGCCCAAAATCAAAGAAGTACATGCATTCAATTGTGCACACTAATATTTGGTTCTTTCATATCTGATCCCTTTGCCACTTCTTCGTCGCACTAGATATTTGGCAAAACTTAGCAATTCCTCCACCGGGTGTGCAAACAATTTCGGTAACTTGAGATCACTCAAATCTCGTGAACTCAAATTCATAGTGTCTTGCAGATTTCTATGGATCTTATTTATAGGCGTTTTAAAGCCTGGACTTTTCCAATCTGATATCCACTAAGATAGGAATGGAAAGCATAATGCACCATAAGCCTTCCATTTTTCTGATCCTTTCTAGGAGTTCAAAATTGCATAAAAAAGATTGACTTTCAGCAGCAAATCCCGCAGAAATAAAATACGTAATAGCATAGGGTAGGTTCAGATTCTGACACACATTCATTACTCAGCCAAGAAAGAAAAAGAAAAAATAAAAGATATAGAAAGAAGAATCAGCAACTGTTGGACTATTGCAAAAAGGTCTTTCATGTTATGTTATCTTCCTCTCCGTTTCGAAACAAAAGGCACCTCCTCTACATGAGAATCCACAAACGATACAAATCTAGAAGCCCTCCCCAGACACCCCAAAATGATAACAGACAGGCTAATCTGCTACAATTTGGAAGATCTTCACTTTTGAAATTGTTCCATTTCTTATGGACAACGGATATTCATATCTTCCTGAACAGAATATAATATCATATACAAAGAGAATTTCTTGTACAACTACTTTGAGCTCTCAATTGAAAACCACAAAGAGACCATGCTGATTCAATTCCATATAGCATAAACTTACTTGATGTGCAATTGAGAATGACATTAGTGACATGCAACTCAAAACTTTGAGGAACTTTTGAGCTCATCTTTTTTAATGTTTCTAATTGGTTTCGAACTTAAGATCACCAACATGACAACACCCGACTAGAGCTGGGATCAGTTTTATTTCTAAAGATAAATGTTCTAAACTTTCAAATTTCATCTCGTTCAAAATTTAGCTAAGCTTGTACAATCTACCATTATGGCGCGTTCAATGATACATGTTACACATATGTTGAACATTTTAAAGTACTTCATTTGGCTGGAAAGGAAAAAAGCATTTTTAGGAAGTGTGTAATATTTAGGACATCTTCACTTTTCATCACTGTAGGCTTAATTATTTTTTTATGTACCATTTATCATCTCCAGTTAGCACAATAAAACAGCGATGCACAGAAAAATTCCCACGCCATTGAAAACAAAAAATTTTGAACAGCATTATTTACAATTTTTAATAAGCAAACCTTTTCTGGACGAGGCACTGTAACAGGGTCTTTTTATCGCCGTATCTGCGGATATAGATTCAATATTAGAAGTGGCCTTCCTCGTATCTTCAATTGGCCTTTTTTTACTCTTCTGTTGCTTTATATGAAGATCTGCCTCTGCTTGTGCAAACCTTCGCTCTAGTGCTTCCAGTGTTCGTTTTCTCTGGTCATCCATGATTGCTCTACTCACTATCGATATTATAGAATACGTAGTGTCGTGCTAGAAAAACAAAGAACTGCATCAGAATATATACAACACGGTAGAACATTGTTGGACTTATTGGGACTTATCAACCTCACACATGCAGCGAGAGATGGAGAGGGAGGGAGCAGAGGACGGGGGTTTGGAAATTGGATGGCATTTAGGTTCTGCATATAGGACTAAAATTCACTTTATTCCACCTTGTTTCCACAGTCATGTCAAAATTATCTCTCCTTTTACATCCACCATACCAGTACGTGACTAGGATAATACAAATACTTGATTATTATTCCATACGCGAGGATAATAAATCCTTTAAAAGTGTTTTACAAAAGTAATGCATGTTCATAAATGTACCTCAACCTCAGCTTAGGCCCCCAATCAGGGGCAGAGCAACCTGGGGTCTAATGGTTTTGGGTCCTGGGTATTTCTTCGATTACACTTGAGGGGCGGCAGTTCCAAAGGCAATGAGAAAACCATAAACAACCACATCAAAATTTCAAGAGAGATATTGTCGAGAAACTTGCTGTTGCTTGAGGAAGATTACCATTAAGAAACAACAATTTTGAAAATAAATAAATAAATATATTATAAGGTGCTAGAAGAAGAGAATAGCAATAGGACTGGAGAGAATCTTAGATGGAATTTGTGTTGAAATTAAATCATTCACAACAATCAAATTCGAGTGCGAATAAACAAATAAAGCCCAATGTTTTTACACAAATATACCTTCCAAGTTTGGTGATGAAGAAGATCACTTATCCATATAGAAAACACTGCAAGTCTGCAACACAAGAGGGTTATGATCACGTCTCCCTTTTCCCCTCTCCTTCACAGTGAAATCCCAATTTTTAATGTAATATACCAAGGAAGAAACCCTCCGCCGCTTGTCTCCTTCTATTGCTCTATCAATTACACTTAAAACAGGATTAGCTTTTCACTGGGCTATACATGGCTTATAACCGGAACCAAACCTCCAGTTCCTGTTCCCGTTCCCGGTTCGGTTCAAAAAATTAAAATAATGAACCGGACCGAATCTGGTTCAGTTCTTGGTTCTTTGAAGTACAACCGTGGATACTCGACTTTGGAATCGAATTTGTCATTTTTTATAAATTTTTTACTTTTATTACAATTTATTCACCATGACGCAATAAATCAAACACTACGGTATTAGAGACAAGAGTCCAACTTTCTAGGACCTAAACCAAAAATCCAAAACCCACAATACCTAAACTCAAACTCAATTGATCCAATTCCAAATACCAAAATCTCGAATTCTCAATTGATATTTGCCTAAATACACAATACAAACATTTTCGATTATTTTGCATTCTCGCTTATCTCTTTCTCTCGTTCAACACACAGTGAGATGGTGAAGGCGAAACTCGTCTTTAACCGAAACGAATCCTCAATTTTGATATGTAATTTTCCTTTTTCTATTCCTAATTTATGAGTTTACAATTTTTGTGTCTATTCTTCCGGTCAATGTTTATATGTTTCAGAAGTTTTAATGTCTAATGTATTTTAATGTTAACGTATTTACTACTTCTAATTTTTTTTTCAAAATATGTTGTCAACTCACGATTTTAAAAGAAAATTTTATGGATAGAATCGAACCGAAACTGGAATCGACGGTTTCAGTTCTGGATTGGTAAAAGGTGAAATTAATTTATACTATAACTTTGTCCACCGATTTTGTACAAATAATTAATTTCATCATTAATCTTAAAATAGATATCAATTTCATCATTAATTTCCCATTCTAATTTATAAGTTAAATTCATAAAAATCGATCTTGAATATTTAGTTATTTAAATTTGATATGGAATTATTGAAGACATGTGACAATAAAATGTTGTAAATTTTAATATGCATTAAGATTTGAATAAATTAAATAAATAACTAATTAACATGAAATTGAATGTCTATAATGTAAATTAAAAAGTTACCTAAAATTTATTTTAATATATGCCAATTCATTTTTTTAATGATTAATATGATTTTAGTGTTATTTGTCTTGGTTAGATAATTTATAACTAAATGTATTTTTTTATGATAATAATTTTTTTGTCACCAAATTGAACAAATCATTTTTAAAATAAAAAATTATTGTATTAATATCTCATATAAGTAATTTCATTGTTAACAATTGCATCTTCAAATACAATCAACTCTGTAGTATTATATTCTATTAACTATTTACTCACAATATGTTTAAATATAGTATAATATTTCGAGATATTGGTAAATACTTGCACTTGTAAGTATGATAACGATATCGTATACTCCAGTTGTGACATAATTGAAGACTTCGATGCAACCAACACTAGTACTCAAGAAATATGCGAGGGACGTATACTTCATATGAGGAGCCGAAGGCATGTGAGAGAATCTGTGTGTGCAAAACATAAAAGTGCCAAAAGATGGACACGAGAAATGCAGTCAAATGCTAAAACTAGCTAGTACTATAAACAGCCTGTGGCGACCTCGAAATTTTGTGTGCGTGTGTGTTTGTTTTCTTTATGTGTGTTTTTTCTAGGAGGGTATTAGAAATCGTTAAGAAGGTATTAATATCCTTGTATGGCAAAAATCATTTTTATTTCTTTGTTTCTTTAGAAGTTGAATTATTTGTGAGACGTATTTCTTTTTTGCTTTGGATTTGTCTTATTTATATTGAGTTAAGCGGGTACACTTAGTAATGCCAAAAATCAAAATATTAAGACATGTATTCAAATAAATGTAGCAGAAGAAAATAATAAGTAGATCACATCTTTTGATTCATCATACCTCCATTACAAAAGACAATTATACAAATCATGAATTTCATCAATGGCCTGAGATATATATGTTACAACATTGGTAAAAATTGACACATAACAAATTATGACGTCTCATTCATGACTTATATATTTTTGCCCATGTTCAAAAGCTCTTCAAGATGCTTTAACAAAAGAGAATGTTCACTTAGTTAATTAAATTATAAAGACGAGTTCATCCAAACTTAGTGTTACATAACATAAAAGTTGGTTACAATGTACTTCATAGTCCAAACGTCATAAATGTCTACAAAAAGATATGTTACTGTATATTTATGTAGTCCGGCTCGATATAGGTAGTACAACTATACATCTATCTCGGCGATCAAATGGTATTCTTGGCCATCCGAAGCTCGCTCTCACCTTTGCCCCCACGATTTCAAAGTAACCTCGTTCCATTTCTTACAAGAGATGTGAACGACTATGAATTGTGACATTCAATGAGTAAAATACAATATATGTGTAATATTGCACATAAATGTATATTTTATCTTTCTTATGACCATTTTTATAAGCAATACTTGTCATCGAGTGCTCAAACTTACAAAATTTTGTGCTTCTCAAGCACTTTTGGTCAAAAACTTTGTAAACAATGCTCATTCTCTTATGGGATACTCATGTCCTCTTGTGGGTTACTCTAAGACTTGACCACAGTTGATCAACTTTTTCTTTGGGCAACTCTCGTCCTCTTATGGGCTACTCATGTCCTCTTGTGTCTCGTCCTCTTATGGTGTACAAATATGCTTAGAGAATTTATTTTGCTATAAATCAGCTTTGTCTTTTATGTCTATTATTTTCATAACTCAAGTTGAATTTGTATAACACAAAAGTAAATTTCTCATACTATATATCTCTTCTTTCTGCATAAATAACAAATAGACTCAAAACACTAACAATGTCTCATATTACTTGGATCAATCTTATCAAAATAACACATTTTGGAGCACATATAATTTATGCACATATAAAACTTATCATATTGCACATAAAACATATAACGCAATTTACTTAGATCTTGTTGGAGATTGTCTTGATGAACTTAAAATAAAAGTTTCTATGCGTCACACCTCTGTGGAAGATGAGTAATTAAGTCTTTAAGCAGGAGTACTGGAGTCCTACAAAACTAATTTCAGGCCATCATGGTGCAGGAGGTTTTGGAAGTATTGATATTTTATTTTTAAACAGAGAATTTGAGGTATCAATACCTTTCGGAATAGGGGAGTTTGAAGTATGTTATTGTTTTGAAAAACTAAGTTTTAGCCCCCGAATCCCAATCCTCTCATCCTTTATGAAACTTGAGATTTCTGATCCATTTTTTACTACTGTCTGTTAGGGTTCTTGACGCTTGGGTGTGGAGAATGCTCTATTAACTCAAAGGATCTTCACACCAAATTCTTTTATTTAGAATTTTAGATCTTGGCTCACCTCCTTTTCTTAGATTGATTTTTATCTCATTCTCTTTTAAGTATTAGTATATGTATATGATTATAAGAAATGTAGAGAATGAGAGTATGAGACGGTAAAATGGAAAACCATTGTTTGGGATATTTATAGAAAATCATACCCTTTCATACATACAACATCCACAGTTTCACTCAATTTCATTGGACCACTTGTATAGTTTTTCTTGATTTGTTTAAATATTTTTACTTGATCCTCAAGCAACCTCTTCATATTCTCCTATACTTGTGTAAGGCATAATAGGGACAATAGAGGACAAATCTCTGCAAAAATGAATCCCACTTGGCCAACTTGTTAATTGTTTAATAGAAAAATGGGCTGATGTCTTGATTATTGGACTCATTTTTGGACCGTGATTTGGAGGTTGGTCCTTGATCATTTTTCGACGTCTCTTATATCATCTCGAAGATCTTACAGAGAGCTTCGCTATGCACTTTGAATTGTAGCAAACGGACAATGACTGTTCTAAAAACGGCTTCTTGAACACATATTGTTGGAAACACTTGTGTTTCCAGATTTCACCGTTTCTGGAACGCTTTTGATGCTTAATATTGAGGCTCTTTTTTATTCGAACGTATGCATATTTGATACCAATTCGAAGGTCTCTTCGTGTATTTTACAACGCCTCAAGATTTATAAAATTTTGACAAACATAGAATTCGTACGATTACCTCAAAGATGGTTGTTCGATTTAGTAAAAAAAGGCTTTAAAATCACTTTTTCAACTTTTTGGTCCCCAACTCAACTTTTACACTTTCATTTAATCAAGTCGTAACTTGAATTATTAAATCTTAATTTAATTCACATTAGACATTAAATAATTTATTTAAATTCATTTTTCTCTTTTTATTTCTCGAATCTAAAAATAACAAATGTTATGATTTTCGAGGCACTTTTTGAAATAATTCAAATAAATTTTTTAGTTCATTCTATTTTTCGAATTTAAAAATTAAATAATTAAAGCTACGATTTTTCAAGACGTTACACGACAAATCTACATATTTTGCAAAATTTTGAAGATGTTTGCAAAAGATTCTAAAAATATCGAATATCTTGTAAAGAATGTCAAGTAAAGAGTATTTCATTAGAAAAACTTAATGGAACATTCTAGAATAAAGAAAAGATATGCAAGAGGATATTGTATCAAAATTGTTAATATTATTCAAGAGTAATTATATTCACACAACACTTTTTATTTGTTGCACCACATTTTAATTACATTTAACATCTTTAATCTTTTAACATTATAGCACTCATGTTCCCAACTTTTTTTTTATCACATTTTTATCTTCAACTTTTAATTAATTAGCACATCTTGTGTTTGATAACGATTTCCATCAAAAACATTTATTGAGAATTCGTAAGAAGACTTATTTGTCTGTCATATTTTTAAAAAATTAGATATAAAAGTACGATAAAATATTTTTTCCTCATTCAAAGCACGTAAACAAAATATCTCGACAGAAACCATCATCAATGATGAAATGTGCTAATTAATGAAAGTTGAAGATAAGAATTCGATAACAAAAAGTTAAGAATATAATTGTAATAATGAACAAAAGTTGAAAATCTTAAGTACAATTAAAATGTAGTGCGCTTACAACAAATTGTAGTGTGAATATAACCACCCATTATTCAATTCACATGAACAATTAGATCAATATAAATTCTAAGATAGACTGCAATTCTATTTTTCAATCAAAATAGAGTTACTAATAAAAATTAACTTCTTCAATAATTATCTAATTAATTAATTATTCATATACAGCTATAAGACATTATTATTGGTGTAAAATCATAAGTATGAGATGTCTATGTACTACTATTTCATACTCTAAATCATGTTTAAGAAATCTTCCGCTGTGCATTAATTAGTTTGTCCTTCACAAGCTCTATTGTGAGGTTTAATTTGAGGCATTGGCCACTAGAAAGAAATGTAAAATAGTAACGCATCATGTGACAAAATTCATATAGATAGTTCTGTAGATTTAGAATCAATGAAAAGCAGTATAGATCGCCCTGTAGATTTAAGAATATCCCGTCAATATTATTTAATTTCGTGATTTATTGCTGATCGTATGATTGCATTAACCCTACAAAAGAAAATCAAATTTCCATGAGCAAAGAAGACAATAAGTTACAGACACACAATCACCAATAATAATTCACAGTATGAAAATCTTAACAACAGTTGAGAGAAAAGAATAAGAAACAAATTTATAGCAAGAATCACTCAAGAGACTCGTCGAAATCAACCCTAACCAAGCCCACAAAGCAAACGAAAAAATAAATTTAAGTGGAACTTCACAAAGTAAACTGACCCTTTCACTATTTTCATTTATTCTTCTCTGCCACTTAATTCAGACAGCCTATTGGATCTGCTGAATTTAGATATGAGGAGATAATTAATTGATCACTCCATTCCCATCATTGTCAGGGATGGAGGAGTTGTCCACTTTTGGCGGGGCTGAATACCGCCTAGGTCTGGCCGGTGAAGGTGGGAAAGAAAGGCGCTTCTTTGCGGAACCCGGTGTTCCCTTTTCCGGTGTTCCATTTTCCATTCCTAATGGACTTGACAACCTCGACTTGGCCTTTGCCGACTTAGTCGGTGCCATGTAACTAGGCACTGATGGAGAGCTGGCCAAGCTTTCATCGTCTCTCACGGGCGAACCTGCAATGCTGTGCCTCCTGTTCCTCGTTGATTGCACACTGAGCATACTCCTCGAGTCGTCATCTTGACTTATTGCGCTCGATCTTGGGCTTGCCGGCTTCAATTTTCTGGCGGCTACTGAAGATACCACCTTCGAAGGGGGAGTTGTGGGGGACTGATGGCTAGAAGGATGACCAGGCTTTTGGCTGACCGGGGAGGATGGATTATCGAAGTTTAGCTGATGACGAGCAAAAGACTTGGTAATTTCTCCTCCAATGCTTGCACTTTTGACAGATAAGTGGTCACTGTTAATTTCTTTCTCAGCCGTGCTATGGGTCTCCCATGGCCGGGCAGCCATCCATCTTTCTAACCAGCTCCAACCCCAGTGAGGATTAGTTGGATCCATGAACAGTAAGTTAGGAGATCTTGAGGACTTCTTCCAGGTTTGCTGTCAAGTTGAAAAGTTTATAATTAAAACCAAAAACCAAATTTTCCTATGCTACCAAACATTACAATACCTCCAGGGCGGGAATGCACACATTTGGGCCAGTTCTGATACTACTGATCAAGTCAAGTAACATGACTCTAGATTATGGTAGGTGCTATTAGCCAAGTAAAAAGTGAAATGTGTACATTATATGCCTATTCTTCTAGATGATAAGACAGTACTTCAAAGTAAATTTACCGAGAAAAATGTGAGATCTATTATGAGCTAAAAGATATTACTTACCAATAAAAAGACAACTGTAAGAAACTATAAGATCTAGATTGGGATGATAATAGATGTCAAGGCCGAGGAAAGAACGTGGCAAGAGAAAAGAACTTTTGCAATCTATCTAAAGAACATGCAAAGTTAACATGAGAGGTAGTTTCTTTTAGATTTTACAAGGTCAGATGAATGCATAATATACCAAAAAGCTTTCCTGCATGACCCTTTATTCTTACACCTTTCTAGGTGCCCTCAGATATTTGTTTTCCTTCTTTTCTTGAAAAGGCTGGAAATATGTAAAGGAGAGTTAAGTAGAAGTACCTGATGAGTGTATGAATAAGCTAGTGCTTTTTCTCGTCTCATAGTAGCCTCGTACTTGTGCAGCAAACTTGCCTCTATTTCCTCTTTTGATTGTAGACTATCATCCCATTCTTCTCCAATCTACAGTAACATTTGAATATATATATATCTAAGAACTTCATCAAATTTCAAGAATGGTTAAATAAGTTTAATCATCAGGGGATATGCTTGTTTTCTCAAGTTTATATTCAATATCAAAATATAAACAAGATTTTCTAACCCTAAGCTTTTAGTCGTAATTTTTCCACTATTTGTCTGGAGGAAACCTGCAGCAAGATTTCATTTGCACCATGTAAAACATACACAAGAAATATGTAGTAAGATTATAAAACAGTTCAGCTTCTAAGCTTATGAAACAGTCAATTTTTTGTGCAACAATGATTTCAAAACAATACGGGAGACTAAAACAACAACAATAAGAAGTCTTATAATCCACAAAACATAGGTTGGGGAACTGATCTCCTCCCCACTGTGGGGAGGAGATCACTGCCCACATAGGTTGATAGGAGACTGAAATATAAATTTAAACCAAACCAATGACATCACACCTGATGACAACAGCCTGCAGCAAGGTTATCTTTTCTTTTTCTTTCTTTTTTTCGTTTTATTTTTGTCCTCAATAAAATCTATTCGAGGAAAATATGCCTCGACTAAGGGTACCTTTTTCATTAAGGGTACATTTGGTACAGCTTAGGGGGATAGGATTATGATGTATTGTTCTATTATGGCGTTTGGTGTCACACTATATTAGAAAAACGCATAATTATTGAAAATAAAAACAATTTATTACAATATTTTTATTTATAAGTAATTCTTACTTATACGTAAATTTACTCGTAAGTGATTTTTTTTACTTGAGAAATAAATTTTGACTTAAAAGTAAATTTAATTATAAGTGATTTTTTACTTATAAGTTAATTGTTAAGTTATAAATAAATTTTTTTACCTATAAGTAGGTTTTTTACTTATAAGTGCATTTTTTATTTATAAGTAAATTTTCTTACATATAGTGAATTTGTTTACTTCAAAGTAATTTTTACACTTATAAACAAATTTTTTACTTATAAGTAAATTTAGATCACTTATTAAGTGATTTTTTTTACTTATTAGTAAATTGTTTGTTTATAAGTATATTTGCTTGTTTGTTATTTTAATCCAACTCATTTTTTCCCTATTATTCATCAAATTAATTATAGGTTAACAAATAATTCAGCCTAAGCCCACCTAATTGGATGGGTTAATCTAATATAGTGCGCCTATGTGAGGACTAAGTCACCGGATAAATATAATCAGGGTATTGTCAACACCAAACGCTGTATAGGATAAAAATGATCCCTACACGGTGTAATGTGGTCTACGAAACACACCCCACAGTCATTCTCATAGCACAGACGCCCCTCGCAAGATGCTTAGAGCATGTTTGGCTAAGCTTAAAAAAAGTAAAGTTACTTTTAAGTAACTTTTTGTCTAAACATGTTTGGATAACTTACTTTTTCTTACTTTTAAGTAAAAAAAAAAGTAACCTTTTTTTGAAAGTAACTCTTAATTGTCTTATGGATTTCACTAAAGATCGTGGTATTAAGAAAAGAACGAACCCTCAAGCTTTCGAGTTCTTTCGCGCGTTTCTGTAGAAGCTGTTTCTGGAGTGCCCGGTTTTCCTCTGACATCTTGAGCCTTCTTGACTGAATCTGAGAATGCACGCGGGATAGAGTCTGCATGCATTTCAGAGTGTTTGCAGTTTGCCGTTTGACAGTTGGCCCATCAACAAGTGATTTTAGTCTGACAAGTCCTCTCAGTGCCCGCAATGCTCTCCTTGCCTGTAAGTTAAGAGACACCAATGGCAAGCCCACACCTCATTCCCCTCCATAACTTAACTTGTATTTAATAATTAGAAAGAAAAAAAAAATGCAAAATGTGAAGTCATTTGATGCTAATCAGACAGAGAGCAACTTAGTATGGCTAATGATTACAAGCGAGACATTTCCACAATTTAGAAATGTCTGAAATAGAAAAATTTACATGAATTTTTCAGAAAAAATGAGTCAATGTGTCATAGCCCTGCCGTTGAATGGGACAAGAAAAACAAATAATAATGTAAAGCTGAGCTTTAACAGATATCTACCCAAACATCTTGATATTAATAAACATGATGTTGTTTGGCACTTAATAATATTTGTGACTCTGCCTAAATGCATCATAGCCATATTGCCAAATTTTTTGAAAAGTAATACAAATAATAATCCGTAGGTGGACCTTAACAAATACCTGGAATAAACTCTGGATGGTGATAAACATGAGAATTGTTAGCCACTTTTCATCAATTACAAGAGCTTTTTATTTGAGCTTTGCTTTCATTCCTTAAATTTTGACCCGAAATTTTCTTTGAATCTTCCTCAGTAAAACAATTCATTAACCTTACACAGATAAGTTAATTTGGTCTACTTCCCCCACTTACTATCCTATTAACTGGAATTGATTGCTCTTGTAAATGAGAGTGTCTTTAAGTTTATACGATGCATGTGTCTTTCCCTCCATTTAATCGATTACTTCTAAAGTATCTTTTTCCACCATAATAAATATTTACGTATGTCCTGTAAAGTTCACTGAAGGAAGAAGTAATATAAACATTAATATAGTAATGTACCAGGTAACCACGGAATGCAGTCTGGATTTTGATTGCTGCCACTTCCTCCTTTGATTTTCCTGTAAATTGAGTCACAGTAGTCAGTCGAACTACTTCTGCTGCAGCCTGTGCTGCAGCTACAGCAGCCTCAGCTGCTGCTGCAGTAGCAACTGCAACAGAATAAGCATGTTTTGTCTGCTCGTTCTCCACTTCCGTCAACTTCACATCTTCCAAAGGAGGAAGCGGATGCGGATCAGATACTTGGATAGTCTCTGGATTTGGAGAACCTGAAACCGATGGCTTATCTTCCTCAACCCATGTCTTTTTTGATTTACTTGCTTTCTGAAATTATATACCAAAATATCAAACCCAAAAAACCTATATCATTAAACAATTAAGGCATGTTTGATAGAGTAGATTCGTCAGGACAGGACAATATTAAAGAAAACAAAAGGTTAAAATCTTGTCTATTCTACCGTCCAATCCCATAACACACATGAAACGTGCCTTTAAATTATAGGCAGAGGAACCAAGTGGTCATTCAAACAAACCTGGGCTTTCTTTTTCTTAGAATTCGGGGTAAGAGCCTTCTTTACTGAAGAAAACCAGCTTCCTTTCCTCCCCATTTCTTTATCATTCCTCAATTGGTCCTATCTGAAGACAAAACAGTATATTTATGACGAGCCCACATGTAAATATGTCAAAACATAAATTGTACATCAATTCCATTTATATCTCCGAACAAGTGCCAAATCTGAACACTGACTTTTAATCATGATCCCACCGTGAAAATTTTATTTTTTTCTAGTCCATTTCATTTTTCACCTACATTTCTCCGTAATTATAAGGAGACTTCACTTCACACTTCACAGCAACATACATTAGATGTGCACTGAGCGAAAAGTCAAACACATAAATATTCAACAAAATACATCCAAATTTGAAAGAAAACGAGGAAATACATAAATTTACACTATACATTCAGCAAAAAACCTGAAAAGTAGAACTTTATCAGATCTCCCGGATGCTTTATACTGATTATATTCTCCTCCTCGCAGTTTCAAATTAAGTCTCTGTCTGTTATATACAGAGGCAGAACAAAACAAGATAAGAAGTTGGACCCCTCTATCTTTTCTTGGTGACCATGTTTTGGAGTGTGTGCATCTGTGCGTGAGAGAAAGTAGACATGTAGAGAGAGAAAGAAAGACTGCAAAACCAGATCTGCAAGAACAATTCAACGATGGAGAACATGAGGAGTAAGAGTCACAGCTGGTATTTGTAAGTGTGGGCCCCACCTCTCGAGCTGTCCCGTGTGGATCCCACTTATTATCAGTATTGCAATTCCAAAATTTTAAAATTTCTTAAGATATAACAGAATAATAATTAATGGTAAAACTAGCACCGTTAGCTGCCAAGCTATTAACCCATTAGCAGGTTAGTTCTCAGTCTTTAAATTAGTATACCGCTTTTGGTAAGATCCGACCATAAAAATAAAAATAAAAATTAAGTGAATATGAAAATATCTTGTTTGCGTTGATGATGAAAAAATAGAGATCGATAGAAGTTGGTGAGTAACCGACAGTGAATGACAATGATAAACAAAGTTGAGAAGAAAAGATTTAAAGATCAATGATGAATGGCAATAAAAAATAGAGTTTGTAAAGAGAGATTCGAGAAGACGAAAAATTCTTATCCAAAATGGTGAAGATAGACTCGGGTGTACAATTTTATAAATCTAGATTTTGCATCTCAACTTGGACCATAGACGAATACATGGGAGGTTCATGTGCTGGAGTCCCCTTAAGCCTAATTTTCATTTTTTGAAATAAAAAAATTTTATTTGATTTTTTTTTCCATATATTATTTCAGTCTAAAAAATTTTTTAGCTTACTTTTGGATTCGTCCACTAGTATCTTAAAATTTAAAGCCGGGCATGTTTTCATGAATGACGTGTGTAATTTTGATAATTTCTACTATTGAAGCTATAATGAAATGATGAGTATTAACTTGTTTTTTTTTTAAGTTTGAGGACTAACTTGTTATAGTTATAACAGATTGGATCAATGGTGTAATTTTCCCTAACGAAAACTTAGTTTTAATAATTAATAGTGTAAGCACATGTTTGTTTGGAGTTGCTTAAATTAAAATTTTATTTTTTTAAATTGGTCAAACATATTTTTATCTATATATTTTATAGGATCTACAATTTACAATCAATTTTTTATCTATACATTTACCAATAATTTATAATATAAGTACTTAAAAAATAATTTTAGCACTACAAAACATAAGCAATACGGGTTTTGAATGATAAAGTATAATCTCCCCAAATAAGTAAACAATTATAAATTCTTAAAATATTATTCATGTTTTGCTCTGATAATAATAAGTGAAAAAATCATTATACTTAAGCGGAAAATTGCAGCCGGGTCCAAACATTTCAAAAAAGTACGGCGAGGTCTTAAACCTTCTATTTTTAGCACAAATATCCCAAACGTTTTGAAAATATATGCAGCGTAAAGACTTTTGGATGAAATCCGTTAATCGACTAAATTTAAAGCCTTTGACCTTGAGTTGACCATTTTTAAGAAGAATAAAATTATTTATTCACATTAATTAATAATAATTAAAATAACTAGAAACTAAAAAAAAAGAAAGATAAAATAATAATAATTAAAAGATAAAAGATTATGTCTACACCACCACCTATCGAGGAACCAAGGGTTTTCTCCCCTCTAATTCGCGACCGGTTGGAATAAACAAAAAAACACATAAAAAAGCACAAATACAAACTAGATTCAAGATCTACAAAAAGGAAAAAAAGAGAGGGTGAAACCCTAGTACGCACCCCACTTTCTTCTACCTCCATGGAAACAGTGTCAGGTTCAATTTTCTGGAATATCTACCAAAAATTGTCAACGGGTCGATGATGACAGCTGAAATAGGTGGTTGCCTGCATTAACAATTGTAGTTTTCTATTTTCATCAATCAATGAATAAGTTTTTTTCAATGTATTCAAATATTCCATTGTAAAGCTTTTTTAAATTTATCTTTTATTATTGAATCGACCAAGCACAGATAGAAGGTAATCTAGCAAAGTAGACTATTGTCACAATATGCCTCTGTGTGATAGAAATAAAAGTGCTCCATGATAGTATTTCCCATACAAACAGAAATGTAATATGACAAATTCCAACCCTATGTGCAGCATTGAACCCACTCTTTCATCATCAACCCAATTATTTTGCTTCATTTAAAACAACATTCTAATAAAATTCCTCACATAAAAACGTTTAAGAACGCTTAAGATCTTAAGGGGTTTTTTTTTTTTTCAGTTGTACCACCACCCACAACATATTTTACACATTTTTTTTTACTTTTACAATTTCGATGACATCGACCTGAATCCATGTGGTTGCAATTTTTTTTTAGTCTTCTAGCAATCCCCCCTTTGTTTTTCAATGGCGAAAAATAGTCAACTATATCAAGTGGAGCAAATTTGATGAACTAATGGACTTTTGGACAAGTTCCATCCAAAGGTCTTTACACTCTATATTTTTTCAAACGTTTGGGATAAAGATGCTAAAAATAAAAGGTTTGAACTCCGTTGTACTTTTTGAAAAGTTTGGAACCTGAATTGTAATTTTTTCTAAATTAAATTGTGTGGTACTACTTTTATGTTGATCAAAACTTGTAGTCTTATTTTATATCTACTTATACAATCTTGGAATTAATTCGATTGTTAAAAAAAAAAAAATGTTTTTCCATTTATAATCATACTTTTTAAAGCCTTTTGGGTTAATAGAAAGTTATTAGTTTAAGTAGTTGCAGTTATATTTGTAATAAACTTTTTATCCTCATAGTCGACACATACCTTGGGCAACCAACGGTTAGGTGACGACATGCGGCACGGAATATAACTTTGCCTAAGTTACTTGTCTCAAGTTGACTAATTTTAAAGATAACATATGTTATAACTTGTAATAAAGTATTGTAATAAAGATACTTAACAATATTTTATAATAAAGAAATATACGTTAAATTAGCAATTTTATCTAGACTTTAATAAGAAGTATTATAAAATTTGATTAAAAAAAAAAGTAGTATAAAATGAAAAAAAATGTACATTCGATCTTTAAACTATTGTTTAATGTCAATCTTTAACTTTTTCATTATCATTGTACAATTTAAAAGTCTCGATAATATAAATCAAATATTCATGTGACCACTAAAAAAACAATTCTGTCGAGAAAGCGGTCTATGAAGTTGAATTGTCCAAGATTCAATAGCAAAAAGACATGTCTTTAATGCCTAATTATGTGAAGCCGAGTTTGCTCTCTCACGTGGACTCCTGTTTGGAAATTTGAAGTATGGTATGTATTTATGGTGCTACTCTCACGATTTAACATAAGAACAATAAATTGGAAACCAACTTACTATTTTGCTCTTTTTTAAAGGTCAGAAATCGACTTACTATTAAAACAATAAATTGGAAACTAACAATGCACTTTTTTTTTTTTTTTTCAATTCTACTAAATTTTTTGCGGTGAAACGTGTGATGTTTAAATATCTATATTTTTGTAACATATATTCTACTAGAGTAATGATCTCCTACCCACGATAAATAGAGCTCATTTATCCACTGTGTGTGAACACATTTGTGTTCACACACAGTTGTGTGTTGTGTGAACTGATATGACATTTTCACATCATCAGTGGGTAAATGATCTTCTACTCATCGTGGGTAGGATAGGAGGTCATTACTCTATTCTACTAAGTCGAAATAATTGTGGTGAAACGTATCATCTTAAGTTTTGTACTACGTAGCCAACAGAAGCGTTGCTATTTTTAGAGTAGCTGTCTAATAATTTGGTTGACCCTTTTATAATTGAAACAAGGACAAAATCATTAAATTAACGGGACAATTGGTCGAGCAAGGTTGCTTATTGTTTAGTTTGAATTATTTGGACATAATTTAATGATTGCAAGTAGGTTGATGCCCTTAAATTATTGCTTATCAATTGTTGGAGTAGGTTTTTACTGGACTATACAAAAAAATATGCCCAACATGCATATGTTGCTTCATCCATTTTTTATTTATTTTTATTTTTTTGTGGTAACCTTGGACAATTGTTTCTCACCTTAAAATATATTATAATCACGACCAAGAAAATTTCATTTCTGCTGGCCCAAAAATCCACTATACGTCTATCTTCACTTTCTCCAATTTTTTTTTTTCAATTTCCTCAATTCTCTCGTTCCCAATTATCTTTATGTTCACCATTCTTCTCCAAATAGTTCCTTCTCAACCTTGTTCTCTTATCAATATTTATTTTTCTACGGTCGAATTCCACCGATAAGCGGTATACTAGTTAAATAAAACAATGTGTTGTAAGAATGAAAATATTAAACTTTCAAATTTAATTTGGTTTATTTCTTTTTCAGTTTTGGTCTTGAATTTTAATTTTAAGATTTAATACAAATTTTAAAATCCTAATTTCAAAACTTCAATCATATAAATGAAGATTTGCAATGTGGGGGTTTGTACTCTTAATTTTCTTCAATGTGGGGTTTGCAAAATTTCACTATAAAAGAGATGAGAATTTTCATTTTTTGACACACAACTTGAAAAAACATTCCGTGTATACTTCATTAGTGTAATCTATATTTTCTTATAGTTTTGGTAACACAATAAACACTCTCTCTCTCTCTCTCTCTCTCTCTCTCTCTCTCTCTCTCTCTGCAATACCAATAATAAAAGCACGAAAGATAAAATTAAAAACTACACGACTTTAAGACAGTTTTTGCGACTTTCCTAGGCCAGACTTTCTAACCATATTCTCTTATATTTAATAATCTTATGGTATAAATATTCGCATCTTATATTGTTACACAAATCAATTATGGTTGCAAAAAAGTTCTACAATACAATGCCTGTTTAGTTTGGCTCAAAATAATTTTTTTTAGCAGAATTTGATACAAGTTGATGAAATATATGGTTGAAAATTTAATAAATTTGTAGATCTCATAAAATATGATTAAAGTTAATTGTAACAAATTTTTAAACAAAACCAAACAAAAACATAATTGCAAAGCCAAATAGTGTTAATTCACGTAGTAGGCTTGTACATATTAGTGTTCTAAATCTATTCATTGCAGTCATTTATTGTTTCCACTTATTTGTGATTAGTTATTTTCCTTAACACCTAGTGTAAGAATGACATTCGTGAAGATTCAATTAGTGCTAAACCTAAAAAAGTGGATGGATTTTTTTAAAAGATGGAAAAAACAATTGAAATAGTGATTGGTCATTCTCGAGCTAATGCCTGTCATATAATAAAATAATGAAGGTGGCGAGTCTTCATCATTGTTCAACGTAGAACATATAAAATTTCATTGCTATAATCGAATTCTTAGTATTCTTTCTTTTAGACTTATTCATATTCTTTGAAACACTTCAAACGGCAGAATATAGAATAGACGATGTTGGTATACAACTTGTTTGGCTTATAATTTAAGTTTGTCAAACATATTTTTTATTCATACATTTTCTAGAATCCACAACTTACTATCCACTTATTATTTATACATTTTTTAAAATCTACAATTTATAATCACTTAAAAAATAATTTCAAGATTGCCATATATGCACATAGATAAGTTGAATGTGTCAACATTCAACAAATACGTTATAGTAGACACAAGACCTATAAATGAACACATTCATGAGTTTCAAGATTTGTTACAACACGGGGAAGATAAAGAATCAAGTTTTGGCTTTGGCGAAGATTATAACTCTCCGAGATCTAAATCTCGAGATTTAACTACTTTGCTAACATTTAAAAGTTTACGGGTTGCCGTCAAAACCCCAAATTTGTAATACTTAATGCGGAAAACTTAAACTTAAACTTTATTTTTTTTATAAATAAATTGGACATTGATTTATAATAATAATAATAACGAATACCTCTAAACAAAAAAAATATTCGAAAGAACACAATTTAGAGCATTGTATATTGCTAAAAAAATTGTCTACCTAAGCAAATGAACAATGTTCATAAAAATCCTTTCTAATGCAAGTTGACACGACAAAGAAAAAATAGACATTGTCTAAAGATGATGTATTTAATTAAGACTTTAAATACATTGATGAAGTTAAAAAGTCTATGTGTATTTAATGCGAACCATTTAAAATCTATAGAAGTCTTTGTATATTTATTATAGACTTTTAAAGACTTTTAAAATATTTTTACAAGTCATGAGATTTTCAATTTAGATTTTTTTTTAAATCATACAAAATTAAGATGGATTCAAAATGTCAACGACATTTAATGACTTTATAGAAAATTTTCTATGTACTAACTTTAAAGCACAATGTATAAATAAAAGATATTACAATTTCTCTTCCATTTATCTTCAAGACTTTGGAAAAAAATTCTTTTATTTCTTGGATTTTTTTTTTCTTTATGCAATATTTCTCTTTTCTTTTTCCTTTCATAAATTGTAGAGTTAAGATTAATATTCTTCTATTTCTTCAATATATATTTTTTTTCTTTTCAATATTCTCATAACTATTTTTTTTCCCTCTTTTTTCTTTTTCTTTCTACTAACCATATAGTCACAATTAATAACCATTTTTTATGAAAAAAGTATTAATAATTTTATATCTAGTGAATGTGATTTTTTGTTGGATTTTATTTCTTATGCGGCTACATATTTAGAATATAATTATATTGTGGTTATCTAATTTAATAGGACCATATAAGTAAGAACTAATTAGCTCATATACTTACTTTTAAAAAAAAATCAAAATATACTTCATTTTAAATCTTATTAATATATACCCTAAAAAAAAATTTAATAAAATACACGTCTTTTATATTATACAAATATTTGTCAAACCCTAATTCTAATTTAATTACTTCCCTAACCAAAATATTCAATACCTCAACTACATCCACCTTCCACCATCTCCGACGACTTCCACAACCACCACCGCCGATGCTTCCACCACTAATCAGCACCATCTTCTTTGCCGTCACCTTCTCCAGTAAAAAAAATGTTAGATCTAATTTCAAATCTAAAAACTAAATTCAAAAGTTCAGTGGTTGCCGTGGACTTCACGACGGACTCAACGGTGTCAAAGAACGGAACCACCGAGGACCGTTCGTGGCGGCGAGAGAGGGGGTTGGCGGAGTGTATGTCATGGTCACATGTGACGCATAGCGCGGCGGCGTCCGCGTTGCAAGTGACGGAGGCCAGCGCCTGTTAGCTCACCTCACACAACGTTTGTGGCTGATATTTTTTGTGCAGTTTGGCATATCTTTCAAAAAATTAAACGTTCTAATTTGTGATGTGATTTTCATACCTCCCACACAATGAAGCGATCCTGATTAATTCCTTTCTTCCCTCTTTTCGAGTGAATTGAAGCAAAAGTATTATATTTGTTGGCATTAACTACGCCAGAAGAAGTTTGCATCAGTTATTTCCTCTTTGCTTCCTTTACTAATTCATTGGTAGCTTGTTTTCCATCATCAGTTATCATCTTCTTCCTACTCCTAATTGAAACATTCTTTGATATCGTCGTCAAAAGAGTAAATAGCTGCACCATCTGTTCAACAGTATAAATGATCCTGCAATTTGTATGCCATTCAACAATTAGTCAAATTAAAAAGAATCTATAATCCAATAATTTCTTAGGAAATGTATATAAGTATTGATTTAAAATGGCTATTTTGTAATTTTCAGTATATTCATTACTGGAAATACAGCAGCCACAAACTAACGCGTATGTTACCAGTGTAAAAATTATTGATTTTAATGAAAATGATGAAGTAACGTATATGTTACTTGTGTAAAAATGTTGTTTTTAAATAAAAAAAATTGAAATATGAATTTTAAATGAAAATAACGTATTTTCTTAAAAACTATAAAAAGAAGATAAATTATAAATTATTGATTTTAATGAAGACGAAGAAATAACATATAGTAACACATATGTTACTTGTGTAAAATCGTTGTTTTTAAATAAAAAAATTTTAAGTATTGATTTTAAATGAAGCTAATGTATTTTTAAAAAAAATTATAAAACGAGACAAATTTTAAAATATTGATTTGAATGAAAATAAGGAACTAACGGTAACACATATGTTACTCGTATATTACCGTGTAAAAATGTTGTTTTTAAATGAAAAAAATTGAAAGATTGATTTTAAATGAAAATAATATATTTTTAAAAAATATTATAATAAAAGAGATTGTAAAATATTGATTTTAATGAAAAATGAGGAAATAACATATGTTACCCATATAAAAATGTTGTTTTCCAATGAAAAATTGAAATATTAATTTTAAATGAAAATAATATATTTTTTAAAAATAAATAAAATGAGTAAATTATAAAGTATTGATTTCAATGAAAATGATGAAGTAACACGTATGTTACTTATGTAAAAATATTGTTTTTCAAATGAAAAAATGAAAATATTGATTTTATGGAAATAATGTATTTTTAAACAATTATCAAAGAAAATAAATTGTAAAATATAATTATAATTATTATTAAAATAATATACAAATATGATAGTTGGTGGTGGTAATACGTATTGATCTTGTTTAAATTATAGTAACATATGTCTTACCATAATTTAAATTAATTGTGGTGGTAGAGTAGGAAAAATGGTGATGGTGGTGGTATAAGACGAGTGGTAGTAGTGGTAGGAGGAGATTGGTAATAGTAACGCATATGTTACCAATGTAAAAATTATTGATTTTAAGAAAATGATGAAGTAACATATATGTTACTCGTGTAAAAATATTGTTTTCAAATAAAAAATTGAAATATGAATTTTAAATGAAAATAATGTATTTTTTAAAAACTATAAAAAGAAGATAAATTATAAATTATTGATTTTAATGAAGAAGAAGAAATAACATATGGTAACACATATGTTACCTGTGTAAAAATGTTGTTTTTAAATAAAAAATTTGAAATATTGATTTTAAATGAAGCTAATGTATTTTTAAAAAAAATTATGAAAGGAGACGAATTTTAAAATATTGATTTTAATGAAAATAAAGAAATAAAATCATAATAAAAATGATGAAATAACACATATGTTACTCGTGTAAGAATATTATTTTTTAAATGAAAAAATTAAAATATTGATTTCAATGAAAATAATGTATTTTAAAACAATTATCAAAGAAAATAAATTGTAAAATATAATTATTATATTTGAAATAGTATAAAAATAATATAATTTTAGATGATGAAAAACTAAAATATTAATTTTAAAAAAATTAATATAATTTTAGATAATGAAAAACTAAAAAATAGATTTTAAATGAAAATAATGTATTTTTTTATTAAATTCTAAAATATTGATTTTAATGAAATGAGATATTTTTTAAAGCAAATTATGAAAAAGATGTATTTTTTGAAAAATTAAAAAAGAGGTATTTTTCAACTTAAAAAAGTAGGGCTCATGTCAAGTTTGCCCTATAAGTAATTCGTTGATTGGGCTCTAGAAACATTTATTGATATGGACTCTATAATATGTAGAAACCTGAAACCTAATACTAGTCTAATTAGGGTTGATGTGAACTTAATTAACTAGTATATAAATAATATTATATAGTTAGGTACTCAAGGTCAAATTATTCAACAGCTTAGCTTTTCTCCTATAACACCCGTCCTGGAGTGAGATCCTGTGGAGCACTAAGGAGATTTGGTTGTGGAATATCATAATCCTCTTAATATCAACGCAATAGATTCATGTATTCTTCTTCAACACATATTTTTGATAATTTAACATGATGATCATGAGTTCTCTAATTATATAATTATAATTAGATATTTACGTTTAAATCTAACATTTTTTTTTCTCTTTTCTATATTCTCTTAACCATTTGCTCATTTTCTTCTTTTTCCTTATATGGACCTACACATGACTAATTACTAACTTTTTTTTATGAAAAAAAAATAATATTTTCTCTTTTCAATGTAATTTTTTTCTTCAATATCCCTAACCATTTTTATATATTTTTTCTTTTCTATCATTTTCCCATTTTTCATTAACAAAGATAAATTTATAATTAAATTCTTATTTAATTGTTGATTGTAGTTTATTAATGAATTTCATCAAGTTAAAAATTAAGTTTTATTACTATATTTTTTCTATTTATTTTCACTCTTATTCCTTCTATTTATCTAGATGAGCATGGATGACGTATTTTTCTTCTTCGTAAATTGGTACTTTGGTTATTTAGTTATGTAATTGTGGTGACTAATAATGATATATTACCTATAGATTATTAAAATAAGAAGTAAGATTATGAACTAAATAATTTTTTTTTGGAAAATATTTTTAAAAAGAGTCGAATGCCATTTTTTTTTTTTTTGAATTTATCATCAAGCTATTTGAAAGTTCATATTTTTACCTAAAAGAAAAAATAGAGTGAACTGATAATTTATGTCATTAACTTTTGACGTACTTTACTTACAACAATTAAAAGAACATTAACTTTTATGAATTTAATAATATTAATACAATTAAATAAATTATTACTAGACTTTTCTCTCACGACAATTTTTTTTAACTGTGGGATATTAAATTTTTATATTCAAGATTTTTAATCTATAAAAGTCTATAAAATTTTGTGAAAGTCTAGGAAAATCTTTTAAAATGAAAGTCTATAAAAATCTATAAAAATTTGGGGACTCTATTAAAATCTATAAAAATTAATAAAAATTAATGAAATCCATCAAAGTCAGTCAATTGAAAAATATTAATCAAAGTCTTTAAAAGTCTAAAATAAATACACCCCATTAAAACTCTCTCTAGATTCAGAAGTTCAGATGGGACATGCTTACTCAGAAAAAATTATATTTCTTTTGTAAATGTGATTTTATTTTTATTTAAAAAAAATAAAAGGCACCTAAACAATATTATTATGTTGTGGATAGTATTGATTAGAGACTAATTTTAAACTTGAATATCTAATAATTAGAAATCAATATCGCGTAGACCGAAGTCTTTCAATTTATATGCTACCTAGATAGCAATCCATAAAATACGCTTGAGAGGTTCTAAAACTCTTTTATAAATATTTAATCTAAATGTTACAACATCATTCCATTCAACCAAACATAATGTTGAAACGTGATACTTTCTTTTTAATAAGTAAATAAATGAAATAAACAAAACTACCATGTTGGAACATCATTCTTGCAACAT
Source organism: Forsythia viridissima (assembly GCA_030279155.1). Classification (NCBI taxonomy): domain Eukaryota; kingdom Viridiplantae; phylum Streptophyta; class Magnoliopsida; order Lamiales; family Oleaceae; genus Forsythia; species Forsythia viridissima. Next base: position 14,606,181 of record CM059042.1, read on the forward strand.
AACATAACTTATAATGTGCAGAAATATTTTAATTTTGAACATAAAGTTAATATACCATATAATATCTTATCTCTATATTAAAAGTGTGAATGTTTGGTTTACTGTTTAAAATGGTCAACCAAAATAACATCGTTTTTGAACAGTAACCCAACATTCACAATTTCAACACACGCAGAGAATAGATTGAACAAAACTGAGAATGAAAAACCTAACCATTGTGTTCCAAGCCCACAAACGCCACCACTACTGACCACATAACCCCATGAACGCCGCCAACACTATCTACCGATGTTCTCTCCATTTCCTTCTTTAGTCATGAAATTGCTCGTATTAATCAATTTTTTTTTCAATCATCTATTTTTTTTTCTCTTTTGTTTTTGAAAAAATTTAGTTTTTTTTGTTTATTGACGTAAAATTTGAAAAATTAGTCTTTCAAAACCTAAACCCATATTTATTTGTTCTTAATTTTGCTTGTTGATCATGCAATTCTTAGACATTTTCTTGCTGATTTTGTTGTTTTCTACTAAGATTTATTTTGCAATTTGGTATTTTGTTCTTAGTCCAGTGGGCAACAGAATTGGGGCCTGACCTACCTCCCATTACCCAAATTCCTCTCTTATAATATTTAAACTTGTAATTACTTGCAGGAGAATTGATCTAACCAATAGGGATTAACTTCATATATTCATGTTTGTTTTGGGTAAGCTTAGAGCGGCCTTAATAAAATTCATAATGAAATAAGCTTAAAGGGTTGTGGGCCTTCTCGCATATCAATTTTTTTTACCCTTCTTATTTGATGCTTAAATTTGTTAGTGTCAATTTAAGGCTTGAGATATTCAAGGTTGGCAACATAATCTACTATCTCGTTATGGTTTTTGTGATTGTATGATTCCGTACATCATTTCTCGTTACCACTTTGTAGCTATTGTATTATATGTAGAAGCCAGCAAAGTTTTCTTTCAAAAAATGAGTATAATTTTGTTAATGATGAAATGAAGAAATATGAAAGTAGCTTAAAGGAATTTTGAAGTTCGTTAATCTTGATACTGAGAGTCTATGTTGTGTATTAAGTTTACTTTCCAAATTTATCCACTTGATGTTAAAAGACCGAAAGAGGAAGAATGTGTCGAGTAAAATGTGTGGTTATACTAAAAATTGATAAGAAAAGAAATAAAAATTTGCCAACAAGTTGAGGTGGCACCAGAGGATAAAGTAAAGGAATGACGACTTAGGAGGTTGGGTTATGTTTTGTGTTAACCTAAATAGGCACCCCTTCATATAAGTGCTAAAAATTTTGTAGATCAGGATAGATGAGGGAGTGGTAGATCAAAAAACATGGCATGTTTTGCTTTTTTACTTTTTATTGTGTATTTAGTAAGTACGTAACGAACTTTATACATGTCTCTTGATGAGTACAAAAAGAATCTACATGCCATTATCAACTTTCTCAAGGTAATTAAAGACTCACACGTTTATCCAAACGTTCCTATCCCCACACTTTCCCGGTTTGTTGAAAACTTCTTAGAATTTCTAGCTGTGAAGATTTTCCTTTTACTTTTTTGGAAATTATTGTAAAAATTAAGTTGTCGAGGTACGTTGTACCCGCGGTAAAACTTAATGATATCTTGTGGTCGGGAAAAAACCAATTTTTTCTCCAAAATGTCTCATTTCTGAGATTTGTGCTATCATTCTTTCCCATCATTAAAAAAATATCTTATGAAGGTATTTTCATGATGTGAATGTTGAATTGTCTTTATTTGTGCATTTTTAAAATTTTAAGGATAAAGAATCTTGCTCTTTCACATTTAAGAGGGAATAACATAATCCTTGTAAATGAGGGTGCTCTCTATGTGCTACCTTTCGCTATGTTTTCATCGTATAATTTATTTACTTTTCAAGCATTATTATTGGAGACAAATGCAACATTATCCTCGTTTGGTTTTTTTGTAGGTTAGAATGTTTGTTTTGAAGATATACAACGACTGAAAATAATAATGTAGAAAATGGTATCCCCTGCCTCCTGTTTATATAGCTAATGATATTTGTATTTGTTTGGCATGATTGGATTTATGAAGTATTTTTGATGAAGACGGATATGGACGAAGATAGATATAGACATGCATGGAGCATTAGTTTTAATCCTATGTTGATGTCTTGCGCAGAAAACAATTTATTAATTGCTTTAGGGAGTTTATCTTACACAATTCTAGAGCTTTGACATTTGTTGTTTGTTTAAAAGTAACTCATCTTCTCATAAGGGTATTTAGGTTTATGAGTTCCAATATTAACTAAAAGTTCATTTGTTTATTATCTCATGTAGTATTGTGTATATGGTGAGTGAATTATTTCCACACGTTCCAATTTATGAAATTTGTAAAAAAATATGTATATGATGCCATTACTTAACCATATATTACAACTGAGTCAATAGTTCCTAGTCCGAGTTTTGATTCCTTGAGTGAACTCTTTGGAAAAGATATTGTATCACTACATCGACATTGTTTGGCATCAGGATAGTACATGTTACCTTTTTTGCTTTCTCTTCTTTAAGGTAGTTTTTCTTGAGAGACAATTATTTATCTTGATTAATTTTTCCGACATATGATTTGTTTACCCAACGTAAACATCATGTTTTCTTCTTTCTCTTTCCATTTTGTTTGGTTGAGTTTCAATCAATTATCATACTTCCTAAGTTTCAAGCATTATTGTACTCGATGTAAAAAAAAATTATTTGTATATATGTTTATCTATGTCTTTTTGCTTTTCTTAAAATATTTAAAATAGTCATGGGCTTTTGTTCCGTGTTTATACCTTTTTTAAGATTTGTTTTTTTTCCTGGATTTTTAGATCAGTACATTTTGCGATATACGATGGGCATAGAGATCGACTAGCTATAGAGTATGTTCAAAAGCACCTGTACAGATTCTACGAAATACAATCCTTTGGGTTAAGGTATTTGAACATGTCATCATTCATCTATCTATTCATCAAGTAAAATTGTTTGTAGATTTGAACTCTTGATTACAACTTTAATAATTATCATTTTTGGAAGGAAAAATAAAGAAACCGAACTGGTGATTCAAAGGAATTTTACATTATTTAAAGAGAGGGAATAAATCATTTAGAGATGACTGGATGAGTAATGAAAAGATTTGTTTGGTTGTGCTCCACTTTCGAACAGAGTAATACACCAATTTGAAGTCCGAAATCGGTGTGGTACGACATTATTGGATACATATTTACTTTCATTTGGGAATAGGGAATACAATGTGAATTGCTCATATTGTATTTCGTTTTAATTGCTTATTTGCGTCCAATTATTATTACCCTTTATATAATCTATTCACCATGTTCATTATGTAGATTATAACGAATTCTATATCGGTCAAGAGTCATGGTGAAAACCAATCCCTTGTGTGCATGTGAGATCATATATGTGTATGGTGTTTTAGGTTATTGCATTATCAATAGTGTTGAATTAAGTTATTGAGATTATTTTAATTATAGATGGTGTGATTTTTAAATGTGGTATGTGATTCCAATTTTTGTTGTTTACAGTGTTTCATATGAGGATTGTGATTCCAGATGTGGTATAAGATTACAATTTCTATATAATAGACACTATTACATTCCTAATTATTGATACATCACGTGCATCGCACGTGTCCACACTAGTATACATTATGTTATGCAAAACATAATAAAATATTTAACAAGAGGTTGCAACAATAAAAAAATCACACGTATCTACCTTCTCGTAGAATCTGCAACCTTAAAATCGACGTCCAATGTTACTCTTTGTTCAAGATGTCTTCAAGATCGGAACTTGACCACAATAACATAGCCTTATGTTCTTATCGGCGAAGAATTAGATGAGTTTTCCATCCCATATCTATGTCGTTTTGTCGCAAAAGAAAATGGGTCGAGCTAAGGTTTATGGGAGAATTGAATTTGAGGAAATTGAACAATTTGTTTATTTGGGTCAAAAGAATAAAAGTTTTTCCTAATATAAATCGTGTTTTGATAATACATTAATGCGGTTTGATGATATGGAGTGACAACTTTAATTAGTTGGCGAAATTAACTTCAATTGTGTGCCACGATGGTTTTCCATCTATCATGTGACACTTTCGTCAATTGATAGTTACTATTATGTTCTCTTTGATGTTTTCAAGCTATTTTCAATTTTCAATTTTTCTAAACACCTAAAATTTGTTTAGTATGTTGTTTTTGAAAATTCATTTTAGAAAACAAGGTTAATTTTATAACACAAATATCAAAACAAGGTTTTTAACGTTTTGAATGTTTTCAGTGAAAACACTCAAAACAAGGAAAACAAAATTTATATAAATAAAAATTCTAAAAAAACAAAAATTCTTAATAATTAATAATTAATAATTAAAAATTAATAAAATTCTAAAAAATAAAAATTCTAAAAAATTTAAAACAAACTTTATTTAAACAAAAAATCTAAAAATATAAGATTATAAAAAAATAAAAATTCTAAAAAATAAATTTATAAATTCTTCAAAAAAATCTAAAAAAATTTAAAATTCGAAATACTAAAAATAATTCAAGCCCTTATTGGTTATTTAAATTAAATAAATTTAAATAATTAATTTAAATAAAAATTGATTAAAATTCTCAGTCCATGTCATTAATTTTTATTTTTATTTTTATTTTTTTAATTTATTATTTTTATTTTTATTTTGGTAATTTATTATTTGTTTGTATTTTATTTCGTAAAAGAAATATTATAAAATTCATTGACTTTAAATTGTATATATTATTTTATCATATATTAACATAAAATTATTCTATTTTACTGAATAATTAAATTCATTGAATAAAGTGATATAAAACAATTTCTCAAAATACAAATAGAACGTGTTTTTCAATTTTCTATTATTAGAAATAATTTTTCAAAATGACAAACCAAACACATTTTCAGCAATATTAAAATAGACTTTCAAAATAAAAAACTGAAAATAAATTCAAAACTCAAAACTGAAACGTAAAGAGAACATGAATCTTGAGGAGTTATGAACGGAGCATAACTTTTCAATATTAAGTGAGCACACAACAACGAGATCAACAAATAATCAAAAACACAAATCAAAGTTGAGTAATTATCGAAACATTTCGAAAAATAGAAATTCTTTTAAGCAGAAAAGTAGAACCCCCAATACATAAATCGGGTGAGATCAGATTTTCAATTCTAAATATTAGAATCGAATCGGATCAAACTTAGTGTCTGTTAGTTGAAAAGTTGATAAAAGTTGTGAATCTATAGAGTGTGTGGTTGAAAATAAATTTAGGAAAAATGAGATTTAGCACATGTTTAGTAGTGCTTAAATTATAATTTCAACTGGTCAAACTGATCAAATATATTTTTTAACCGCACATTTCATAGGACCCATAACTTATAATAGAAGTGTTGACGTCGAAATCTGCATTATCCAAGTGTCAACAGATTAGTCAATCCTCTGCCAACCTGTATGTTACATGCACACTAGAACGACTGTTAGGCACCAAGATTACTGGAGAAAAAGGGTCCAGCAATCATTAGTACTTCGACGATCAAGTCAACTGCTGGTATATAGAATTATATACGGGGAAGGTGAGTGTTTTTAGGTGTGGGAGAGACAAGCAGACAGAAATTTGAGCAGAGTTTAAGGGTGAAAATAATGCGTACCTTAGAACAACCAGGGACATAGTATTTAGCTTTAGACTTCTAATTGATTTAGGAAGACAATCAATTAGATAACTGATTGAATCATCATTCCTTATGGGATAAGGATAATCGATTGTCAATGTAATCTCCTAGATTTTAGCCCTTATTTGATTTGATTTCCCATATCACATTGTCTGATCTTTAGGAAATTGATATTTGGTTTCCTTGTGAGAATCCGTATGCCAATCAAATACAATATTTCTTCAAGCATATCTCTGGTCATTCTGAAATATTATGCTGCCCGCGAATTAAGCTGGATACGAAGCCCGACGAAGCTTACTGGATTGGCCATGAGAGTCGAGGACCTTTTTGGGCTTCGTTGCGCTCTGGTTCAGGAGTGCTGGTATGTTGTTGGGCTTCCGAGACTTTTATGAATTCAAGAGACCCTCGCTGGACTTATGAGGCCTTCCCGATGGCCAAACTTGGGCCTTCACTGGGCTTAGAGGGCCCTTGCTGATGTGGATGCCTTATCGAAATTGGGTGGTAACAAGAAGTACATAAAAAATTAAAGAGAAATTGCTAATAAGTCACCTCTATGATCAATTTTTTTTTTAAATTGTGATTAAGTCATACTTTACAACGATATTTTAAATTAATTCCAAAATCACCCTCGTTAACCATATTTTCCATCAGCACATTCTTCTACCTCCATAAACCTCCTCCACTTTCGGCGACAACCTCCCCCACTTCCGATGACAACCTCTCCCAACTCCGACGACCTCCGGCGAGTGCTTCTTCTACGGCGCGGTGTGACTTTTTACTTCCATATGGTAAAATCTGGTGTTGGAGGCTTGGCTTGGTGGATTTTCTGGTGGTTGTGGTTGTTTTATCTAAATCTCTTCATTTACTTATCTAAATCTGGTGTTTAGTCAAATACTTTAATGCTGTCTGTTAATTATTGGTTTGGTTCATTACAGTGTATATGGTCGAAATTGCAAATTTTTTTCCCTCGTGGATTTCTGCCAATTCTTTTTTATGCTTGTTGACTTAAATTTTGTTCTAAATTTTATTTGATGCTACTAATTATCAGGTAACAATAGATGTAGTAAATTTGAAGAGTTGTTGTATGTCCACAACTTATGTAATAATTTTCACGTAAAAGGGCATTACTTGAAAAATAAGAAGAAGAAGAAGCAACAGCGGCAGCGACAGTGAAGAAGAAAAGTAGAATGGAGTAATGTCCATGAGTGGCTTGTAAAGTAATATGGTAAGTGGAGTAGAGTGGCCATGACTTGTTGCTGTAAATAGTTTAATTTGATGAATTTCTGTAGAGTGTCAATGATTTGTTGTTGTAAATAACTACTTGAATTTTTATATAGATGATTTGTTTGATGAATTTCTATAAAATAGCCATGAATTTCAGTAGGGATGATACTATATTATAGAAAACAGTGTTATAATAAAACAGTATCATATAATATAATATCATTATATTAGTTGTGGTCATAATTTGATGCTGTAATTAGCAATTTGATACTGTATTATAGAAAACAGTTTGATACTGTGGCCCCGTTTGTGATTGATTTTGGAGCTCAACTTCTGATTCTCAGACAATCAGAAATTGATTTAGGTGTTTGGCAAAATTTTTAAAAGTGATTATAAAATAATCTAACTCACTTGACAACAGATTTTGAGAAGCAGCAAAATGACAGCTTTTCAGATTCTGCTTTTAGCTTTTTTATTTATATATTATTAAAATACCCCTTTTACCCCTAATTAATTAAACTAATTCCTTTAATAACCATTTGAGAAATCGAATTGATGCAAGTTGGATAAAAAAATAATATTAATTTAATTAATTTTTGCACTATATGACTATATTTTTATTTTATAATTTTTATAAAATTTGAAATTTATTAGGTTTTTATTATTTTTATTTTAAAAGAATAATAATGAATGTATTGTCTTGTTAAAAAATATTTGACTAGAAAAAAATGAATTTTACCACTCGTGATAATAATAATAATACAAAATAACATTATTATAATCAATGTCCTTTTTAGTAATTTCATACCGTTACAGCAATAAATCACTTTTGTTTACCAAACGCTCAAATGCTGCTTTTTGAAACATACAGCAATTTTGAAATAAGAGTTTACCAAATACTTATCTGATTGTTCCCACAGCTGATTCTTTCTGCAGCACAGCAGAAGCTGATTCTCTTAAAAACACAGCAATACCAAACCAAGCCTGTATTATAGAATAGTAGCTTGATATTGTATTAAATTAGTCATTAGATTATTCTTTGTGTTGTTAGTCATGTGTGTTGTTTGATACTGTATTATAAAAAAACAGTATCACAAAAAACACTATCATAATAGAAATAAGAATATAATTCGCATACATGCTCATAATTTTTATTATAATATATTTTCGGAATGGTCTCGACGAGCCAGTCAAGACCAGTAGCTTTGTCATTGTGTACGATGGATTTTAGCTGTTTGAATTTGTCTCTTTAGCTTAAAATGACAATCTTTAATTTTTCTTGTCTAAACAGTATTATACATACTAAAATAGTATCATAGATAAATGTATCTTAATATGTAAGTATCATACATGAAAGTATTTTAATAAAACAATATCACAAACTATAACCCAATAAAATAACATTATCATAGATAAAATAATACTATCATAGGTTGAAGTATTATCGTAATAAAACATTATCAAATAAAAAAAAATGGTATAAGTATCACAGATAAAATAGTATTATAGATATAACTAAGTAGATATGTTGTACTGTTTGAAGTAATGATATTATTCTTAAAATGATCCATTAGTAGTACAAAACCATTGATACTGTATGTATTCAATAACAATATCATATATTGAAACGTTATAATAATAAAACAGTATCAAAGATAAAAGTATAGATAAAACAGTATCATACATAAAACTAATTACAAGATGTTTTTAATAGTTGAAGTAATGATACAGTATCTTATATAACACTTTATTTAAATAAAATAGTATCATAGATATAACTAAGTAGAGATGTTGTAGTGCTTAAAGTAATAAAATTGTTCTTAAAATGTTCAATTAGTAATATAAGACCATTGATACTGTATGCATTCAATAACAGTATCATAAGTTGAAACATTATCATAAGTTGAAACATTATCATAATAAAACAATATCAAAGATAAAAATATAAATAAAACAATATCATAATAAAACAGTATCATACAAAACATTATCACAATAAAACAGTATCATAATAAAACAATATCACTAAATTAGTGTTTTTTTGCAATTGTAGGGATATTTTAGCGCTAAAATGTGACTTTAATTGAGTTAAGTTTTGACCATATGACTTTAGAGCCCATAAATATAACAACAGTGACCGATCTTGAATTTACCAAAAAATAATTTCAACACTACGAAACATATAATTTCAACAATACGAAACATACACTTAGAAAATGGGAGCCAAACAAGATTTGTGCTTGTTTGGTAAAGATTTTTTAGATTTTCTAAGTAGTAGGTTATACAGAATGTGTGAATAAAAATTGTGGATTTTTTGAAATGTGTGGATAAAAATAATCTTTGATCAACTTATAAGTACTTATAAATACTAACAAATAGTTGTTTAAGTACATATTTAGTATTGTTGAAATTATTTTTTAAGTACTTATATTATAAATTGTTAGTAAATATGTGAATAAAAAATAACTTGCAAGTCGTGGATTATGTAAATAAAAAATATATTTAACTAATTTAAACATTCTCAAAAACACGTGCTAAACGTAATTTTTCACGTAAGCTGATTTTTCCAGAACCAGCTGGTTCAATTCGGTTCAGGTTCGGCCCGTACTTTTCGAGTGGGTTGTCTTACGTGTTTCTCACATGCGTTCCGTGGACGCATACCTTTCCATCCGTCAACGGTTTCTGCAAAACCAAATCTCAGATTACATTCACGCAATTCAATACAGACAAAACCCGAGTTCTTCCAAAAACCCATATACAAGTCCAAGATCCGATTATAACAAGTATATTTTCTTAATTTTTCTTGAAGTTTCAAGAAATCATGTCTTATTCACACGCGCATCCACCATTGAAAGCAGTGACGCTGACCCACGTGAGATACCAAAGGGGAGATCAATGGGGCCATTTCCTGGCATGGATTTCTTTAGTCCCAGTTTTCATTAGTCTTGGTGGATTCGTTTCTCATTTCATTTTTCGCCGCGAGCTTCAGGGCATGTTCTTTGCGTTGGGTATGTTGATTTCGCAATTCATCAATGAAATTATCAAGACATCGGTCCAGCAGGCCCGGCCCGAAACCTGCGCGCTTCTTGAAATGTGCGATTCCCATGGCTGGCCCTCCAGCCACTCTCAGTACATGTTCTTTTTTGCTGTTTATTTCACGCTTTTGACGTATTATAAGATTGGGATTTTAGCCAGGAAGCAATTTTGGGTTGTAGGACTTCTTGTGTGGCCTTTGGCAATTTTGACTATGTATTCGAGGGTGTATTTGGGGTACCACACGGTGGTTCAGGTCTTCGCTGGAGCTGCACTTGGGGCGGTGCTTGGTGGAGGCTGGTTTTGGGTGGTGAATTCTTTGCTCCGGTGCTATTTTCCTGCCATTGAAGAGAGTGCTTTTGGGAGGTTTTTTTACATTAAGGATACCTCGCACATCCCCAATGTGTTGAAGTTCGAGTATGAAAATTCTAGGGCCGCAAGACAACACGTTTCTTACAAGCGGTCCAGCTGAGTAATCATTAATTAGGTAAGTTTGAATTTTTCTTAATTCATTTTTGAGATGCTACTGTTTAAATTGTTTTTACCTTGAACAGTAGAATTAGATACAATGAAGACCTGTTGATTTTTCAGTAGTTTTTGATGGAGTTAGTTGCTTAATCTTAGGGTGTTTACTCAGTCGTTTCTGTTGGAATAAAGTCCTAGTCTCTAGGGTTGTTGTTATTTGAATCATTCAGTGTTGCATTTATCCCGTTTTCTGTTAGTCTCGTAAAGGCTATTTAAGCTGCATCAGTGTTTCAATAAAATATGAAGTTATTCAGTCAATTTGTGTAAGCTTCTAGCAAACTGCAGTCTTTGATTCCATTGTTTATAACAAATTGGTATCAGAGCCACAAAGGGGGTCTGATTGTGAGAGGTTAGGAATTGCAGTATCCTAACGAGAGGGAAAGAGTGAAACACTTGGTGAGATCGAGCGAAACACTGTAAGAGAAAGAGTGTTTGAAAGCTGGCAGCTGAAGGGAACAATTTGTTGAGCATTCCCAGGTTCGATGGAGACTACAATCACTGGAGTCTGTTGATGGAGAACCTTCTGAGATCGAAAGAAACTCGAACCTCATCGAAATTGGTTATTCTAAACTTGCTACTGGAGAGACGATGACTACTGCACAAAGAAAGACTCTGGAGGAATTGAAGCTGAAAGACCTAAATGTTAAAAACTATCTCTTTCAGTTAATCAACAAGTCAATCTTGAAGACCATTCTTTAGAAGGACACCTCCAAGCAACTGTGGGACAGATGAAAACAAAATATCAAGGGAATGTGAGAGTTAAGCATGCTCAATTTCAGCACAGAGACTTTGAGGTATTAGAGATGAAGGTTGGTGAATTGGTCACACACTATTTATCCGAAGTCATGTTGGTGGCTAATGACATGCGAAATTATGGAGAGGATATGTATGATGTAAAGTTCGTAGAGAAGATTCTGCGCGCACTCACAGACAAATTCAATTACATTGTCTGTTCTATAAAAGAGTCAAAGGATATTGATCTCCTCTCTGTGGATGACCTGCAAAGCTCTTTAATTGTGCATGAACAGAAGTTTTGAAGGGCTAGTGGTGAGGAATAGGCTTTAAAAGTTACAGTTGAAGAGGGAAGAGGCAGAGGTGAAATAGGGCGTGGCAGGAGTGTTTATAGAGAAAGAGGAAGAGGTAGATGGCGTCAGACTTTCAACAAAGCCACAGTGGAATGCTATCGGTGCCATAAGCTTGGACACTTCTAGAATGAATGTCCAACCTGGGAGGCTAATTATGTGGAATTGGATGAGCATGAAGAGTGTTATTGATGTCCTTTGTGGAGATGAATGAAGCAAAGCGTGGAGATGTTTGGTTTTTGGATTTGGGATGTTCGAATCATATGAGTGGAGATGCAACACTGTTTTATGAGTTAGATGAGGGATTCAGGCAACATGTCAAGCTTAGAAACAACATCAGAATATTAGTGCAAAGGAAGGAAAATGTTACGTTGCGCTTGAATGGCGTGAGTCATATCATCACAAAAGTGTTCTACGTGCCAGAATTGAAGAACAATCTGTTTAAGTGTGGGACAACTGCAAGAGAGAGGACTTGCAATCTTAATACATGCCGGAATGTGTAAAATTTATAATCGGGCTTGATCATCCAAACCAGCATGTCTGCTAATAGGATGTTCATACTATTGGCAAACACACGAGCAAAAAGCTGCCTGCTTCCACACGAGCTCACAAGATCTCACTCATATGTGGCATTGTCGATATGGCCACTTGAGTCATAGGGGTTTGGAGACTCTTCAGACTAAGAACATGGTGCGAGGACTTTCTCAACTTGCTCCTACCTCAGTGATGTGTATTGATTGTCTTGTTGGGAAACAACATCGAGATAGCATCCCAGAGAAGCTACAACTTGTGCATGCCGATATTTGTGGACTAGTGACTCCTATTTCCAACATCAAAAAGAGGTATTTCTTATGCTTTATTGATGACTTTAGTAGAAAAGTATGGGTTTATTTTCTTGTAGAAAAGTCAGAAGCATTGAATTCATTTAAATGCTTTAAGAAGTTGGTAGAAAGAGATACTCGTATGTATATTAAATGTCTAAGCACAGATAGAGGGAGAGAGTTCAACTCAGATGAATTTAAAGAGTCTTGTAGACACTAGACACAATGGCATTAAGAGACAGCTGACAATGGCATACGCTCCACAACAGAATGGAGTGGCTGAGAGGAAAAACCGCACTTGATGAACATGGTACGTTGAAAATAAAATTCCAAAAAATTTATGGCCCGAGGCAATGAATTGGACTATGTACTTACTGAATAGATGCCCTATTTTGGCGGTCAAGGATGTCACTCCAGAAGAAGCATGGACAGGTGTGAAGCTTTCGGTGGAGCACTTTAGGGTTTTTAGATGCTTGGCACATGTACATGTGCCAGATGCCAGACAGACTAAGCTTGAGGATAAGTGCTTTGCTTGTGTGCTTTTGGGTGTCAGTGAGGAGTCTAAAGGCTATAGACTATATGATCTGATTGCTAGAAGAATAGTAATTAGTAAAGATGTAGTATTTGAGGAAGAGAGGCTAGGATTGGGATGTAAGTTATGAGGAGCAGGTGCTACTAGATCTTGAATGGGGTGACATTGATGGTGACGTGAATGAAGAGGCAGAAATAGATGACATTGAAGGTGTGGTTGGTGACGAAAGTAAAGAAGCAGTGGAGAGTGGTGATGAAGTAGTTCAAGCTGCAAGGAATGAGCAAGTTGCTGTGAGTGACACATCAAATGCAGAGGGGTCCAACGCAAGTAGTAGCAGAGTCAAACAAAATTCGAGATGGATGGAAGATTATGTTAGTGGAGAAGGACTATTTGAGGAAGAGAATGAGGTCAACATGGCCTTAGTTGAAGCTGTAGATCCTACAAGGCATGAAGAGGCAGTAGGAAGTTCAAAATGGAGGAGTGCAATGGACTCGAAAATCAACTTAATTGAGAAGAACAAGACTTGGAAGCTTACAGATTTACCAGCACGATACAAGAAAATTAGGGTTAAATAGATTTACAAAACAAAATTGAATGGGCTCGGAGAGGTAAACAAGTACAAAGCTTGGTTGGTGGCCAAGGGGTACTCTCAACAACATGGAGTTGATTACACCGAAGTGTTTGCTCCAATAGCAAGGATGGACATTGTGTCTCTCGTAGCTCAAAGGGACTGGAGGATATATCAATTGGACGTAAAGTCAACGTTTTTGCATGGTGAGCTCAGTGAGGACGTGTATGTGGAACAACCAAAGGGATATGTGAAGAAGGGCAGTGAAGACAAGGTTTACAAGCTACACAAAGCTCTATATGGACTAAAACAAGCCCCATGAGCTTGGTTTAATCGCATAGAAGCTTATTTCAGTGATGAAGGTTTTGAAAGATGCCCAAATGAGTAGATGTTGTTTACCAAAAGGAGTGCAGAAGGTAAGGTGTTAATTATAAGTATCTATGTCGATGATTTGATATATACTGGTGATGATGAAGACATGATGATTGGTTTTAAGAATTCAATAATGAGTGCTTTTGATATGACGGATTTGAGAAAGATGAGGTTCTTTCCTGGGATAGAAGTCTCGCAGCAGTTAGATGGCATTTTCATTTGTTAAAACAAATATGCCATGAAAGTGTTGAAGCGTTTTGGTATGGTTGAGAGCAATTTAGTTGGTAGTTCGATTGTACCAGGTTTCAAGTTAAACAGGGATGATTATGGAGTACGAGCTGATGAGTCTTATTACAAGCAAATTGTGGGAAGTTTGATGTATCTCACTGCAACTCGGCTGGATATGATGATTAGTGTTAGTTTGATTAGCAGATTTATGGCTAGACCCACAAAGTTGCATTTACAAGCTGCCAAAAGGATATTAAGCTATTTGAGAGGTACATCCAACTTTGGAATTCTATACAAGAAGGGAGGGACATAAGTGTTGCTTGCATTTACAGACAATGGTTATACGCAGGTGATGTAGAGGATCGGAAAAGCATCTCAGGCTATGTATTATTATTGAGTTCAGGTGCAGTCTTTTGGTTATCCAAAAAGCAACCTATAGTTACACTTTCTACTAAGGAGGCGGAGTTTGTGGCTGTTGCAGGCTGTGCAAGCCAGGCCATTTGGATGAGAAGAGTTTTGGAGAAGCTAGGGCATGCTTAAGAGGAATGTACCACTATTTGGTGTGACAATATTTCCACGATCAAACTTTCAAAAAATCCAGTAATGCATGGAAGGAGTAAACATATTGATGTAAGATTCCATTTTCTGAGAGATCTGGCAAATGATGGTACTATCGAGCTAGTGCATTGTGGTACTCAAGAACACGTAGCAGACTTGATGACCAAGTCTTTGAAGTTGGATGTTTTTCAGAAGTTAGGAGTGTGCGAGATTGCAGGTGTAAACTAATTGTTTACTGTAGTTAGTTTAAGAGAGGGATTGATGGAGTTAGTTGCTTACTCTTAAGGTGTTTACCCAGTCAAGTCGTTTCTGTTAGAATAAAATCCTAGTCTCTAGGGTTGTTATTTGAATAAAGCTCAGAGAGAAGCTGGGAGTGTGCGAGGTTGCAGGTGTAAACTAATTGCTTACTGCAGTTAGTTTAAGAAAGGGATTGATGGAGTTAGTTGCTTAATCTTAGGGTGTTTACTCAGTTGTTTCTGTTAGAATAAAGTCCTAGTCTCTAGGGTTGTTATTTGAATCATTCTGTGTTGCATAGTTGTTGCGCAACGTGAGTTGTTTTCCCGTTTTCTGTTAGTCTTGTAAAGGCTATTTAAGCCGCATCAGTGTTTCAATCAAATATGAAGTTATTCAGCCAATATTCATATTCAGCCAATTTGTGTAAGCTTTCTAACAAACTGCAGTCTTTGATTCCATTGTTTATAACAGTTTTTTACAATAATGCTGATGTCATAGACGTGCTATCTATTTTTTAGCACGAGTTACAATGAATTATCTTGAAACTTTCAGCACATTTCTGATTATTTGCGGAGTAGTTACAAGTTTGTGCGTAATTTGTTGTATACTTGTATGAAGGAATTTTTGTTGCCTGTGGTTAGATAGTTTTAAGTAACTTGAATTGCTTAATCATTGTGATTCTGTTGACAAGTTTGAAGCTACCAACATAAGAGACTAAGTGCGTGTTTGGTATACGTACATTATAACGAACAAGACTTCAACTTCTTTTTCTTTCTTAATTTTGTCCTGTGCTATCTAATATTAGCACCCTGCCAAACATGCTGTAAAAGAAAAAAGCGAAGCACAATGCTTATATTTCTTTTATAAAGTAACAGTCTCGTATTGAAGGAGCCGGTGCTGGGGATCATATGATAATAAAGACAACCTGCCGATTGTAGTTTTTGAGGTACTTTTGTAATGACACGTTAGGATTTGTTGCAATTTTACCCTTTTGAGGATTGACAGAGTAGTACTTTTGAACCTGAGGGCCAACAAAGTTAGAAATAATGTAAGATTTTAGGAAAATCCCCTGAGAATCATTTAGCACTTTTAATAGTTTGTTTTTCTTGGAGCGTCTGAATTAGCTAGTTTATTCTTGTTCTCCAAAACCTTTTCTTTTCTTTTTTATTTTATGGAATGCACAATGGCTAATATGCTTTTTGTCCACCTGTGTTTCCATATGGTTATTGCTATTGAACTTCCCATCATCAACTTTAGTAAAGTCAATAGCTTGTCTCTCATTAGTATTTTGAGGGCTAGACTCTCCACTGTAGTATATGCAGGCACTTCTCTTGACCAGGGACGGAGCCAGAAATTATATTTAGTGCGGGCAGAAATTTTTTATACTATACTCCAACTAACTAACAAACTCTTTAAACCAAGAAGGATTGAAGCGTCTAGAATCTTTTCTAAATGGTAAAATTCATGATCTTGAAGCTGACAAGGACATTTTTGAATATATGCTCTTTGAACTTGATCTCGAATGTTAGCATTGTAATCCAAAATTGGTGTCTTTAGTCCATGATTAGTAGGAAGTTGTACAACATCAAAATCCATTTTATCTGGAGCATGTTCCGTCCCCCTTTTTTGCAAAAAAAAACCAATTTTCAAGTTTGATATTGTTGACTATTCAAACTTTTTGAAAGTAAAATGACTATATTGCCCTTATTATTTTGGAATGGAAATGTGTTGATTAAGGACGAAATAGTCATTTCACTTCAATTATTTATTTGTTATCTTTAAATGGGCTTGCCTGCTTTTTTAAGTCATTTGATAACATCATTTGAAAAATAATGGGCTTTGCTGGCACTTTGAAGGGGCTTTGCACACACTTATCCAGTGCAGGCTCTGTCTTTTTTTTTTTTTTAATGGGCTTCTTAAAGTCCAGTGCAGGCATGGGCTTTGCACACACTTATCCAGTGCAGGCTTATTTTCCAGTGCAGTGCAGGCTCTATCTTTTTTTTTTTAATGGGCTTCTTAAAGTATAGCACTGGACTTCACATGGCCCATGCTCAACCCTGTTTTATAGACTCGTTAAAGTTGATGCTCCTGACGTTTGGTGCTATTGTAAACTGCACAGGAATCATTATGGCTTTTCTTTTCTGCATAGTTCATGCTCCTTTTTTGAATTTTATTTGTTTATTTAATTATTTAATAATTTTTTTTTGAGGGGGAAGATAAATATGTCACCAAAGAAGAACACCATAGGCAACTGTAACAGAACATTAAATACTGAAGTGGCTGAGAGGATGAGGTTGTACGTGCCATGCGTGACTTCAGAGTTCAGAATAAAAGGTTTAAAGATAAGAAGTTCATAAAGTGCATTTAGGTGGCTGTGAGAATGAGCGTAAGTGGAAAATCTCGAAGAACTATATAAAGCTTGTAAAATATTTGATTTTCAATATTATGCATAGTTTTCATCGAAACTATTTTTAACCTTATTTAAATGAAATAAGGGAAATTTTTTTAAAAAAGTTCTTATTTTGAGGGTGGAGATGAAAAAAAGCGTTCTTTTATGTGCTACCTACAATATAGAAAAAAGAGGGGTCTCTACTCTAGAAGACCCTCACATACACTGACGGATTTGCAGTGGGGACAACTGCCCCCACTCTTGATTTCAAAAAATTGGTTTTGTTTTAAGAAAAATTTAAATTTTATAATTTTGCCCCCACATCAAATATAAAAACCATAAATTTACATTAATGAAAATAAATGGTTTCTAGCCTAGTGGCAAAGCGTCCCTTTTATTATGTGGTGGATTTGGGTTCGAATCTTATGTTAAAATTTTCTTTTGAGAAATTTGTGCAATTAATACTCCATCTTAAAAAAATAATTTTTAAATCCCCAACTTTTGTTCTATTTGCATATTTTGTCTTTTTACATAATTCTATAAACTTCAATATAATTTCCTCAAATATTTCGAAAGGTAAAGTTGACAAAATAATACGCTTAACACCAAACTTAACCTTTGACTTTAACGTTTCCTTGATTTTCAATTTCAAAATATGAAAATAAAACAAAATATCATTTTCTTTTTTATGTACAAATCTTGTGAAAATATGGTTGAGTTTTTTAATTTTTTTATTTAATTCAAACATAATTTTATTTTTTCTTCACTTATCGGGAATATAATTTTTTTGTATTTTGATTACTTTATTTCTATATTTATATGCACATGAGTAATTATGATTTTCATTTTTTTTCACATATTTTTATTTTTATTTTTCAAGTTTTGTTTAATCCAAACTTAATTTTTGTTTAAAATAAAATATTGATTCTATTTTTCATCTTTTCACTATTTTATTCTAAACTATTGTTATATACAGCTAATCCAAAGTCGATTACTTTTATAAAATAACAAAGTTATTGTAGAAATGAAGTAATTTTATTGTATTATTCAAATGCCGCTATTTATACTGGCTACTACTGTGTCGCCAACTAGTATAGGCGCTACAAGTCATCATAGTATTCCCACCCGATAATGTAGCACTGCTAATTGACATGTTCCCCGCACAAGCCAAAATTCTTGGCTCCGCCCTTGCTCACATAGTTTAGATGATGTCGTCTAATTTGATGAGGAATGGAATATCAAGTATACTCTTGCTTGAAAAGGTTTCCTCAATCAAAGTTCTTTTTGAATTTTCATGATTTTATTTCCAAGTTTTTGCACGATGTGATCTGTGGGTGGTGTGTTTCAACGGTACCCAGTTTGAGAAAAAGAAAGAAGCCATGTGCAGACCCATGTCACCGATGATCGAACAAATATAGTGTGTATTGGGTGCTAGAACAATGAAAACCAACAGATCTACAAAATAATGGATTCGACATTCCATTTTGCAACAATTGTCAAATAATGTAAAATTGCATCCAGTATATTTCCAATAATATATTCTTACTAGTCTTTGACATATTTAAACCATACCTGATTAACTTCATTATTTTTTAACTAAACTCAAAAGAAAAAAGAAAAAGTTGAGGCCTGTTTGCACTACAGACCATTGGACTACGTAGATCTTCCATTGATGGCATCCCCACCACCAAAGCCTACTTTATTTTTCTTTCCTTCCTTTGCTTCTTTGTCATATTCTATGTCAAGTGTTAACTATCCATCTGCCCTCCAACACCGTCATATGCATAGATCGTTCCACCAACACCTCTGCACCGTTTAACTTTTATACTTCTTTCTTTTCTTCTTCTTCTCCACTTCCATAAACCACGGGCAATTTTGGGTTGCTAGATGTTGAGTCATCAAGTGAGGCCATTTTTGGCCATTTTCAGATAATTTTCTCATGAAAAACAATGTAAAGGGGTTTCTAGCTAGTTTGGTAGAACCTGATTTTGGCTTTTAGTGAATTGCAAGACATGAATTGGTTGAGAATTCAAATAGTGAATCATGAGTTTCACTTTGATTCTTGACTTCAAGCGATGCAGACTGTTGATTCAAGTTGTTTGTGGATTGGTTCGAATTGAATTGTACAATTCGAAAATTGTGGAAGTATGACAGATAATATATATTTGGAATTGCGTAGACGGCGATAAATAATTTTTTGCAGCATTGGTGTTTTTGACTTACTTTAATGATATGAAGCGGGGAAATATTTTTATATTTTTATTTATTTTTTGCATCTCGTTCTCAAATTGTTCCAATTTTTAGGTCAATGAAATTGATGTTAGGTGAAGATGTAAAATAGGGATATAATGATGGAGGCGTGGAAGCATTTATACAGGATGGTTGACTTTGATTTCCCAAGACCGTTAGTACATTTCTAAACAAAAGTGTTTTATTCCTGTACTCATTAGATTAATATGAACTTAGCACTTGTTTTCTTATTGATTCCAAGGGCGGTGGCATTCTTGAATGAAGTGTATTCGAACCATAGCATTTCTCAGATCATGCTCAGCCTCTCTAGGGAGCTGGGCCGGCCGGGGCCTGAATGCGTTAGAGATTGGCACATAGGGGAGTGGTTGCCCGAGTTTCTCAGTCTGGTATAATTATCACGTGATAGCAAATGTGTAGTTAATAAAGCAATGATCAGTTAGTATTCCTTTGATTGCTGGCTCCAGTTAGTTGAGATGTAGGACAATAGTTTGGAGTCATGTTAACCAACGGTGGCAGCTTTATCTGCGATGAAGATGTATACAAGGATTTATGCATTGAAACTCCATTTACATAATTTTTTTTCCAAAATGGACAGCACAAAAGAGATTTCTGTTTAAATATGAGTTTAAGGCCCCATTCTAGAGTACGTTTAGGGTGTTTGAGATTTTGAGTCAGTACTTTTAATTTTCTGTACTTTTTAAGTGTACCTTGGAAGTGTTTGGTATTGTTCTGTAAACGGAGATAATAAGCATTTTGAGTGCTTGTAGGCAACTTAAAAAATAAGTTACAGTACTCCAACTTATCTTTAAACTGCTTATGAGCACTTCAAATTTGCTGAAACACTCGTAATTCATATATTTTTTTGAAGGCTTTGATCTTTACGAAGTAAATTCATGGAAATTTCTAATCTTGGTTCTTATTGTTGCTTTTCGATAGGACAGAAAAATAAAGGCCACTGTGGTTGGGATCACTTGAACGAAACCGTATCTTGGAAAGGCAGCTGGCTGCTCTATTTTCGGAATATTTCAGCACAGTTGCCAAGTTTCAGTAGCATGGAGAGAGGTTAGGAATGGCCTGGATGAATAGATTTCCATATATAATGTTCTACAGGTACTGAGTTTGAATTTTTACTCGATTCTGTATTGATGACCTATTTCGATTGAAGACAACTACATCTACAACTAAATCCATAGTTCAAAGTTCAATGTACACTGTTATGTGATCTATTGCATTTTATTTGGGTATTAGACAAGAGACATTTATTCATTAATGTTGCTTAGGGAGTTAGAAGTGGATCCGGAATAGTTAATCTCGATTTTGAAAGTAAATTCCTTTTCATGATAACATGAGCTAGGTTGGTGTAGTTTCGAGTCCTTCGACAGGGTAAAAAAATTCTGGGGGTCACCAAAATTATAACTGCGTCATCGAATTTTATTTTGCCATACTTTTGTTTCATTCAAGTTAGACCGTCCAAATCTTTTAGCTTGACAAGTGCTATCAGTATGTGATTATTTGTGTTTAGAGTTTATATTATTTATATCGTGTTAATATTTATGTCATTTTTCTACTTGACCAGTTAATAGAGTTGAACTAATTGAAATAAAAAGTATAAATTTAGTAATACTATTTATCACCAGTCTATGTGCGTTAAATGATAAGTCTAATAAAATGAGTTTTATGACTCCCACATTTCATTAAACTAATCATTTAATATCAACACAGTTGTTACATAGACGGGTGATAATGTGGTAATAAATAGTATTATTCAAATATAAATGCAGCGAGTTTGTTGGAAAATGAAATTTTATAATTGAATGTTGAGGATCTCGAGGGGTCTTCTTTCTAGCTCGAAATTGACGACAAGGCTTCAAAGGTGGACGATAAGAGCATCTCAAATGCAACTATGGATTGCATTAAAAAATATGTCATGTTATTTTAAATTGCTTATATAGCAAGAAAAAAGTGAAAGATGTCTAGCACACCGTCTACATTTAGATGGTGTACTAGACATCTTCTATTTATTTTTTTACAATAAATGTCTATTGAAATGTGTGTTAAATTTCTTTTATTTAATTTATTTATAATTTATCTCCATCGGAATGTGTACTAATTATCTTTATTTATTTATTTATATATATAATTTATCTAAATTCTCGCTTTTTTATAATTAGATCATAATTTTTCCAATTCACAATTCTATTGGAAATGTTTTTCTCTCGTTCTCTATTTTACTTGTTACGTGTATAACAATTCACATTATTACATTAGAGAATGTTGTAATACTCAAAGCAAAAATGAAACAGTTCATTCATTCATCCATTGCATAAAAGATGGGATCTTCTAGAGCCTCAAAAGCTAGTTAAAGTGATTTTGCATTCAAGTCGACCATTGGAACCTACTTAAAAATTAATTTTGACTTACGATTATAACTTATCCGACCCATGTAGTGCGTAATTTGGGGTTTTTTTTTTTTTTTAAAAAAAAAACAATACTACTCTTCGAGTTAGTTTTATCACATCATTTTCAATGAAATCTTACAAGCAATTTTGGGCTTCTATGATTGGATATATTTGAATGGGTTCGGATAATTTAATTAAAAAAAAGAAGTCAATTTTTTTTTTCATTATAGTGTTTTTTTGTTATGTTCATTATCATGCATTTGAACGTCATTTATCTTCATCTCGACGCCAGTAAATCCATTTAGGGGGGTGTATTCAAATTGAGACTTTTAAAGACTTTTAAGTTTTTAAAAGTTTAGAGGTATTCAATGTAGACTTTTTAAGAATATCTAAAAGTATTGGTGTATTCAATTGAGACTTTTAGAGACTTTTAAAAAGTCTTTAAAAGTCACGGGGTATTCAATTAAAACTTTGTATGAGTCTCTATAAGTTACTGGGTATTCAAATTGAGAAAGACTTCTAGAGATTCTTTATTTACCAGACTTCTAGAGACTTTTGGAGACTTTTTAGTGAAAAGTATATATAGCAAATTTAAAAAAAAGTCTCTCATCTACCGTGAGATTTGTGAAGACTTCAGAGCCCCAAAATAAAGAACGTCCATTTTTCATTTCTAGAGTTTTTTCGTATCTATTCCATTCAGGCAAGAATTTGTGTAATCAATAATTTATATGCAATTGTACCTAGAATTTGCAGTAATCAAAACTTTGATATCACATTACATTGTTTTGTGTCAAAAATTGAGGATATTTTGCGTAATGAATTTGCTGTATTTTAATTAATGTTTTGGTGGGAGTCAAATTTTTCGCTTAATCATTAGAAATTGTTCCATCGTGGTAGTTTAGCATTGCTATGGAAATCTTCTGTTGTACTTTGATTATTTTATTAATATATTTAGCCAAGAATTGATTTGGCATTTAATTTTTTAGAAAATAGGTGTGCCATTAATAGGAGTCTTTAGGTGGGAAAACCATTATTTTTCTGTCATTTATATTATTATATATACTGCTAAAAGATTATTGTGCCAAAAAAATGAATTTAAAATACACAATTTTTTATGTTTCTCTCTATTTTAGAGAAATTTTTATTGAAAATAAAGAATGAATCGGTCGATGCTTATGTTTTATATACAATAACATATGTTAATCTACTAAAATGTTATTAATTCTTTTTGGGATTTATGTTATTTGTTAATTTTATTGAGTTGTTATATTTGTTAATAAATATTTTTATTGACATGAGAAATATAATTTATTAATATGAGTTCTTAATTATATGTGTTGTGGGTGTTTTACACATAGAAGAAGTTACTTAAAATAATATTATAGTATATAGAAATTTAGCTTGACATTTTTAAAAAAAAATGAAAGTCTATAGAAGTCTACATAAGTCTTTAATAAAAGTCTATAGAAATTTAAGAATTTTTTTTATTAATTCTTAACAAATCCATAAAAGTCACTTAAAAGTCCACGAATTCCACAAAAGTCACCCACATATAAAAGTCCATAAAAGTTTTTAAAAGTCTCAATTGAATACACCCCCCTTAGTTTCACTGAAGAGTCAAAAGAGATTTATTTATAGCATTTGTTTAAATCAGCTTATTGACTTTAGCTAATGTTGAGAATTTGGTAAGCTATTAAAGTCTAAGCATATGTTTGGAGGTGCTGAAATTACAATTTAAGTGCTTATATTATAAGCAGTTGGTAAATGTGTGGATAAAAAGTGGTTGTAAGTAGTGGGTCCCATGAAATGTGTGGATGAAAATTATGTTTGACTAGTTTGACCAGCTGAAATTATAATTTAAGTTATGCCAAACATATGCTAAGTAGTGTATGATTGTTTAAGCAAGAGGTACTTTGCACATAATGAATTAAAGGATCGAGGAGAAAAATTAATTAGATGATAAAACAAAAAAGAATATGTTACAAGTACTTTGATTAGAAATAATTCTTAAAATCGGCTTATGGAGAGGGAGTTCAAAGTCTTCATAAATTTTACAAAGCAAGTTTGTTGAGAGATGTGAGATTCATAAGTAATTGCACAATCTCCTCCCCTTTAGAAGCAACGTCCATGGCAGTCCATTTATTTTTTCGATTGGTGACTGTACGAGACAAATTTCTACTGAAAATAACTCCATAAATTGCCTGTATTAGTAATAAAGTCCCTCAAGAAGGGTGATTGCCCTAATTATTAATGTTACAAACACTTTAAAGTTTGAATAAAACTAATCTTTAAAATTAACTTATAAAAAAAAAGTGATCAAAATTTATAAACTTACAAGGCTTGCCTTTGTATGATTGCATAATAAGAGAGAAAATGAAAAATAGAAATTTAAAAGGTCAAATGGTGTCCAAATTGAAATCAGTGCAATAAATGTTAAAAGTCAAATTTTCCTCCAATTGAAAATACGTTCAAAAGCGGGAAGTTCATGACCTCGCTCGCGTGCATTATGGGTTTATCTGTTTATGACACAGTCACGTGCATACTAGTCTTCAGCCTCGAAGTCTCTCTCCCTCAGAATCTCACATGAGTCATGACACTCTCTCTCTCTCTCTTAAAATGCTGATTTCTGGGCGTCCATTTTCACTCTTTTCAAATTTCGAACCCTTGTGTTAGTCTCCTTGTTAGAGTTTTGAAATGTGGCAAGTTCTGTTAGCAGCAGCTGCGGCAGCAGGATCTGGGATTATAGCCAAGAAATTCATCAACCCCAATGAACCCATTTCTGATTCCAAACAAAATCACCCAGATCCTGATCAAATCCATGTTTCTCAAAGTTTTAATGAATATTTGCACACCCAAGATTCAGTTTTTCCCAGCAATGCTCCTGTCCAAGAAAATGGAAATGAATCGCAGAGTGAGGCGGTGGATGATGGTGGATCAATCTTCAGGTTTTCAAGTCATGAAACGAAATTTAAGAACTTGAGGAAGAAAATGAGGGGTGGATTTAAGAAAAATGGTAGTGGGAAAATGGGGAGAAAATGTGGCTCTGTGGAAATAAGTCAAAAAGGGTTGGCTATAACTCAGAGGAAGAATTGGAGTGGGAAAAGATTTTCTGTTTGCTTGAAGAAGAGAAGAACTGGAAAAAATGCTGCAGGGAAATGTGAGTCTTGTGCTTCAAAAGGTTAGTTTTTAGTTTTTCTTTTTTCTTTTTTTAATTATATAGATAATATATAGGTTCCCTGTTGGCATTTAAAGTTACATAAATTAGTGTCTTGAAGTTTATGTTTGTTTTTTGAGGGCTAGTAAGTAGATTGATCTAATGTTTTTGTAAAGCATTATCCGGATAAGCTGTGTACTAATAGAGAGTATGGACAAGCCCTCTCTCATGAAAGGGTGGGTACAAACTTATTTATTTGAATTATGTCTTCAACGAGCTCTATGAATCGGAATGAGAAAATATACGGATTCGGTAATGTCATGCAGCTTTCAAATTTTCATTTCGAACCTTCAAGTAGAGATTTATGCACAGACAGGAAGAAGGAAAACATGGGAATAAGAAATTATCCAATGATATTTTTTCTATTCCACCAACATTCTTGCTTAATATATTTCTTGACTGCCTTCTTCTGTAAAGAAGCCATCTTAGATTTTACCACCATTAAATGAATCTGATGAACCAATTTCAGTGTAACTCTAGTTAGAGTTCTTGCCAATTGAAACATAATTTGGTGAAAATTCAAATTATACTTTATGTATCACAAGCTTGAACTAGAAACACATCTCGGTTTTAGGTATCGTCATATGGACATTCTTTTAAAAATCAATATAGAATCATGTAACCATATCTTTGTACCTGCAAACAGGTGATATTTAATGGTTCAATTATGGCACCAGTGCCGTCTATTTGTTTTTGGCACCTACCTTATAAGGCTCAAATTGTTCATGTTTAGTTTTTGCCCTCCTTTTCAGACGGTTCCTTTGGCTGGGGAGTTGGTGTTGGAATAATGTATATGATGTCAAGTGGAAAAGCTGAAATCGGTAGGCTGAACTCTGCAATGGACGAGACTACAAAAATTGTTCAAGAATTAAAAGCTGAAATATCTAGAAGGAAAGCATCGCGTCATCTGCACTTTCCAATTTCTCGTAACAAAGCTGAAATAAATAAAATGCATATTGATGGAAGTTACAGTAGACCACTGTTGACCAAGTCAAGCATCGACAGCAGGGATAATGTCAAAGCTTTTGTTTTAACTGAGGAAGGTGAAGGTGCAAGCATGGAACTTATGGAAGACCAGCAGCCCGAGGTGCTGGAAATGGATCAGCTAGAAGCAGAGCTCGAGTCTGAACTGCAAAAACTTCCTTGGTGTGCCACAGAAGGTTCGGGTTCAGAAGGACGAACAGATATTTTTTACGTGAGTTTTGTCCCGTAAACTTTCATATTCATTATCCCTTTTTTTTTTTTGTTATTTGAGATAAATAGACGTGTGATAGTTTCGGCCACTCGATTTATTATTGCAAATAAAAAGAAGAAAAAGTAATTTAGTTAGAGAGAAAATAGCTCACATTATTTTTCATATCGTTGTCATATGGAGAGGATGTTAATGTTTCGAACAAGAAACGGTGTTTCTTGTGATGGTTTCTAATTTTTAAATTGCCCGGCTAAATCAGAAACGTTGGTGAGCTTGGCATTTGTTACAAACACGAAACCAATGAAGATATATACATTGGTTTCTCCAGTTGCTACTTCTATGTTAACGCAATTCTGATTCTCCGAATTTTTTTTGTTGGTCAACTAATATTCGTAAAAGATATTGTGGGTAAAAATGGAAAATAAGATCTCTTTTTTCGTAACTTAGTGGCCAGTCTAATATTTCTTCTGAATCTTTCTCCTTTACAAGAATTTTTATTCTGCTGTCTCAGAAAACCATTGAATTTGACAAGGAACATATGATCCTTGCTGAGCAGGCTGAAGTTTTGGCCGAAGAACATCTCCAAACAGATTACCAGAATCCAATTCAATTCAATGGAGTACTGCCATCTGAACTGGATAAAAAATTGTCTCATTTGCTCATCGAACAACAGAAAAGCGAAATAGTCGAGCTGGAGACTGAGCTGCACTCAACACATTCTAAACTCCAAGAGAAAGAAACTGAACTCCAAGCACTCAAGGATTGTGTCAAGCGTCTCACAGAATTTTCACTAGCTAGTGTCTCAGGCAGGAAAACTTTTCCTTCCCATTCTCCTTTTTATTCATGCATAGTTTCAGTTAGTGACTGGGAACCTTAATACTGCTCGTGCTATACGGTTTTCCCCCCCTCTTGAAATGGATTTTTTTGATCTTAATGTACATTATTGCATCTGATTTTATTTCCAGATGACGAGACTAATGGCCAAGTGGAGGATGAGAAAACTATTTACGAGGAACAAGAGAAGACGGGACTTGAGTTGAGAAAATCAATTGTTGGAATGAAACGAGCAATGGACTACAAATCATACAATTGTTGGACAAAATGAACTGTTTCTTTCACAAGCAATTCTGCAATCGAGAAGATAAGTAGCCGAAGGTTATAAAATTTCTTTTGGAAGGCCTTTTAGAAAGATCATTTGGTAGCTCTGCATTCATGTTACCTGTTCTTGCCACCCCACCCCCCTCTTTAACATTATGTATATTGTAATCTAAAGTTCATATCATAACAGTACTATATTAACATATTTATCTCTTGCATTTGTTTTCCCAGTGTCTAGAGCTTATTGCATTGTTTTGAAAATCAGACCGAACAGTTTGACTATAAAAACTGAGAGCCTCTCGGGTTATATACTAGAATCGATCATTAAAAATTGGGATGAAACCAGGTGAATAGAATGAGTCAATCAGCAGTCCGTTGAACCAACTACCGGTTGACTTGGTTTCCTGGTTGACTTTTCTTTTTCCTGCAAAAATAGGATTTTTTTTTTTGGTTGAAGAACAATTAAACCTTGACATATAATGTGATGTGTTATGAATATTATTGACATCACAAAACCTTAGGGCTCGTTTTCTTTACTGTTTTCAAATAGGTTTTAGTTTCAATTTGTAAAATGTTAGCAAAATGTTTTGTAATGGTACGGATCGCACAAGTAATAAAATAGATTTTAAAGTTTGAATATCGTACTCACAGAGATTAAGATAGATCAACACAATTAAATTAATTTTAACTCAATCGATTTAAATGTAGACGTTTATGTGCTTAAGAACTAATTAGAGTATTAATTAAAAAGAATTGACTAATTATAATTTAAACAAATAAAATATTTCAAGTTCACTATAAATTACTTTAAATAGTGAAAAGAAAAGTGCTAGGATCCCGCATTTACTTGTAGTAGCTGATTCCTTTATCTGGATTATTGTTGACAACATATACCAGTTATTACGATAAATACCTTTAAATTGTTCAATAGTTTCTTTCGGATAAAATCAAACATATTCCTATGCATGATTTGACTAAATCTCTATAACAAATGTGAATACATAAGAATGAATTAAGTTGTAATGTGTAATTAAAGATCACGTAAAATATAACAGTATATCTATATCCTCTATCGGAGTTTACGACAATTAAAATTATGTTTAGCTTGTTTTCAATCTCTTGATGATAAAACAAATCACAGTAAATAATTATTGTAATTAGAGATAAATATGGATGATTATTTATTTTACATTAACTATCATTTTAAAAAGAAAAAGAAAAATAATTGCATAAGTTTTTAACAATTTAATATCTTGTGTTTGTTTATTATAAAAATTATGAGTAAATTACAAAAGTGTATTATCATATCGTCTTCACTGTTTTAAAAAGTCTACATAGGCGGTGCCTAGACTCCGTCTAAACTTGAGGCGCAATTTCCACGCCTCACGCTCGCCACTCGGATAAGAAGAAATCCCAATATAAAAAGAAATTCCAATATGTAATCTATGTTCTTCGTTAAACCTTGCTGGATGATTCTTAAATCTTTGCTTCTTGTTTCTTCTCTTGAAATCCTCAAACAATTGACAACCCTAAATTAGAATTCCCCTCCCACCCCCCCAACCCACCCACCCAATTTATAGCTGTCCTCAATATCCCAAAAGATTCCAAAAAATTCTAAAAATCGTGGTTCAAAAAGTTTTCTAGTTGAAGTAGAATTAAAAAGGCAATAAAATCCCGTTAGAGGAAAATTGCACTTGACGATTCTACTGCCTAAATTCAGGGTTGGGCGGTCGTTGCCTAGCTTTAAGTTTCTGTTCTACACGTTTTAGTCCTCCAACTTTGGATTTTAACCTTTTTAGTCTTCAAATCTTTCAATAACCTCCAATGTGGTCCTTCGAGTTTCAATTGAGTGCAATTGTATCCTCTTACTTCCTAAACATCTTCCAATTTGTTGCTCTTTTAATTCATTCTTCTCTACTTGCTTATAAACAGGTCCAAAACTGAAATGTAAAGGAAAATACACTAAATTAAGTGGTAAATCTATAAAATAACTTGACAAAAGTTTAGTTTTAAAGTCCAAATAAGTACACAAAATGCACTTATCATAAAACACTCAAAACTTGTTGAATATACAATTTAAAAAAATGTATTTTCAAAAATAAAGTTAGATTTATAACATAAAATTCAAAACACATTTTTGACGTTTTGAATCTTTTCAGTGAAAATACTCAAAAACAAGGAAAAATATTTTTAAAAAATAAAATTCTAAATTCTTAAAATATAAAAACTATAAAAAATATCTACAAAAAATGAAACTTTTAAAATACTAAAAAAATAATTAAAGCCCTTATTGTTTATTTAAGTAAAAAAAAATTTAAAAATTTATTTAAATGAAAATGGATTAAAATTCTTAGTCTACGTCATTAGTTTTTATTTTTTTACTTCATATTTTGTTAATTTATTATTTGTTTAAATTTTATTTTTGTAACAAAAAAAATATTATGATCCACTAACTTTAAAAAGTATATATTACTTGATAATATATTAGCACAAAATTGTTATATTTTTACTGAATAATCAAATTTATTGAATAAAATGTTATAAAATAATTTCTCAAAATTTCAAACAAAACGTATTTTCCAATTTTCTGTTTTCATAAATAACTTTTCAGAATGACAAATCAAACGCATTTTCAGCAATCTTAAAACAGACTCTTAAAACAGAAAACTAAAAATTCAAAATAAAAACTGAAACACAAAGAGAATGTTGATACATATTTGTTTTTAGGGTAATTGGCACAAAATGTGATTGTGCAAATCATTCATACCTTTGAAATTATAGCATTTTCACTCCCAAATCCACATTTTTCTTTCGTAAAACATCTTTTCCGTCCACTGTCATCCAAAAACCTCCGTTAACTCTGAATTTCATCACGACTCGTGCCACATTGTAAGAGTAATTTCTTCCACACGCCTATTTTACATAATTGGGGTGTTTTTGTATAATTTTTAGGTGAATTTATTTATCTAATTAGTTAATTATTCATAGTGTATAACATATTGGAAGAAGATGAGGTGGGAGTGGAGACTCATGATGAAAAAGAAAGAGTAGGAGAAGATGTAGAAGGATTAATGGAGTCTGACTGTGAAATGGAAGAAGGGCATCAATGCACTACTAAACATGAGAATCCCACAATTAGTTTTGATTTCAAGTTTGGACAACATATGGGCAACAAGTTAGGAATTTAGATATCGAATAGGGGGACTCCAATTAGTTACAAAGTGTTGACAGTGAAGAGGGGACAGAACAAGCTCAAGGAAGAAAACTAGACTTGATGCTTTAAACGCAAGGACATATATAAAAGATCCAGTCTTCAGAAAAGGTAAGCTATAGAAAACATATATACCTTTCAAAGATTTTGGTGAAAATCATCCTTATCTTTTAAAGTGTCTTGTGAAAACGTCCACACCTTTTAGAGAGTGTTGTGAAAATCGTCCCTACTTATATTGATTTGGGGTTACACCCTCCAATTTGAAATGACTTTATCCTCTTCTAAAGCTGTACTTAAAAGTACCATCACTACACACTCCTCTTTTAATTGTGTAGGTATGCTATCAAAAAACACAGGAAAGACAAGTTTTGTCATCAAAACATACACGAAAGAACATATTTGTGCCATGGTGTATAAGAAAACCACTTAAAATAGCATCTTACAAAATTGACTTTGATTTCTTGTTTGGAATAATATATATGTGTGTGCTTTTAGAATCAGTTTCTTGGTGAGAAACAAAAAATTAGATTGCAAACCAAACTTCCATTGCACCTGCAGGATGGTGTCGTGATCTTCTCGAGATGAAAATGTATCCTACTTTGAAAATCCTCCGTGTTCTAGAAGTGCACTTTTGGAGATTCGTTCAAGTTTCTTCTCCATATCTTTATATAGTTTCTGCTTTGCAAAATATAACAACTGTTTTTAAAATGATTCCAACTTCCAAGTCTAGGAGATTGGGATTTCATTCTATCTTTTCACACAAAAATGATACAAAAACACCCTAATTATGTGAAATAGGTGTGTGGACGAAATTACTTTTGCAATGTGGTACGAGTTGTGTTAAAATTCAGACTTAACCGGGCTTTTTGGATGACAATAGACAGAAACGATGTTTTGAGTAAGAAAATGTGGATTTGAGAATAAAAATGTTAAAATTTCAAAGGTATGGATGATTTGCACAATCACTTCAAAAAGTAGGAACGTTTTGTGCCAATGTTTTTGATTTTATATTGATGAAAATCAACTTATATTTGTAAATTTATTATGATATATTTATGTCTAAAATTATTTTGGAGATTCAGTGCCATTTGACTCTTTATTTTTTCTTTTCTGTGAATAATGCCATGAAAATTGAACACGAGCCCAGCCTTGTTGGCCCATCCGGGTTGATCCCTTATGGGCCGCATTTCAATCCGGTTCGGCCTATATGAATAAAAAATTATTTTTTTTTAAAAATTACTAAAAAAAATTAGTAACTTATTGTAATTCAACTAAAATGTTTATTCATTTACACATTTACACTTGCACATTCACACACTTACACTTTTTTTTTAAATTTTTTATTTTTATTTTTTTTAATTACTTTCTGGCAGCATCAAGCTGCTTTTTGACAAAGTAGCCTGCTACTGCTCCATTATGTGACAGCCGTTGGTGCTGTCACATAATTACTTTATGACAGAGAGTTGTTGGCTCTTTGCCATTTGTGTTTTATTATTTTTTTAATTATTTAAACCCGTAGGAGGCTGATCCGTCCAGGCCCACGGGCCAACCTCCTCGGCCCATGAACAACCCGTCTAATTCATGAGTCGGCCAACGATTCTGAGTCTAAGTGGGTGGACCGATGCAGATTCGACCGACCGATCCGTCTTGACACCACTACATGGTGGAGTTTAAAAACATTGATAGCTAAAAACATTGATAGCTACCTGTTGCCTACCTTGTTATATTCAAGCTCCTTTTTTGAGTGTTACCGAGAATTTCTGAAACCACGTTTGACTTTTTTGTTCCTTGTTGGTAGAGGATGATATTAATCAGTTCAATGCCTCAATAAAATTACTAAACTGCATGTGGCTACCAAATCACTGGCCCAAAATACCAAGGACAAATTTGTAAAGTTGTTTGCATATCAAATCTTAGCCCTAGGTGGTTGCTTGTGCAAATGAAAAGATAAAACAGAGGTGGAGCCATGGTAGGTTATTGGATTTTGGTTTTTCATATGTTTTCAAGGGGAAGAGCCCACTCTTGTTCCATCTTTGAAAACAAAAAAATTTGTATTTTTTTTTAATTTTGAAATATTATTTTTCACTGGGAATTCACTTGTTAGTTGTTAGTTCCCCGATAAAAATAATGCTACCCAGCGCTAGTAGTGCTTAACACCAGTCTATGTAGCAGTGGATCTACCATTTAAGAGGGTCATGGTCGATTTGTATTTGGACATTTAAGGCATGTTTAATATACTATAATGGACTACGAACTTTCCTTTCATCTTTAATCCTCTTTGATATTATGTATCAAGGTGGATATGTAATTTAGTATTCTTGAAAAAACATTTCTTCTTTAATCTAGTATTCTTGAAAATAAAAAATAAAAACCTCAAAATAACATTAGAAAATGCCTGAAATATCTTTGTGAAAGTTGCCGTCTCATTTTCACTTGAATCGAAAGAAATTAAAAGAAATTTAGGGAATTGATTATACCAAAAATTACTTAAATTTATGCGGTGTTTATCAATAAAGATACAAATTATAGCTAGCCCACATTGATTTAGTTGAATATTTGATAAATGGACACACAAAAGATAACAAACTAAAGATGGTGAAGAATTATAAAGTTGGGCAATAATATTTCGCTTTGATGTAGTTGGTAATCAGCAATCAAATCATATAAAGTTGATGTATAATAATCTTAACCACTTCTTCTTCAAGCAGCTTCTTCAACTTATGCGGCTACCTTACAACACAGTTAAAACTGGACTCCAAGTGAAAGCTATCCAGAGAATATAAGGTGTTTCAAAATGTTCCTAATATTATAGAGGATGAATTTGAGAAAAGCCAAACGTATACAAGGAGCATGCTCAGGATACTAATCCTCCTTATTAAATTACTTTGATATGCTATTCACGAGGCATAGTCAAAGGTTCTATACGTGCTCAAATGCGTAAATAGTTATTTGGAAATTGTTTCAAGTAAATGGGCATTTCCCTTTTATTTGGACAGAATAGAAAAAATCCTTTTTTTTTTCTTTTGATATCTCTGGACCAATTAAATGAAATTTTAGGAATTGGATAGGGAAAGAGTCAGTATTTAAAATTGTAGAGTACACGGAAGTGCAAACAAAAAGAGAAAATAATATTTTTTTTTAAAAAAAATTATGTTAGATAGGAATCCGACAGTAATTACTGCTAAATAGAGATGTGATGAATGGGATTTCCAAGATACCCATTGTTGTAAAGCCAAGCAGAACCATACAATCTTGGAACTAAAAAGTCGTTCCATCCACCCGTGCAAAATTAAAAATATAACAAACCCCCCACCGTAAACTCCCATCTTGCAACACCCCAAAACGAAGATGGAAACTATGTAGTAGAGAAACTATAGATACATGTATCTCTTGGTTGTAGATACAGCGTGGTGTCTATATATATAGAGAGAGTGAGAGAGAGATGGGGATGAGTGAGAGAGAGAAGATGAAAGGTTTAACAAAACCAATATCAAGTCCAAGTAGGGTAGAGAAATTTCCGCCGCCATTGATGAGATTTTTGAGGAGCAATGCGGGGAGCAGAAGCAGAGGCAGGTCACGTTCCAGTCCTATGTTTCGCATGCGTAGCAAAAAGGATGCTGCTCCAGTTATTGAACCATCCTCTCCAAAAGTCACTTGTTTTGGCCAAGTCCAAGTGACAACTTCCTCCAAAACAACCGCCTCACGACGCCCCAAAAATGGTTCCCCCTCCGCCCCCTGCCGGTGGCTCAAGAAAACTCTGTTTTGCCATAAAATAATTTCATCGAAATTTCACAGTTGCGGAGGAGGGGGTTTGTCTTTTGGCTCTGGATTTTGCAAGAAAGTTGATACAATAGAGTATTCTTGCAGGCTTGATTCCCAAATTGATAGGAATTGTAAGAATCTTGAAGTTCAAATTCAAGAAAGTAAAAGGGATTTTCATGATTCTTCACCACCGAATAATGCTTTACTATTGACTAGGTGCCGTTCTGCTCCTTACAGATCTTCGTCATTAGCAGGCCAGTTTTGGGGTTCTCCATTAGCCTCAACAGAAATAGAGTATGACACCAAAATTGAAGCAAAATCAGAGAATGAATTTCAAGAATTACAAAAGCCCAGTTGTGAAAATGTGATACTTGATTCAAGAAGAAATCAAGAATCTGAAAATTCAGTGAATAATGTTCAAGATTCAAAGGGAAATGCAGCAGGAGGCGCAGTGCATCCATTACTACTCACAAGGTGTAAATCAGAACCAGCAAGAACAGGAGAAAGGCTTTACCCAGAGATTAATTTCTGGAGGCAAAGAAGGTTAGGTGTAATTAGCCCTCTTCATAACATAATTCAATAGAAATTGAATCCTTCAATTACTAGTATTGCTAATTAATTAGCAGAATATGTGAGACTTTTGTTTCTGTTTTCTAAAGGAAATCATATAAACAAATATTTTGCTTGTCTTTGAAAATAGGTTTTTAGATTTCACTGAATAGAGAATTCAAAGTTTATGTTTTTACACCTGGCATTGTACAGGAGAATCTTTATGGCAAATGGCAATATTTTGTGTTGATATCTTGACAAACAATTGAAAGCAATAGTTCGAATTGAATAGCCAAAAAAATATTCGGGTAGACAATCCTGCAGTCCACTTTTAAGTTCATTAAAGCATGCTTGGTAGTGATGGCAACGGGGCGGATCGGCCTGATCCAAATCCGTCCCGCAATAATTATAGGAGATCCAAATTCGTCCCACGATCTGCTATTTTTCGGGGCGGATCGGATACGGATCGGGGTGGATCAGAGCCCTGATCCGTATACTGATCCATATTTTTTTTTTTGCATTCAAAAAATTTAAAATATATTGAAACAAGCTTTACTACTATACTATAAGAGTTTAAACAACATCATCCTTCTCACTAAACCTTGTGCAAGGTCCACAATATGTCGAATATGATAACTTTTTTATTCAAAAAATATTTTAATTATCAAATCACATATAAAACAAAATATAAATTCAATATTTTAATATATTTTTTTTAAATTCGGGGCGGGGCGGGGCGGGGCGGATCGGGGCAGCCCCGATCCGATCCGATCCGCCCCGAGATCCGCGGTGGATTACAGATATTTATCCCGATCCGCCCCGCCGATCCGCGGATCAGGTATTTTTCGCTCCATTCGGATCGGGTATCCATCGGGTTCGGGGGCGGATCGAATATTTTTGCCATCTCTATGCTTGGCCATTAAAGTACTGTCTTATTAGGACTTAAAAAAATGTGTGAATAAAAATAAGTTAATTTGGGTTCACATCTCTTAAGCAAATAAATAAAATTATTTATATGGCTACATGCTTAGTAGCAAAAAATAATTCATATATTCAATTCTAGTTTTGTTGACGTTAAAAAATAGGGTGGCACTTTTTGATCAACTTACAAAGTAAATTGCCTAAAGACTTTTATAAAATTGAAAGATTACAATGATGCTAAGATTTCAGTTCGGAGCAAAATTAGAGAGTATTTTTGTTGGGCCCCTTTCGTTGTTTTCCATTCTCCGCTTGTCCCCTTTATGTAGGTGAAAATGGATCGTAAGAAATTGTCCCGATCTTGTCAAGCTACAATATTCTAGCTTGGGGACTCATGTGACCGCCCCTAGGGTGCATTTTCATTATTTGGCGAGTTCGACTTCGGCAAAGTCATGATGACCCTAGGCTTCTAATTCTGAGATATATCTTGTATTTTCAATCCTCCGATTGACAGATATATTTTCAATCCTCCGATTGACACCGTCAATGAGGAACACTCCCGCTGCCATGTTATAACGATGTTTCTTTTTTATTACTCTCCTACCTGAGTTCGACCTTGGTATTTGTTTGGGGTGCGAACTATTTCATTCGCCTAATTTTGGTAAATAGCCTACAAATATATTTTTTATCTACACATTTCGTAGGACCTACAATTTACTATCAACGTATTATTTACACATTTCATAAGTCTCATAATTTATAATCATTTAAAATATAATCTCAACACTGTCCAACATATCATAAGTTAAAAGATATAGATTTGATATGACGTTGAACATCGTATATGTTGTTGTGCCGCGATGGATTATGTCATTGGATTAAACTGTTACTCATTCATATTGGTTGTCACTCCATTTATAATTGTCGAAAACTAACCACTAATCCATTTTAACCACTAATAAATAAACTGTTATTCAGATTGCTTGCCACCTAATTACATTGTCATAAAAGAATGAATAAGAGGGGATTTGTAATTTTCTGTTTGGTTCTGTTTAGCCTGGTTTAGAATATTAAAGAATATTTGGATGTTACCTTGTTAATTGTTTTTATATCATCGAAGAAAGATATAAAGTGTGTGTTTGTGTAATTTGAGGCAATTTGCACAATGAAGCTCATACAAGGAATTAAAATTAGATTGTACTAAGCCATACAAAAACATGAAATATCATTTGGCTTTTTAAGGGGAAATTGGCGCAAATGATTCCTCACATTTATTTACAGTACATAAATGATCCTTAACGTTTGTTTTTGGCATAGAAGACTAACATATGTGTTTTGGCGCGTAATTGGTTCTTATTTGATGAAAAAGACAAATATACCCTTAGTTTTAATTATAGAAAATTGTAATTAGATTTCTAATCTTTGCAAAAAGTGCAAATTTTAATCATAGAAGATTCATTTGTACCTTTTGCAAAGATTAGGAAACCAATTACAATTTTCTCTAATTAAAACTAAGGGTATATTTATCTTTTTCATCAAATAAGAACCAATTGCGCATCAAAACACATGAATTAGGTCTTCAGTGCTAGAAATAAGTGTTAGGGATCATTTCTGCACTGAAGACAAATGTTATGAACAATTTGCACCAAATTTCCTTTTCCTTTATAAAGAGAGAATTTGACAAACTACTTCTAAACATGCATTTGAAATATACCTACTTTTTGTGTTTTCCCTCTCACTATTTATCTCTCTGACTTAAATACAATTTACACTTTCACTCTCTCTTTCTAAACTAAATTTTCTCTCTCCCACAACTCCATTGCCGCTGCTATTGCCGCCTCCTTGTAAGGATTTTTTGGTTGTTATTTTTGTGCCCAAAATTCAAAGAAATTCTAGGATCTCAAACTTTTGTTCAAGGAAGTGGACCGATTTGACTCATTTGAAGTAAGTTAAACACATAAATCTTACACTTTGATATATATATATATATAATTTTTATAGTTACTATTTTTGTGGAGAATAAAAGTGATTAAACATTGCCAATATCCATACACAAATAAGCATACAAACCATGAAAAAATAAGTTTTACAGTGGTACCCATTTCTCAAAAAATGGTCGTTCGACAAAATGGGTGCCCTGCCATTCTATTGATGCAGTCGACAAAATGGGCACAAAACAGAGCCCAATTTTGTCCCCATTTTGTCGATGAAAATGGGCACAAAATGTGCCCATTTATGTCGTGCCTGTGCCTATTTCTTACATATCAGACTGAAATTGTACATATTTGACTATGATGTTAAACTAAGCAAATTTACAGTTATTTAATTTGATGTATTTTGTAGATAGACACGGAAAATATTGTAGCCGAGAATCTTAGATTTTATGGACAAATCACGTAGCTTATTAACACCAATTACATCGAAGTAATCATGCAGAATTTTGATGAGGAGCACAGAGCCAATTTTCGAGAGAGCTGTTTTGCACATTTTGATTTTGTGCAAAATAGACAACTTGAATTTAGCTGTACATTGATCCATCAATTAATTATCCACCTAGTACGTTTCGACAAAATACACGAGGCATGGTCACAATGAATGTACATATTTGGAATACAACAATATTGTTTAATCACGGGACTCCGAAGAATTTTAATGTTGAGAAAGTATTGTCAAAGCACAAAGTTAGAAAGAAGCGACTATCTAATTTTGATCTTATCTCATTAAATCAGTTGGAAAGTACTTTTATCGGTTGTGAGCATCATGGAGATAAGTATAAATTAGGATTAACGTTACTTATCGAATGAGTACTTAGACCGATAGATAGGAACTGTATTGATATAGAGACATTGTCCTTAGTGGATAGGTTGCACATATACTATGAGTATCCATGGGGAAGAGAATGTTACTTTATGTTGCTATGGTCCTTGACAGGCTCTTGGGAGCGAAGGACGAAAAGGGCAAATTCCCACATTCACTTGAAGTACACATTGCATGGTTTTCCATGGCGTTTCAGGTGAGCAATTGAAATCATCGTGCCTTGTGATTACGTTTATATAGTTTCATTACATTACAATCCAATTCTTTGTTGAAAACATAATTGTTGAATTTTGTTATTCAATTATGGATCTATGAAGCTTTTCTCGAAATTAGTGATAAATTTGATGAGAAGGTATATGATGGATTCTTGCGAATTTTGAATTGAGATTCTAATCAACAGCCGCGGTAGAGAACTTATACCACATTTTTTCTAAGCTACTGCATGCACGAGTTGTTGCAACATCAATGTGATGTGATGTAGAACCTCTCACTATAGGTACACAAAATACACATAGTGCAGTGTCCTTGTAAATTGAAATATACCATTTCAAGTCTTCGTCATCAAGAAGATCCACTGGATGAATATACATTGATAAAACTTTGGATTGCAACTTAATTTAAAATAAAGAATCATCCACAATTAACTTATACTTAACTTTCATAAGAATTTCTGTATAAGTAATGTTACTGCTTACTTCAATTGAAGTAGTTCGATTACCATCCTATTGCTAGTAATTACATACCTTCACAAAATCTCCACTGCGTGTCACATAAAATCTTAATATTCCAATCATATCTGAAAAAATAAAACAACTTAATTAAAACAATTGATCAACAAGAAAAAATACAAAATAAATTAACAAACATTGTCGATAGGTAATTTTATTTGTTCAGAATTTTTTTTTACCACCTAACCCTACACGAATTGATATTGTAGTACAAAATTAAACTTTTGACAATGCTAGGTTTGTTTGGGATTTTGTGTTTATGATGGTTTGAAGAAATTTATTTTTGATTTTTTATAAAATGGAGTTATGAATAGTTCAAAAAACCTATTATTATTTTGCAATTTGTGCTCATTAAAATATGATTAATGGCAAAAAGTACTTTGATAAAAAAATATGTAGACAATCAAATGCAATAATTGTGTTTCGTTTATGTTTGTGTAAAGAGTGCAAATTAAGATTGTAAATTAAAATGGAGATGGTTTTCTTTTTCTATAATGTCTAGTGGTTAATAGTGTGTTTTAGTAGTGAGTCATTAATCCATTGGTTAATTGTATGATCTACTTTTTGCTTGGGTTGAAAGTCATTCAATCTGTACCATTCAACATAGTCTCACAATAACATCAGAGCTGCACAAAGTTTTAGGTATTTGTACAAAATGATATTTTTGATATTTTGCCTTCAAAATGAACATTCTTTTAATTACTTTAACAAATGGGGCTATTTCTAATCGTCCAAACATATTTAGGTACTGTTGATCTCCGATCTGGCTCTGTCATGATACATATTAATTATCCGAAGGTTTGAGTACGAGATAGCCGACCTGTGGTGCATCTGCATGACTCTCAGTTCGGACACTTTTCCAATGACAGTCGAAGGCCGCCCTGGAGAAGAAATCAGGTCGGACGTCGTCCAAGACATCCAGTTCGGCCTCTCATGTCCGAACTCATGTTCACGTCATCATAATGGCTTATCATGTCCCTATGTCAGACGTCCCTTCACATTAAATGCCCTCAAAAAGGGAATGTCTTGTAAGCATTAAATGCCTACCTTGGCATTTAATGCCTAGCCTAGATAGGATATTTAATACCTGTCCTAGCATTAAATGGAAACAATCATTGCATATTTTCCTATAAATAGGAGACATAAATGTCTTCCAGGTCGGACATTGAATGGACCGAAGAAAAATACTCTTAAAAAGATCATACAATCAGGTCTTCTGATATATACCTACATATCTGCCACTTACCACGGTCATAACCGACCTCAATACTTGTCTTTAAGTTGGCTTGGAATTAATACAAATCGTTTTCCAACGTCAACAGTTTGGCGCTAGAAGGAGGGCGCTC
This sequence comes from Forsythia viridissima, assembly GCA_030279155.1. Classification (NCBI taxonomy): domain Eukaryota; kingdom Viridiplantae; phylum Streptophyta; class Magnoliopsida; order Lamiales; family Oleaceae; genus Forsythia; species Forsythia viridissima. The sequence goes on from CM059042.1 coordinate 14,646,947, forward strand.
ATCTTCTAAAGAGGCTCTCCATTTTCCGCAACTACCATACACCACACCAAAACACTAAAAAATTATCCAAACATGAGCCGCAGTCATGACTCAAGGGCTCGTAGCCACGGAAGAACTGGGAGTCAGCAGGTTAACCTCCCCCAGGTCTTCCGTCGCAGACAACAGGGAGAAACCTCGGCTCGAACACATGTGCCCGAGGGAGACGCAGTCCTACAGAAGCTTGAATACCTAACTCGAGCTATTGAACGGCTCGAGAGAAATCAAGCCACTACCAAACGAATTTCTGACTCGGAAGCCGAGTCACCAGCACACGATGAGTCTAAAAGCCGTCAAGTAAAACGGAGACTAGACTTCGAAGCGAAGAGCCCATCAGAAAGCAAGGGAGAAAAAAGTGTGCGCTCCAGTCCCCACAGGAAAGCCTCCGGGCAACGGTCGGTTAGCGTATTTGACCGTCTAGGTCATTCTTCTCAAGTCCCTCACGAACAAGAGGCACAAAGAAAGAAGAAAGCTCCATCCATGGCAGCCTCGAGTGTACAGGACACTCCGGATGAGCTTGAACTCATGAAGCAACGACTGGCCGAACTGGAAGCAAAGCAAAAGAATACCTCGGAAGAAGTCACCACGGACAGGCGTTCCCCGTTCACGGAGGACATCTTGGCAAAACCCCTGCCGGAGAAGCTGAAAATGCCGCAGTTGACTAGCTATGAGGATGGCAATGATCCTGTGGGCCACCTCGACAGGTATACCTCTTGGATGGAACTCCAAGGAGCCAGTGACGCTATCATGTGCAGAGCATTCCCCCTCACCTTCGGGAATAGAGCAATGAGGTGGTTCAAAAAATTACCACCGCGCTCCATTCGAAGCTGGAATGACCTCTCAGGTCAGTTCGTCTCCACCTTCATGGGGGCAAGAACTCGATCCACCCCGAAAGAGCGCCTTATCAGCGTTAAACAAGGCCGAACTGAAACACTGAGGTCCTACATGGATCGATTCAGCAAGAGGATAGTGGAGGTGGACAAAATATCGGATGATGCCGCCCTGATGGCAGTCCTGTCAGGTCTAAGAACACGGACTCGGTTCTGGTGGTCCGTTCACGAAGACGGACCCGCTACCTACCAAGACTTCCTGGCTAGAGCTGAAAAACACATCGGCGCTGAGGAAGCCACCTCAGACCAGGAGAATGAACGCCCTGATCGTAAGGACAGCACAAAGGGTAAAGAGAAAGACCTAAAAACGGAGAAGAAGGAGAGTCCTAAGAAAACACCGGATTTTCAGCATGCAGGGCGTCCAAGGCCCACCACGCCGAGGTACCAGGGATACCATATCCTAAACACTTCGCTTGAGAATGTCCTAATGAAAACCAAAGATAAGGGCATCCTCAAAAGTCCAGCTCCTATGAAGGCGAACTCATCAGGGCTAAACCAAAGGAGATACTGCAGGTACCATCGATCGGCTGGGCACGACACGGATGATTGCCGTGATCTAAAAGGAGAAATTGAAAGCCTCATTAGACGAGGCCACCTAAAGGAGTTCCTAGCACGGCCATCAGGCGGAACTGAGCTTTCCCAGAACCGGGCTGAACTACCACCTCCACCTCCGCCTCAACCCGGACGAGGCGAAATTCACATGATAGTCGGTGGGAGTCAGTACCTGGAAGGATCAAGGAGACAGCGCCGTAGGTCCTCCAGGGAAGCTCACAATAGCTACCAAGTGTTAGCAGGTACCACAGCTAACCCTGATGCGGAAAAATTCTCTTTTTCCGAGAAAGACGCATCCCATGTATTGCAACCACACTCGGATGCACTCGTCATTACTATGCCGGTCTCCGGCGTCAACATCCATCGAACGTTGGTAGATGACGGGAGCTCCGTAAATGTCCTATATCTCAGAACATTCAATCAAATGGATCTCGACGTTCGGCACGTCAGGCCTTTCCCAAAGCCCCTGCAGGGGTTCACTGGGGATTGTGTAAATCCCAAGGGCCAGATCGCCTTGGTGGTTGAACTCGGATTGCCTCCCTGTCACAGGAGGATCATTGCGGACTTTGTAATTGTAGATCTCCCATCTAACTACAATGCCATCCTAGGGCGGCCAATTCTGCATGAGCTAAAAGCAGCCGCGTCCATCTATCACTACACCATCAAATTCCCCACTCCACATGGGGTAGGAGTAGTCCGGGGAAGTCAACTAGTAGCGAGGAGCTGCAACATCAACTTTGCCCGAGCAGGGGTAAACACAATCCGTACTGACGCTGATCTTGCAGCCGGGAAGCCCGAGGATGGGCTGAATGGGAACACAGTGGGAGATCTGGGTCACCTCGACCCCAGGTCAGCACAAGTGCTACGGAAGGCTGAACCAGTTGAAGACCTGGAGCAAGTAGAGGTCGACCCCAGCCAACCTGAAAAGGTCCTCCACATCGGAAAGGAACTCAAACAACCAGTAAGATCCCAACTTATAACCTTCCTGAAAAGCAACACTGACGTCTTCGCATGGGAACACGCGGACATGGAAGGAATTGACCCCAAACTCTCGTGCCACAGACTGAATACCAGTCCGGACGTCAAACCAAAACAGCAACGCCGACGTCCTCTCAATCCAGAGAGGTACGAGGCCCTAGCTAAGGAAGTCGATAAACTACTCAAGTGCGGCTTCATTAGGGAATCACTTTATCCCCGGTGGGTAGCCAACCCTGTTCTCGTAAAAAAAAGCAGCGGAGCTTGGAGGGTGTGCATAGATTTTACTGATCTGAACAAAGCTTGCCCTAAAGACAGCTTTCCACTCCCTCGGATAGACCAAATGGTGGATGCCACCGCTGGGCACGAGCTCCTGAGCTTCATGGATGCGTACTCCGGCTACAATCAAATTGCAATGCATGAGGATGATCAAGAGCACACCTCCTTCATCACTGATCGAGTTTTGTACTGCTATCGAGTTATGCCCTTCGGGTTAAAGAACGCCGGAGCCACTTATCAACGGCTGGTGAACTCAATGTTCTCCGAGCTCATTGGGAAAACTATGGAGGTGTACGTTGACGACATGCTTGTCAAAAGCACCAAGGAGATGGACCACGTGGAGCACCTCTCCGAGATGTTCTCCATACTGAGGAGATATAAAATGAAGCTCAATCCTAACAAATGCTCCTTCGGTGTAAAGTCAGGGAAGTTCCTGGGGTACATGGTTCACCGAAGAGGAATCGAGGCCAACCCGGAAAAGATCAGAGCTCTCCAGGAGATGAGGCCCTCCACTAAGATCAAAGAGGTACAGAGCCTTACTGGGCGTATAGCAGCGCTCAGTCGCTTTGTTTCAAAATCGACCGATAAGTGCAAACCCTTCTTCGACGCTTTACGCGGAGGAAAGAAGTTTGAGTGGGGCGAGGAATGTCAGCTAGCATTCGAAGAGCTGAAGAAGCAACTGGCACGACCTCCACTACTCTCCAAACCTCTAGTGAAGGAGGTCCTCACTCTCTACTTAGCAGTCTCGAAGCACTCAATTAGTTCCGTACTCATCAGGACGGACGAGGGCATCCAACACCCAGTGTACTATGTCAGCCAGGCGTTACACGATGCCGAACTTAACTACACCCCGATGGAAAAATTGACGTATGCCCTTATCATGTCTACGAGAAAGCTCAGACCCTACTTCTTGCAACATCCAATACAGGTCCTGTCAAACTATCCTCTGAGACAGGTCCTGCAGAAACCAGACACCTCCGGGAGACTTATGAAGTGGACAGTTGAGCTCGGCCAGTTCGAGCTCCACTACAAACCGAGGACTGCAATCAAGGGTCAAGCTCTCGCAGACTTCATCGCTGAGTTCAGCCCGGAGCACAAGCCCAGTGCCAGAAAGGAGGAAGTCTGGACTCTCTTTGTGGATGGCTCATCGACCGAGACTCGGGCTGGAGCCGGAGTAGTCCTGATGAGCCCGGACCTAGAGCCACTGTGCCAATCTCTACGATTTAATTTCCGTGCCTCAAACAACGAGGCTGAGTATGAGGCCCTAATTGCCGGCCTAAGGTTTGCTAAAGGTATGGGTGCACTCGAACTGCTCGTGTACAGCGATTCTCAGCTGGTGGTCAATCAAATCAACAAGTCCTACCAAACCAAAGACGATAGGATGGCGTCTTACTCACTCATTGTGGAGCAGGAACTGAAATCATTCACCACCATCGAGGTTAGCCAGATTCCAAGGACACAGAATGGCCTCGCTGATGCACTAGCAAGACTTTCCACCAGCGAGGGCATAGAAGAGCTGGAGAGCATCCCGATTGGAAGACTCAGTAGCCCGGCTATATCTCAGCCCGAGCGAATTAGCAACACGTCCGAACTGAGCTCCAGCTGGACTGACGAGATCATCCAATTCCTGAAGGATGGGAAGGTACCCCCAAATAGCGGAGAAGCTAGAAAGTTGAGAATCAGGGCAGCAAGGTACACTATAATCGATAACATCCTGTTCAAAAAAGGCTTTTCGCTCCCTCTACTGCGGTGCCTAAAGGAAAACGAAGCTAAATACGCCCTCAGTGAAGTCCACGAAGGAGTATGCGGCAACCACACTGGGGGGCACTCCCTCGCACTCAAGATCTTGAGGCAGGGGTATTTTTGGCCATCAATGAAGAAGGACTCCATCGATTTCGCGAGGAAGTGCGACAAATGTCAGAAATTCGGTCCCTCCATCAAAGCACACCCGGAAGAGCTGACCTCAATCCTCAGTCCGTGGCCCTTCTCCAAATGGGGAATTGACCTCATCGGTCCCATGCCAGCAGGAAGGGGTGGAACTAAGTATGCCATAGTCGCCGTGGATTACTTCACCAAATGGGCAGAGGCAGAACCGCTTGCCAAAATAACTGAGCAGAAAACTACCGGTTTCATATGGAAATCGATTGTCTGCAGGTTTGGAGTCCCACATTCGATCATTACGGACAACGGCAAGCAATTCGACAATGCTAGACTCAGGTCATTCTGTGAAGACCTCAATATCAGAAAGCACTCATCCACTCCAAACCACCCCAGTCAAATGGACAAGTTGAGGCAATAAATAAAATTATCAAGCATACAATGAAAGCACGCTTGGATGAGCTGAAAGGAGCTTGGGCAGAAGAGCTCCCCAGTGTACTATGGTCTTATCGAACAACATGCCGGTCAAGCACGGGAGAGACACCTTTCTCACTGGCCTTCGGCACAGAAGCCGTCATACCAGTCGAACTCGAGCTCCCGTCTTATAGAGTTCGGACGTTTGACGAAAATTTCAACGACGAAGGTTTGAGATCCGAGCTCGACCTCCTGGAGGAAAGAAGGCTGGGGGCAGAACTGAAAACTGCCATCTACAAGCAAAGAAGTGCAAGGTATTACAATAGCAAAGTAAAGGAGCGGAAATTCAAAGCTGGGGACCTGGTCTTGAGAAAGGTATCCCTAGCAACAAAAGAAAGCCAAGCGGGCACGCTCGCCCCAAATTGGGAAGGACCTTACAAGATCACTGCTGTCCTAAGAAATGGAGCTTACGAGCTCCAGAATACAGAAGGACTATCACTCGCGCATCCATAGAATGCCGAGCATCTAAAGAAGTACTACCAATGAAAACTATCCACCTATGCCCACGGGCGTAAGCTACTTTTGTCAAAAGAGGCCACGGCTTCCACTTTGTAATAGTTTCTCAAATTTATGAAATGAAGAAAATTTTGCAAGATAAAAGGCTCACATTGAAATCTGAAAGCCTACAAAGGGATGACTAAGGTCGCAATCCTCTTGAACACATGAATGTGTGACCCGGCTGGGTGGCGTAAGTGCTGCGTCACCAACGCCAAAACCAAAGCTTGTTCATCTCAGACATACTATGTCTGAGGAATGTAGTTCGTCCGAGAGACCGAACTAGTCTGAGGAATAGAGTTCGTCCGTGAGACCGAACTACTCTCCCAAATATGTGAAATAATTAAACTTTCAGGTCGTCCCGCACGCATGTACTATGCCGATCTGGAAACTTGGGGGCCCTCAACCCATCCAACCTGGTAATGACTACAGGTCGGGCCTCGTTCTTGAAGTTAGTCACAGGTCGGGCCTCGTTCTTGAAGTTCCAGATCGCCCACGTACTAAAGTCAGAATTCAGAAGTCAATTGAAGTTCAAAGTATTTGAATTCAAAGTACTTGAGCTCGGACTATTAACAGTTCGGTTTAAGTTCCTGTTATTTAAGTACTTGAAGTTCAAAGTTATTTAACTATTGTCAGTTCGGTTTAAGTTCACTCTCGCACTCAGAGTTCCAGAAGTCCAAAGTCTGATCTATGAAGTTTGAAGTTAATTGATTAATTTGTCAAAGACGTCTTCCGAGGTCAGAAGTCCAAAGTCTGATCTATGAAGTTGGAAGTTAGTTGATTAATTTGTCGAAGACGTCCTCCGAGGTCAGAAGTCCAAGGTCAGATTAAATTGTTTTGTTAAAATTGTTTTGATTTCAACAAGGCAACAGAACGGCAAAAGAAATCAAACATCCGACGTCGAAATAACAGGACAGTACTTTATCAAAAAACACTAGTGTATTAGTAAGATCGTTCTAGTACAATAGAAAATTCAAACAAAAAGTACAAGCAGTAAGAGCAGAAGTTCAATCCTCGGCACCGGGCTGATCTGCCTCTTCGGAAGATGGAGGATTGAGCGTAGAATTCTTCTTCAGTTCGGCGAGCTCGTCCTTCAGGAACTGAACATCCCAGTCCGGACGTTTTTCGGCTGCCGTCTCAATCAGCTCCTCCATCGTGAGGAAGTAGACCATCTCCTGCTCGGCCAGATAGGCATCGGAGGATTTGAAATCGGCTACGGCCTCATCCCGGTCTACAACCTTGTCCATAGAAGCCACTAGTTCAGCCCGGCTACTCTTCTCGGCCTCCAGCTCCCGTGCAAGCTCGGCCTTATTCTTCCTCTCCACCTCCAGCTCGGCCGCCAAAGCAGTCAGCTCCGCCTCCTTCCGCCTCAGCTCCTCGTCCTTGCTCATAAGGACGTCCTCGGAGGTGGCCCTGAGTCTCTTCTCCTCATTGAGCTCGGCCAATACTTTCTTCTCCTCCTCCCTCATCGTCTGGACGTCGGCCAGCAACCTTCCCATTTTTTCGGCGGCCGATGTGAGCTGAACGGCCGCCCTGGAAGTATTGACCGAAGCAGCGATGATGGACTCCACCGTCCCCATGCCGTCCAGATATTTCTGCTGGGTCGGAGTCCAGCTCTTCCCTATCACCGTTATCGCCCTCTTGGCAGAAGAGGGCAGGCCGACGATATCCCCCCTGGTGGGGGAGTTGGACCGGAAGAAGTCGCGAACTGGCTTAGGAATTGAGCCGCGCAGCTTCAAGTACTCCTCGTCCTTATCCGGCGTCGACCCCAGATAAACGGGCGGGAGCTGCGACGGTGACGGAGGGCGGGGGAATGAGGTTATCTCCTCGACGCTCCGCGCCGGACTGGAGCCGCGCTCAGGGACCGGAACCGATTCCGGCCTAGGTCGGACGTTGTGCACCTGATCGTCCGCCGGAGCCTTCCTCTTGCCCTTCCCGGCCTGAGTCTTCTTCTTGAGAAGAGCTGAGATGTCCTTCATTCCTTCGCCGGTTTGACCTGAAAAGCACGGAGTCAGAACCAAACTTGTTACTTAAAAAAGATGCAAGTAGCCAGCACAGAAAAACTTACAAGCTTGTGGATGAACTGAACTGGATTGAGAGAGACGAGCTGATACTAAGTTTTCCTCAGTTATCAACGCACTGCTAGATCGGAGATCCTCGCTGATGTCTCTAGCCCTCTGCGCTCTATCTGAGGACTCAGGCGTCGGATCTTGAGGAATGTACCCTGGGAAGCAAGGCAAAGAAAACAGGTCAGAACGGAAGGCGTCTAACCGAGCTAAACAAATAAAGAAATACCCTTACTTAGTTCGTGATAACGAACTGGGATGTTCACATCTGGCCTACTATCGTTCGCAGAGAATTGCCATGGACCTCGGGCGAAGAACCAGAACTTTTTCCAATTTTTAATGGAGTCCGGGGTCTGGGTAACGACGCTACCTCCCGTCCTCGCCTTCACCGATGCATACCACCAGCCCGACCTCTTCCCATCCGACTTAAAGGAATAAAGGCTGTTAAACTCCCTAACTGAAGGGCGGGGAAATCCGAGCTTCTCCCAGAGGATGAGGAAGCCTATCATGATTCTCCAACCATTAGGGCAGAGTTGGGTTGGAGCTATTCCCCACTCACGAAGAAATTTCCTAACGATCCTAGGGAATGGAAGCCTGAGTCCGGCGGCCAGTACGGCCTGGTTCAGAGCCACGCAGCCCAACGGCGGATCATCAGCCCGGTCCTCTGAGCCGGGGACGAGGAACTCTATCTCGTCCGGGACATTATAAGTCCTATGCCAGTCCCGAAGTTGTTTCTCATTTACTTCGGAAGGAAAGAACCTACACTTCCAAACCGGGGCCGTCCTAAGCCCTGCTTCAACGTCCGCCTCCCTCCGACCTAATGGCCTAGACCTAGCCTCTCCTCCACCACTAGTCTCGGCTTGTGGGGACGACCTATTCGGGGGAGGGACGGCTGTTAATGGGTCCGGACTGAGGACTTCGTCCTCATTTATCCCCTCCACCATCCTACCCGAGCTAACCTCCTCTATCTCTTCCTCCTGGCCCCTACCCCAAGAAATGGCCTCCCCCTCACTGTCACTGCCGACCTCGCTAGACATACTACTGGACGAGACGAAAGAAAGAAGGAAAGGAATTGAAAGAGAGAAAAGGGAGTGGGTACTGACCGTTCTAACCCTCAGGTCTGATCCAACAAACCGCAGATCTCTACCGCTCTGACGCTTAGCTCGGCAGAAATAAAACTCGGAGAAGGGAAAAGTGTTTAAGGTAAGAGCTCCGAATGAACTCCCCCCCCCTATTTATAGACAAGGAAGGTAAAGAGTCAGCACCATCAATGCCACAATGATGACACCAGCGAAGCGTGCCCTCGAGCCACGCAAAAGCCTGACATGACCACTAAGTTTGTCCCACGTGTCAAACAACGAGGTGGACTGTCAGAGATATTACACCAACTTGGCAGAACCCAGATCAGTACGTATCCAGATCACGACAAGATTTGAAGACCTCTTTTGCCCGAAGTCAAAACAGGTCTTAGGGGGCAATTGTTGATCTCCGATCTGGCTCTGTCATGATACATATTAATTATCCGAAGGTTTGAGTACGAGATAGCCGACCTGTGGTGCATCTGCATGACTCTCAGTTCGGACACTTTTCCAATGACAGTCGAAGGCCGCCCTGGAGAAGAAATCAGGTCGGACGTCGTCCAAGACATCCAGTTCGACCTCTCATGTCCGAACTCATGTTCACGTCATCATAATGGCTTATCATGTCCCTATGTCAGACGTCCCTTCACATTAAATGCCCTCAAAAAGGGAATGTCTTGTAAGCATTAAATGCCTACCTTGGCATTTAATGCCTAGCCTAGATAGGATATTTAATACCTGTCCTAGCATTAAATGGAAACAATCATTGCATATTTTCCTATAAATAGGAGACATAAATGTCTTCCAGGTCGGACATTGAATGGACCGAAGAAAAATACTCTTAAAAAGATCATACAATCAGGTCTTCTGATATATACCTACATATCTGCCACTTACCACGGTCATAACCGACCTCAATACTTGTCTTTAAGTTGGCTTGGAATTAATACAAATCGTTTTCCAACGTCAACAGGTACAAATCAAAATTTCTCATTTATAAACCTAGATAAATGCAAAGTGTGATTTTTTGAAAATAGTAACTTTAAATAATATTTACAAAAATGACAACTTTTAAATCTAAAAAGCCATATATATCCTTTTGCAAAAATGACAATTTTTTTCTAGCTTTTAAGAGAAGTTACCTATTGAATTTTTTTTACAGTTGAATTGATAAATAACAGTTTGGATTGTCGTTTGACAACCTAAACTGTCGGCTGGACAGTTTAGACTTTTTTTTTCCAATAGTTCAAGTTGTTGTTTGACAATAGTTTAACACACCATTTTTATTTGTCTTTTTTGTTTCCACATTCTTTTTCTTCAATCAGACATTAATTTATGAACTCAATATCTTAAAATAATTTTTGAATAATTATATTCGACATATTTTCAGATATAAAAACTACCCAAACTAATCTAGCACAAAACCTATCTAATTTTTGTTCTTTAATAATCTAAATTAATCTATCAAAAACATTGGATTGAGTGGTAGCTAGCGGTGGCGCGAGACAGTGATGAAGCTTTACTTTCAATATTTAAGTGTGCAATTATAGATTTGATTTTGAATTACGTTTGACTATATTTGAATGTGGTATGTAGAGAATTTTTATAATGATCTAAGGATATTTTTGTCCAAAATAGCTATTTCTGATGTTATTATAAAAACTTGTCATATTTTTAAAAATATTTCATGTAAATGGACATTTTATATAATTTTCTCAAAAGGTATCTTAGCAAATTTTATAGTTTATTAAATCTCTTATTAAAAAAATTACTAGTGTAGAGGTGTGAATGAAGTTTGTCAATGCATCATGTCAGCCTTTACGTGGACGAGTTGACAAGTTAATATTGTCCCATGACATTGTTGAATGAAATTAGCTAAATATCATCGTCGATGTTAAGTGTAGTGTATTAATTCGAAAAATCTAAGCAACTAATTTCTAGTACCACTTCATCATCATCCGACTCAAGAATAAGAATTTTGGATATCTATGTGATTGAGTAGAAGACACACTTGGATCAAGGACGGAGTCAGGATATGACAAAGGGCCACGCTTCGGGAGCAGCGCCCCCGAATTTTTCTCTCTCCTAAAATCACAATTACTTAACCTATTTTTATAAGAATCTAAGTTTTTTCATAAGTAATACTTTTTAAAAAATTTACATAAAGTCATTACACATGAATATTCAAAATTTAAAACTAGGTAAAGTAATAAACAGAAAAAAAAAGAACAAAAGAAAAATAAATTCAATTGGGTTTGGCGCTTTTGGAATTGACCATTTAAGAAGTGTGCTATTTTTTTGTTTAGGATGAGATGTATTTTAATGTGTAAATGATTTAAATTTTAATTTAGTCTACTTAAAAAGTGGGCTATTTTTTATTTGGACCGAACTATTGTTTAAAATAAAATAAAAAATTACTCAAAAAAATTTCATTTAGGCCTGCACTGAGCTGAATCCGCCCTGACTTGGATGTCTTTGAAAGAAGCCAACTTTGCCTTCCTTCAATACAATACAAGGGCAGTTGAATAGCGATTGCAGTTTCAACAAATGTCTTGCAAAAAGAGTAGTTGAAGAATTTGATTTGAACTTTAGTCTTATCATTTGAAACGTAGAAAGAAATGCAAACAATTAAAAATGTCGCACATAAAACTTTTAGTGGACCGTCGAATTGCATTACAAAATAGAGGCAATCCACATGTTTTCAAGCTCTCTTATTGTTGGGCGATTCCACTGTTGGGCCGTCTATCAAATGGTTCGAGTTTAAAGGTAATGTTCTCTTCTCTACAGTGGAATACATGACAGTTTTCTATTTACTAAGTGAAATTTACTAACATTAAATGACTTTTACTTAGCCAATAGAAAACTGTCATGTAGGCAGTGGAGAAAATTTGTGGGGAGGAGAACATTCCCTTCGAGTTTAAATTCGATATGATCCAACATAGTTATGACCCAAGATTTGACCCGATCTGGACCTGCTAAGGACCTAAATCTGACCCGATTTATCGATTTATACAAAAAAAATCAAATTAAAATTTAAAGATTAAACAAGATAACCTAGGAAATATTGCAATGTAACATATTTAAAAGCCACTACCGGCATGTTCCGTTTATATAAAATTAGATAAGAGTGAGTAAAGTAATGGATTAAATTTTATATTTTTATATTCTTTTTAATACTCATAGTTTTACTTGTTGAAGATAAGATTAGATAAATAATTTGTTCATTTTTTAATAATTTAAACTTTTCTATACGTGCAAGGGATTATTTCCCCCACGCGATAATATCTTCGGCTAAGCTTAACTAAAAGTAAGTTAAACTTATATTTAAGTAGAATTTTGTTATCAAATATGTTTAGATATTTTAATTCTTTTCTTTTTTTTTTTTTCTTTGAAATCTTAGATATGTTACTTTGATAGTAAAGTGAAGTTATTTACGAAACAAAAAACTTAATTATTTTCAATTTTGATTGATAAAAAATTATTTACTTCATAATTTATTTAAACTTTTTAAGCTAAGTGAAACATGTATGTAGGACTAGAAGTGGTCATGGGCCGAGCCGACTCAACTCGGCCTTTTCTTACAGTTCTTAACTCACCTTAAAAGGGTTGTTCGGTTCGGCCCTTTAGCTTGTGGGCCGAACAAGCCAAGTCAAGCGGCCCACGAACCCAATTCATTTTTCTTTTGTTTTTTACTTTCAACTTTGAATATTATTTTCGAGAATTTAAAAATAAAAAAGAAATAAAGTATGAGAAATTTTTTCAGTTCAAACTTAAAAGTTGAAAACCCTCCTCATATTTTCAGACTTGAGATCAGTTACTTTGAACGTAGGCAGAGTTAAAATTGTACACAAACAAATTGTTACGTGTACAATTTTTTGTAAAAGTAAGACGAAGAAAATATCAAATATCTACGCAAACAATACTTACAAATAATTCAAGTATTCAAATCTTCAAGTTCTTCAGTCATCATTCTGTTCACTCTATATTGGATCCAAAGTTCGGCATCCTCCAGTCCTTCAGACACAATAAGCTTTCTAATATATCGACTTTAAGTCTTGACCAGAAATCAGACAGAATCTTGCCACCTGTACTAAAAGTAGACTGATGCCAAGTGTGTTAGTAGATTGCATGCTATAATTAAAAGAATTGGATATTGACGACTTTGTTTCCACCATCGTAGTATATATATAAAAAAATTATCTTCATCATCTAAAATACTTAGCATGTCGTGGGCAAAATACCTAGCTAACTGTAAAGGTATATCAGTAGCACATAATCCTACGTTCGTAGTATGGAAAAGGGAAAAGGGAAAAAGAAGAAGAAGATTAACCACTAGCATGTTGACTATCTCTAACTGAACTAAGGTAACTCCATAAGTTATTATCGTCAAGTGTTGACGAAGCAGGTGTTGGAACTGGGGGTCGTTCAGACGTTCTTATTGGACTTTTCAGCGTAGACCTCATACATTTCATATAAAGTTTTTTTTCTAAATTATCATACGTTAGTGGATTTCCATATGTTAATTCTTGTAAAATTGCCGTTATGGTTACTTTGGTATCCTCTAAATTAAGTATGTAATCCATAATGAATGCTAATGAAAATAAGTCAATAACATATGCAAATTTTCTCAATATTTTCTAAATTTAGCCTCTATGATATAATATTAGAAAAAATAGCAAAATCCTTATATCTATTAAAATTGTTAGTAGTATAATAGAGATGATTGAGAACTAGTGGAGTAATCGGATAATATACATTTACACATGCATTTGTTGAGTCGAAAAAAAAAATTCAAAATTTTTCTAACATGCCCAGATATTTTTCAATCATATGTTTGTAAATCATATTCTGGGCCGTGTGAGTGTCGGCCGTTATAATATGCAGTAATGCAATTTTTGTACCATTCACAAGATTCAAGCATGAGATATGTTGAATTTCACATATGGCCTACATCAGTGCAAATATTTTTTTTCTTGAAGTCCATTTTCAATACTTAGAACACTAAAAACTTGTTTTATAGCTGGTGAGACTATAATATAATTAATAACATATCTAATTTTTTGTAATTGTTCTTCTATGAAGTGTAACTCTTCTTTCATAATTAAATTAAAAACATGACATACACAATGAATTTGAAATAAAATACCATCAAATTTCGGATGTAAATGTTGACTTAATTTTTCAATTACAATATTATTGGGCAAACATTGTCAAAAGTGAAACTACGGATTTTCGTTTCGCAATTAAATTAACGTAAAACACCCAGTAAAATATAAAAAGTATTAACTCCATTACGAGGATAATTATCAATTATTCTAAATACATGATCTAGTGTTTATCAATGTAGTGTGCAATGGCAGCCATATATCATTTGCGATTATTACTGAACCATAAGTCGGAAGTGAAAGATAAAACACTGGTATAATTATTAATATCACGTATAATAGCTTCTTTATTTGTATTAAATAAAACAATAGTATCTGACCGAAGAGTATTTCTAGCAAAAGGTAGGTATCTTGGTTGGAGATATTTTTGTATGAATTTCGTGAAATGAGGACTTTCTACCAAACAAAGTGGAAACTCGGTACTTGCCACCAACTGCGTCATTCCTTCGCGGCGTATGCTGTCTTGTGAATATACCCAATTGTTTCGATTGGGAGTACCACTAGAGCCGGCTCCGGAGATCCAAACTGGAGTTGTGCCTGATTTCAACCTTCCGTGTTTCAACACACTTTTTGACGTGTCTGTTTAGATGGGTCGTGTTTATCCCTTTTTGCCACGCTAACTTTTTTTTTTACTATGTTTACAATGTGCTTTGTGCTCAAGGAATCCGTCTATTAGTATACCAGTAGGTATCAAATCGAAATGCTCCTAGCACTTAGCCTTTTGTTTTTTGATTTTTCGCTTAATACTAGAAACCGGTAGTTGTATTTGTTTATGTGTCGACATCTTCTTGAATGTCATCCAATCAATTGAATCGGTGCTATCATAATAATTACTCATACCGTCGAAAATTGAAATGTCATTAAAATCAATAAAAATATTATCACTTCAATTGTAAGCCATTTCGAATAAATTATAAAAAAAAAGAGTAGAAGAAAAACTTAATCGCTTCATTAAAACCAGAAACCAAAAAAAGAAAAAGAAAAAGAAAAAGGAAAAGTCAAACCTTTTTCTTGGAATTCTTTTGTTGTGTAATAGTATTTGATAATTAGACAAGGGCCTTCCTTCCAAATAATCAAATCAATTATTTCAAATGGACATATTCATTCAATCAAGCCTTTCAATTATGGACGTAATTTATAAATTATTTGAGATCGAAACAAGACGTGACATGAGAATAGATAAATATTTGACGTATCTTTAGTGTTTAATTCTTTTAATGTACCTAAAACATGTCACTAAAGCTCTTAATATTGCCCATGAAAATGACATAATCTTCCGTCGACAGATTATTTTTCGTAATTTGTCGGGAAGTATTTCTCCATCACATGACATAAAATCTGTCCCGATGTGCTAGGTTCATAAATGTTGTAACATGTACCATTTTTCTCAAGCCTCAATTCTTAAATTAACAATAATAATTTGTGGGAATTATATGCATTTGGCACTAAAAAGCCGGCTCCGATTCATCATTTCTGTAGCTACTTGTAAAAAGTGACAATGAAGAAGTCTCTAAAAAAAATTTACCATGTAATTGACTCAATAATACGTATCATTTGACTTACACGAACAATTTATTAATCGAATAACTACAATTAAACTCGTATAAGTAGACACTTTTGAGATAGTTATTAATAAAGAGACAAATAAGGTCTCTCTTTGGCACCACATTTTATGTTTTATTACAAAGGCTTTGGTTGACACCAGTAATTGTGATTTATCATTAGATCTAACGCAGTATAATATTTACAAACATCAATAAAAAACGTTATGTGATGTGATAAGAATTTTAATCGATACTATTTACTCGTGATTTATAATTATGCATAATTAGTCGCAACAAAATATAAAAATGACAATCAGGTCCATTTACTCAAAATTTGGAATTGTTTGAAAATTAAAAAAAATTCAAATAACTATCCATAGTTGTTTGGATTTGAAAGGTTTCTACCATGCAATTATGTAATTAATAATGTTGTTCCCCTCTTGAATTAGACTATTGCAAACCAATCTTGTCATAGACCAGAAAACAAGGGTGTCCATATTTTTCACTAAATTCCAAGAATAATATACAATTTAAGAAAATTTATTTTCTCACAAAATGATGGGGATAAGTTTCTATGATGAATTGTGTCATGCTATGAACGGTTATGTGTTTAGTGACAGAAATTTTGTGTGGTGAAGTTTGGTCTGCTAAATGGGATGTCCGTGTAAGTCTAAGGCATTTTCAATAATGCACACATGGATTGTCCCATGAGGAAAAACTTATTTTCCCGACCCTTTAGCTTTGTTTGGATTGAGGATAAAGGAGGGAAAGGAAAAGAAATGGGGATTGTTTCATTTTTAAATTTAAGATAAGAGAAGATGTCGAATATGATTGAGGATGAATTAAAAGAAATACAACTTAAATAGTTGGAACTTGTTTTACGCATACTCGATTCTCGTACGTAAGAGTGAAAACGATCTTAGTAGAATATGTTAGAAAGGAAAGACAGACTAAAATTAACATAATATGTTGTGGTTGTAAAGATGTAATTACTTTAAATCTTTCCTAAGACGTAACAACATACTCAACGGAGTGGGGAAAAAATGATTCACGTAAACGACATCTTAGCTTCTCCATCCAAACAGACTGCTAAAGGTCTGGTTTACACAGCATAAATATTCCAATCCAATACATTTCCTTAAGCTCCATGGGAACAATTCTTGTGGAGATGATGACTCTCTCAATTACCAAAACTTGTGCAGTTCATTAACTGATAATCCATACCCATGCTTGCTTTTTCAGTAATCCTCCCATGACTTGAAAATATATAATCAGTATTTCTGTTGACTGCTATTCTCCATACACAACAAGAAGAAGAAGAAAAAAGATTGCTTCTTTTCGATTAGCACCTGTACAAGTACAAGTAGAGATTTTTCAATTTCGAGTTTGGAATTTCATGGAACTGAATGCAAGTATTTTTTGCACTCTACTTCTGTTTCCCCTCCTTTTCACTCCATGTATTTCCAGAGGTTTGTTTTTTGAACTTGGAAAATTTCATATTCTGCTATTTATTATCACTTACAGGAAAATGGTGATTTTGCAGGGAAATTGGATGTAAAAACCATGGATCCAGAGATTTATGTTATTGATTATAAAGGTCCAGAGACTCATACCCAAATTCCACCACCAAATAGATCTGGTGATCACCCAAAAAATCATCATCAAAGTATAGTGACTCATGGCAAATCCAAAGGTCTGATTTATAGAGCCAAGAAAACTGTAAGACCCTCTTCACACATGGTTCATTTTGGTTTAAAAGTTTAAACTATAAAAGAGATCAATTATGTTGAGTGTGCCTCCTCGTGTTAGTAGTTTCAGTTTCATATCAAGGTCACCCTTGATGTCGTCGCTAGCATCAATATCGCTATCATTAATAAGGAAATCTTTAGACTTGTTATCCAGGAACTTGTTTATGAATATTGTAATAGAAAGTATGACTAAATAGGATAATCGGGTTGCTATGTAACCTATCTCAAAAATCCCCCTAGAGGGGAAGAATAAGGCTAAGTGGAGCGAAAAAGTTTCCTCGTATGGAAAATGAAAAGGCAGACTAGATCCATTTTTTTCGTTGTAAGGTTCCAGGAAACTTGTATAAACAACGTTTTGGCAGCTATGACATCCTATTGAATTACAATTTCGTCTAAAAACTTGAGATGTTAAAAGAGGGGAGAAGAATTTATTTATTTCTATGTTGAGCAATGATGTTTCTTTGTTTTGCTTTCTCATAAAACCTATGGTTGTGCCTTTTCAGGGAAAGAAAATTCATGTATGATCAAGCTTTGAGTGTACTATTTTGGTTGCAGTGGCATCAGCAGAATTCTGTTCTTAATTTATAATATAGTGTAATGTTCTTTGAAAATCCATAGGAGAGGGATTGTACTACCTGAATAGTCCTCATTTGTGTTGTGTTAGAAAGTTTTGTGGGACTTTTTTTGCAGTAGTGATTATGATTTAATTAGTAACTAAATTAATCATAGATAGAAGATTATATACGCTTGCCATTGTCTCTATATAAACTGTCTTAAGTAGTTTAAAAGATCAATAATTTCTTGTTTGTTACTCTGTATGGATTCAAATGTGGAATTAAGCTGGTTCACACCAGGCAGGTATTTCATCATACGCTGAGTGAAATAAGTTGAGATGTCTTTACGACATTTTTCTTTTTCCAAGCACGATTACACATTCCGTAACACAATCCTTGTGTTACACAAATCCAGAGCAAATGCTTTACAAATCACCAGGCAGCAATGTATACCGTGCTTAAGAAAATTATCTAGCAAATTCATGATCCGATCAAGAAATCGAAAATTTACTCATAAGGCCTGCACCGAACGGAACCTATACAAAAAAAGGGCAAAAGTGTTATGCTTGGCTAGCTCCTTAATCCGACTGTAGGTATTCCCTGGGGTAACTAACCCGAAAGCTCTCACCAAACAGCCTACAGTTGGTGAAACAAAATGACAGTAATGCACAAATGCTCATGCTTAGTGGTAACAAAATGAGCCGGGTAAGAAGCTGGAAGGCATGACAAGCTTGGCGTCTGGCCTGCCAGCCCATAAGATTGACTGAATAAAATTTAAAATAATAATATATTCGGCCCAAGATGGGTCACAGAGAAATGTAGCAGGCTGGGATTGGCACACCGGTCAAAAACCCCAGGCCCGTCAGCAGACCATTCTGGGTCTCTCTGCAATCAGTTCGACCTGATTGACACCACTAGTCTGCTGTCATTCAAGCAATTACTAAATCAGAACATCATTCCAACAGTATATTTAATGCTACGACAATTGATTAGATGATGGTTTACCGAACGGCTTCTATCAGGGCACACCAAAACTTCAAAATGCAAAAGAAAAAAAGAAAAAAAAAATCCATAACCAGGCAAACAACTCAACTTAACCAAAGCCACATAAGGATATAGTTGCAACATCGAACAGTATAGCTCTAACACAATATCCAATAACACAACGAAACAAACAGCATCCTTTCTTCAGGTCTGTGCTAGCAAAACAACAGGATTTCTAAATTGTGAAGTGGAGTTGTAACAAACTCAATGGGATAATGAGTCCTAAAACTAATGTTATAAAGTTTCCAACAAAAGAGATTTCTAACACTGCAGCTCAACATGGAAAGGGAACAACCCCATTCTATCTAAAATCTATTCTCCTGGTGCTGAAACGCCTTGCTTCAATTTTTCCTTCTTCATCTTCTTCTTGGAAATTGGCTTCTTCTTCTTCAGAGGAAGGGTTTTTTGGGCATACACGTAGAGTACATAATTTCCAATAAGGAAAAACAACAGCGGGCCGCCTACTAGAAGTAAGACGATCAATCCCGGGTTGAACCCTTTGGCTTCAACATCCTGGGCAACATTTTTCCATTGTTGATCAGATGATAAATCAAAAGTGGCATTAGATTCCCACAATTTAACATGGTGTAAAACAAAAGAAGACAGAAAGCAATAAGAATCCATAGAATAACTTGTTACAGTTCGTAATCCAACCTTTTGAAGAAAAAAAACAATCATATGACGAAAATAACATATTATCAATAATTGCATGTTCGTTCGCATCCTCAAATTTGTTTGGCCCTTGCTATTAGTTATCCATGGCTAAAGGATTACTAATCTTGTTTAACGAGTTCTCACAAACAATATTGCAAAACTTATGGATGGTCTACGGGTCATACTCACAATGCACCTAGGTCAACTTACTGATTTATAAATGCAGAATGTAAATAACTAACCAAAACAACGGCCCATAATCAACTTATTTCAGGCATAACTAGTGTTAACTATAGGGCTCTGAGTAGCACAGGAATGGGGCATCCAAATTGGAATTACAACATCTTCAATTTAAAATCAAATACGTTTTTCCAAATGCCAATTTGATGCCTTAATTCCATGCTGTGTAAAACAATAACATAACTTATTGTATCTTTTTCCAGAAATGGTCCACCTAACCCTCTTACATTAAATTTTGAAAATAGCTAAAACCAAGGGGAATATATTTGCTTATAATCACCAGCTTTCATTAAGAAAACTTTCTTCTTTATTATTTTATCATTGTAAAAAACACATCAAAAGCATATAAAAACTGAGAGACCTCATTCCATTTTGCATGTCATAATTTTCAAAAGTTTGTCAAATCTGAACTGGAAATCAAATAATGAGCACAAGGAAAAACTAGTGCATTTATCCGATTTCTAAAACCACTCATTCAATCTAACGAAGGAGACTTTTTAATTTTATTTTCTAATCTTACTCTTTTTTATCCATGCATCAGCATGTCAAAAGTCAAATCTATATATTATCTGCTTTCCATTATTCCAAGAACATGAATAAAAAAATGTTCTCCAAATCCTCATAGAACAAACCCACAATTCTTAACAATTACATGTTATCTCAATAAATAAAATCTTTTCCTTGTCTAAATCAAATACATGTTGCGCATCAAACATCGATCTAGCATCGCGCCAATAGAACCAAAATATACAAGCATATCCCAATACATAAATAAAAAGTTCAAACAAACCAGGAAAATGCAAAACAAGGCAGATCATTCTTGTGTGAGCAAGTAAATGTACAGCATCATTTTTACACACAAATCCCTACATCAAATCATAAAGATAGCTAAAATCAATTCCAAACAAACGGATCTTATACATCCAAATAAAAGATCAAAAATTCCAAAATCTAACTAGAGATCCCGGGAAAAAAGAATGTACCATCAAAACATAAAGATAGCTAAAATCAATTCCAAACAAAGCAGATCTTATACATCCAAATAAAAGATCAAAAATTTCAAAATCCACTTAGAGATCTCGGGAAAAAGAACGTACCATTCGTTCAAATTATGGGGAAACGTAATCTTTGCCTGGTTCGCAATCCCCAGTTTTTTTTATGAAAATAAAAATAGCTGAGATCGATACGGATAGTAAACGAGGAAATTAGTGCAAGTATTGGTGTGAAATCAGGGTATTCAATTAGACTCCCGTAGCGTAAACAGTCAGGTGCACAATTTACATTGAGCCCTTCATTTTTTCACTATTATTGAATTTGCCCCAAGTTCTACGATTTTGTTTGTTTATGCCACACTTTTTAAGATATGAGTAAAAGTTTTTGATTTCGACTCAATTGCAGATAAATATAAAATTGATGTGTTAGAATTTAATATCTTTCTGCGAAAACAAAGATAACTAGAGTCTAACAATATAACATTGTGTTTAATTTGAGAATATCCAAAGATCTTTAGAAAAAATATTGGTGTCCTTAAAAATTTAAATTTGACTTTCAAATACAACAGTTGGCTCATCAGAATTTTACGAGTTTATAAATACTTACAATTTTTATAAATAGGTACCTAAAATCTGATCGTTGCAACCCCTTTTTTCATTTTGCTTTTAAAAATATCTTCAAAATAGAAAATCTTTCCACATATGTGAATTACTTTTGGTTATAAGCATCTAAGATTGAGTATCAAAGATAAAAATATGGTATAAATCTAAATAAAACAGTGTCATAAATTTGTTTTACTGGTTGAAGTAATTATATTGTTCTTAAAATGCTCTATTAGTAGTATAAGATCATTGATACTGTTTATATTCAATAACATTATCATAGATTAAAACAATATCATAGATGTTTTACTAGTTGAAGTAATTATATTGTTCTTAAAATACTCAATTAGTAGTATAAGACCATTGATATTGTTTGCATTCAATAACATTATCATAATAAAACAGTATAAAAAATAAAAGCATGGTGTAAGTGTACCATAGCACATTATTTGTATAAAACAGTATCATAGACAAAACAATTTCATATATAAAACTAAGTACAAGATATTTTAATGGTTGAAGTAATGATATTATTTTTAAAATGCTCCATTAGTAGTACAAGATCATATGTTTAAACATTGTCATAATAAAACAGTATCAAAGATAAAAGTATGGTATCAAAGATAAAAGCATGATATAAATATACCAATGTACATTATCTAAATAAAACAATATCATAAATAGAACACTATCATACAAAACAGTATCACAATAAAACAGTACCATAAAAGACAGTATCACAACAAAACAGTAACACAATAAAACAATATCATTAAATTAACGTTTTTTTTTTGTAATTGTAAGGTATGCTGGTCTTTTAGCTCTAAAATGTGACTTTAATTTAATTAAGTTTTGACTATATGACTTTAGAGCTCATAAGTGTCAAAACAGGGACCATCCTTGAATTTACCCTTAAAATAATAATATATTCGGCCCAAGACGGGTCACAGAGAAATGTAGCAGGCTGGGATTTGCACACCGATCAAAAACCCCAGGCCCGTCAGTAGACCATTCTAGTTCTCTCTGCAATCAGTTCGACCTGATTGACACCCCTAGAGTGCCGTCATTCAAGCAATTACTAAATCAGAACATCATTCCAACAATATATTTAATGCTACGACAATTGATTAGATGATGGTTTACCGAACGACTTCTATCAGTGTCAAGACGGACGGACCGGCCGAACCCGCATCGGCCCACCCGCTTCGACCCGGAACCACAGGTCGGCCCGTGAACCGGGCGGGCTGTTTACGGCCGAGGAGGCCGAACCACGGGTCGTTTACGGGTCAACCCGTGAATCGGACAGGTTGTTCACGACCCGAGCGGTTCGGCCTTTAACCAGTGGCCTGCTTTGATTTTTTTTTTTTTTTTTTAAAAGCAAAAAATTCAAACTTTCATATTTGAACTGATATTTAAAAATAAATAAATAAACAAATGGCAGAGAGCCATTTAAAGTGAGAAATGTAACAGATGCATTATGTTTTAGTAATTAAATATATAAAAAAAAATAGAAATTAAATTAAAAAATTAACAAATGTAAATTTATCATTGTTATTTATTTTTTATTTAATAATTTAACACATTTTTTGCTATATATGTAAACATTTTTTTTTTTGAATTACAATAAGTAACTAAATTTTTTAGTAATTTCAAAAAAAAAAAAATTTTTTATTCATACGGGCCAAACCGGGTCGAACCGCGGCCCACATGGGCTTGACCCGGATGAGTTGACGGGTGGGCCGGACTCGTGTTCAATTTTTGTAGGCTAGGTTGACTCGGCCCGCTCGTCCCGCAAGCTTTTTCTAATGCGGGCCGTCACCGAACTTCATTGGAGGCTGGTCGATCGGCCCGCCTGACCCGGATTGACACCTCTCACCAAAACTTCAAAATGCAAAAGAAAAAAAGAAAAAAAAAATCCATAACCAGGCAAACAACTCAACTTAACCAAAGCCACATAAGGATATAGTTGCAACGTCGAACAGAATAGCTCCAACACAATATCCAATAACACAATGAAACAAACAGCATCCTTTCTTCAGGTCTGTGCTAGCAAAACAACAGGATTTCTAAATTGTGAAGTGGAGTTGTAACAAACTCAATGGGATAATGAGTCCTAAAACTAATGTTATAAAGTTTCCAACAAAAGAGATTTCTAACACTGCAGCTCAACATGGAAAGGGAACAACCCCATTCTATC
This sequence comes from Forsythia viridissima, assembly GCA_030279155.1. Lineage (NCBI taxonomy): Eukaryota > Viridiplantae > Streptophyta > Magnoliopsida > Lamiales > Oleaceae > Forsythia > Forsythia viridissima. Next base: position 14,670,412 of record CM059042.1, read on the forward strand.
TAAAATCTATTCTCCTGGTGCTGAAACGCCTTGCTTCAATTTTTCCTTCTTCATCTTCTTCTTGGAAATTGGCTTCTTCTTCTTCAGAGGAAGGGTTTTTTGGGCATACACGTAGAGTACATAATTTCCAATAAGGAAAAACAACAGCGGGCCGCCCACTAGAAGTAAGACGATCAATCCCGGGTTGAACCCTTTGGCTTCAACATCCTGGGCAACATTTTTCCATTGTTGAACAGATGATAAATCAAAAGTGGCATTAGATCCCACAATTTTACATGGTGTAAAACAAAAGAAGACAGAAAGCAATAAGAATCCATAGAATAACTTGTTACAGTTCGTAATCCAACCTTTTGAAGAAAAAAAAACAATCATATGACGAAAATAACATATTATCAATAATTGCATGTTCGTTCGCATCCTCAAATTTGTTTGGCCCTTGCTATTAGTAATCTTGTTTAACGAGTTCTCACAAACAATATTGCAAAACTTATGGATGGTCTACGGGTCATACTCACCATGCACCTAGGTCAACTTACTGATTTCTAAATGCAGAATGTAAATAACTAACCCAAACAACGGGCCATAATCAACTTATTTCAGGCATAACTAGTGATAATTATAGGCCTCTGAGTAGCACAGGAATGGGGGCATCCAAATTGGAATTACAACATCTTCAATTTAAAATCAAATACGTTTTTCCAAATGCCAGTTTGATGCCTTAATTCCATGCTGTGTAAAACAATAGCATAACTTCCGTATCGTTTTCCAGAAATGGTCCACCTAACCGTCTAACATTAAATTTTGAAAATAGCCGAAACCAAGGTGAATATATTTGCTTATAATCACCAGCTTTCATCAAGAAAACTTTCTTCTTTATTATTTTATCATTGTAAAAAAACACATCAAATGGATATAAAAACCGAGAGAACTCATTCCATTTTGCATGTCATAATTTTCAAAAGTTTGTCAAATCTGAACTGGAAAATCGAATAATGAGCACAAGGAAAAACTAGTGCATTTATCCGATTTCTAAAACCACTCATTCAATCTAACGAAGGAGACTTTTTTGTTTTATTTTATAATCTTACTCTTTTCTATCCATGCATCAGCATGTCAAAAGTCAAATCTATATATTATCTGCTTTCCATTATTCCAAGAACATGAATAATGAAATGTTCTCCAAATCCTCATAGAACAAACCCACAATTCTTGACAATTACATGTTCTCTCAATAAATAAAAACTTTTCCTTGTCTAAATCAAATGCATGTTGCGCATCAAGCTCCATCTAGCATCGCGCCAATAGAACCAAAATATACAAGCATATCCCAATACATAAATAAAAAGTTCAAACAAATCAGGAAAATGCAAAACAAAGGCAGATCATTCTTGTGTGAGCAAGAAAATGTACATCATCATTTTTACACAAAAATCCCTACATCAAAACATAAAGATAACTAAAATCAATTCCAAACAAACGGATCTTATACATCCAAATAAAAGATCAAAAATTCCAAAATCTAATTAGAGATCTCGGGAAAAAAGAACGTACCATCAAAACATAAAGATAACTAAAATCAATTCCAAACAAACGGATCTTATACATCCAAATAAAAGATAAAAAATTCCAAAATCTAATTAGAGATCTCGGGAAAAAAGAACGTACCATCAAAACATAAAGATAGCTAAAATCAATTCCAAACAAAACAGATCTTATACATCCAAATTAAAGATAAAAAATTTCAAAATCCACTTAGAGATCTCGGGTAAAAAGAACGTACCATGAGTTCAAATTATGGAGAAACGTAATCTTTGCCTGTTTCGCAATCCCCAGTTTTTTTTTTATGAAAATAAAAAATAGCTGAGATCGATACGGATAGTAAACGAGGAAATTAGTGCAAGTATTGGTGTGAAATCAGGGTATTCAATTAGACTCCCGTAGCGTAAACAGTCAGGTGCACAATTTACATTGAGCCCTTCATTTGTTTCACTATTATTGAATTTGCCCCAAATTCTACGATTTTGTTGGTTTATGCCACACTTTTTAGGATATGAGTAAAAGTTTTTGACTCAATTAGCAGATAAATATAAAATTGATGGGTAAGAATTTAATATCTTTCGGTGAAAACAAAGATAACTGGAGTCGAAAAATATAACATTGTGTTTTAATTGAGAATGTCCAACTCCAAAGATCTTTAAAAAAAATATTGGTGTCTTTAAAAATTTAAATTTGACTTTTAAATACGACAGTTGACTTATTAAAATTTTACGAGTAATATAAATACTTACAACTTTTATAAATAGACCCACCCCCCCACCCCCCGGTTTTAAAAATATCTTCGAAATATAAAATCTTTCGACATATGTGAATAGTTATAAGCATCCAATAAAATAATTATTCAGATTCTTTAATTATTTGAACGTTGGTTATCAGAGTAAATTTCATTTGCGGTCACTGATGTTTAGCAAAATCTCTAGATGAATGAACATTAATTTAGTTAAAATTTGGTCACGAACTTCAATTTTAGTTTCAATTTTTATCGCTCTATCACTCGTTGTCTCTAAAATTAATGAAATTACTTAATTGGAAACATATTACAATAGATTTTTCACGTAATCATTACGTGACATGTCAATTTACTAATACAACACGTGGTGGCTACGTGAAAATTCAGTTACAATATGGCTGCCAACTTAGCAATGTCCATTAGTTTGGAGGACGATGGATGACAGAATTTGATATAGTGGTGAAATTTGGAATGAAATTGAAATTCAAAAACTTAATTGATGAAAAATTAAAATTTAATAACTCAATTAAAATTTTGCTGAAGGTTCAGTAATGCAGGTACAATTTACCCTAGGTGAGGATTTGATGGAATAAACATTGTAAAGTAACAGTTGAGCATTAAATTGATATGGGACCAAATAATAAATGCTCAATTGAATGTGTAAACAATTTATTAGCCCAGGTTAAGGCCCACTTTGTTTATGTCAAGACTCCTCTTGTTTTCTTTGTAAATGCTGAAAAGGAACAAAATTACTCTTTATTCATTTATTTTAAATATAGTTTACTTTTTTTTTATTAATAATATAATTAAGGGTGTGTTTGATTGGTAGCATGGAAAAAGGGTGGAAAATGAAAATATTTTCCATGTAAGTGGGAAAATCAATTCCACTATCTAGCCAAGAAAATATTTTCCAAGAAACAAGGCAAATCTATGCTTTAAATGCTTGTACCTAGAAAATGTATTAGATTTTCCATGTGCCAATCAAACAACAAAGTGGAAAAATAAAAGTCATGGATTTGACAAGATTTTCCATGGAAGTGACATTTTCCATGGAAAATGTTTGAATCAAACACACCCTAATTTTTTAATTTTAAAAAACATCCCTATTTAATTTGCGTTGTTATTAACAAATATAAATTATCGTTATAGTAATATAGAAGTTAATTGGAAAAAAAAGATAAGTAAAATTTATTATTCTAACTATAATAATTAAATAATTTTAATCCATTTGAAAATAAAAATAAATCTATTTTTATGAAAAAGATAGAGTATCAAATAAGTAGTTAATGTTACTCTTTAAAATCTATTTATTACATTATTTGGCCACTTTGCAAAATGTTTTATTGTCATAACATGTTTGTTAGTGTTTACAAGTACTTATAAGTTGGTTAAATATTATTTTTATTTATACATTTTATAGGATCCACAACTTTTATTCACACATTTTGTAGGGTCAACTGTAAATTGTCACTTTCGATGTGGAGTCCTTGCATCTTATGAATAATCTATTTTCTCTGTAGTTCCGTATGTATGCTTCTTGTAACTTTTTGGGACGAAGCTGGCATTCATCGTATCAGGATTCTGGAGTTGCTTGCTTAATATTCAACCTTTCGAACTTCTTCACCTATATTGTAACCTCTCTTCTGATGATATCATAGGGATTGATTGGTCGTCTGAGGTCAAAATTCCTTTTTCTTCGAGCTTTGTAGCATTTAATTCATCTTCGGATATATAAAATTAAACATATATTCTTTAGGGAAATATAAAATTTAATTCGATGGAGGATAAAAATATCAACAAAACTTACATATATATGTGCACAATTTATTTCATAAAATCGACTCATAATTTACAGTAACCATAGACTCCGAAAATTGAGGGGTTCTCTCTCTCTCTCTCTCTCCTCATGAAGTAGTCAAATCAAGATTCTAGCTGAATGGACGATGCAACTGTTCGAGCCCAGTATTTGAGATGTTTCTTCATGTCAGCAGCTGTAGAAGCTCTTGGAATCCTCAGGTTCAGTAATGGAGAATCAGGTCTCGTAATTAGCCACGACTCTGATAAATATGGCCTCATTATACCTCTACTCTCTTCATCTTCATCTTCATCTTCATCTTCATCTTCATCTTCATCTTCGTCATCGTGATCATGATCATGATCATCATATACATCTTTCTCTTCATTTTTGTATTCTTGAAGCCGTTGCAACCCTGGTATTAAATTCATCATCCTCTTGCTTACTTTTTCTTTCTCAAAAACGAAGCCCAAGTCCATGAATCCCTTTACTTCTTCAAGTTCAAGCTCTCCCAAGTTCTTGCAGCTCATAGTTTTCTGCAATCGTCTTACAGAACCGATGCATCTGATATTTCTCCAATACTTTTCAGCAGACAGTACTCTTTCCTTGGGTGTCGTTTCATTCTCACTTTCTGGGTTGCTCAGCTCATCCTTAAATAAATGAGTAAAATATGCAAAAACTAGTTAGTGAAACAGCAGTTTCCAGTTAATCTAGTTCATATTATATACACTACCTGTGAAACAGCAGTTTCTGATATAACCGAGGATTCTTGATCGGTGATTAATGATGTTTCGGAGTTATTATTCGACAAATTTTTAGTTGATAATTCTGAGTGGGGTAAGAGTGTTTCTTCAGGTTCTGAGAAAAGAATAATTTGGTGAAACCAGAGACGATCCATGGCCCCTAACAGACATATTACACAGTTTTCTGCTGCCATGGATTATGGATGTGGCTTAATGGGGAATCATGCAATATGTGATGATGTGGTTGTGGTTGTAGTTAAAAGGGAATCAAAATCAATACTGCAAGTCTGCAAGTCTCTTTCTATCTCTAATGGGGGGTCCTTACAGAATGCCAAATGTGGTCGTGAGTCATGGAATTTTCTTCCCCACATCTTTCACATGTTTTGTCTATGTTTCTGGTTCTGCCTCAAAGTAAAGACAAGCTCTATTTATGAAACAATCAATATAGGATCCACGTACACGGTTCTGCACCAGGTGTATATCAAAACTACAACCAATAGAGTTTGTGCTATTTTTCTTAACAAAGTTCACATTTTAAGATAATATCTGTAATTATATTCAAATTCGACCAAATAATTTAAGTATGAGAAGACGTGCGAGTATTTGACCTGATAGATGGCCTATTCCAACAACATATAATCTTGTTCAACTTCTAGCAAACCCATCTGTGATTAAACCACACAAGGCAGCAGGAGGACCACAGGTCTAATTCAGGAAAGAAAGGTAAATTACATGAACCAAATCAAAGGACCATATGAAACGTTATATGAACTCGATTGCTTCCGCACCTCTTTTTTAAGCTAGATGTTAGGTTAAAGTTAAGCTTGAGTCGTCTCTTGTGTGAACTCAAGTACCAAGGCTATACCGATGAATATTCCTTCGTCAAATATAAGAGATGCCATTTCACTCTCATAATAAGAGATTAACACACAAAGTTCTTTCCCTCTTATAATTTTACGTTGTGGGCGTGGGAATTATTGGGATATGTACTCTAATACTCGAACTCTAATAGTTAAACATTTTTAATATTATTCAATAAATATTGTTTATTTATTTATGTTTTTAAACAATTGTAATATAAGTTGGGTGTTCGATTAGAGAAGTATAGTCAAACACTTGTATTTCGATTGATAATTATTCATTCTAGACTAGAGAGCAGAGGTTGACACTGTTCTAATAAGATTGTAGGATTGACAATATGCGGTCTATCTTGATTGTGGCGAGTGGAACTCGGGAGTAGTGGCTCTAGTACACTTGGAAGAGTATTGGACATGTGTAAAGTTTGATTCTATAGCATTACTTTGCAAAGAATTAAATCACACGTGACTACTCGATGGATGACCTTAATTCGTACGGAATAGTGGTTGATATTCATGAACTCAGGGGTCTTTGATGTACTAATGAGTAAGATCAATTAATACGGTCAAATACCTCGGTATATTAGGTGCTCAAAGCAAGTGAAGTACTAAACACGTATTCACGATCATAATCCGCCATCCTATAGGAGGGTAAATCATAAATGAATCTGATTAAGTATTTTTCTTCTAAGTAGTTAAATTTGAGTTCAGCATTTTGTGACAACTAAATTAATTATGTGATTTATTCGCAAAGAATCTGTTGGAGAAAATATAAGTTTGAAGTGAGATAATAATTCGAAATGAAAAAACAGTCATTCTGGCCCAATTCTAATTATTCGATGTCCGATAAGGTAACATACATACATAGCAAGTCGAGAGGATGTATTACAAGAATACAATTTGCTTATATGATTTACATAATTCGAGAGTTCGGTCTTGAGCCTTTAGTGGAGTGAGCCCAACTAATAATTGGGTTGTACTTTGGTTCGAATTTACTGAGTCTAATTATTGGAGCCTGGATTATATATGTTCAATTGAGTCTTTTTGGTAGCTCTATATTATTTGCATAATTAAGTCCTAGTCTATCAACATGTTGACTAAGTCAACCTATTAACCAAGTCAAACTCAAATTAGATCAAAGCCAGAGTTTGGGATGACCAAGTAGTTCTAATATGATTAGAACTTGAAATTCAAGTTCTCAAGTCTCCTAGAAATCCTAGTTAGACTAGAACAAGAACAAAGTTATTTTAGGTATAGGCCTAGATGATTATACTCGAACACTGTATCATAATGTCTTGTGTTTTTAAATGTGAAAAAAGAGAGAATTTGAGATTTAATTTTTAATTTTTCTCAAAAATACTTGTATTCTAGAATTGAGATTTAGAATTTGTGGTTTTTTTTCTTTTTTGGGATACCCACACATCACTACATGTATCCTTGGGGAATGTTAAAGAAAATATAACTATCTAAGGTTAAAAGCATCGAAAAATCTATAGGCGGATAACCTTGTCTCAAACTTCATACATAATCATAATTCTTGTCAGATTTTCTTTGCAAGATTTCAAAATTAATTTTATGAGTTGGTCGAAACTGATGTACTAATTCTTTGATTCCAGTTGGTAAGAGGGATCTTGAACTAAGAAATAGACCCTAGAAGCTAAAAGAAGATATCATGAGCAATTGCAATAATTAAGTTTATTGACATTCCTGGTATAGTATAGTGGATGCTATCACGCATACAATCATACCCAATTCGGTGGAATCATTTGATCTTAAAAGAGATGTTCTATAATTTCGTATGTGATGAATGATTTCTTGGTTTCGTCCCATCATTATTAACTTGATTATTTTAGAGAATAGTAGATAGAAACAACGCTTGTAAGGAGTCCTATTAAAACCAAAGAATATAGGTCTATTTGCCATCCACACTAGAATAAATAAAGTTTTTCGGGGGGAAAAAAAACTTACTAAGAAGCTGTTTGAGAAAATATAAACTTAAGTGAGATAATAATTAGAAAGGGCAAAACAGTCATTCTGGGCCAATTCTAATTATTAAATGTATCTCGCAAGTAAGACACATACATAGCAAGTCAAAAGAATGTAATTATAGAGAATATCAATTGCTTATGTGATTTTAAAGAATTCAAAAGTTCTACATTACTAAATACATGTAATGGAGTAAGCCCATATTAATAATTGGATTGTACAGCTTGGACTAGATTGACTATATCTAATTATTGGAGCTATAATTATATATATACGTCTGATTAGGTCCCATTGGTAGCTCTACAAATAGACTAAAACGGCAAAACTTAATTATGCATATAACTAAAATTTAAGAGTTGCACAGTTGACCATCTCAAAAGGTTGACCAAAACATGTAATTTTAACTAAGTCATAAAAATAGTTGCAAAGTGATTAGAAATTGAAATTCAAGTTCAAGTTCTAAGTCACCTAAAAGTCCCAGCTAAAAGTGCTAAACTATAACAAAACCAATATTATTCTAAGTCTATATAGACCTAGATGGTTACGCATGACACCATGGACTATTCTATATTGTCTAATGATTTAAGAAGTGTGAGAAAAGAGAGAGAGAAGATTGAAAACTGTTTTTCAATTTTTCTCAAAATTCACGTGTTCTAGAATTGAGATTTGTGCTTCTTGATTTGGACGAACATATTAGTACAATCTGGTTTTTGAAGAAGATTTGAGGGTTGAAAATTATTGAAGTATGTAATTCATATCGAATGAAATACAAGTATATTAAAAGTAGGTTGGTGCCGAGATTGAGCGGAGTCGAGAGTTGCAAATTTACCTCATTTGTGCACGTTTTCATTCTCTGATTTGAAGTATATATATTACAGCACCTTACACATAAGACCAAAACTCAATCACATGTGAAGCAATGCAGGACACGGTACTATGACAAATAAATTCTCTCGAAATTGGTCCAAGTACGTATAATAAAGTGTTGGCACTCGTCATGTAGCTGAATATAAGAAATCCCCTCACTAGGATTTTACAGGAGCAACTTCATAGTAGGTAAGGTAGATAAATTTGACATAAATACGTCATAAATTCGAATTTTTCAAGACAGGGAGAGAATAACAATTAACTCAAGACCACTCTACGTCCCTCCGCGCAACCTTAGATTCAACTCCTTTATATATTATATAACCCGTCAGAGTCCTGTTGGTCTGGCGGAATTCCTTCTTTGGCCTGAATTTTTGCTTTAAAATTGTCGAACATATCTGAGCTATCGAGTTCTAAAGTAAAAGTTTTCCTTGTCAAGGTTTTAACAAAAATCTGCATCCCACCCCCGAAGCCTCAAAACAAGATGAAGAGTCAACTCCTAACTTTCTATCACGTGAATAAAATATTTGGACTAAAATTATTATAACTGTACAACAAGTCAAAGATCGAGGTTCTTTAGTAGAACATCAGAAATCATATGCGCTAATTAATAAAAAATTAATGATAAAAATGCGATAAAAAAAGTTGAGACATAAGTGCACAATAAATAAAGATTTAAGATCTTTAGGGGTCTGTTTGGAAGTTTTACAGTATCGGTTATGATAATTTTTTAAAGTACTGGTTTTGGATGTTTTGGAGGGGAACGATTATGAGTGGTTTTAGTAGCAGGTTATAAAACAATCCAACCCATGTTTGAGAGTTTATTATCTAGAGGTTCTATAAGTTTTTTAAAATAATCAAATTACATATATGTCCATACATAAAAAATAAATTTTAAAAATTTTATCATTGAAAATATAAAATTGAAAGAAATTTTAAAGAACAGCAAAAAACCACCAATTTGGAGGGTTGTGAGATACGCTCCAAATTATAACCCCTCAAAACCGGTGCTCTAAAAAATTAACAAGTACCGATTTTTTCGACCCTTCGTAAATGGTACCACTCAAAACTGGTGGGGGAAAAAAATCTCAAGCAGGTCCCTAGTAAATTTAAAAAGTAGTAAAACAAAAAAACAAAAAACAAGAAAAGTGTGGTGACAATAAAACTACCATTCCATAAGATAAACTTTTTTGTAAATGACCTTTTATTTCGATAAACTAGATTGGTCAAAATCAACTGTGATTAAGCCAAATAAAATACAATTGATTCCAAAGACAAGGTTAGAGATGCATATAAGAACATGTTGAAGTTAACAATTAACACAATTATGTTACATAGGCTCTTTTTAACTCTCTTTCTCAACTGATGATCATTTCCATGCAATTTGATTTGAGAAAAACTAAGACGTGAATGAAATGAAAGTAACAATGCGATTTACACAAATAAAGCTAATTTAACAGTTACGTATGTTTAAAAAGTAGGACAAGAACAAAGTAATTTTAATTCTTTAAATTATAAAATTTATAAATTACATTTTTTATTTTTATACTATATGATACATGACATGTCGAACACTTGCTCGAAGAGTATACCTAAAGTATCACTTGAGCATTAGAAGTTAAAGAAATATATAAAATGGAGATTTGCAATTTTTGTGTCAAATTTTTTCAATTTGTTACTAATCTATCTCCAACTAATTTTTATAACACCAGACATATCAACTTTTCAATTAATTACAAATCACGTCTCTAATCACAGATGATGACGAATTTGTCATCCTCTTAAATAAACAAAAATAAAGGAAAACTAAAAACAACAAAAAAATAAGAAAAATTACAAAAGAAAAATTGCAAAAAAAAAAAAAAAATCATAACTTTTTAAAAAGCACAAAGTATCTTTTTTCTCACACATTCTACCCCCGCCCACCCACCCACCTCCCTCCTCTACGCCGCCACCAATACACCACAACCCCTCAATCTGTCATTAATGGTAGATTTAAGATAAGAAAATTTCGTCTCTTTAAATTTGCCATTAAATATTCATTAGTACTATAAATTAATCAAGTTCACGATCGACTAGATTGTCACTGCAACTAGAAATGGTGATGTGAGTTTCTTTCATTTTCATTATATTTTTAATTTAGTCCAAGATCTACATAAAGATAAACACCGATTCCTGTTTTTATATTGTGAGTTTTGAAAATCTTGAATTTTTTTTTTCCTAAATGGCTGCTAATATGGGGAGTAGTTTTGCATTAGGTTCTTGGATTCAATTCAAGGATTCAAAAAAGAATGTGAAAAATGGGTTTAGGGTTTCATGTGTTTATTCATCTTCTACTATTGGTGATCTATGAAAGACTCTTAAGATTCACCGTGATGCTTTTGAATTTGAAGTCAAAAAAGCTTACAAAAAAACTTGCTATTCAAATTAATTTCTTGAAAGATTCTTATGAAAATCTTTTTTTTTCTTAATGTGTATTTTTAGATTTTTGAAACTATGAATCTTGAAATTGAATTTTGAAATGGTGATCTTCTTTATTATCCCATCATCTTGGTTGTGGGAGGGTGGGTAACTTTTTGAAAAATTATAGTACTTCTTTTACACTTTTTTCTATTTTTTGTTGTTTTTAACTTTCTTTTTATTTTTGTTTATTTAAAGTGGAGAGTAAATCTATAATTATCTGTCATTAGGGACGAAATTTTCACTTAATTGAAAGGTTGAGGATATTTGATGCTATAAAAATTGGTTGGAGATAAATTAGTAACATATTGAAAAATTTGAAGATGAAAATTACAAATTTTCCTATATAAAAAAGTAGTAGATCCATGCATCCCATCCCGTTCTCCTACCCACAGTAGGCAAGAGAAATTTTGCCAACTGCCTATGTGGCCCTACCTACGTGGCGTGCTCAGTCAGAATCAAATGGCTCAAGTGGCAAGGTACCATTTCAGCAAAAATAAATAAATAAATTAACCAGCAATCATTTCAAAGACCCCACCCGACCCCGTCGGAATCTGAAGCCATAGCCACCACTACTTACGTCGAAATTTGACACCACTACCGTCGCCGTACTCGCAACTCACACCAGAACCACCACTTTATTGGTCGTACTAACAACACTCGTCTCTGGAACCACAACGTTCGTCTCGTCGGACCCACCACTCCTCAGTCGCTGGACCCACCAGATTGCCCTGATCACCACGACCTAACCGGAAGTACAAAATTTTTTTCCAACTTGCAACCAATCAAGTTGAAGTTTTCAATAGCAGCACATGAAGTTTTTTGTATTTTGAAACTGGAATTTGTGAAATGTTTGAAAATAATAGTACGCGAATTCAAGTATTCAAGAATTTCGGCGTGAGTGGCTGTGGCTCCGGCGAGTAACGAGGGAAGAGGGGGTTTTGGTGAGGAAGGGAGGGTTTGGTGGGTTATTTTATTTTATTTTTTTGTCTGCTGAAGTGGCACCCAGCCACTTGGGCCATTTGATTTTGACTGGGCACGCCACATAGGCAATGGACAAAATTTCTCTTGCCCAATGTGGGGGCGGGAGAACGGGACTGTTCATGCATCACATGGTGGAGAAATGCAATTTAATAACAAGAAATAAAAGATTATGGCAATAAAGGAATCTTCTAAAGATTGGCATTTGCCTTGAAAAGTCTTGTTTAAGAGTATTCATTTCCTCCATTTGTTTCAGAGTCTTAAACCCCACATATTTACAAGAAGTTCATGTAAATTATAGAGAAACTTAAATACACAAGTTCTCCTTCACACTGTCATCCAGAGCAGAAGCCTTGCAGATAGGACACATGTTCTTGATTGACAACCATTTCCGGATACAGGCGACGTGAAAATCATGCCCGCATACTTTCAGTCTCCCGACATCATCTGTGTTGTTGTATTCTTCCTGTTAAAACACAAACATTTAAGAGTTTTCTTTTCCAACGCGCAAGGTAATAAAATAACTAAACACAGCAGGAAGCATATAAACATATGCAAATAAAAACTCTGAACAAAGACGTGATAGTAAAAGGACCCAGGTTAAAGACAATTGTGGTCAGCGGTAACTGGAAACTAAATTTCATTTTGGTCACTGAAGTTAAACTTCATGACATTAGATCATTTTGACCATATCCACTAGTTTGACTACTTGTAAAGCAGTAAAGGTAACATGACAATCTGGTTATTCGCTAACTAAGCTGCCAACTAGCAATCAGACAGACGGAATGACCAAATTGTAACAAATGTTTACGTGACAATTCAAAACAAAATAAAGTTTAGCAACAAACATGAAATTACGCTAGAAGTTCAGAACTGCCATTATTTTAACCGAATGTGTGAAGTATGGCTGTGTGGGGTTCTCACCAGACAGATAACACACGTTCCTTGCTGGAATTGGTCCGACGAATAATAGACTGACCCCATCAAACACTTCGAAATTGAATTATCAGACAAGCCAGTGTTTACATTGCCAATCCTCTCCCCCAGTGCAAGGAGTTCCTGCTCGACCCATTATATATTTTAGTAACCAAAATAACACAGGAACAACCATAGGAGAAAATGAGAGCATTACAAGACCTCATAGCTCATATTGTCAATGTCAAGTCTCATGTCTCCATGCTGATCGTACAAATTTCTGGATCCATAAAATACGGAGTGGTCCACAACCACAACACCCTGGAATACAAATATGTATATAGTCCAGTTAGTAATTATTAGTGAACTGAGAGTACAAGGACATAAATATAAATAATGACTGAATTTTGGTCTTGCACAAATGGTCACGTGGAAGCATTAAAACGGAACAATATTTTGCTCAGAAGGTCAAGGACTTGACATTGTGTGGTTCATAACCTTCAAATATAAGCACAAATGCACCATCACAAGTAGAAAGATGCACTCACATGAATCATCCATTAAACTTAGTTTCATTTTGAAAATAAATTTCAGGACTCCCATCACAAGATTTATTCTACACTCACGTGAATCACCATGAACTCTTCTTTCATCTTCTCCTTTTTCTATTCATTTAACTCTCCTACATTATTTATTTTACTATGCAGGGTGAGTTTGGTTGTGGAAACGAGGAAAGAAGGTGAATCCAGAAATAGCACACATTCCATAAGAAGGCATCCTTAAAAATTTAAGCAATGATTAGCCAAATTGAAACTGGCCTGGAACATTAGAGCTGTTCTCTTTGTTGTTTTGATGCAGTTTTCAGTTTTGCAAAACACCCAAAACTTGTTTACTTCATTTTCGAAAACAATGTTAAATTTATAACACAAAACAAGTTTTTGACGTTTTGAGTGAAATCGTGGAAAACCCTCAAAACAAGGAAAACAAAATTTTTTAAATAAAAATTTATATAAACAAAAATTTTAAAAATATAAAATTATAAAAAAACAAAAATTCTAAAAACTGAAATTATAAATTCTTAAAAAAAAAAAATTTAAAAAAAATAAAATTCTAAAAAAATAAGATGGTGTTCTCTTTGCGTTTCAACTTTGTGTTTTAAGTTTTAAATTTATTTTGAGTTTTGTGTTTTGAGTGTCTGTTTTGAGATTTATGAAAATACGTTCTTTTGGAATTTTCGAAAATTCTCTCAAAACAGAAAACTCGATAACGCGTTTACTTGAAAATTTTTAGAATGTTTTTATAATATTTTATACAAACAATTATTGATTATTCAATACCTTAACAAGTATATTTATAAATTATCAACTCTAATATACGAATAGGCATCAAACCAAGCCAAAAGATGCCAAAAAAAACTAAAACGTCACCGGAATTTTTAAAAAAAAATTGATGAAATTATTGTACTGGGCGAACGCCAAATACAATATTTCCTTAACTGTTGCCAACAGTTGATAGCCTAAAATGTTAAAAAAAAAAAAGGCGCGGATGTGATTCGAAAAGCAAACCTCATTTCCAAAACACGCATTTTGGCCGTTTTGGAACTTAACCATGTTTTGTGAAGAAAACGCAGAAAATGATAAAATCATCATTTTCCATTTCTTTTGTAGTTTTTTTGGGTGTTTTGGAAAATACATTTTTGAAAATAGATAGATAAACACATTTTCACTATTTTCAAAAACAGAAAACTAAAAACGGGTTGAAAATAGCAAAGAGAACACACCCTAAAATTTTAAAAAATAAAATATAAAATATAAAATTTTAAAAAAATAAAAATTCTAATAAAATTTATATAAAAAAATTCTAAAAAATATAAATTATAAAAAATAAAATATAAAAAATAAAATTATAAAAAAGTAAAAAATATTTAAAATTCTATAAAAATGAAAATTCTAAATACTAAAAAATAATTCAAACCCTTATTGGTTATTTAAGTCATTAATTTTTATTTTTTATTTTGTTAATTTATTATTTGTTTGTATTTTATTTTTGTACAAAAAAAAAATATTGTAAGATTCACTGATTTTAAAATGTATATATTAATTTTATCATAAATTAATATAAATTTTTCTACTAATATATTTTTTCTATTTTACTGAATAATCAAATTTATTGAATAAAATGATATAAAATAACTTTCTCCAAATTCCAAACAGAACATGTTTTCCAGTTTCTATTTTCAGAAATGGTTTTTCAGAATAACAAACCAAACGCATTTTCAGCAATCTTAAAATAGACTCAAAATAGAAAAATAAAAATGAATTCAAAACTCAAAACTCTTAACTAAAATAAAAAGAGAACAGCCCCTTATTGACTTGAAAATGAAGATACCAAGCCCTTACCCATGACAAGCAAAGATGTCATATCAATATTCAATGGTAACAAAATTTCAATAAAACGCAATGATAGACCTCTGCAGCTTCAGGGAAATAAATGGAGAAGAGGGGAAAGAAATATAAGACGAGAAGATGAGGAAGGCGGCTGCATATGTAGGCTGTGATGGGAGGCTGCAGGGAAGAAAAACCAATGAAGAAGGGGAAGATAATAAGAAAAGAAGAAAGGAAAAGAAAGAGAGAGGAAAAAGACAAAATAGAGAAGGAAAATGAAAATCACATGAAGTAAAAACAAAGATGGTGTGAAGTTTTATTCTGTATATATTAAATCTTTTGGTATTCAGTGAATCATGTTCAACTATCAATAGAAGAGCAACTTTCTTCCAATTACATAAAATCCCTATCGAGTAAATAAGAGCCACAGTTCTTGAAGAAGATTTATGCACATACCTCAGGTGTCAGTCGATCCTGGAGACTTGCCTCCCCAGTAAATGATCTATGTCTGTCACTTGACATCAAAGTTCTTCCATTTCTGTCAATGTTGGGCAATCTTACAGTGGAAAAGGCTCGTGGATGTCTCAAGTGAAAACTTTCTGCAACCGTTTGTGGCCCTTCATCGGACACAGCCACATGTCCAGGGCGGAGGTTGCTTGAAGAAGCCCTGAAAGTTGGGGCAGACCTTTGGCTGTAACTGCTTCGAACTCCTCTAACAGATTGACCCAAGTTACCGTGTACATTTTGAGGAATAGTGTTTCTGTTAGAGGCAACATCATTGCGGTACCCACCAATCTCAAGAGGAGCACCAGGATGACTGTTTACCGCATTTAGAGGGTTGGGTTCATGACTCAAGAAACTGGAACCTGCAATTTCGAGATGACAAGATCTTCGTAAGACACATAGTATTACTGGCATGATGAAGTAAACCATAAACATTACCTGGGGCAAAAGCCATCCCATGACCAGCAGGTGATACGTGGCTATGATTCCATTCCCTTGTTGGAGCATTTGAGCTCTGTCCCCAGAAATCTACTGGGCTAGATTGATCAGAAGACTGACTAGAAAGAGAATGATACAAAGGATTGCTTGAAAAATGGGTCCTGGCCAGATTGGTTTCCAAGTCAACTGAAGGTCTAATTCTCACATTCCTCGGCATGCCTTCGGCACCAATAGAGAGGCTATTACCTCTATAACAGGGAGGACACTCCCAAGGTGTACGGTGAGATTCTGTACTCTGCTTCTCCTGCCATGAGTCACTAGGCAAGGAGAGATTGGATGAACTTCCAACATCGTAATATCTGCCTGTAATGCCTCTCTCACACACTGCAGGGATTCCAGGGCTTTTTCGCTTGTATGGTACTCTTTCATTGCCCATTGTCAGATCAAAAAACCCACCATCTACACCAGGGACTGTTGGCCCCCCAAGATTGGATGAAGATGCATGATGAGAATAATCTTGATGCACGTGGAAGGTTCCATTAGCAGAGTGATGAAGAAATGGATCATGAGATGGTCCAGGAGCCTGTGGTTGATAATGTGGCATTTCAGCATTGAGATTAGAGGAAGAGTATGCACTCGACCTCGGAGCAGGAGTCCACTGAGAAGTAAAATGTCCACCTGGAATTGTCATATTATCCACGGGACGTACGTGAGAACTGGTTTCAGAAACACCAGCCCTCGCTGCAAAACAAAACAGAATAACTCCATAAGGCAAGAGATTTATGCAGACACAGAAAGCTTGGGACAAACAAGACCAAGTACAATCACAATTGGCTGAGAGTACTAGAGTTACATCAATGAGACCTAACCTCTGTTGTTGTACAAATAGCTGCCCTTAAATTTCAAACCACAACTTTGTGGTTTCTAATCCAAGCATGATAGATAAGTGACCTACTAGAAGACCGTACATAATGGCCAAAATCTCATTTGTCATTCCCCACAAACTTATAGCTGCAATGGATGGTCCTATCTGGAAGAATAACTTACTCAAGGCTTTAACAACCCTAACAAGAATAACGAAATCATTTCCTATGAAAAATAAGTCACAGGTGTCACCAACATCAAATTGTAAATATTCTAAGATGATTATTTGCAAATGTAAGCTTCGTTTTAACTAGCAGTCAGTTCTTGTGAAGGAAAAAGATAAATTAATGAACCAACAACTTCATATCCCCTTCCAATAGAAACACATGTCATAACAATGACAGTACAAGGAATTTAAACCATAAGTTAATATTTATACCCATATGCATGTAAGGTTGTTCTGCATGATTCCATCCCTGATCATTATCAGTGTCAAAAATATGAGATGCATTGAATGTGTGTCTCTCCATAGCTGTCTAAGATACAGTGCAGAACGTTATTTATCTAGCAAACCGAAACCTGCATTTGATCACAAGTTATCAGTATGCATAATTCACCGTGAGAAAAAAAGTCCATCAGATAGGGGGAATAATTGTAAGTTAGTTGTGCAAGTAATAGACCGTTTTTATATCAAAACCAAAAACGTAGTGGGATGACTGTAATCAAGAATATGTTATATAAACAAAAGTGCAGCCTTTTATGCTACACTGTCTTCCTTTCTCTTCGTATATAAACAAGCAGTAAAATTACTCTGAAGTATGGGAAAAATCAAGGAGTCCATATCCACAGTCTTATGAGACACATCAAGGTTATCAACCCTCCCTGATTAAGACAGATAAATACATTAAGAATGGTACACCTACCATAAAATAATGGAAAGTTCACCTCTTAAAAACTTCAGACTTCTCACATTATAGCATTCATCTCAATCATGCCTAAGTACTGAAATTGCTCCCCAGGCCATGAACCATGTATGCCAATGAAATTATCCATTAATATTGATGAATATAGATGACAAATATCTCAATAACCACTTTTACTCACCTTAAGAAAAGAGTATGACTAGTGTGGGCTCGTGTGTATGACACACTCTTCAGCCTTATAGAACACAAAAAAGGGTAGAGATGAGTGTGCACTGACACGTGCCTAAAAGAAATCTGACAAACCAAACATATAGGTCCAGTAAGAAATCAAATGGATTGTGCAGGGAATTTTCGTGATAATTAAAATCTTTTATTTCCAGAAGCACCAGTTAGTAACCTATATCATGCCGTGCCTTTTGGGTCTTTGCAAAATATTCCGACCTCCGAGACAATTACCTACACTATTCATGTAACTTAATATAGATCCTTGGCATCATCTGTACCTTAGAAATGGTGTAAGGCCACAACAAAAAGTATGTGATGCAGCAATCAAAGTATATTCGAGGCGAAAAAGGAATTAAATTAATTAGGGTTTCTTTAATTCTAGTTTGTGTTAGATTAGGTTTATTTCCTTCCTTAGTTTCCTACTTAGATTATATTTGTTTAAATTCCTACTTAGGTTAGGATTGTTTAAACCTCTATTAAGTTAACACCTTGTTTATTGAATACAATTACAACTTCCTCTCGTCTCTCTCTCTTCTTCTCTCTTCAATTCTTCTCAATTCTCATAAATTGATGATTGTTAATCTTTTTTTCTAGCATCCGTCGTCATTACGACAGTGTTTTTATAAAAGATATATTCTTTCAGATAAAAGATGACGGCAACAAGAACCTTCAGGGAAACAACATTGACAAATAGCAGAAGATTTGAAGTTACCCCCATCCTCCTCCTTACACACATAGCATGTAGGAAGATTTAGGAGGTATTAGAGATAACATACTCTAGTCCTCCTTTGTTCACCTTTACAACAGGAAAATATAATCACCGACTGTTTACTCGATAACTTTGAGGGACCAAGAAGACTATGCTTTCGAAATCTATGGTGTGCTCCTGAATTATTCACCGATTGCAAATCCACGCATATAATTCAAAACAAAATGTAATTATAAGAGCAACAATGGATTAATGATTTCACACTGAAATAGTTGTGTTTAGCAAGTTCGGCAAACCATATAGTTCCATATCTTGGTTGCTTTGAACCTCAAATGAGCAAAATGACCAGTGTAGACCATGTGTGAGATGTTAGCAATAACCTAAAACGGTGTATTCTTTCTCCTAGGTTAATAGTTGCAGTACTAACATATAAGAGCGCCCTTCTAATTTTGGAACCAATAAATTCCAAGAAGGTATAAGGACCATGGCAGAGTCTGACCTTTAAATTTTGATATCCATAACTTTCAAGAAGGCATAAGAACTGGGCCATATTCTGAAACTCTTTCCGATGCTTCCATCAATATATTAAATGTTTTATGATTCAAACATAAAAGTAAGAATTGCTTTCTTAAAAATATAATTCATTAACATTCTTCTATGATTTGCAGAATAGAAGAAAGAACAAAGCATTAACTAGTAAAGGACTTAAAAAATCTTCAATGATTCTGTAGGAAAAAACTATATTTCTTTTATAAGGCTTAATTACAGACGCGACATGTTCTCTACTGATGAGGTTTTTCAAGTGATTCTAAATATATAAAGCTCTGGATCAAGAAAGCGAAGTCATCAATATAGAATTCATACCTTCATTTCCCCCTACCATCATTTATTTTAACTTTAACTGAATTTTCTCTCATCTCTTATATAAGACTGTTTTTCTATATCTCCAATATGTACTAACAAAACTAGTCTTAACAACATACATTCTCATGTTACTTCTGTACTAGACATTGTCAAAGTCTAATGTTACAAGAATTCCTCAACATGTCTCATCTCGTGGTGAGACGTCAGGAGGCACTTATTGGTTAGTGAAGTCACTAAGCTCCACATTTCTCATTAAACTCCTGTATACAACCTAGTGTAGGTTCATATCTCCATCAGATGGTCTTAGATGGAGCTGCTTTTTCATTAATATTAAGTGAAGGCGCAGAGCTTCATTGAATCTCCCATTAAGTGACATCCAAGGATTGGATAGATCACAAAAATGAGGACTTTCTTACTAGTTAAGAATCACTTAAATTAAAAAATAAGTCAAGATGGAAAGCTTCCATGCCTCAGTGATCAGTGGTGAACTTCATGAAACTTTAATTAGTATGTAAACAGTCTTTCAATATTTTCGATATTTCAAGGAAACATTACAAAACTTAACAAGTCCTACTCAGCTTCTTCACCTTACTAACATAAGAGAACATACACATTTCCCTTAGATTACATTGTCTATGGATCACAACTGAAGGATGTGATAATTTCATTAAAGACGCATCCAACTTGACCGTCCACCAAAAATTTAGATTAAATTCCAGAATTTCATTTTCATCAATAAGGACTAATACTGGTGATCTTCAAATTCTAGACCACTAAATAATATTTACCATTGATCAAAATTTTCCTACATTGACATAAACAAAACATAAATTAAAAACAGAAACCATTTGTTCCACAGAAATTCCGAGACTTAGTTTCACTATCCAAATGATTCAACATCATAAGAAGTAATATCAATGAAGCTTAATCATAAAATGTTTCAAACAATCTTCTCAATTAAAAAAAAATGGCAAAAGTACCCTGGCATAATCTACAAACCAGGACTGAAAGATGTCAAGTAGAAAAGATCCAACATCATATTCTAGAACGAATTTTAGGTCCTCTAGTATGGCCGCAAACTAATACACAAGGTGAAAGATCAGAAAATACTCCAAAAATAAATCATACTCCAATAAATTAGTTGGAAAAAGTCAAATAATAGACTGTAGATTATAAATGCAAACTATACACAACTTCAAGGTCTTCCATGACAGCATTTGTTTCGACCAAACGAAGAAAAAATGTCATTTAAAGATTTGAACAAATCTTTTGACGACTAAATGATAATTAATTACAAAATTTCACCAGTCTCATAGAGCGTTGGGGCGTTCAAGCACCCTAGAAAACCAAAATGAACCCTTGAGCTAATAAAGTTATCATGCATCAGTCTCTGTGAGAAGAAGCTTGTCCACCGATATGGAGGATTGAATACCCCTAAAGGCAAGAAGGATGTTCTGAGTATATCCAAACGACAGCATTCATCTTCTACTATCACGCCACAGGAAAACATGCCAGCAGAAAGATTAAGTGGACATGAGAACTCTGGTAAACTATGTTGGCAGCTCTCCATCTAACTATTTGTGTAATGATGTGGGTGTGCTATATAACAAGTCTCATGCCCTAAAAATAGGTAACATCCAAAAGGCATCAAGACTTAACTTACTTTTATGAAGCAGTGACATATCCACTAACCATCCAATGATCTTGATTGCTATCTTTAGATATTCTCAGTCACCACTCAAGTAAGATTACAACTTCTAAACTTTATCTTAAGCGTCACTAGCTCAACAGAATCAACTAAATGGATGATCAACCAGCACGTAACTGAATCCAAGGAACTGTTGCCAACAAGCGAAGAAAGTAGATATTCATTTCAAGAGCTTATATCCAGCTTCTCTATATATAGATCTCCAGAAGCATAGTAGCCACAAGCCAATCTCACATTCCCCCACCATACAATTGATCATATACAGATGTCCGACCAGCAAACATTTATAGTTGAACCCAACTCAATACATCAATTCCCTGTTACCCAATTGCAATGAGAAAACAGCTCATTAATATAACATCACTAGCCATAGAAATGCTTTTATAACGTTAGTGTTCCAATGACACTCGTCTGGCATCATGAGACATGGAGACAAAAAATTTGCCAGTCCCCTCACAGCAAAAATATCCCCATACACCAAAATGTATCTGGATTCATTTATCAACAATTAGTGTCCGTCCTTGGAATTAATTGCAAGGGGCTTGCAGTGGAGCCTCACTTCATTGGAGCAGAAAAGCAAGAAATTATAGTGTTATTAACTGCAAGGGATTTGCAGTGGAACATCATGACGTTGGAGCAGAATGTTCGATGGTCAAATAAATTCCACAAGGCAAGAATTTATAGAGTTCTGCCAAAATTGACAATACGATATCCTATATTTGCTTGTCCAATTCAAAGGCTGTTGCATAAGACACTGCAAAAGTGGCAGGTCAATCTAATGATTCTTGAAGGGAACACCAGATATCAAATCAAATCTGTACACCAGTCATCCAGATTGAACAAAAAAGTGCCTGCAATACGATTTGTGATTCAGATTCTTCATATTAGTGAGACTAAGTAGCTATCCACTAAATGTGTCCTATATATGGCTAGGATACTGGTGATTACCCGATTTCTCCAAATTAAATTGTCACTGAGCTACAAAAGACGTATACAACCAGGTATTCAATATTTTGTCCATATCCCACCAGTACTAAGTCATGATTTAAGAACAGTGTAAAAAAAAATTTACCATTAAAATGAGTATTAAACTACAAGCAACCGTTAAAAACTGATCTAATCTAAGGAAGTTTGTTGTTGAAAGCAATTATCAGGAAAGGGAGCAGGGGTCAAGATATCTCACCTGCAAGTTATACCCCTCACTCCACCGGCTTCACTAACTCATGTTCATTTTAAATGCAAAAGGAGATGCACGGAAATGATATGCAGTCATGGTCCCCAAATACAGGATCAAGGAACTTGAAAAGGCCCTAAGTTTGGCCTATTAACATATATAGATTCTTACATATCAAAGGTCATATCCTCCATCAGTACATGCCACCAGCAACCCTTGCCTGCATAATCAAAACATCTAAACCTATTTGTTCTGAAGTTAAGGAAAAATACTAGCACAAATGGTGTCTGAACTTCGGACCTAGGGAAGAAATCGTGAACAAAAACAAAAACTGATCATGGTGTGAAAGCTGAGAAAATATGTGGAGGGAAATAGACACAAAATGCAAAGACTTTTTACAAAGATAAAAATGACATTTCATTGCTGGTAGTGCTTAAGGTGCATATAAGTATGCACATGCTCTTCCTCTGATAACTCACTGACAAGTTCCCAGAGTTGTCACAATTCCTTTGAGACTCTTAACTAATCTAAGTTGACTGAGTGAAGTCAAGTCGAGTCCATTTGATTTTTAAAACAATGGTAACAAGGTATTTTGATGTTACGGTCTAAAAAATGCATAAAATTACAAATAAAACCAGGCTCTTGTGCAGACCAAACATTGATCAACTAGTTGATGTGCCTTATTTTTCAAACATAAGGGGTTTTTCAATGGAGGGGAGGGGGGAAGGATGGTAAATTTCCCTTACAGAAAGATACGGGCTGGTAAATTATCTTTTACCCAATACCCCTTATTTTTCAAACATAAGGGGGTTTTCAATGGAGGGGAGGGGGGGAAGGATGGTAAATTTCCCTTACAGAAAGATATGGGGAGGTAAATTATCTTTTACCCAATACCAGAGACTCTATTAATGTTCGTGAAAATTTAAAAGAAACTATAGTGAGAAATTATAGTGAAAGTTAATGTTCGTAATTGCCTTTTACCCAATAACAGAGGGTAAATCCACCTTCAATGACCTATACTGTCACCTTTAATTGTTTAGTTAGCGATTCAAAAGACCAAGAAACTATAGTGAGAAAAGGAGGTACTAGCACATTAGTTTGCTTCAGAAAGCGCATCTGCACGTATAAAATAACACTTGTTAAATACAAATGATCAATTGAGAATACAATTAAGGAAAATCCTTTAACTCGTTTGATCCAAAATGTAACAATGAGAAGAGCTAAATTCTTTAAAAAAATAAAAAATAAAAAAAAAGAGAACACCAAACCAAACATTTTATTTACTGACGTTGCCATAATAAAGCAATCTAAGAAAGAAATTAATTTAATTCCAATTTACCATAGATGCCATACACCCACAACATAAAAAAATGTATTTTACGGGAGCAAATACGTATGACCATAAACAACACAGACCATTTATAAAAGGGAAAAATACCAACAAATAGCATAGTGACAGAACATCTCTGCCAATATCGGTAAAATCACGAAGCAGTTCAAACTTAAAAGAATAAACACGGACAACAACAATTGATGAACCACTGGAAAATTAAAACAAGAAATACGAAAATCGGATGTAGGCAACGAAGATATACACATTCATATCGTGATCATAAATTAAATAAAAAGAGGCACGTTAAAAAATCAAGAAAATTCAGGCTACCGACTTCCGATCAGAAAAAAGGAAGTTTAAGCAAGCCAAAGAGGTTTAAAAATAATTAATCGGAAAAATGCAAAAATTTCGCGTAATCAAGCAAACGAATACATAACAAAATATCGAAAATTCATGTAAAAACGGACAATCAGACGGAGAATTTTGCTAGGAAAAAAAACTAACCTCGTGTAATCGATGATCGGGCGATTAAGATGAATGATCAATTGAAAACAGTGTATATATAGATACAATAGACCCACGAGAACACGGCACAGATAGAGATAGAGAGAGAGAGAGAGAGATTATATAGAGGTTGACTCATGAATCCGCAATGCCTCTGCTGGGTGGATCATTGCAGAAGATTAGATAAAAGAATAAATAAATACTAAGTGGAGGATGGGTATGTAATAAAAGGTAAATAGCACCGGGTCCCAAATCTTTTAACCTTCTGACGATGGAGTCATGAACTTTTAATTCCTAGTACTCAGGTCCTTAACCTATGAAACGTTAGGGCACGAGATCCTTTTTTAATAGAAACTGTCAGTTTGACCGTTAAATAGTCAAAAATTTGTTAAACAGACCATTTTACCCTTAAATTGAATGATAAAAAAGAATAGAAAAACAAAAATTGCAACTAAACTCCAACCAACCAAAAAAAAAAAAAATTGCAACTAACTCCAATCCAACCTCATCTTCTTCTCCAAATCGCCGCCGCCTGTCACCATCCACTGAAAAACCATTTTCACCAACCATTACAAATATGAACTAAACTCGAAATACAATTACACATTACAAATATTTAAACAATGAATACACGCCTTAGTAGTGTAAGTGATGTTTTCAAGCTCGCAATTCCAGTTATCCTCGCACTCCACCATGATGCCTCTATAAAGCTTGCCACTCTTCAACTCGACTGTCACCACGTGCCCTGACGCCTCGTGCAGTAGCTTCATTAGAATCCCTAAACTTCGACTCATTTTAATTTCTCAAAATTTTTTTACTGATTCCCTTCGTTTTTCTTCTGATTCTGCAGTCGTATATGCGTGGAAATTTTTCAAAAAGGAGATTAGGGTTTTTTGGGTAATGAGGAGAAATGAGGGTTTATTCAACGATGGGGTAATGGGGATGTGGGGGTTTAGGGTTGGGAAAATCAACTGTGCTTTTGTAATTAAAAAATGGTTTTTCAGTGGTAGGTGGTGACGGGCTGCGGCGATTAAGAGAAGAAGATGAGGTTGGATTGAAGGTTAATTGCAATTTTTTTTTTCCTTTTTTTTTCATTTAATTTAAAGATAAAATGGTTCGTTTAACAAAATTTTGACTATTTAACCATCCAACTGACGATTTCTGCCAAAAAAAGATCTTGGGTGCTAACGTTTCATAGGTAAAGGACATGGATACTAGAAATTAAAAATTTGAGACTCTATTATCACAAGGTCAAAAAGTTTGGGGACCTTCAGTACTATTTACCCTATAACAAATTAAAGTTGCAAGTTAGGGCAAATTTTGGAATTTTGGTGGATGGGCCCATATAGGAAAATTGGAGAAGACATATTTTAGAAAGAAAATTGTCATTTTTAAGAAAAAAAGAATGGGCATATTAGATTTGTGGATGTTTAGTTATGGCAACTGGGTGGATCAGTCATTTCTATCTGTCCCATCAAAAAGTTTCAGGAAGCGGGGCAGGACTAAAATTTCTCATTTGTTTTAGTTTAATTATTTATTTATTTTTTAAATATAACTTAAAATTTAAAATCATAAAATAAAAAGTTGGGGCGTGTTCGAAAAATTTGAAGCGAGACCATGTTCCTCATCCCTTCTCTGATTGACTAATAGGGCGGGGCGAGAATAGAGTATTTTGTCATCCCTTCGTTTCATACTAAATTTCAACAAGTTGTTTCAATTTTATTTGATGTCCTTTAAAGCACCAAGGAAAATGTCACTTGTTTCCGTCTTATAATCAAAATTTTATTGGACTTATCTGTCAATTTTTATTGATTTTTACGTTTCTTATTTTCACTTCTGTTTTCAAACTTCATTTAAGATTCACATGCATCTCATTTGATGAAGAAGATTTCATAACTAGGCAAAAGAGAAAGCATGAGAAATAAGCACATGAAAGATCAAAACGGTAACCAAAAAAAAAATGTAACTTATCATTAGTGGTGATCGTCGTCTCCACATTTGGTCAATGAAGCTATGATGTACTTTTATTTATTGAATAGTAGAATAAATAACGATGGTGATAAATAATATTAATCGAAGAAATAAATGCTAATTTTTTTATATTCATATTTTAAATTTTTTATTTGTAATTCAGTTTGAATGTGACATCATTTTCTTAAATCTTATTCATTGCATGATATAACATTTTTTTCTATTTTTATTTTAATAATTTAATTTAAAATGGGGGTATAACCATCGTTTTCTAAAATCATGTATAACATATGAGATATGAGCGGTCAATTAACAAATTTTGTGAGGAAACGTAAATGTTGATAAGGTAAAGAGCATGAGTTTAATCAATGTAGATTATTAAATTGAACAAAAACCGACGTATTATTACTAAATACAAAAAATGACCATAAGTGTTGAATTTATTTATAAATATTGTAGAAAAGTACTAGTATGAACAGACATTCAAAATAAAAAATTTTTACAATTTACTATGTGAAAATTTAATTGTGTCATACGGGATTAGTAATAGAATTTTTATTTTCTTCAGCGATGTTTAAACTTATTTATAATGTTTATTTATTAAGTTGATTGTTCATAAATTTGTGATGTGTAGGAAATACACGGCAGAGAACAATTGGTGCATTGTATTAGGTTTCAAAAGAAATCAATTTCTCTTGGTGCATTGTATTAGGTAGGTGTCAAATATAAGTATTTTTTCCTTAAAAGAGTGTCTATTTTAATGAATTAATTTAGTTGTGCATTTTATTAGGTATCCTAAAAAAAAAAATAGTGTTCCTTTTAATGAATAAATTGAAATGTATATAAATTTATGGGTAATTAGCACATTTCGTCTTTATCGTTTGATCTCATTGTGCAAAGCGTCCTTATCGTTTGGATTTTGATATTTGGATCCCTAAATAAATATTTCTTTGCAAAAAAGGTTCATACCATCCATATCCGTTTGCCGTTAAAATTATCAAAATGCTTAATTGGCGCAAATAAATCCAAATGATAGAAATGACTTGCACAAAAAAACAGTAAACGATAAGAACGTTTTGCCACACAAACATTTAAAGTCAAATTTTTGGTTTTCTTTTTCTTGCAATTATAAAATTCAACTAAATCAGATAAATTACATACATTGTAATATTACACTTAAACATAGTGAGAAAAACTCATAGACATTACAAAAACTTGACACATCCAAGTAAATGTATGCCACCATATATGCATTCTTGCATAGTATATTTTACAAACAATAGAAACAAAGTATGTCATGGTGGAAATGATACTTGGTTTGCTTATATCCATAAATGCGTATGAAGAACAATTATTGAATTTGCAGAAAGAGAAGAAGTTTTTCAATTTTAGAACATGGTGTTTAGCTTTTGTTTGCGGATTGGTTGTAATGTAACTTATTGAAGTGTTTAGAATGTATTTGTCTGTATATATTTGTTTGGACGTCTCATGTTCTTGTAATGTGTATGAGTTTGATTCACTATGTTTAAGTATAATATTACAATATATGTGATTTTATCTATTTGTGTGGAATTTTATAGTTGTTAGAAGAAGAAGACCCAAAGTCTGGTTTTAAACATATGTGTGTGCAAAACGTCCAATCATTTACTGTGTTTTGCGCAAATCATCATTATCGATTAGATTTATTTGTACTAATTAACTCTTTTGATAATTTTAACGGCAAATGTTAACGGATATGGACGGCAGGTACCTTTTCTACAAAGAAACATTTATTTAGGAGTCTATATGTCAAAATTCAAACGATATGGACGCTTTGCATAACGAGAACAAATATTAGAGACGAAATGTACTAATTACCTTAATTTTACTTTGTCTTCTTTTTCATGAAAGATTGATTGGTAAAATTATCAATAATCTTTAAAGAAGACGCAAGTTCTTAGTTCAAATCTCGTCACCTAACTTTGAAAATCGTCAACATCTATGGATAATAAAATGAATTTAACAGATTGATAGATAATTTGTTTTCCTTCTAACAATTCAATTCTTTTGGTCCACCATAAAGTATTCAAAGAGAAAAAACAGCACAGAATATTCTTATGGACGGTGTCATTTGTGATTTTTGTTTTTATTTTTTCACTTTTAATTAAATCACATTGCTTGATGACATGAGGCGCGTTTCTCTACCAGTTTATCTAAATCAAAGCATGGCACTACTAACTTTTGTTGACTATAACTCCTTACTTATCATATAAGTCAAAATTGGCAAAATGAAAAATGAAATTATAAATTAGACGATCCAAGTTAAAGACATACTTCTTACAAGAGCATCTCTAATGTAATAATAGTCTACTTACAAAAAAATTCATCTCCAATGTAAGTTGACAGAGACTCCATCAAATTGATGGTATTAAAAAAAAAAAAAAAAGACATCGTTTAGAACTTCTTCTAGATTCAAAATCTCTATTAGACATACTGACTTACTAGTATTTATAAAAAAGTATTGTTGAAATAATCTAGAATTACATAAAATAAAATCGTCCATAAAATAATTTTCAACTCATATTTATTATATTACATATTATAGATATTTTGTAGAACAAATTTGTTTTAGCGGGATCTTCAATGAATTCTTCTCCAAAAGCGCTCTTCTAAAATCTTGTTTGTAAGTGGTGCATTCAACAAAACTCATGAAAAAGAAAAATGAAAAAGAGGAAATCATCTTCAGAATCGATTTAGTCCTTGTTTGGAAATGCTTATATTATATTTTCAATTAGTTAGACTGATCAAATATACATTTTATTCACATATTTTATAGGACTCACAATTTACAACTCACTTTTTATCCACACATTCACCCACAATTTATAATATAAACACTTGAAAAATAATTTTATCACTACCAAACATAAGCTAATTAATCAAAATGCTCAAAATTCACGGTGTAAAAATGACATCCAGGGCCAGGGAAATTCGGTATTGAATGAATTTACAATTGGGCCTAAAAATTTCTGTATATGATCTGGAGAGACATTCTGGGCTATCTCTAGTTGGGCTTACGGGACTGGGCCGTTTAAGTAAACCTTTTAACGGGCCAAAAAATCTAGAAACTTTGTCCATGCAGCCTAACTCCGTTGGGTGCGTCATACATTGGTAGAAATCAAGGGTTAAATTTAGAAACCTTTATTAGAGAGAAATTGATGCTTGAAATGAACTTGAAGGACCTAGGTATTGTAGTGTTGAAAATTAGAGACTTTAATTCTATATCATGGAAAGTAATAATATTGTAGGAGGGAAAAAAAGTACACCAAAACACATAAATTTTATAGAAATTCATTTCAATGTGAGACTATGTCTCTTACCTTTCGTCTCTATTGCAGTAATTTACAAGAGAAATCGATACTTTCAAACTTTTTGTATTTTTTTTATCTTTAGCTTAGTTATCTCTCTCTCCCTTACCACAAAGGTCGACTCACAGGTCTGCGAAAAACAATAATTAAACTACACAATTTAACAATTAGTACAATGAACTGTACATCTCTACATCTTTTGACGGTTAAGCAGACTTATGGTGGCTTGTTTTGCAACTACAATATTCATACAGTTGGTGTCAAATTCTAAGGAGAGAGAACAGAAATTCTACAAAATACGGCCCGAAAAAGAAATAATTAATTTCTTTATTAATAGTTGGAAAATATGTTTATTCATCTATGCATTTTATTTTCTATTATTACTAATTGAAAGATAACACATACATTAGAAGTACATAGTTTATCCGTATAACTAATATTTCCTTTGTTAATATACAATACAATAAATTAAAGTAGCCTAGAAATCACTTAGAAAATCTTAAGATACCTCTATATTTTGTATCCAGTCTTCTTAAGGTATGTTTGGTAAAGATATTTGTAGATTATAAGCAATGAGTCCTACGAAATATGTGGATAAAAATTGTGAATCCTATAAAATGTATAGATAAAAATAATGTTTGACCAACTTATAAATAGTTATAAGCACACACAAATATGCTATTAATATACTAATTACATTAAAATAAATAGAACAGTAACAAATTTTCTACAACTCATATTGGACAAAGAGCATCACCCGAATAAATTAAGGGTGGCTATATTTGAACCACAATTTTTATTAGTCACACTACATTTTAATTGTACTTAAAGTCCTCAACATTTGTTTATTATAATATTTATGTTCTTAACTTTTTTTTCGTCGAATTCTTATCTTCGACTTCTATTAATTAGCACATCGCTGCCTTAATGAGACAAAAAAAAGTTGAGAACATGAGTGTTACAATGAGAAAATATTTAGAACTTTAAATGTAATTAAAATATGATGCAATAAATAAAATGTATGGTGTGAATATAATTACTCATAAATTAATTTGGGTAAGTTATGATATTCAAAATTATCAGCAACTCCCTAAGACAAGTTTATACTTTATATTGAATTAATATATTAGTAATAATTCTTTTGTTTATATATGATGATAGTTTGGGGTCCAACGTAGAGAGCTTAATTTGGGGTCCAACGTAGAGAGCTCAAGTTGAAGAACCAGAAAGTTGGAGGATCTACGTAATAATTTGATTGACACAAGGCATCAACCGACCTTTCTACTCGAACTCAGCTGTCCAGTTTGAAAATAAGCTGTGATACTCGAAGATTTTCTACATGCGTGATATCTGACGGTTACAACAGAAAGATACTTTCGCCCACTCACTCCACCTTTTCCGGGATGAAGTCACGTGTCCCCCTGATGAACTGGGATGTCTGCCACGTAGACGTAGAGAAATTGCCTATAAATAGCAGCCCATTCCATTTCAGGTATTCTCTCGAAAAAATCTTTTGATTACATACGCTTTACATAACTCTTTATTATATTCTTCTTTTACTGATTCTTACATCGGAGTGAGAACAGGGGAGAAGAGCCCTGCCACTTTTTCAGATTATAAGCCGCGTGCGCCTCCACCATTTGAAGAAGAGATTGTGACTGATAACGTCAATATACATCTCCGTCGAACATACAAAACATGTTATTCGTGTCTGACTTTATAAGTACATATTTCAAAAGGATAGAAATCGTAGTGTGCAACATGTTTTGGAGTGTTTATAAGTACTTATAAACTCGTAAAAAATTAAATTTTATCTACACATTTTATATAATTTACAACTTTTATCCACATATCTCGTATAATATATTCTTTATAATTTACAAAAATTAATTTACGTAATTTATCCTAACAATAATATTCTATTACTGCCGACAGCTCCAGGCCAAGAGAGACATGAACATGTTACTCTGGTATTTCAGAAGCTATAAGTTTGACGAATTTCAACATTTCTTGTTTATTTTAAGACAGAGAATTTAGCAGTTATATTAAGATCTAATACTATTAATTAATTCCATTTTAATAACAACAACTTGTGCTTCTGTTTAACTTAATAATATATATACACTACTATTTAATTGAAAAAATTGCAGCGTTAATTCCGGAATCATAAGTTTTGTAACAACTTGGTCTAACTTATTTTTCTTGACAGTATCATTCTGGATCGAATAACTTTGATATGCCGCACGATGTTTTTTCTGTCAATTTTTATATTAAACAAGAATGTGACATTTTTTAAAGGTATGTTCGAGATAATATTTTTGTATATAGACTATATTCTTTTTTTACTAAAAAATTGATTAATGTATAATTTTTATAAATAGGTCACCACAAAATTTGAAATCAAGTCATTTTTGTATACTATCTCAAAAATTAAATTGTTAAAGTGGAGACAAATTAATTAATTTAATTAATTACTTTATTTCCGTATCTTTAATTCTTATAAATTTATATATGGAAAAAATTAAAAACTAATCGGTTATTGCAAATTAATTAGGTTGGATACATCGGGTAGACCCAATAAAAAGCACACACATAAATCCGAGGATATTAAAAAAAAAAAAAAAAAATTAGCTCTTAAAGTGAGAGCAATATTTTATTAATTAATTTGTTTTCAACGGTTCATTAAATTTAATCAAATTCATTTTTCTATTACGTTCAAAATATTTGCACTAATTTTTTTTTTTTTTTTGGTCTTTTCTAATACAACGTAAAAATACAGAATAATACTATTCATAGTTGCTCACTACTGTATTTTTTTTTACGTACGTGATATTACTTAATAAGATGAATTATTTACTCCAATTAAGTAATGTATTTATAGCCATTAATTATGAATAATTCATTCAATTCAATAATATCGCGTAGGATGATTATCGACAGTGAACGACTATAAATAGCATTACTCAAAAATACATTGTCTCAAATCTAAAGATCACAATTCCCATTGATTGATAAATAATTATGTGATTATCAAGGCCGGCGTGTATTTATTTGTATTTTATTTCACCATTTTCTATTTGTTAATTACAATTTGGACGGATGAATACCGAAATTGTCTGACTACGATAGATACAAGTGTACTAGGAACAGCATTGGCTCTGATGATGACCCAAATTTCACGCACTAGGGGTAAATATTTAATACTATAAATTATATATAGGCACCTTGAAAATATAACACTAAAACGCGTTTTAGGGAGCATTATTTTTCAACTAAACTATTTTATGTATGATTAAAAATACTGTACCAATATCTTATTCCATAAAGTAAGGGCAAGCAAAATTCCGCATAATCAGACCAATCAGTTAATCGAGTAAACAAGAAGTCAAAATTAAAACTAAATTATTGTGAATCGAGATCAAATTAGTCAAAACTTCTAGTCTGTATTTTTTGTCACAAATTCAAATAGAAACATATCACACTCATTCGTAAGGGTGTCAAAATAAGTCAAATCATTTGATACACACTTTGGTATAGTCCGACCCGCTATGAGCTGTGCCTTGTTTGGTTGTAAGACTTGCGGTTATGTGCTTTTTAGAAGAAAAAAACTTATGTACTCATAATATTAGAGACGTTTCTTGTGTTTTTAAAATTCACATAAACTTACTTTTTAAGCAAAGTTAAATATAACTTTCCTATTTTACGATTGTCGTTATATTAGATTTTGAACAATCTTTGTTTTTTTTTAATTTTATTTTAGATGGGGAAATTGTTTTTTAGCTTAAACATCCTCATTTTTTTGAACTTTACTCAATGCTAACTTTATTAAAAAAAAAAAAATTTGGTATTATGATAAGAATAAAAAATATATTTTACTTCGTATAGTACAAATGAACCAATTTGATTAATCTAATACAATATTACTTTTAACTTTTAAGAAATAAGAAAAAAGAGAAAAAAAAAAATAAAGTTTAAATATGTTGTAATAAGAATTTAAAAAGTAATACAAATATAGAAGGGAAAAACAGAAAATACAAATTTGTTTTTGAGTGAAAAAATAGATTCTATTGCGGAAAAACAAACTACATGGGATTTCTGTAATTTTTGAGAACAAAAGATTGTTTTTTATATTGTTAGTTTGTTGAGGGGTGTCTAAATGGCGGTGATGATCTATTTATAGCTGTTCAATAAAATTGAAATGTATTTTGATTTATTGGACAATTAAAAATGATAATCACTGTCACCAACACTGATGTTAAGCACTATTCGTGCTAAATAGTTTTAATTGTTTGGAGTAATGATCTCCTACCCACGGTAAGTAAGAGATCACTTACTTACTGTGTGAACACACAGAGTGCACATCAGCCCATATTATCAGTGGATAAATGATCTCACACCCACCATGAGTAAGAAATCATTACTCTAATTGTTTGACATTGTATATATAATTATGCATAAAAAAAATTATATTGGTTCAACCCGGAGCACCTCGACACTCAAGATAACCGATAATTGCTCTTAAACAGGGCGAAATTACAACTTCATCCAACCACCCCTACCCCTACGGCCATACCTCCACTCCCACTCGAAAGATCACATGTATTAATCGGTGAATAAAGACGGCAATTAATAATGCAGTTAACGCGCACTGGGAATAGAAAGGAGGAATCTATGCATGGAATGGATCATGTCGTATGTGGACTCGGACATATCAAATCTTCATTCCATTATATATCGTGGGAATTAATTTAGGGTTCCATATGTTGCGGGACCTTTTTAGTCTACATATGTCCCACGTGTGCATGTGCATATGTATATATATATATACAGATTTGTAGGATTGGTTCTTGATCAAATCAAAATTAACGTATCTCAACCGGCCTCTTTTAATTATTCGAGGTTAGTCTAGGATATCTCTCAAAATAGTTATATCTCAGTCTAGTACGTGTAATGCCCGACCTTTATCAACTAGAAGCACAACCTTCCAGGTGTGAGCGTCGAATTTTGGGATACTAACATTATTCGAGCACATCATTTGCCGACTCGAAGATTGATTGTTCCTACTGCCCAAGTCATTTGTCTCGACTTGCCAAGACACTAAGAGGTCTAATCCCTCTACAATTAGAATACTAGTTTGGTAGACTCCTATAGGGACACAACCTCATGGATCGGTCTACATCATCGATCACAGTAGTCTCAATCCCTCTGGGACTATATTATATACCATTATATCTAAGTACATTTGCTTCATTATTTAGGTGACATTCAGTGTTAAAGCTTTTTGCATTTATTTTCTTTCTTTACATTTGCAAACTTAAGCATAAGAAGAGTTAGAAGTCACACCTTATAGCCTTTGTTTCAGGTTTTGGGAGCCCCATTCATGATTAGACTCAACTCACGCATCAAGCCGACCACATGTCATTCTCAGTACGATTTTTGGTAGCACAAGTTCATAAGGCTTCAAATATAGAAAATTATGTTTGGCATGGTTTTTTTTTTTTTTTAAATTCTTTTTTTTTTTTCAAATTCATTTTCAACCACATATTTTACAGGATCCACAACTTTTATCAACTTTTCAATCACACATTTTTTCAATTTTTTTCTTTTTCAAAATCTCCTAAAAAACTTGCAAATTTTTGTCGTAGAAAGTCATTTTTAAGTTGTTTCATCGAAAAATTATCGTCGAGAGACTTTACAAGACCAAAATTTTCGTTCTTAAAAGTGAAATAGACATTAAATCTCGAGTTTTAAATTTTGTAAAATACAACACTTAACTCTCTAATTTTTTTATTTTTATTTTTAATATATGCATTCCTAAATTTTCAATTAGAGTGCAAGTGAGTTTTCACAGAATAGTTCTTAAAAATAATAATAATTCCATAATTAAATATTATTGAAATAATCATAAAAATCGACACACACATGTATGTATATGCATATATACACACAACACACGTTCAGAGAGTGATAGAGAATGGAGTAGGTCACGAGGAGGAAGAAAGAATAATTCATATTGTACTAAGATCCAAGTACATGAAGCCAAAAGCAGTTAAATTCTGTATTTGTCTAATATACTTTATTATATAATATTTCTTCTCCTGTTTTAATAAGAAAATTACGATAGGGATATATGGACCAGTTTCAAAGTCCACTCGATCGGATAGAGAAATTTCCTTTGTCACACCATTCCTTCAATTGTGTCCCACAAATTCTAAGTGAATTCAAGTATTTTGAATATTAGGCTTTATTTTAATATTACCTCAAAGATTTAACTAAATTCGATGTAATTTCATGTTCTCAATGTTCAAACAACACGAAATTTAACCTTTTATATATTTTTAGGAGATGATTGTTTGTTTAAGAGTAACAATTTTAAAATCTGACTCTTTATTTGAGATTTAAATGTCTCCCTCCATCAGTCGTAGTAAAGGGCGGTGATTAATTATGAATGCATTACCAGCCATCACTATCAACCTCACACAAGTATGAACGCAATTAAAATATTTTTCTATGTCTTAGAATGAAAAGATATATATACATAGAAAATTAAGGTGTGTTTATAGAAGTGTAGAAAGTTGGACTATAATTCTTGGTTTTTTGGTAGATTTAAAAGAAATAAAAAATAACTATTTTTTATTGCAATCGTAATTTGAACTTCTAGAAGATTTATCAGTGAATAGACGAGTAATTTATTTTTATATATTTATATATCTTGAAAAGAATATAGAATGGAATTATTTTTATCAAAGTTTAATACAAAAACTTTTGATAAACAAGTGGTGAAATTCGAATTTAACATCATCGTCTACTCTGATATCTAAAAAGATCAAATATTTAAAAAACGAATGATTTTTACATACATCCATTTTTTCATTCCATGGATCCAAACTAATCTCTCCACGACACATTTTATTTGTTACATTATATTTTAATTGTACTTAAGGTCCTTAACATTTGTTCATTGTAGTACTTATGTCTATGACTATTTTTTCGTTGAATTTTTATCTTCAATCTTCTATTAATTAGCACATCTCATCCTTAATGATGATTTTGTCAAAATATTATATTTGTGAGTTTTGAAATAAGGAAATAAATAATTTGTTGCACTTTTACATTTATTTTTTAAAAAAAATATGAAGGAAAAATAAATTGTTTTAGACTCTTCCAACAGATACACAACACAAGATTATTTTGGGGTTGTATTCAAATTGGGACTTTTAAAGACTTTTAAAGATTTAAAAGTTTAAGGGTATTCAATATAGACTTTTAAAAATTCTCTAAAAGTATTGGTCTATTCAATAAAGACTTTTGAGACTTTAAAAAAGACTTTAAAAGTCACAAGGTATTTTTAATTAAAATTTTTTAAGAGTCTCTATAAGTCATGGAGTATTCAAATTGAGATGGATTTTAATGGATTTTTTACTTACTAGGCTTCTAAAGACTTTTGGAGACTTTTTGGTGGAAAGTATAAATAGCAAACTTTTAAAAAAATAATTCTCCCGTCTACTCTGAAATTTGTGAAGGCTTCAGAGCCTCAAAATAAAGAACGCAAATTTTCTTTCACTTATAGGGTTTTCTCATATCTCTCTCGTCTTTCATGATATGTTGAGAATAATTAATATTTTTTCATTGAATGTTATTAAAATATTGTTAATTCTTTTTGTGATTTATGTTATTTCTTAATTTATTAATTGATGTGACTTAATTTTTTTTTATATTTTTTAATAAATATTGTATTGACATGAGAAATGTGATTTACTATTTCGAGTTTTTAATTATATGTGTTGTGAATTATTTAAACATACGAGAAGTTACTCAAAATAATATTATATTATATTATATTATATGTGATGTTATGTTATGTGAATTATTTATATGTGCTTACTCTTTATTTTTTTTAATAAAAATGAATTTTTTTAATAAAAGTCTATAGAAGTCTTAGAAATCTTTAATCAAAATGTACAAAAGTTTAATAAAGACTTTTATTAATTCTCAACAAATCTATAAAAGTCACTTAACAGTCCACAAATTTTATGAAAGTCATCTATTTATAAAAGTCTATAAAACTTTTAAAAGTCTCAATTGAATACACCTTATTTAATGTGTTTGAAGATATAATCTATATTTGAGAACATTGAGTTTCGTGAAATTTAAAAGTTGAAAACTTAATGAAATTACACTAACACTTAAGAAAGCAACGTACTCTTTGGCTTTGCATGACACTTTTTTAAACGCCTCTGCCTTTCATAATTTATTTTATAATTCAAAATATAGATATATATTTGTATAATCGAGTCTAGTATATTTTGTGACATGAATTTAGATGCTCATACTCTTAAAAACAACGAACCTCTATATTCTAGATTAATATGGTTTGATTGTAGAGAGGAGCATACCTACTTCAAAATTCATTATGATATATGAACTCGTACTTAACCCGTACTTGGTTGTGTTGAGTTATTATGAATTTGAACAAGTTGGATAAATTTTGACAGCAGTAAAAATAAAATCTTTCATTTTTTTTCTTTCCTTCTTTGGTAAGAAACACCCTTCACAGTCAGAGAGAGACAGGCAGAGGGTGTCACGGGTGGCTTTCTGTCAGTTGAAAGCTCCTCGGGAATTGAATGCTTTTTTTGACAAATCAGTGGCCCTACCACACATTGCAGTAATATTTTTCTCATTTTCAAACTTCTAACTTTCAATTATATTGTAATCATTATATTCTTGATCATTATTCAGCCATAAAGGCATTTTACTTTTTCATCTTACTTTTTACTTTCAGATCTTTACATTTTAACCAATACAATTTTAGTAAATTTTAATAATAGTTGATAAAATATACGATTGAAAAATTGTAGTCTACATAAAATGTACGATTAAAAATAATTAACACGCTTTTGAAAAGTTAAAACTTATAGTCATCCATTATTTGACGTTTCTACGTACCTTTCAATTTAGGTCCACTTCGATATTATGATTATTCAATACGATTTGGAATCTCGAATTAAGATTTTTATTTTTATTAATTTTTATGCATGTGTAACTTCATATGTGTTTATATATGATTCGATCGAAGTGTCAGCTTAAAATTTTGTCACGTCTTATATACATTTTGACAAACATTTCTTGGGAATTAAACTGAAATGGACGACCAAATAATTCATTTAATCAACTTCAAATTATTGACTATAAAGTGTCATTATTTTTTGTGACTATTTATTTTACAGAACTGCAAGAGAAATAAAAAAAAAAAACTATTGAATTTGAACAAAAAACTTGTATGTCTCATAATTGTAAGAAATTATATTTTAAATATATGATATTTTATGAATGATTATAATAAAATATATGACTTATGAATCAATTGTAAGAGCTTTGCATTAAACTAGAAAATGGCAACACATATTATTGTATTAAAGTATACTTATTTTAACCTATTTTTTCCTCAAAATTATCTTATTTTTATGTATGGTACCTATTTGAATATAAAATTTAAATAGATAAATTAGTTTTATCGTTAATAATTAATTTTTAGATCAAAGAGTTCAACATTGTACCAAATATTGAGAAAAGAAAAGGCCGTGATGTAAAATCTCGCGTCCACCAATGACTAATTTGTGAAAATTTCATGTATTTTATGCATTTGTTGAAAAATAAATTTAAACTACATGTATATTAGAAGGCGGGATGAAGATAAACTATACTTTTCTGTATATTAAAAGTAAAGTTTTAAGACCATTTTATTTGAAAATGACTATTACTTTTCTGTTTAAAATAATAAAAAAAATAAAAATTCATAGGTAGGTTTAGCTCGTAAAACTACAAATGACACACAGCTCTACACATTCTGCTAATTACAAGCAGCATACAGCCAACATATACGTACAAATAAGAATACTAGAGAGAGAGAGAGAAATAGAGTGAGAGAGAGAGAGAGTGGCCCAGCAGCTAAAAATCTATGGCTGACCGAGTTTGAAATGAATAGATAAAGAGATAGGGAGCTTGCAAAAGAGAGAGAAGGGTAAAGGGTTGGTGGTGAGAAATAGAGAGATAATATTCTCTTTAGCTTTCATGGTTTTTTGGTTTTTTCTTTTGAAAATCAAGCCAAACTTCTCTACCAGATCTCTGTAAGAAGAAACCAAAGTTTAAGATTATTGATTTTTTGGTGTTTTAAGATTCAAAGTTTTTTGTTTGTGTTTTTGGGTACTGTTTTCTTGTTCTTTTGGCACAATCTGAGATAGTTCTAAGATTTGAATAATACCAAAGATTTATATGTTTGTATTTGGAGAAACCCTTTGTTTCTTTTGTATTCTTGTGTGTGTATAAACCAACAAACAATCTCCCTTAAGCTTCAGTTTCTTATTCAAATGATGTCTGATGATGTATTTTCTCTTCCTTCTTCTGCCAAAGTTTACCCTCAAGAACTTGCAGAACCAAACCCTAATCCTAAATTAAATGCAAACCCTACTTCCAAGAAGAGAAGAAATCTACCGGGAACACCAGGTAATTAAGTTCTAATTCCAACTGTTGTATAATTAGAAAACAAACGAAACATGCGCAAAGATTTATTGTGATTCACTCTCAACGTGAGAACCACATCTACTTTGCTGCTGCGAGGAAGAGGATTACAAGGACTCGTGTCTCTCATATATACCGCAGTGGAAGAATACTTGTACAGTTGGAATATTATAGGACGACCAGTATGGTTAGGCTTCACATAGTCCTGTAAATTTCAATAGTTGAATTATCTGATGAATGTGTTTTTTGGTTTTTTTTGGTTAAATTCTAACAGATCCAGATGCAGAAGTTATTGCTCTTTCACCAAAAACACTCATGGCCACAAACAGATTCATCTGTGAAATCTGCAACAAAGGTTTCCAAAGGGACCAAAATTTGCAGCTCCACAGAAGAGGCCACAATCTTCCATGGAAACTTAAGCAAAGGGCTAACAAAGATCAGATAAAAAAGAAGGTCTACATATGCCCGGAAAAGACCTGCGTTCACCACGACCCGTCCCGGGCTCTCGGGGACCTCACCGGGGTCAAGAAGCACTTCAGCAGGAAACATGGTGAGAAGAAGTGGAAATGTGAGAAATGTTCAAAGAAATACGCTGTTCAATCTGATTGGAAAGCTCATTCTAAGACTTGTGGGACTAGGGAATATAAATGTGACTGTGGAACACTATTTTCCAGGTATCTAAAATTTAATTCAACCTGAACTTTTGTTTCTAGTTTGGGAATATTTGTTCCAAGAAATAAATGTCTATCATAATTCCCAACAATGATTAGTTAATAATTATATGTCATTAATGTTCATTAATACAGGAAAGATAGCTTTATTACACACAGAGCTTTCTGTGATGCCTTAGCTGAAGAGAGTGCAAGATCAATTGGAGCAAATAATTTGAACTTCAGAAATGATTTGAACGGAGATCTGACGAACCCTCAACAAAATTTGGCTCTTGGGTTTTCTGGAATTCCCCTTGTTGGAGCTGGTTTTAGATCAGATTACCCCGGTATGGCCCCGTCCGGGAATTCTGATCAGCAGAAGCCTAGATTATCACTTTGGTTGGATCAAGTGAATTCTCAGCTCAATCCAATTGATGCAAATTCAAATATTTTCATGCCTAATATGATGCAAATGGCATCGAATAACAATGTTTTCGACTCATCAAATCTGTTTCCATGGCTGGAAAGAACAGCGGCCTCTGCAAATCTCTCTTTATTTCCACCACAAGGCCTAAAGGAGGAGGCAGTAATTAGCAAAGGCACAGAAATGGCGGTGGCTGAATCCCTTTCTTCTTTATACTCTGATAATCAAAATCTTCACTCAAAATCTTCAGCATCTGCATCAATGTCTGCAACTGCACTTCTGCAAAAGGCAGCTCAAATGGGATCAACCAAAAGCAATCCAACTTTCTTCAACAATCCCTTAAACAGAAGTGAATTGCACCAAGTTTTCAAACAGCAGGCACTGGAGAATTCAACGGTGACTAATCCGATGATGGGTGGTTCGAATTTTGGATCTTCAGCAAGTACTAATACTGCAATTAACGGCATGGATCAATCTATGCAAAGAAGTGAAACAGCAGAAAACCAACAGGTTTCTGCTAATTTGCATTCGGGGTTCAGAGATTTTCTGGGCATGGGAGGAGAAGGTGACACCGTCCCATTCTTTCCGCCGGAGCTGGCGAAATTTGCTTCCATGAGTTCTGCCATGGGATTGAGCCACTTCTCTAGCAATCACTAGCATATCATGTGTTCTTTTACGACCGTATGGTAAAGTAGACCAGATAAAACTAGGCAGTATCAAACATACATTATTTTACGGTCAGTGTTGTAACATATAAAGTTAGGTACATCACAACCTTATCAAGCTAGCCACTTCAAATATATCTCTTTGTGTTGCGGTCAAAATTCAGTTGACGGTAATGGTCTTGAGAAATAATTAACACAGAGTGCCATGGAGAATTCGTGGAGAGATAATTGAAAGGGGAAGTTAAGAAATCGTGTTTGGTATGTAAGCGTACCTGAAAGACATGAATGTTCTATAGAACTCGTGTTTGGGTCCGGTGCCATTTGAATTGTGTATGTCCTTCAATAAGGATAGAGTTATGATGTCTTCAAATTGGTTACTTTGTGTAATTTTTA
Source organism: Forsythia viridissima (assembly GCA_030279155.1). Lineage (NCBI taxonomy): Eukaryota > Viridiplantae > Streptophyta > Magnoliopsida > Lamiales > Oleaceae > Forsythia > Forsythia viridissima. The sequence goes on from CM059042.1 coordinate 14,712,901, forward strand.
TCCACAGCGATAATTTTCAGAGTTTTGCAGTTAATGACCTTGTGTATTCAAAAGTATTTGTCGACTTATTTTGTATTATCTTGTATATAATGACATAATATCGTGTAATTGCAATAGCTATTTTGATAAGTTATTGTATGAGTCTCTCAACTATCGTGAAATCTTAACCACACACAAAATTGGTCATTTTTACAAAAGAATATATTTGACATTTTGCATCTAAAAATTGTCCTATTTTCAATCCTAGACACTTTCAAAATTCCCCTAAAACATACTCATAGGCCCTCATTTCCACATACATCGGCCTAGTTTCTTAATTCATTTGTCCTAAATTATAGTCAACTTTTCTTGTTGACATTATAATTGATTTCTTAATTTCCTAATATACTTTTATTTAATGTGTCTTATTATCAATAAATGTGAACTATCATTATTCAATGTAGGGTTCTATTATGAAAGACGTAAATAAAATTTATTGTTGCAACTATGATAATTAAATCTTTTCAAACTGGTCAAGCATACTTTTTATTCACACATTTTATAGGACCCACAACTTACAATTCACTTTTTAACCACATATTTATCAACAACTTGTATTATAAGTATTTAAAAAATAATTTCAGTACTGTCAAATATGTGTTAAGTCTATTTTTATGGAACGAATGATAAATATGTATCATCATTAACGAGAATTCGAAAATAGTGAAATTTTGACTTTGTGCATTTAACTTTTAAACTTTTCACTTATAATTAAAGAATACAAGTTAAACACTTTGGAATTGCAGCAGAATGTTAGGTAATCCGAAGAAATTGCTTCGACCAATGAGAAAATTTGTTGGAATCCTCAATTTTGTCTTATTCTTATGTTTGTATCTCTATTTTCCACACCCACTTTTTGTTCAAATAAGTACCAGAGTTGATTAATTTTTATGATTTAAAATACATAAATTTTAGGTCTTATATAATAATTGTGACTCTTACTTATTTTATGCATGATCAATTAAGCACTTAATATTTTAATAAACAAGTTATAGAAAGTAGAGGGGTACTCTCGTCCTATCAAATTGTTGTGGGGGTATTGACTTTTCAACCTCATTATTTTTACGCTAAGAGAATGTTTTAATTCATATATGAACATGTCGGGAATCGATGCTTTGAAGTTCAAATGATTTTACCACAATCTTTGCAGCAATTTAACCAATTGGGGGAAAAATTTAAGGCTTGGGATCGTTTTCGTAGAAAAATTGGGTTGTACAAATGGTTTGGAGATATGATTTAGATATAGTCCAAAAATTGCAGCTAGATCCTCATATTTTATGTGTATCTTTTGTGATCCGAATTTATTGTTATTAGTATATTAAGTATGAAGGGCGATCTACTGCCCCCCATGTGGGCAACATGAAGTGCCCACATGGGGGCATTAGAACATTCTTCTATTAAGTATACATGACATCAATTTTTATCAAATATTGATCGATTGTGTGCCATGTTGACACTTAACGGTAACATATCATTAACTTACGCTGAAAATTTAACAGAGTGACCGTTGGTGAACTCATTAGTATACTTTAGTGACCGGTACTGAAACTTTGTAACTTAGTGACCGTTTTATAATTTTACTAAAACTTCAGTAACTGTCAGTGAAATTAACCTTAATAATACTACACATTGTTATACAAGTAAAAATAAAATTTACAACAATGATAATACATAAGAATATTCTTATAATCAATGTCTATTTTAGTATTGTTTACAAACATATAAGTGAAATACTTCTCTTTACAGGAAAATAGCACTGAAGGTCCCAGAACTTTGAACTTTGTGATAATGGAGTCTCAAACCTTTAATTTCTAGCACTCAGGTCTCTAACCTATGAAACGTTAGCGCCTGAGGTCCTTTTTTGGGACCCCCGGTGCTATTTACTATTTTTTTTACTAAATATTCAAATGCTGATTTTTTTTGTAAAACAAAAAGTTACCAAAAACATAACTTTTTTTTTTTTTTGCAGCTGATTCTTTCTTGAACACGTTTAAAACTAATTCTCTTAAAATCACAGCAATAACAAATCAAACCTTAAATTGGAAGCACTAAAAAAAAAGTATTATTGATCTTCAGAGCATAACGTATTCTTGCTATTAAGGTCAATACTCGACTATGAAGTTAATAGAAAGGTGTTGGGTTTTGCACACCCAAATCACACAAATTTCAGAATAAGAGCATGAATGTGAATCAAGAAAATTAAGAACGTCAATAGTTGTTTACCCAATTCATCAATAGCCTAATCTGAGGTCTCTGAGGCAATCCAAATACTAAGCACATAGGCTTCTAAAAATGTATCACCGATCACATAAAATATATCAATAAATGTGTTAAGTGAAACACGTTTTCAACACAAGGTCATTAGAGAGGGTAACTAAATACAGATTAAAGTATATTAATTAATTATTTTTACTTGCCCAAGAAAGGAAAAAGAGAGAACTGATGGAGATGAAGAAGAAAGACTGTAACTTTGTATGTGTGTGTTGAGGAAACACTAGAATTTGTGATTTGACGAAATTTTTCTTTAGAAATTGAGAGGGTGCACTATTTAACGGCAAAAGTTGACAGATTTAGACGGTGTGGACCTTTTGCACAAAGAATGGTGAATTTAATAACCCAAATGCCAAAATTTAAACAATATGGACGATTCGCACAATAGAGTCAAAGGATATGGATGAAATGTGCTAATTACCCAACAATTATTAATGTATTTATGAAAAATGGTTATCCATTTATTTACTTAACAACTTTTATGATTTGTGTAATTAATGATAAAATGTGTACAAAGAATAAGAATTATTAGTCATAAACATAAGACTTAATAATAAACATATAAAATGAAAATTAAAGTTTATCGGATAATACATTTGTTTAGATTATATAATAATATTCAGAATTTTTGTTTAATCATTAATTGTTGTATATAGTTTGTCGATGTAGATATTCAACCCCTGTAATTTAGACTGGAATACAAGGCCGTCATCTACCACGTCCAGAAGCTCGAGATTCATGGATGTGAATTTACTATGCTTTCATGTTATTTTAATTATACACGGAATGTATAGTAACACTCTTAAAATGTGAATAATTTAGAATTACACTTACAATAATTGAATGACAAAGACAGAGACATTGGTAAAACCTTGTGCTTGTCTACTATTTGATTAGAGTTTGAACTTTCAAAACAAACTCTGAACGATGTGTGTTTTGAGCTATTGAATATAAGCTTTTTCGGAGATTAGAAAGAATCATTCTATAATGTCTTGCTTCTTGCACTTGGATATTTGGTATAGATATAAGATCTCTATTGTAGGTTAAGTTACACCTCCATTATATCGTTTTTGTTGTAGTCTTATTCGCATGCCATTATATTTGTCTGAGACAAAAACTCCATGAACATACCATGACTAACTTGTAAAGTACAGATTCTACTTCTTCTCCAACGTAACCAGCCTGAGTGCAAGTAGCACAGCAGTCATTTCTCAAAAATGGAACGATAGCCAGTAAAATATGATAACAAGTGATTAAAATCATATATTGGTGTAATATTTCAAACCTGCCTGTGTTAACGAAGTGGCATCTGCAATGACAAGGGGTTCATTCACAATCCGAGCTAGTGTTTTCGCAAGTAGTGTCTTCCCTGTCCTTTTAATCAAGGCGAAACATACACATGGCCGGCCCTGGCCCTCCCCCAACCATTTTGGGCCTCTTTTTTTTTTAAAGCAGCCACTTACATTAAATAGAAAAAAAAATCCAAATATAACTTACATTAACTACCTTAATCTAGTATTTAAATTGTAGACAGTGCAATTTTCCCTTTAAATCTGTATACATAGAAATCTTTATTTTGATTTAAAATGATTTTTCAAATTATTAGGAGAGGAGCAATAAATAAAAGGGCAAAAAAAAAAAAAACAGAAGAGATTAATCTTGTATAACAAACCAATGAAAGTTTCCTAGTTATAATGAAATACTAGGACAACTTAATTACGAAGGTAAAATCTCAAAAAATACTCTTACTTAAGCAAATAAAAATATCGTACACCTTTCGGAAGCACTGCTCCCGAGCCCTAGGGAGGGGGCCTGCCTGCTCCCCTCCAACCCTCACGACGACCTTACCGTGAAAATCGATCCGCACTCAGTTCCGCGTAGCGCAACAAATTAGGTTCCACAACTTAATACAAATTTTAACCATTTTTTCATTGAGTGAAGAAGAAGAAAAATGTACTCTCTTTTGGCTTGTAAATTTGTCGAAAATTTACATTTTAAAACATCTTAATTTATTAAGGGTCCTATTCTATTTTTGCGCAACGCCCCCAAGCCAGCCCCAAACATACATATCAAATTATGAACATGTTGATTCCCATAATATAAGAAAGGTACTGTGAAAAATATAACCTCCAAAGAAGACAACGAACACCAAACTCGTCAAAAAAGAGGGGAAAAAAGAAGAAGAAATCAGGACTGTTTTAAGTACAGAACTAAAATATTACACATCTTACCGGAACTAGTTGGACCAATTAATAAGACATTGCTCTTCTCCAGCTCAACAATCGAGTTTAACCTCAGCATGACCTGATTCTACTCCTGTCCTGGTATTAAAATGAAAATAGATGGTTACCAACATGTATTAATCATGCAATCCTAAAGCCGAGGAAAGGCTATGTGCATGATGCTATATAATCAGGTGCCAAGCTATTGCAAATTACACCCACTGTGCGTTTTGCACTTTTCTGTATAACAGTGATGTAACTTGAAGTTTTCAACAAGCTATACATCAATGAAAAGTGACAGTGTTTAGTAGGTATCAATAAGCCAATTGGTATCCAAAGAAATAGCTCAAATTTTATTTCCTGGTTGACCAAAATAATGGTATCAAATGATTTGAAGTGATCTATTACAGATATTCTTCAAAAGACAGAATTTTATGCAATCCAATTCATACAAATACAATATAGGGGGCCCTACTCAATGTGTGTGTGTGTGGCATCATGGAAGATAAGCCTTCCACATCCCTGAATCCAAAAAGATGTTTTATGTAGATATTCTATATATTCTGTTGGCAAGAAACACAACTAATTTTCCACAAAAGGATAGGTGAAGAATTTAAACTACTCTTTCTGTACAGAAGTATCATATATTTTTTTGTAGTGGTTGTAAACAGCCACGGAAAGGACCTGTCATATGAATAAATTCATTCAACAGATAGCCCCAAAAATTGTGTACAACACTCGGTCAATTCGAAGATCGGAAGCTAAATTCTTTTAAAGAATCTTTGCATGTAAGGAAATACTATACGCATTTATCAAACAATAAACTCTAGAAAGTATTCTCAAAATAATTGTGAACGCGATCTGTTTCATTCATCACCCATATAGTTTACTTGACAAGTGAAAAAACAAACAAATAAATCAATAAACTTCAAAGTCAACACATGCATTGCATCAATATGCAGCACAACAAAGAAAAACTAAGTGTTATTCCAAACAAATTACGAATCAGGTGCATGAATCCTTTTATGCCATTCAATTCCATCCATAGCTACGTCTACCGGAAAATCCAATGCAATCAAATCCTTTGCAACCACTTCAGACATGTTAATTTTGATCTACCACTCCATTTGTTAGCAGCATACATTCTCATTTTCTATCTACCTATCATAACATCCTCATGATATCGATTCTGAAGAGCCCACACAAATCTTTCAACTAATTGTATATAAAAACAGATTCTTGAATGTATAAAAGTATACATGCGTGCATTAATGTCTATCAAAGAATTCATGTGTCAAACGAGCTCTGGTCCCCAAACACAAATTCTGAAAAGTTACTCATGTTATGTTCAATTTTTTACGGAAAAGTAAGTATTTGGCCTAAGTTTTTGTTGTAATGTTACCTGCAAAAGCTCAAATGTTTATTTATTTAGTGGAGTTGTTTGAAACTTAGTATTTTGGTATAGAATCATTATGAAAGGAGAGAGTAATTTGTGGCAATGTAAATTGAAATTGCGTTGTTGTATTTTTAGCATTGTTTTTTAGCTGGTTGAGTATATTTTGAAAATACCAATGTTTTGGCTTTTGGTGAATTATCTTTCTGTGAACTATTGGTTAGTCATTTTACGTATTGTGAATGGGAACGGGTTTATCAATTTAACTTTTCTTTTTCCTTGTTTTGGTTGCATATTCTGTTTTCTTTCTTGTCTTTCTCATTGTTGCTTTCACTTGTGTATGTTAACCTTTTGGAATAGTGTGAAAATGCTCTTTTATTCAAATGATCTGTTTTCACAAATGACAGAATGTTGATCTAACATGGAAAGCAATCTTTCTTTAGTGAAATGAATGGATTTTAAGACTTCTATAGAATTTGAGTTTTCAGGAAAGATGTTTAAAACCTCCTCTTGGCACCACCTATATATAGAGATAAATGAAAGGAAACAAAAAGAATATGTTGCATCTCCACTCCAATGCCTCATTACTGCTGGAAAATGAAATAAATATGGTCGCACATGAGTTTCATGCCACCAATGAAACACAAAGGGGACAACCTTTAATATTTTGTTTTTAACACGTAATGCCAATATTTGAAGCTAGAAAATTGGATCATGCTCATGCAGATCTCATTGAATAGCATATTGCTACCGAAATGGTGTTGATTCTCTTGCTGTCTGAGCAACTAATTCACGTGTAGGACAAATAATTACCGCCCTGACACCATCCTTTGAAGCATTCTGATCATGCGCGATCATTTAGCAGAGGACTTCAGAAAATGATTCTTACAAAAGGGTTAAAGTGCCTATTCAATACCTTGAGTTTCAATAGTATTGGACAAACAAATATAAGGGTTTTACCACAACCAGTTGTTGCACATGCAAAACACTCCCCTCCCTGGATATATATGTAAATGATCACTGAAATTAACAGATCTATCCAGTGGTGTAAAAAAGACAAAAAATAAAAATAATAAAAAGCATATAACAAAGCATAGCTCAAATGAAAGATCATGCGGATAATAAGACTGGAATAGCCTGCCTTTCGATGGGTGTTGGTTCTCTAAATCCCAGTTCAGTCAAATTGTCTGTTCAGGATCAACCATACAATAAAATTTTAGTCATGACCATCGTCCTAACATTTACAAAACTATGGAGAGCCACAAATGAGATTAAAGAGATATTATTAAAATAAACACAGAGCAAAAGCACTTTGCTTTTGCAATGGCGATTTAAAGAAAAAATACATTTGCATCAAAATATAGTCAAAATGTATAACCACAACATAACATTACGAAGACACATAGTAATGATAAAGAAAAGACAAAACACTGTATAAAGAGATGTGTTTTAGGAATCGATTTTTTTGTTTCAACGATGAAATGCTACATGATACATGCAAAGAGTGAAAAGACACAAATAAAAGAAAAATCAAAGATTTAAAATGGATAATAGGATGATATTAAATTTGCAGACAACTTGTGAGAAATAATTTAGTCATGAGATTAATGGCATTAAACACTCTCGTCACCAGTGAAAGGCAATACATACATGAAAGGGTGAGGCAACTTATATCCTTGTAGGTCTTTCGGTTATATGACCCAAATAGGCAAGTAGAATAACATTGAAGGGTAGTCATCACTCATCGCTAAAGCACCGATAAGAAATGAGCAAATGTAGCCAAAAAGCAGCCATTCACATGAATATTTGAAAAAAAGGATCAATGAGTACCTTAATCGCAGCTCTACAAAATTCTGAAGAGGTGATGGGATGTTATTCCAAGAAACATGAATATTATGCTTCTTTCAGAAAAGTGCATCCCTCTAAATCCACAAATAAGAATGAGAAATTAAAATTAGTTTAATGTCTCACTTATTTTTCCAATAAAATACTAAAAAAACAAAAAAATAAAAAAATAAAATAAAAAGGCATTACATAACAATATACCCAAATCATGAATACAAATAAAATGGTAATGCATAAATATGGTTAGAGAGAGAGAGAGAGAGAGAGAGGAACCTCTAGTTGCCAATGATATTCCTTCTTTCCCTCTAAAATTTCATCTTCGTATTAGTCAGGTTCTTCATTTGCAGCTTTCGATTTTGAACTTTTGAATAAAGTGAACCCTTCAACTGGATCTGAAAATCAATGCAATTGGAAAGTAAAAACTATTAATTCATATCAAAAGTTTCTTCATTTCTTTTATTTTTCACTCATAGCAACTGAAGTTTCCTGATTGAGCGATAAGTAAAGTCACTGTTTGAATACTTTACCCCAGCAATGACATTATTCCCCGCCTATCAAATACCACCTACCACTCCCCATAAACTAAATCATACACTGGTTGGAGATTTTCACAGCAAACATATTTTTATATTTGTAAACTTGTCCTTACAATAACAGACTAAATAATCTTAATGGCTACATTCAACTGCCTATAACTTGCATTCCCCTGTAAAAATATGTCTATGAACATTCAACCATCTTAAGAACAACCAATTATATATTATGACACAAAGGCTAGTATTGTGGGGGAAAAAACTTCTTCTTTAGAACAAGTACGAGTTAAATGTACCTATAATATTGAGAACAACCCTCTTTTCCACCACTGAGCGTGCTAACTCTTCAACGCTGCTATTATTGTTTGATACTATTTTCTTCATGAATTTTATCTATATGTGCAGAATGTTGCAATTGTTCAACAAATGCAATATTATTAATAATATTTTGACACAACGTGCAGTGAAGAAGAATATGCAAAAAATTTACCAAACGCAAAGCGCTAGAACTTACATTTTGCATATAAGCAATCCATCATTCTTTTCTCCAAAATCAGCTACACCATATTTTAAATATTCAAAAAGCAAATCAACAGGAAAAAAATAAGTCAGGATACTCAGCATACAGTAGAGCAAAAACGAACATATTACCTTGTCGAAGGAATTGAGGAAAGTAACTTTTTTCTTTAATTTATTTTCATTTTTCTTTTTAGATGGGGAAGAAGTGGTATCAAAAGCATAGCCATCCATGATATATACCATGTAATGCTTGGATGAGGCCTGGCACACCAAGGTGGTCTGAGGTCTTTACACCTCTAAATGCAATGCTATGCAAAACTAAAGTTCATGCATATGTATTACTTTATTTCTATATATCAAATAGAAGTGATGAAGGGATTATTGGATTAAATTTTCATTTGAAAATGTTATCCTTATTTGACAATCTATTAACATCAATCCAATTATAACAAGGAATTCAAATTATATGGGGCTAGAAAGCACCAATAAGGAATAACTCAAAATATTTATAATTTCGGTGAACTCGAAATGTTTTTAAAGAAAGAAATTTGAAATAATTCATCTGCCATTTGTAATTCTTGAGCTTATAAGCAATGTAACTTTTATGTGATTATAAACACTACAATGAGTAACTTATTAGCAATGGCTTCTTATTTCTGGCTATAGACAACTCAAACATCTCTCAAAGACAATCTAACCATGGCCTCAACAATTTTATCAAGTCACAGCTCTAAATTTATCAAGCTGGTAGCACTCCTTTAGTACCCAATTTCTTCCGATGCAACTATACACTATCAACTTTCTAATTATTGATGATCTTAGGACTCAAAATTCATTAATTATTAGAAATGGTTAAGTTTGCTTATACTTTAAAAATGATTATCAACTCTGACTACAATGAGGTTATTGTGCTTTCAATTTTGCTTGTATATATAATATACATATATATTAATGGTTCTTATGAGTAAAAAAAAATACACTCTCACCTGATATGATATTCTCGTTCATAGCCTACAAAACAGAACTATACTAATTATATTCTCAATAGGTTAGTCCCTAGCAGAAATGCATTATGAACTTTTTTCCAAACGAGTAATGCTATTCTGTTAGTCGCTCACTAACAATAGTAAACTTACGTGGCATTACTCAATTGGAGTAATTATTTACTTCAATTGAATAATATTAAGTAGACTCACTACTGATAGTGAATGTCATTACTCTTTACAAAACACTAATAATTGAAATAATGATAATGGAGTCATGTTTTCACAAAGAGTGACTGTATATTTGTCACAATATTATTATTATTTTTGTTATTCACAACCGGGATCGAGATTCTGCGGGTCAAAAATTAATTTTATACTTTTCTATCATTTTTTATATTTCTAAATTCTAATCTAGATTATCACCCATTGATCAAGAAACTTGCAACGACCGAGATTCACATCCTCTGTCAAAGAAATACTTCTTTCATTGAAGAGCATTCGTCTTTCTCATTTTAGACCTGCAAAATTAATACTAAAATTGAAGATTAATTAAAAAAAAGTACTAAAGATAATTAAAAATCATTTCACCACTATATTTTCAACAATTTAAAAAGCGCTCAAGGATGTCGGCTGGAAGTGAAACAGTGGAAACCGACTCATTTTGTTAATACAATAGAGAAAATTGTCCAAGTGCCATACAATTTTTCACTCATAAAGCCCAATTCAAATGTTCAAAACTTAAATATAACGAAAATGTATATTAAACCACAAAGAACTAATCTAATGCGAGGTTGAGCTTCAATTGATTCTCCGGCTTTTACTTGTCTTTGCCTTCACTCCCAAAGGTTGACCTTTTCCCATCAGTTTCCCTTTAGAGGAGAAATATGCTTGTTTGGTATTCATTTGGACTGACTTAATCATCGAAGACATCTCGTCCTTCTCTTTTTCTAGATTCGATCGGTCAGGTTGCAAGTCCTTGTCTTTGAGCTTTTCCAATTTGCTAGACGACTGATATTGCCCTGAAATTTCTGAGTGTAATGTTCCTGTAGCATTTTCCTGACCCCCCTTCTTTTTCTGTGCCATTTGCCGAGCATAAACTGCACTCCTGTCACACAGCACAAAAAATTTAAGCACGTGAGGAATTGTGCATAGCAAAAGCTTCAATTATAAGTAAATAATTGTGTTTGAGAAATCAGGACAAGGATGAAGAGCTAATGCATCGGTTGCCATTGACATGTTTGGTTAGGTGGATTAGACACATAGGACACTACTGAAAAGGCAAAAAAAGCTAAAATTTTGTCCATTGTGTTGTCCCATACGGCTATATCAAACATGCACTATAAAAACCAGAAACTTTCATTGTTACCTTACTGAACAACAAATTCAACAAGGCAAATAAGCAAAAGATGTAATGATAATATATATACCTTTTGAACTGAGGATCTGTTGGATCCAGAGCAAAAAGTGGTGAGGTGAAGAGGGATGAAAATCGTGGATCATCATAGTCGACATCAGGTATTTTCCCCTCATCGGGAATTTCCTTTCCTTTTTTCCCCTTGCCCTTCTTAGGTTTCAAGTTATAGCCTTTTAAGTTGTTATCCGTTCCCATGTCATCAGCAAGTAATAGCTCAAGCTCTGCTCGACTAGCTTCAGCTTCTTGGACTGTTTCTTGATTAGGTTTGTCTCTCTTGGTACTTCGAACCTGAGTTTCCTCTTCAACAAAAAAGTCATCCAGTTGTTCTTCATGTTCATGCTCAGAATCACTGCTCTCCTCGTCTGATGAATTCTTGGACCTATTTTTCCAAGCCTTCTTTTTCTCTCTTCTCTTTCTGAGATATGACTCCCATACAGTTTCTGATTTTTTATCCTTCTCTAAAATGCGTTTGCTTATATCTTCTAAGCCGGTATTAAAAGTGACCTCCATATCTTGGGCATTATCCTCATCATTGTCATCTGAGCCATCCCCAGACTGGACAAGAGCACGGTACATATCTTGCTTTCTGCGTATTTTGACAGATCTATCTTCCATGTCATTATCGTCAGCATCATCATCTGCTTCACTCTCATCAGATGCCAAAAACTCCTTTAGCTCCAATTCGTCAAGCTGGGAAAAAGAAATTGAAATTATCAGTAGTACAAAGACATGATTGGAGAGCAGGGGGAGGGGGATGATTTTATGTAACTAGAGATCCCCATTCTCTCGTCCACAACATCTCAATCCAAGCACAAGAATGTTCACAAAAAGGGGAACATATTCTCTAGAGAATCTAATGATCTTGAAAGATACATATAATTATCAACCAATACTTAACTCCTAGTTCTTAAATGTTTCCAATTTGAACAAAAAATTTCACCCCAACCTCTTTGTCATGGCATGAAACAATAGACAAGAGAAGCATAAGATAAATGTTTTTTGTGCACAAGCCACACACACGTGTGCATTAATAAACAGAAACAAAGCAAACCTGTTCAGCATTGAGTTTTCTCTTCAAGGTCTTTGAGCGCTGTGGTTCATCTTCATCCCATGTGATATGAATGTTACTGTGCTGCAGTGCTCGAGTTTGAAAATCTACACCTTCATAGTCTGTTGGTGCCTACACCAGAGAATTAAGAAATTTAAACAAACATATCGAGGGAGAAATGTATTAACAGAACTCAATTATTATATAAGTGTTCTTTAATATGACAAGTGTATAATAGGCATTCTTGGGAAGTATCCTAAGGCAGGGTGATATAAAAAAGGCAATAGTTAATCACAGCAATAGTTGCCTGATTGTCTTATCACCAACTGTAAACCATAAAAACATTTGTCCCATGATCAAAAGACAGAATTTACCTCAGTTGCCACATCCCGCGGCTGATGCTTAAACTCCATAGCGTCAGGAATAAATCTCAAATCCAACTTATTTGACGATCTTTCAAACTCAACTCCATCACAGGTTTTGTAAAGGTAATCTGCGGTAGCACTTGAATCACATTCCACCACAGCATAATAATACCTGAATACGGAAGCTAAAGAAATGAGAAAGTAATCTCTCGCATTGGACGATTAATCATCATATAAAAGGGACATTACAAGAACATAGCACACCAATAAAATAAGCAATCAGTCACGCACACTGAGTGGCAAAGCTAACATTTCCATTCTGAAGAAAGGGAAAGGAAAGAAAAGAAAACTGAAAGGAGAAAACATCGTAACTTGTTTCGACCACGTATGAAAAAACTCCTACAGTTCTGCATTCAAAATATTTTGCTGCAACAGATTAAATTACAAGGGAGATAGGCTAATCAACATTAATTGGGACTTCACTTTGTTGTTTTTCTTTTCTTTTCTTTTCTTTTTTTTTCTTTTTGGTCAAATGATTTTCTACAACAATTTACAGAAAATGGAGTCAACATATTTCCTTTCACTTATCTCCTGACAAGCATGGACACTCCAAGGGAAGAATGTTAGTTTTCAACACATCAGCATCGATGTGCCTTGGACTAGCTGGAACACACGTATCCACACACGACACAACTTAAATATGTTTTTAATTTTTTGTCAACCAAAGGACATGGCCCGACACATCAAGGACATAACATGCCCCATTCTATAAATCTTGGAACCTAAAACTAGAGAATAATTTAATTATTACAATATTTGAATAAAAAGTAAAAATGATGTGAGAAAAATTGTACCAATTTCACGTCAATTTATTCTTAACTCTACTGTGTTCTTAATTTATAATACATGAATATTTTTATTTTGTTACAAACAACATCACAAAGTTGGTTTAATATAACAAACCCCCACCCCTCAACTTCAAAGATTTCACATGCAAAATTCAAAATCCAAGCTGAACAAGAGTTTTAATATGAAAAAAAAAAAAAAAAACTGTAAAAGAGATATTATACATTAATTTATAATTCTAAAACACTTTAACCAACATATTTGTGTCCTATTTTTATAAAATATTGTGCACCGATGCATCTGTCATGCAGTCTCCATATCAGTGCTTCATAGTTGCCTTTCTACATGCCATGAAATAAATATCGCGCTTTCGATGTAGAGTTATTTAACACCAGAGACTAATCATGGGAAAATGTTCTTCATTTTATCCACGGAAGTGCAATGAAGACTACTATTAACACCATATAAATTTCAATGTTTTCATGTAAACAAAGAAATACTTAAATAGGACAAAAATTGAAAATCCACAACTTAAGAATTCTGCATACTTTAACACTTAGATTTTTTTACCTTAGCCTACTTAGTTCATAGGCACGCAGTTTTTTGTTGTCAATCTCATCATCTTGTTCATCCTCCTCCTCATCATCAAATAGTCCAACAGGACCATGGACAGCCTCCTCTTCCATGCGCTTGAGTCCAAATTCAGATGGATAGACAGCCACTGACATAATTTGACCCCCTTTAGGAAGAAATGAACTTAGCAATGCGTACAAGTCAACAGCCTACAGATTGAGATCCAATTCTCAGCAAATAGATTCAGTAGAAAGGAACACTTAAAACACTGGCAGTTAACAGTGCATTCAAATTCTACGAAATACATCAGGATATCAGTTACACTGTTTCCAAATTGAGGTGCCATTTGGTTAATTACACGTAAAGACACTTCAAATACTACGATTTTACATATTAGATCATCATACTAAAATTTCCAAAAACCTTTAGACAATGCACTCAATCTAAACGCTAGTTTCAATAATAAATATAAGAGTCTGGAGAAAGATCATCTTATGCAACCGAAATAATAAATGATTATAAGCAAAAATTAAATCAAGTAAAAGTTTCAATTACTCACCCTCACTTGATTCCAGTCCAAATTAACAACTGCAAGTCTGGGGGTTTCATTATCGATTTCCGGTATGTTTTCCTCCTACATATTCAGAAAAGGAGACATCAAAATTTTTAAGTGAATGCGGTTCTCAAAATTTGCAGCAAAAATATAAAGAAATTGAGCTCCAATATAAACCTGCTGCATAAAGGCGTCATCCTCCTCCTCCTCCTCCAAATACACCTTATCATCTGAATCTGAATCTGTAGTGCTACTCGATGACGATTCATCACTCTCATGGCTGTCATCCTCCTCAGAGTCACTTGATTCTTCCAATTCACTTGTTGATAGTGATTTGCTTTTCTTCAATTCCTCACCCTCGCTCTCACTTTCGCTTTCATTTTCACCTGTCAGTAGTGATTTTCTTTTCTTCAATTCCTCACCCTCACTCTCACTTTCGCTTTCATTTTCACTCCCATTCTTTTGGCTCTCACTTTCTTCTTCTTCTTCTTCTTCTTCTTCTTCTATGGTTGCAACTTTCTTCAATTCATGCATTTTTTCTACTTGGTTTTCTTCGTCTTCTAGACGATAGTAGTGTTTGAGAGGATTCTGAGAGTGGGAGTTATTTCTAAGTTTTCCTCTCTTGTCTGTAGGAGCCTTCGAGGATGCAAAGTTCTTGTCAGTGAACATGCGGTCAAATCGAGAGTCAATAACCACTTTAGAATTTCGCTTTGGAGCCTCCCGAAACCGAGGGTCAAAGTGTACAGAAGAGAATCTAGCGTCCGTGATCATTTTTCCACCCTCATTCTGAGGACGGTCGTTTCCTCCGCCTCGGCCACCTTGCTTGCCAGTTTTGTTCTTCTTCTTCTTGTTGCTTTCAGTTCCCATGGGTTCCTATAGCATAAAACAGCACAATTATCAATGATACTACTCCTTAAGGAAAAGAGGAAAATAATAGAATAGCTACTAAAAAAGATAACAAAGAACTCAAAGCTAATAAAGATATTATCATATTTTACTAACTTGGAAGTAAGATTGCCCAAAAACCGATTCAGTCTGATCTTCATTGGAATCAGACCAAACCGGTTTCAAATCAGATTTTAAGACTTGGAAACCGGTGGTTCCATGTGCAAAGGAGGGACAGAACCCCGTCATATCCCATAACCTAAGATTTTAGTATTTGACATTGACTTGTTGACTCCTAACTTTTAGATTTTATGAAGAGAAGTGACATTCTGATTTGTCACCCCACATAGCAAATTGGTAGATTTTTGTTACGTCTTTTTCGGAAAACAACTTATTCCAGAGATATGTTTTTTTCTTAAAAAATACTTTTAAATATTCTTAACCATTCTTTCCCCACGTTAAATTATTCTTTCGCTGTCAAAACACCTAGTGCAACAGAGTATACCAATAAATTCAAACAAATTCCATTGAAAAAAGAAAAAGAGAAAGAAATAAATCCAAAAGGAGAACTAGGAAAAACTACTTTTTCCCTAGAAAAATAAAATTAATGAGACAATATACTTATAGATGGCAGATGCATCTGTGTATTTTAATCTTTTAACCTAGTTGAGATATAGTCAATTTTGAAAGTAATAAATTTGACCATTGACTCAAAGGACAACAGGATGGGAGAAACTAGAGGGAGGCTGCTCGTTGGATTTCCCACCTTTTATGCAGTTAAGGATATAATAGGAAGGATAAGTTGAGTTGTCTGATGGCAGGGTGAGAGGAGGCTTGCGGCTGCAGTGAATCTACAATGAAATATAAAGTGTTCCCTGTTGAGTTTTTAGGTTTAGTGGGTGGAAACAAACAGGAAACAGATTCGACCAGTACTGCAATGAAAATTCTACGTACTGAACAAATCACTTCCAATTTTAAAAACAGAAAGTGCCCGGTTCCAATTCGTTGAAGTACTAACATAACTATATAGATATGTAAAATTTCTTTGCACTCACTGCTCAACAACACCAAGAAATATATGTGATAAGAAATTAGTAATACAGTTATAAATTTACGGGTAGGCGTGGGCCAAACCCGACACTGAAACGGTGAAGACCGACTGAACCGAATTAATGCTCCCAAACAGAACCAACCCAAATAATATTCGGTCTGTTCAGTTTGGGTACCACAAAATCTTCATTGATATTGCAACTCTTTACTTTTTCTCTTTCCGCCCATGGAAACACAAAATTGAGCTGAAATTCAGAAACCTAGAAGCAGGAAAAAAAAATTTAAACTTAAAGAAGATTGTACCTTAATTGATTTTTCTTCCGTGCGCAGCTTCTGGTGGAAAGGGCTTCAAGAAATGCAATTGCTTCATACAAAAATGAAGGGAAAATCAACATTGAGTAAAAAATAGTAAAGATCAGATAAAATAGAAAATAAGTTCCAAAAAAAATTCAAAAACTCACTGGATAATGCTTCCCAAGAGGGGTGAGCGTGGCCAGACTTGGTATCAATTCGATCACGGGTGGGTGAGAGACAAGCGACAGAGAGACCTAGAGAAGAGAGCGGCACAAACGCACAGAGAAAGTGAGTACTGCGGAAGATGCTCTATCAAAGATTCGAGTAGGCAATAACCAGGTTGGGTTTTGGCTATTTGGGCTTTATGAAGGAATGTAAGTTTTTTTATAAACCATTTTGGGCATTTCAGTTTTGGGCCTTCCGATTTCTCAGCCCAATTCATAAACACGTGTTTAATTCTATTTTTATAAAGTTTAATTACTATAGTTCAAACAATAAATTTTACTTACAATTTTTTTAATATAACATTATTATTAATTTTTGGTGATAATAAGATACATTAAATAGGGACATATTAAAAAACTATGAAAGTAATTATACTAGTATATCGCTTCTTTGAGGTGGGATCTGATTATAAGATCTATGAGAATGGGCCACTAAAATTTGAACCCTTTGTTCCAGATGGATTGTTAATGGACGAGAATGAAGATCTAAGTTGCGGTGGTTATGAGTCTAGGAATGATACAGTGAGCAGAGCAATGAGAAAATCGTTTGAAGGAGAGTTCTTTTGAGAAGGAGGTTGAAGATGTGTAGAGACAAGGACATATATATTCTTTTTTCTTCTACTAGAAGAGAAAACTTCCTACGGTCGTGACTATCAAAAAAAATATTGGACTATAATCTAAAATAGGTGAATAAAAAAAGTAGTTTGACAAATCATTTTGTAGAAATTAATGTTGATTACCATCTATGTAAATTTTATTGCTCAATAACACCAAGAAAATCACTGTATAAATTCAAAGAAATAAAATATGAAGGAATAGTTAGAAAAATTTAGTACAAAAAGATTACAAATAACAGCAAGGTTGATGAAGGAAAAAATGTAACATTATCATGCAATTGTAGTAGATTGAAAAAAACAAAAAATTGGACGAGAACTACATTCCGTTTCTGACATTTTCGGAGGCCTGGGGCGAAGTCCAAAAATTAGACCACAATAGACTCCCAAATTACATTATACCTTTAAAATTAAAGTCGACAAGGCCACAATTATATAAGCCAACAAGGCCACAATCACATATAAGCCAACAAGGTTTCAACTATTTCTAATAAGTCAATAAATAAGCGAGAGATATCCATTGCTTACTTGAGAGTGAGATTTGAGCGGCAATTATCAAATGACAGAATGTGAAAAACCAACTTCTTCTTCTTGGAGGTTTTAAACCTAAAATTAAGTCAAAATTTGAGATGAAATCAACTTCAATCCCAATTCATAATATTCACAACACAAATAAACAATCATATTCACAATTTATAAATTGACCCAATAAATTGAGTTCAATTACAATTCATAATATTCATTAATTCACAATTCATAATGAGTCGACAGCCAAAATTAAGAAAAAATACCATATTTATTGGTGTAGTCTATACTATCAGTCTATCAGCTGTAGCAAACAATGAAAATTGGCATTAAGGGATGGGGGCCTGATAACATATTAATGTGACATTTTTATTTCTCAATTATAGACACAAATTACAATCAAAAGCAAATTAGCAAGTTTCATGCAAGTTTCAGTACAACAAAGCCAAAAATAAAGAGCTCCACGTGATCCCTTCAAGATTAAACTTTCCCTTAACATTTGGGGGGATCCACCTTAGACTTTTATTTGTATTTAAAACCAGGCCAGGTGAATAATAAGACATTGTATTTAATTATTTGAACACTTCACAGATTCTTGTCTCTATAGAGAGGTTTCCAGAAGCCAACAACTATTTGTTTTTTTTTATCTTTGTGCTAATTTCTTACACATATATAATTTAAAAGCAAGAACGAGTTCGTGCCGTCTAAACCTGGATTTTAGTAAATAGTAATAAACTAATCTTAGTTCTTTCCAAAGACTATATCAGAAAAACTAAAAAAGAATCACCATTAAAAAATTAGTCTAAACATGACAGTTTTCTCAACGCAGAAATTGACCCAATAACTCACCAATATTCAGAATTTCAAGTTTCAATGAACATTAAGTCATTACCCAATACCCATTAACAAAGATTAAGAAAAACTAAAAAAAAAAAAAAAAAAAGTACCTGCCGACGTAGCCGAGACGGGAAGAAAGAGACGGAGGAGGGAGATAATATTCTTCTGGGTTCTGGCGAGCTAAGATTCGAGACAGAGAGAGAGATATACGGTTGCCGGCTGCTTCTTTTTTCTCGTATGTGTGAGAAGTGAGAACAATGAGCGGAGAAAGGAGGCACTGAATAGCAAATAGGCTTCAAATTGAATTTCAATTGTTGTTGGGCTGGGTTTGTGGGCTTCATATATATTTTTTTTGGTTTACAAACTTTTTTTTGGTTTTGCCTTTGCCTTTTTTTAAATGGTTCCTTTAATTTTGGCCCAGTTACCTAACTCGACTCCATCTAAAATTGGGCCTAACTACAACTAATCAAGGGATATTTTCACCCACTACTTACAAATATTAAAATAATTTTAAATCTAACAACTTAACTTATTTATTTCAAAAATACTACATAATTAATATTATATTAAATAATAAAATAATAAATTAAAATTAAATAACTATTTCCACGTGAATTCACTCAAATTTGTTTTTAAGTCCTTGATTATTTGCACAATAAGTCCTTCATCTTTATAAAAATTTTACTTTAGGCCCTATACTTCGTCTTTCATTTCAATTTTGTCCTTTTTTATTTGCAACTCAAGTCCTTCAACTTTTAAATTTGTATAAGTTGGTCCCCATATTTATACTTTTATATCAATTTAGTCATTTGTATCACTATTTGATACAGATGTTACAAATGATATTTTGTATCATTGAATATGTTACATATTATATTATGTTATTTTACATATCACATGTTACATGAATTGGTATTTTGTATCACTGATGTTACGTATGTTACAAATGATGAAATCAATAGTTTTATTTGTTAAATTTAACATTGTGTTTCATATCTATATCATACTATAACGAACTTATTGAAGTTTAGAGTTGATTTTGCAGTTGTAACAATTTCTGTTTAGTATCGCAATCTGTTTCAAATGTTACAAATCTTATTGTGTATCATTGTTTGATACAAATGTTACAAATAATATTTTGTATCACTGAATATGTTACAGATTATATTATGTTATTTTACACAATACATGCTACATGAATTAATATTTTGTATCACTAATATTTTATATTTCAATTTGTAACACAGATTGTTACAAAATATCATTTGTAATATTTGTATCAAACATTGATACACAATATCATTTGTAACATATGTATCAAATAGTGATACTATAAAGGACTAAATTGATATAAAAGTATAAATATGGGGACCAATTTGTACAAATTTAAAAGTTGAAGGACTTGAGTTGCAAATAAAAAAGGACGAAATTGAAATGAAAGATAAAATATAGGGACTAAAGTGAAAATTTTATAAAGATGAAGGACTTATTGTGCAAATAATTAAGGACTCAAATACAAATTTAAGTAAGTTCACGTGGAAATATATATTTTGTAGTATAGATTTAATTTTAATTTATTATTTTATTAATTAATATAATTTTAAAAATGTAGTATTTTTGGAATAAATTTGTTAAGTTGATAAAATTAGAATTATTTTTAAAAAGTGGTTTATTTATGAAAAGATCCCACTAATCAACTATACACTATTCAAACTTAAAGCCAACATCCAAAACGATTCCATTAAAAGAAGAAAGGGACGAAATTGAGAAATATGAAAAATAAAAAAGTACAAAACTCTTGATATAGAACTAACTAATAGATGTATCTAAGTATTTATTTAGTTGTGAATGAAAAACTATGGGACGAGGCGAGAAATGCTGGATTTTGAAGTACAAAATAGTTTCAGAACCGATATATCACAAGTATTATGTACAAAGAATTGAACTATAACCGAACTAGTCAGTTTTCGACAGGTTTTGCTTGACAAAATTTTTCTAAAAAGAAGCTAATTAAATTTATAAAAAAATGAACCACAATATTTTCCATTGGCCAATTTTTTTTAAAAAACAAACTGATACCTCTGTTGACTGCTTAGTGACTCCAAGCAATAAGAAAGAAGATATGATAGAAATAAACATAAAATAAATTACTGAAATCGGCCAATTTGATTTACCTGTTGAAGAAGGAAATGGAAAGAGCACCGCGATGGAGCCAACTAAGAGGAAGAAAGTGGGCAGCGCTTGGCGGGCTAACGTGGAGGGTTGGGGTGGTTCAGCGTACAAAAAAGTTAAGAATTAAAGTTGTACTCTATGTTTTGTTGAAAGATAATCAGATTAATTGATAAATAAACGTTGAACTTTGACTAAGTAACTATTTATTTAGTGTACTTTGAAATGTAACTCATTATTCACTAAATTTGTAATTTGTCTACCATCTACCAAATATCACATCTACGTTTGAAAAAGTTGACGAAAAATTCCACCTAACTAACGGAATCAAACGTGGCACCAAAATTTAATGTAGATGGTGCCATGTTTGATTCTGTTAGCCACGTGGAATTTTTCGTCAACTTTTTCAAACAGATAGGTGATGTGTAGTGGACAGTAGACAAGTTACAAAATTTAGTGAGTAACGAATTATATTTCAAAATTCAGTGAAATAACTATTTAGTCACTTCAGTGTTTGTTTATTAAATTAACCCGAAAACAATCATAATTTCCTAGATTTTATGTGGCAATTAACTTCGTGATTGATTTTTAGGCCCAACCTTCAATTATCTAGTGCTAGATTTTGAGTAGCAAAAACATATTTTAACTTTTTCAATTATTTATAATTAAAATAATAATTTTAACTTTAAATAATAAAATTAATTCATTTTCTACTACATGGACTATACTTTTATTTCATAATTTTATAAATTTTGAGATTTAATAAATATTATTTTTTTCATCTTAAAATAATTATTGTGGATACATTTTCTTAGAAAAATAATTAATAATATCACATGCTATTATATAAGTAAATATACTACCAATAATAATAATAATTCAAGAAGACACCATTATAAGAACATCTTCAATACATTCAGTCTATTGAAGTCTACGTAGCAGGTAAAATAGACAGACTTTTAATCAATGTGGCAATTAGTCTATTGAATAGACGGTTAAATTAAAAATTCATCACTAATAGATTCCGTCTAAAACTAATATTATCGTTTATATGACATTAATTTTTTTTAAATTGGTAGATCTTCAATTTTTATTTCCTTCGTCTGTCATTTTTTAAAAAATAAAATACTGAGTTGGATTTAAATTTACCGAGTGACTTCGTTTAGATGTTTATCTAAATTTAGATGGACTTTTAGACGGGGTCTATTTTTGTGTGTGTCACATCAACTAGAGGGAACCTTCCTTGGAGATGATTTTTTTATAACTATGTCTATCTGTACTTATGTATCACGTCTAAAAAGCAATAAATAGAGTATATTAGATATGCTCTAATCAATGTTAATTTAACTAATTGTGTATCAACACAACAGTAAATCACATTTGTTAACTAAATGCTAAAATGCTGATTTTGATATATATACATAGCAATTTTCCTTTTTTTTTCATTGTAAAACATAGTTTTGACTCCTAAAATAGGATGAATCAACGTAACATTTCATTAATTTAACATTTCATTAATTTACATAGATGGTCCCTTCTGACACTTTCCTCCAAAGTTTTCGTTAATGTTATGTAAATGGACAATTCTATCCTTTAACTTATATAAACTAAAAAAGAAAATAAAAGGGATAAAAGGGAAACCCAATACAAAAATAAATAAAAATCAAAAGACAAAAAAAAAAAAAAAAGGAAAAAAAAGCAACAGGAAAAAAAAAAAGAGTCTATCTCAACCCACTCCACTCAAACCTCCACCACCACTGTCAGCGACCCTCCCTCCCCCCTTGAATTGGAAAAACCCCTGATTTTTACTCATTAATAAATGTAAAATGGTAGAGCGGGAGTCGTTGTTTACTTTGACCGTTACTGAAATTCCAAGTGGATGAATTTTGATGAACCATACGAGATAATCATATACATTGATATCAACTTTCAAGTTCGAAATAATAATGTACATTACTACATACAGAAACAAGGTAATGAATGACCAATTTGAAAGGGCACATATTTACACAGGGTTCTTGAACCTGCTCCTCTTGGAAACACTCTCTCTCACAAGACTTCATCTTGGTAAATTAAATCACAATTTGATGGGGTGACCCTATCTTGAGGACGCAGAGGTTATATTACCTGGCAGTCAGCTGCCACGGTCATTTCCTGGATTTCCAGTTTCGCTTTGAGGCTGCTGCAAATCCATTCCATGTGTATGGCTATGATCCGGAGATTGATTGGGCTGAGTGGAATCCCGTTGCTGAATTGACCAGGCATTCCACCTTGTCCTCCATTTCAGAAACTCGATAAGAATAGAAGTTCCACACATAGCACATCCAAAACCGGCAAATGTAGCAAGAAGAACTGCCAGAACCGCCTGCACATGAAGCTATACACCCAATGCATGAAAGAATATCGTGTTAGAAAGAACTCCTTAGCTTTATCAATCAACAATATATTACTAGTACAAAATAGTTCAAGGTCCAAATATAACTCTAACTAAAATACCACTATCCCATTTGGGAACTCTAATTGAAAATTTGGTAGGTGAAATGGACAGTATAGACAATATTAAAGAAGGAAAAGAAGCTAAATCTTGACTATTATACCATCCAGTCGAGTCGACTATTGAATACCTTACGTGCACTAAAGCCTTGAACATCAAATTCGCTATATTTTCATCTATATAGAATATTCAATTACGTTCCAGCTTCCGTCTTTACTCAGCTGTCCACAATATTAGTTTTGCTGGAAGGATGTCTTACCAGTGAGTAAAAAACATGTGCAAAGAGAACCACCAATCCAAATTGAATAGTAGCATATATCCAAGCATATCTTCTCCTTACTATATGAAAAAGAGTGGAGGAAGGATTAAATCAAAGTGGGTAAACTCGCGCTTAAAATGACAAGAAAGTTAGACGTTGTACCCATGGTAGTTGATGTCATGGATGCAAGGAGACCTAATATGCAGGAAAAGGGCAAAGATATGGCAATTGCACTAGATCCCATTTTCTTGACCTGAACATGAAAAAACCATTACATTCACGAACTGGATAGAAAAACCGCAAGTGTGAAGTTGATCGACTTACCAAAAGTTGCTCCAAGAAACAAAAATATGCAAGCATGCTGATAATCACGAGAATAGGAACGTCCTGACAAACCCTGTAAATATTGGCACAGCTCTCAATTCAATAACCATGGGATTTATCATTTAATACAAGTTTTTGAATGACTAAGCACACAAATTATCATTTGATTTATGCTAAACGAGCACCTTAATTACAAATTTATACAGTCAAAAGGAAAAAAGGGAACTGTTGAACACAATATACATGAATAAGTTTGTCTCCTCACTAATAGCTTAAACTTTTAGATGGACAATTTAACATGGCATGAGAGTACCCAAAAGCCCTAGCTTCGAGTCTTGCTGCCACTTGTTTATAAAAATTATGTATGTGTTGGTCCTTAAGAAATGAATCTGGCCTCCACGTGAGGGCGCGTGTGAAGACAATTTAAATAAATAATTATGTCCCCTCTCTAACTAGTTAAGCTTTCCGATGACATCGTTTATCAGACACTTCTTCTCGTAGCAGGAAAAAACAAAATTATTAACTTGCCTATATCGAGCTATTGCAGCAGGATGAGTTCCATTCCCTCGAGGCTGAATGTTTTGGAGTCGTAAAATTGTGACGGGCAAGTTCTGGACCACTTGCTTGCAGACATCACAAGTTTTGCTTCCTTTTATGCTAAACCATTTAATAGCACATTCCTGGTGAGCTAGGGCAAGTTCGCCTTTACAGCAGCATTCCATCTTTAGGGTGTCCGAGCCCTCCCCAAGTTCAACCAAACAGATTCTGCACACGGCTTCTTCTTGAGGGATATCTTCACCATAATTATCAGTCTCATCTGAAACAAAAGACTAAATATAAGATGTAGGTTGGTTATCAGAAGACTGAAATATGCATTAAAACTTGTAGCTAATAACCTTTAAACATTATAGAAATAAATAGATTTTGCTCTCCAGACTTGTCTGTAAACGAGTCTTTGTTAGTATGCACATTAGAAACACATGGAAACAACCTAAAAATCCTAACGCTGTTTCCCAGGGAAATTATATTAGCTATACCATTGTCCTTAGCAGACTTGGTCAAGACAGAAATTGAGACTCTTTTGGAAATTGGAACTAAAGTAAAATCCTAAAACTGTTGAGAAAAATACACCCTTTAGCGGTAAGATGCAAGCAATTGGGGCAAAAAGCTGATTAGAAACCAAAAAATCCATGCCTGTATCAATTGTTGGGCTTGCAACTGATGTTATGGTGATTTGTTCTGCCACTTGTGGAGTAGTAGGAATCACACGAAATACACTGCCTAAATAGTCCATCTGTTTTATGCTTCTGTCTTTAGTTAACACGGGAACTGAACGTGAACGGTGTATTGGGAACTGGGTCACACCTTTCTGCACAACGATGTTTTCTGCAAGACCTAGTTAGAGAGGAGAAACTGATTTTGACGAATGAAGTTACCAATCAGATGCAAAGAAGACAAAAGAAATTGACAGCAGTTAATATAAGTCATATTATAGAGATTATCAATTATAGTTCATCTGTAATTATCTCCAGCCAAAAACCAATCATGTAGTTTGAGGAACACATCGTAGATTAAATACTTGAACAAAAATCATATATTAACGTGCAATGGACAAAATATGAACTCGACTTTATGCAAGAAACTTAAATGAACAAAAATATATATTTCTAGAAAATATGAAACTTGCACTACCAGATAAATGCAATTTTTATGATGGAGGGGAGATGTCGCGTGATGGAAGCCTTTCGAAATTAGCCACTGGCAATTCCCACAGTACTTGCACGACTGTAGAGTACAGACACGAGTTTTACAATGACTAAACATCCACAATCAGAGGACTAAAACTCTGCATAAATTAAGTCTCCCATTTGTGATTTGTCAAATTAATTAGGTTGACAGAAGGCAAAACTTGGCAACTATTGGGAGTCATTTAGTTGCAGTAGTTGAGAAGAATTTAGAGATATACATAAAGTTTCATATTTTGAATTTTGTAATGTTTTTGAATACCTAATAACTTACTAATCACGCAATCTTAAGTGACATATTCCTTAGGATAACGTAGTCATAGTTTAATTCCTTGGAGAAAAACATGACCAGGCAAATAATCTAGTATTTATAAGATTCTATAAACCAAATGGCAATGTGATCTCAAGCTAAGATAGAAATGGTACTTACAGCCACATTAACTGCAATGCTTGTGTTTCCTCCATGAGCAGACTCGGGATTTGAGTGCATAATAGGACTAGCTGGTAAAGACGAAGTTCTCTTCATTTTTGTTGCGAAAATCTTTGTAAGAGAGAATGTCCTATGAATCGACATCTTCCCCTCTGTCTCGGGGGAGCCTCCCAGTGCTAGCATGGCAGCCTTTTCTATGTCTGCATTTGTATTCCGAAACTTAAAGCTTAGTTTGGGAAGAAGGTATTTCATGGTCGATTTTCCCTTGGATGATGAGGGATCTGGAGATCCAATGACTATGGAATGATTAGGACTAGGTAATGGAGAAAAATTCACTCTTTTGGGAGTTTGAAAAGGTGACGGAGGCATGCTTATTATCACAGAATCTTCTGCAGATCCCTCAATTGCTGCCTCGGGTGTCTTTGTAATTACGCTTTGCTTCCCAGGTTGCTGATTGGTTGAACATTCATCAACTATTTCACTTGATTCTCCAATCTATATATATATAACAGATCAGATGACTAAACTTATTCATTAGCTTCTAATCATGAAAAAAATCACAACTATATCAAATCCAAAGGTAGCCACCGAGATGAGCATCTCTATTTCACATACCAATTATTACCAATAGATTTTTGCGTCCATAATCTTGCCGGAGTATTGTCTCCAATAAGATCAATTAGTAATGTAAACAAAATATATCACGCGCCTGCGCCCATGCCCACGCAAACACACATATCTACTTGTGTTTATGCTCATAGCACTGTGAAAGTAAATATTTACGAAAAACACGTAATACTAAACAAAATTTTCTTCGACGACTTAGATGAGTTATAAGAATCTATCTTTAATTTTACCTTTTCTTTTTTTCCCTATCATTTGACAGAGGTATTCGTGATGATAAGAGAATAAAACTAATCATTCAACTCTCCAGTATCAAAAACTATAAACATATAAATCCAATGGTATAATAAAAGAGATAAACAACACGATTTTTCATAAGCTTATTACTTCCAGTAAATTTTAATTCAACAATTTTGTCTATAGCTCAAGCAAGGCTTGGATGTGATTGTAAATTAATAATCTAAACAACTACAAACTATATACATACTCATGATTGATTTCACAAAAATGCTGTAAATAGTAAACACAGAATATTCACCTGAGTTTATCACATTCAATTGGAAACTAAAATTCTTCAATAACAAAAAGGAATTATAGTTCAGAAAGATTATAAAGTTAGAGCCATTACTTTTCCCTGGAGTTATAATGAAATATAAAACGATTAGAACAAGAAACAAAATCCATGTGCGAGAGAAGTAAATGAAATTCTGAGATAGTTGGGAAAGTGCGGACCCTAAATCCCAACAACAACCCACCAAATTACAGAGATTATTCATAGCTTACACAAAAATGATGATAGAACATGGAGCTGTAGCCTGTAAGAAAGAAAAAACAAACATAAAGAAATCAATACCTTGTACACTGGAGGAATTGATAGCTTAATAGAGCTGTTTCTTAAGGATTTCTCTTCAGCAGTGCCAGCTTCCATACTTGTAGTTGTACCCAAATACTCATATGATATGCCCGGAAATAGATTTGTGATTAATTCTATAAATCTCAAGAAAGCTTCAACCAAAACGGCAAAACCTGTGGAAACCTCTGAATTCAGTTGAATTTACTAAACTACTCTGTGTGTGTTTGTGTGTGTGAGAGAGGGGGAGAGAGAGACTGCTCACTGTTTTCTGGTAAAACTATCTAATGATGGATGGCATGGCTGCGTACACAAATAGAAACCCACAGTCTGAAAAGTGGCTGTTTGTACTATTACTTCCACTTTTCTTCAAGGAAAAAGCCGAAATTTGTTTATTGTTTTTCTCCCACTACAAAACAACTTTTGAGGGTAGATATTTGGATAATCAAGAATTACCTTAAAAGAAATCTTCATTTCTGATAAAATTAAGGATGTTCTCATCTTTTTGTTAAGATAGAAATATTCGAGTAGGGATTTTTTTGACATCACACCCAAAGCTCGTGATTGTTTGTTATTGTCGGAAAAATAATAACAAAATCGAACGTCAACTAATTAAAAAGTAAATAATGATTTTATTGAAAAATTATATTACTTCTCCTAATAAATTAACTTTTGGGACACAAAATTCTTGTTCTCAACATTTATAGTTTGTTTAATTTTATAATTTATTATCTGTTATACATCATTTTCTTAGTACTCAAATAAAAAAAAAGTATATAAAATGAAAATAATTTATTGTGATTAATTGCTAACAGAAGAGAGAAAGAATTACCAATAATCTATCGGTGTGCAAATATAAAAGATTTGTTTTTAAATAAAAATACTAAAATAAAATGTTGTTAAAGGGATTGAAACCACTTCCATGGCCAGTGGAACACTACACTATTCTGTATGCTGCCTTTTGGGAGTGCAAAGGCCAATAACTTTGATGATTATAATTATTTAAAAGTCAACTTCACAATCACTTATTTTTATCACTTCAATATTTGTCCATTTATGCTCCACATAAATATAAAATTTAAATATATTTTATATTTACTAGTATACCACTTTTCTTTGCCGTGAGATCCGACCATAGATGATTTTAATGGAAGAATGTTGAAAATTGAGAGAGAGTGAGAGTTTTGTTTGAAGGGGGATCGATTTTGAAGAATATGGAGAAGAACAAGAAGAAATTGAGAAATTGAGAGAGAAATATATAGATTTTTTTTTTTTTGAGAAGATAAGACGTAGTGGCGAACAAAGAAAATATTTTTTTTTGTACTTGTAGCAGAGTAAATCTCCCTACTGTCGGTGATAAAATCGATTTTAAGTCTTTGTTAGTTTGTCATATAATCTTTACAACTTCTTAACTTGAATTAGTCTCGTTTTTGTTCTGACGAAAATCAAGTAATAATTTAATAAAAAAAAAAAATTAGACAGTCGCAATTTGATGACGAACGAAACCATTTTCTTGCAAAATTCTTGTTATGGAATGTCTATCAGAAACAATTTTAATTAAGGTGGATGCTGCTATCATACCATATAAAAATAAATAAATAAACCCACAACCCACCCACAGACACATTATTGAGGCTTGTCAATGTATTATTTGGTGTTGTTAGTCACTATCATTTGATAAATCATAAATGTGAAAAGAAAATCATATAAATTATGCTGTCAACTTAGTTGTGTGTGGATAAATATAATGAATTATAATACTCTTATCTGTGACAATCACTCACCTTTATCCCTCGGGCACGCAATATTGTTTAATTATATTTTTCAAGACTTTTGATATTATTCTTTTTTTTATTCCCTTAGACGAGGTCAATTAGCATTTAGCAGCTAATTGACTCCAGAACCAAGATGGCGTTTTAATTTTCAGTTTAAAATTTTGAATTCATTTATAATTTTCTATTTTGAGATTGATGAAAACACATTCGATTTATTAGTCTAATTATTTGCCAAAACAAAAACTAAAAAATACATTATACACCACGAGAAAGTAACAATTTAGTGATTATCAAGAAAAATTTGTCAATAATTATGTTTATATCTAGAGATAAAAACCTTTCTCAATAGACGTTGTACAAATTTCCTGCAATTAAGTCCCATTTGATAGGGATTATAAACAAAAAGTAGTTTATTTCAACTATATTTTTTGACTTTTCAAACTAAATTTAACATAAAATGCCTATATAACCTTTAAACAACAAAATATTATTTCTACAATTTTATCAATTTACATTAAAATAATTTGAAAACTCAACAATTTCAACTCGAATAAACCAATATTGGTTTACAAGCTAGTTTACAATCTCTGTCAAACATATGCTAACAACTTTTAAGAAACGAACTCGAACTCAAATATAACAAACCCTCATATTTGATAGTGCTGAAATTAATTTTTTAAGTACTTATATTATAAGTTGTAAGTGAATATGTAGATAAAACGTTAAGAAAAATATAAGACTATACAAAACACTTTTTCTTTCTTGAAGCCAAAAAATACTAAAATTGGCTTAGCAAAAACAAAAATACCAAATCCGAGCCTATGACAATGTTGGCTGTAACTTGCCAAATTTGGAAAATAATATATACCATATATTTTTCTAAGATGAGTATAAATAGAACGGTGCATAATGAAAGCTACAACTTACCTTCCTCGGTCATAATCCAAGTAGGTAACCTGCCGTGCTTAATCAAAAGTTGAACAATAAACGAAACAAAAAATAAAGAAAATCGGATAGGTGAAAGTGAGCCAAACATTCTATGTAATCTTGTTTAATCGGTAGTTGAACAATAAACTCAAATTAAAGAAAAGAAAATCAGCCAAATATTCTACATAATCTCGTCTGGAACAATAAGAAAAGAGGTCATATGCAGTTGAATAAACTAAGAACAAAGTATATACCTCAGGCACATCTGCACACAAATGAGACTTCCAATCTGATTATTGAAGTCAAGGAAGTGCAGGGCAGGGCCAAAACACAAGGAGAATCGAAAAGAAGAGAAAAAAATTAAACAAGACAGGCAGTATCCGTTAATTCTCTTTATTCTTCGGTCTCATTGCTGACAATGATCTCCAAAAGCTGCTCGAATGGCTGTCTGCATATTGGACACTTGTTTGTTCGCGACCTCAAAACTTTTGCGCAGCTACTGCACATGCACTGCAATAAGAGAAGTCAAATGAATAATTTACGTGACTCACAAGCTACTAATAGCCAGGCCTTGCTATGAAGAGATTATACCATACGAAACATAAATAAAAAAAAAAAAAAAAAAGGGGTGCTATATTGGTGCCAAAGATCTTACACCTGACATATTCAATTATTCAGTACAAAATTAGTAACATTCACAACAGATTGTGCCTGAAGAGGGTGCACGTGAACAAGGTGCATGCTGTGTCTGTGAGTGAGTGTCTACATGAGAGAGAAAGAGAGACAGGGTACCATGTGTCTACAGGGAAGGACAGTAGTGTCTCGGGGTTCCAAGAGGCATATAACACATTCTTTTCCAGGATCGTTCCCATCAAAGTCGTCTTCAACTGAATTTCCAATCCCGTAAATCTCTTGTAATTCATACTGCATGCCATTGACCCACAATATTTGCTTAACAACTCTAACCAGATATTCACATTTCTCCTTCTTAAGAACGGCCCAGGTTATATGGGAATTTGTGGATCCATCATCGGGGTTTTCACTTTGGTTATTTGGGGAAGCCTCCGCTTTAACTGCTAGAGTGTACACATCTGTGTCCCCATCTTTTGACAATTCTGCCTCCTCAAGCATCGAAATGTCTATCCCAGTTCCCGAGGGTTGTTTAAACTTCTGGGCTAAACCTTGTTGAAAATGCACTGTAACGGGTGGAAGTAAGCTTTCTTTCATTGGAATCAGGCAACAATCTTCACCCTCCTTAGCAAAGAAAACTATGGTAATGCTGCATATAACAAGGAAATCAAAAGTCAAGTTTAACACCGTGATTGCAACAAAAAGCTCTAGTGTAATTCTTAAAAGAGCAAAAGATTATGTAAAGGAAAAGGAGATTAAATTACAGTAAGGGAACCTTTACGCCAAATAACCATTATTAAGTAGGTCCCTGCAACCAAACAACAACGAAAAGGACATAAATAAGTACTTCTAAACGTTACTGCTCCTCGTAGTCGGAAAACAATGGGAGGAAAAATCACACCATCACTTTCTATATAAAAGTAAGATTATGAGATTTTTAAAAAGTACTTTCGAAAATTCTGTATAAAGAACAGAGACACAATGGATAATTACTTCAAACATCTATAATATGTTGACAAAATAGAAAAAATGGGGAGTAAAAATAACGTAATATTCAGAAAATTTCTATTATTATTTCTGGTTAATGATGCTATTATCATCACAAAACATACAAATGTTATTCAAATTTATGCTTATGGCACTTCAAGTAAAGCATATACAACCTGATGATCCTGTGAACATTTGTCTTTGTTGTATCCCACTAGCTTTTGAAATCAAATATATATACCATCTTCCCTATGGGAATTTTTTCATTTTCATCCAATCTAGCAGATATAAACTTTTAATATTCACTTGGCCAGGATGGCTAATTAACTATGTTATTATACGTGGACTATAGTTATGGCAACCAAAATTTCCAAATTCCATGGCAATAGGAGATGGAACGTTCTTACACCTTTTTGTAACTGAGAACAATCAGTACTTCTAGACTTTCAAGCAGTGTTTAACATGTGCTAGACAAATTTAACAGGACAATCCAAAATTAGGCAAACTAGAGTAATTTTGAAACTAATGTATACACACACAGAATATGCATATAGAATGTGTTTTTGCTAACAATGCTACTGCTTTTAAAGAGACAATATGTCGTATTTCGCTTCTTTTGGTAACTATCAAACTGCACTTCTCCAAACAAAAATTTGAAATATCGCCATGTCTTTTTCCAAATTTCGTAAGAATCAAAGTTATGCATGCAATTTTGCGCCAATGAGAAAGAATTGCCTGCACAAAAAATTCAATGTTCATTGTCTTCCTTTTAAGTTTTAACCACTTAAAAGAACACGTTTCTTCATTATGATGTCCAGTTCCATCAATTAACAACAGAATTACTGAAAACAAATTAAGAACATCGTGATTCCTAAAAGGTATTCTTGCTAACGTTGGAGCAAAAAGAAATCGTGGCCTTTAGCTAATGCATTTCCCATTGAGAGGTAGGTACAGAGCAAAATCACTAATTTCATTTGAAAATCAACTGGGGTATGTTAAACCCAAATCTTTCTTAAAAAAAAAAAAATGCTCACTATTTTGGAAAGGACCACTAAGAACAACCAAGATCTAGAAGAAGATTAGGCTATACTTGATGTGTTCTACATTAAATTACCAAATTAGGATCGTGCCATCTCACCACCAAATAAGCGCATGCAAAATTAGATCAATACTTTAAGTCTATAACACCCATCACCTCCCCTTCCCCACCTCACAAACAAAAAAGGGAAAAAAAATTAAAATTGAAAAGCCATTTTTGACATTCAAGTGAAAATAAAGCTATTCTAATTTGAGCTTTTGGAAAATATTCTTCCACAAAAAATACCTCAAATTCTGCAGCAGATACACCATTGAAGAACAAAATCCAATCCTATTCACTACGAAAACACCAATTAAGCCTTTTTATAATAAATTTGGGGTTTGCCATGTGAATCCCTTCCATTTGTTTCTTTGCTAGATCTAGTGGAACATTCGATGCACAAACATTTCATTCTGAGAAAATACTTGTCACTCTATAAGAATATTGAGTGAACTCTGTAAGATAATTCCTCAGGGGAATCAATAAAATACAAGAATTGAAGCAAATACATGAAATCATTTCGATACCTCCTTCAAAACTTCGGTGACAAGAGCACAACAAGAAGTTAGAAAAATAAATAAAATAAAACCCAGGCATTAGCATCCCAGAAAAAGTCTTTGAAATTTAAACCCAAAACCTAATCTTTCAAATCATCCTAAAGCTCCTCATTATCCAACATTATAATCATTTTAATGGCCAAACAAAACCCAACAGCCAAGCATTGAATCATTACATGACAACAAGTCCCAAACAACACATAATTCTCATGAAGAAAATACAAATGGAACTCATCATACCTTCCAGCCACTATGGCGTCGAAGGTGAACGCAACGAGGAATTTGCGAGGATTCGCCTCATCGCGCTCAATTCTTAAGGTCTCATTCTTCAAATTAACATCGTTGCGAATGGTTATTGCCTTCTGTTGCTCCACGTAGGGCTGGGGAGGCTGCATTGTGAGCCCAGACGGGAATCGTCCGTTGGACGCTGCTGGCAGAGGAACAGGTATCTCCTCCGCCGCCGGCGGGTAGTCAGGCGGAGTATTGGGGTTTGGGTATTGTGATGGCGGGTAAGGCGTCGCAGCTTCACTATTTGCGGTGATCTCCGGTTGCGCAACCTGGGCTGGCGGCGGCGGGTGGCTGAGCCCACTCGAGCTCCTCCTCCGTCCATGCACTCTACTACTTCCAATATTACCCATATAGAAAATTAAAATCACTTTTCCCTCAAAACACAGAAATTGAAAAAGAAAATTTCGAGAAAAACCTATTTACAGCTTAAATAATCACTATAAGAGACGCATAAATTGATAATTGGAAAAGGATTCCATTTTTCTTGTGGGTTTTCTTGCAATTCGATGACAAGAAACGTGACATAAATTCAATGGGAAGCGAAAAAAAGTGTTTAAGAAGTTTTGGGAAAACTTTAGAAGGGAAAAGAATGTGGGGTTCGATTGTGGGTAAAAATGAAAATATAATGCCATAATATCCCATGAGTCGCAAAAAGCAAATGGAAATGTATGAATATGTGGTGGCGCGTTCAAAAGTGGAACAAGAATCTAATGATGAAAGCTCAAGTGCTCCACCCGTCAAAACAAAAATAAATATCTATGATCTATCTGATCCTACTAACCCGACAAAAATCTTGTCAATACAGCCTTGTACAACCTCATACGTTGTTTTTCTATTATTCGACTTTAGTATTGAGGGAAATGATCTGGACTCGGAATGGCTGCGTGCAAAAAAAAGCACAACCCTAAAAAAAAGTAGGCGCCCACTCCCTCCCCACCGCCCCCAATTTACTTTAACCCCCCTCCATTCATTTCGTTTTATCATTTCTCAACATATTTATACATCACCCAACTTATTTTTCCCATCTCGTGAATAGATATTTTTCTTCAAATTTGGCCAACTCAATTGCTTTGTTCACTTTATCTAAATTTGGCCAATATCAAATATTTTCAATCATTTTTGTTCTCTAAATTTATTTTACCAAATTTGTCTCCCACTTATTATTTTTCATATTTTTCAAAAGTTAGTAATAAATTATTTTTTTATTTTTTATTTTTATTTATTTGTACAGATTTATTTTTTATAATTTGCAATTTAGTTGTAACATTATTAACAATTTTTTATATTTGTTTTATTTGCATATATAATTGATGTATTTTATTTCCGTAAATTTTTGTACAGTACGCGTATCATCGCCGGACTCACAGTACGCATATCATGTACCAGACCCACAGTACTCGATCACAGGCAATAACAATGCATCATATTCCCTATACCCACGAGAATATGATGCACGCTTTAACCCTCGTGGTTAATTTATCACTTCTAATATAATATTACTTTTTTATTTGTGTGTGTAAATTTTCAATTGGAGAAAATTTATTATGCACACTTTATTTATTTTTATTTTTTAAGCAAAATTTAATTTGTTACTCAAAATA
Source organism: Forsythia viridissima (assembly GCA_030279155.1). Lineage (NCBI taxonomy): Eukaryota > Viridiplantae > Streptophyta > Magnoliopsida > Lamiales > Oleaceae > Forsythia > Forsythia viridissima. The sequence goes on from CM059042.1 coordinate 14,748,675, forward strand.
AACTTATTAATTAGTCTCACTGTAATCTTAATAATAAAATTATCGTTAACGATATTATTTATTATATGATATAAATAATATTTTATTCAATATATATTATTATATATTATATTTTTTAAAAACAAATACAATGAATATAATAATAAAAAAATTTATTTTTAATTTAATAAATATAATTATATTAATAATGTGAATGTAAATTTGGTGGTAAGGGTGGGGGTGGGGTTTTTTGTCGAATGGTTGCGTGTTTGACACGCAGTCATTTGGGGAAATGATCTGGACTTCGATTCGGGTTCCAGATCTTTTCTCTTAGTATTGAATAAAAGATTATCTGTATTTTTTTTACTAGATATCATTTGTCGGTTTGATTGTCATAGTGTCATCAACTTTTTTAACCCACTATTGAATAAAATTAAAGGTGTGTTTGATTTTTATTAAAATCAGATTCTTTTAAAAAATTGATAAAAGTTGATGAAATGTGTGGTTGAAAATTTGTAAAAAGTTGTGGGTCCCATGAAATGTGTGGTTAAAATTAATTGCTGCCTTTGACTTCAACTTTTTATCAAAATTTTAATTGAAATCAAACGGAGCCTAAAGAATAAAAAAAGAAATTAAATTTTTTTTCTAGTGTAATATTAGGGTTAATTTGCATTATACACTTAAATTTTTAACAGTTACAATAATGATCACTCAGCTAGAAACGCTCACCAAAAATCCTACATATTGTTGTTAAATTCGAATGTGGACATAAATGGTGTAACTAGTACACCATATCATACAAAAATATCCAACAAAAATGTGGAGTTTTACTAACTTACTACTTATTAAAATCAAATAAATATAGAAAAACGTGTTTGATAATTTCGCCTTTAGTTGCAATGTATCGTACTAATTAATGTCATTTGTGTCCACATTAAAATTTAAGAGTGACAAGTAAGGTTGTAAGTTAACGTTTTGAGCTGAATGGCCATTAGTGTAAGTGTGTAACCGTTAAAAACTTAAGTGACTATTAATGTTACCAAAAAAAAAAAAACCCTTCAATTTTGAATTTTTTAATAAGTTGTGAGGAATCCCCTAATACGGATTTTGAGATAAAGTTCACTCTTTTTTAGGGTTTTCTTCATTTGGTCGTTTTCCTAGTATAACACAGCATCTCCAATGTAGAAATGTGGATTGTTGTAATGTGGCAAGTAAATTAGAAATTGAGAGAATAGCATCTCCAATAGAGGTTATGAATTGGAAAAATTATAGTTCAATTGTACAAGAGAGATAATATAGATTAGATTATAAAATATTTAATAAAAGATGATCAGTACACATTCCGATGGATATTAATTATAAAAAATTAAATAGATGATGTCTAGCACACCATTCAAAAATGGACGGTGTGCTAAACATCCTTCATTTTTTTTCTTGTCATGTAAGAACATTTCCAATACTGTCTTCTGTTTTGAATGTCCAGCTAATGTGACAATGAAGTAGGATAACAGTAATGTGATAGAATACTGTCCAATAGGTTGCCCAGATTTTTTGAAAGAAAATAACATTTTCACACATGAAGATGAAAAGGCGCAAAGGATTTGAAGGCAAAATTCTTCTTGTTGTTTCCACCCCACCCCACAACCACCTCTCTCATAAGTGAAAATCATTGTCGAAGGAAAACTCCACTTCTTGAAATTGAGGTAAAGTTTTTCTTCTTTAGTTTTGAGAATACGTATAAAAAATCATCTCACTTTTTTTGGTTAAAACAAGTTTATCTTAAAATTTTGAGAACAATATGCCAATTTCGAGGAAAATTCAGTCTAGTAAGAAATTTATAAATGGTTTTGATCTTGAATAATTTTAGCTGGTGGGTTGCTTTTGATATTAATTGAATTCACATAAAAAATCTTATTGGGTTTTTTATTTTTTCTTACAAAATGAAATAACATTTGGGTTCTGTTAATCTCTTAATTACTCGCTAGATTATTACATGCTTGAGCTAATTAATTAAAAATTGAATTATTGCAATGCAATTTTGATTAATCGTGAATTCTTTGTTGTTAGCTCGTGAATTATCATTGTTTGTGCACGATTTGGTATATGCTGGATTTTAGTATATTTAGAGAACGGTGCTTAAATTGGATGATGAACGAGAAATGTGGTGGGATGTTTAATAATTCCGCAAGTGTACGTATTGTACAAGTAATAAAGTGGATTATGAGCTCAAGTATCGTACCCACAAAAATTTAGATAGTTCAATTTTAATTAAATTAAGATTAATTGAATCTGTTAACTTTTGAATGTTTGGTGATTAAAAACTAATTAAAAAATAAATTAAGAACAAGTAAATAATTATAACTCAATTAAGTAAAAGATTAAATTATGAAAATTACTTTAACTTTAAGAAAGAAAGGAAAAAAAAAACGTACTAGGATCCTGAATCCACTTATATCGATTTCCTTTAACTCGAACCGTTGAATTTGATAACATGATTTAATTATAAAGGTCAATATTCCTAATTTGTTTAATAATTTCTCTCGAGTAGAATTAAACATATCCCTATATGTGACCCGACTATATTTCTATAACGAATACGAACATACAAGAATGCATTAAAATTTATGAATACATAATGATTACATAAAGCATAGCGATATATCTCTATCTCCTATCGAACTCTACGACAATTGATACTATGTATAACCTATTTTCCATCTCTCGAAGGTAGCCACGAGACTCATACAACTATTGCGCACATAATTGTAGATGAGGAGAAATCAATATCTATTATTCAAACTTAAAAACATGTTTAAATATCAAAAACTAGATTCAAAGAATTAAAGGATCATGATACAAGCTTCATCATAATCCTAGCACTAAAAGGTTTAGTTTAACATACTAAGAAGAAGAAAATAAAAAGAAAAGTAAAACATATAAGCTATCCCCCAGATATGAAGAAATAATTGAGAGATGAAATATTGAACTTGATCTTCGTTGAATTCTTGAAAGATGAAATCTTAATTTTCGTTTCTTGATTTGTCTCTCGTTTTTCTCTCAAAAATCGGCTCCAAACCGGCTCACTTGTTATGAGTTAATAACTCATATTTATAGTTACCTAATTGTGCCCAAAAAAAATTCCCAAAAATCCTTAAAATCGTGCCTAATCAAATTATAATTCGAAAATGAAACAAGATTCCCGCAGCAAAAATAACATTGGGCGATCGCCCAGGCAAACAAGATTACATCCTGCTTTTGTTGGACAGTGATGGGCGCTCGCCCAGTTTACAATTTCAAATATTGTTGTTTTGATCTTTCAACTTTAGGTCTTGGTCATTTTAGTCATCAATCTTTCCAAAAGCTTCCAAAATGGTCATACAATTTCCAATTGAGTTCCCGTACTTCCGAGACATCTTCCAATTTGTTGTTTTTTCATCCATTCTTCTCTAATTTCTTGCAGACGGGTTCAAAACTGAAATAGAAGTAATAATACACTAAATTATGTAAAAATTCAATAAAAAGACGGGATAAAAACTTAGTTTAAAGGTCCAAATAAGTGCACAAAATGCACTTATCACCAGACATGAAGAGAATGAAGAGCAAATAAAACTTTTGAAATAAAAACTATGTTTGATTACCTTCTTTTTTTTTTATCAAGGATTTGATTTGGCACTGGAAGGAGGGGAAATTTTTTTGGAGATAGTGAGAAGAAATGGCTTTGGAAGAATGGTGATCTTTTTCACAGTTGTTTGGCTATATTGGAGATCCATTTTGAGCTTCACCCTATATCTGATAAACATTTATGCCATGTAGGATGGAAGATTTTCCAGTTAAATGACACGTCAGTTGCAATCCATGATATTCATGCATTCTATAGATTGTAGTCTACGTGACATACAAATAGAAAGACTTTAAGTTCACATAGTATTAATGTATAATCAATAGACGGTCAAGTCCAAAACTAATCTCTAATGAGTTTTATCTACAACACAATAATGCTATCTGGATGGCATTTTTTCTAATAATACAAATAGATTAAAATAAACCAAATAACTAATTGTCTTCCAAGAAAAACAACTAAAGATGAATTGGTATTTCAAAACCCAAGTATCCGGACTCCAATTTTTTTCCCATCTGAATTAATTGATTAATTCTTCAAGACCCAAAATCCATCATCTCAAAAAATCTCTGATTAATTGATTCTTCAAGACCTAAATACTAATTGGTAATCCAATTCACTCTCCTTCCATTGGCAAATCAAACACATATTCAAAAATACAAGGTAATCCAGTACCTTCTCATTCTATTACCATGTGATTATTGTTAATTCTTGAAAGAATATTTGTTGGACATGATTGTACCGCATCAGGAATTTCTTATGGCTTGTAGGAACTTTGTTGGATTTTCATATGTATGACTCTATTAATTTTTTATTATGCAATTTTAATATTCTCACAGGAGCCGGAGTTGCAGTTGATGAACATTAATTTATTAATGAATAGGTTGAAGGATTACTGGAGAATTCTTGGAATTATCTTTATGTTAATTAACCTATCATGGCTTCAGCATATAATATGTTGCAATATTGATTAAGAAAATAATATTATGGGTTATTGGGATTTTAATCCTTATTAGGAAATTAAGTAGTAATAATAATGAGATCAGAGAGTAAAGAGCATGTTCGGCTGTCTGTTTTTCAAGTCCAAAATCTATTTTTTGTTTGTTTGGTAGGCCACTGTTCAGAATAAACAAATTGAGGGCAATAAACACTCAACATTAATGTGACATAACATTTATCTCAATTTCCAAAATACTCTTAGACATCAAAAATTTCTTTAATTGTTTTCTCCAACAAAGGGCATTTATGTCATTACGAAAATATAAGATGATGTCATTGGAGACAAAAGTTGTTTTTGACAGAATTTTTTATTTAAATTGGACCCCACGTAAAGCAAGAAAAATGAATTTTTTGTAAAAATCCATACCAAACATGTTCAAAGTAAAATATATTTAGGTTCTTTTAAATGAAACAAGGCTTGCAATAAAAGTACGGTGCTTTCTGTTGGTGCTTTACTATTGAAAGTTTTTCATTAATCTTTTGACCAGACGTCCTAGTGTAGTTAACCACATGCAAATTGAAACTTAAAATGTAATGTTGTTACTTTATGATACTGTATTCCAAGTTTTGTGTTAACACCTTACAATTTACATATGTTAGTCTTATGTTGTGTGTTCATCATTGGGGAAAATTTTGAGTTTTGCAATAAGGAAAAATATGAAGTTTTTTGATGAATGAATGAGAGAATTTGGTTTTATTCAATTACCTTCTTGCTTTGTCAATTGTTGCCATTCCTTTGTAAATTCAGTGTTTTGCTAGGTATCAATTGGAGGATAAACAAGAGTTAAGGCCATGGTTTCTTATGTTTGAACTTTGATATATAAAAGTTGGTTCTTTTGAACAACCCACAAAATAAAATATTCATAATTTGGTAAACATAGATTAAGAACATGAATTTCTTTTATGTTCTATTTTAGAATAGCACCACAAATATTTGACAGATGAGTAAATGTTCATGTTGATTTTCACCATTGCTTAACAGCTGACATATGAGTAAATGTTCATATATATATGTGTGTGTGTGTGTGTGTGTGTGTGTGTGTGTGTGTGTGTGTGTGTTTAACAGCTGCAATTACAAACAAATGTCTCCACCAAGTTATGAATCAGACTCCAACAGCTGCAATAGCACCACAAATATTTGACAGATGGGTTATGAAAAGAAAGACTTACCATATCTTCCGGGGTTGTTCCACTTTGTGAATGTCTTATATACCAATCGCTCATAAAATCTATAGAATTTGTTAATTGCACCTCGTATTTCTCCCAGCGACATCCTAAGCTATTGATGTTTCGAACATTATTACATTCCACTCCTATATTGTCCTTCCAAGTTCGTAAAATATGATTCCACATTGCTGTATTTTTCTGATTGTTACCAGCTTCAAAATCACCAGAAATACATAGCCATGCTTTTGTCAATGCAACATCTTCAGCACTAGTCCATTTTTTAATGGCAAGTGAAGTTTGAGAGTTATTAAAATTTTGGGTATTTTTGGCTTTATTCTTTGGTCATTTGAGTACACTATAAGTATTAGTACTGTCAATTGGAGTATTGAGAGTATTCGATAGACCTTGGTAAAAGAATCTAGATCCATGTTGTTGGTTGAGAAGGCTATGAACCATTCATTGGATCGAAGTGGTAGATGGGTTGAAACGGTAAGTTTAATGGAGCAAATTGGTTTGAAAATTTGGCATGGTATCATTACAAGATTGTTTCGAACATGAGAAGTGATTAGAGTCTTGTCAATCCATTTAAAAATGCTTGCACAAAATGGACACCATATAAATTGAAGGAATAAAAAAAACCATGCACTGCATTCAATAACAACAATGAAAGAACTCTCGAACCCGAATAAATAGCTATATAGTTGTACACTAAAAACAGGAAATTGAAACTCCGATATGTCTAAAAATTATGATATAATGTTATTAGATAGCAAGTTGACATTTTAAATACCAGATTTTAGAGCTATGCAAATCCATAGAGCAATCTGCTAAAGTGTTAAAAACTTGAGAACTATAAACTATTTTTAGAGATGTCTTTAGTACTGCATCTAATCTGAAATAAATCGAAGTCAAAGAAGTGATCACCATTAACCCAGTGATTTTATAGATATCATTAAAATGAAATTTGACAAACAAAAATGATTTGAATCCCACATCTCGTTGGATTCAGAAACCTTCCACTTTGAATTGGAAAGATAAAGAGGTCATACACAATGCTAATACACATAAATACAAAGCATTTGAATTCAACTGTTTAGAATAACATTCATTAAACAACCATCATCCTGCACAATCAAAATACTTGATATAATGTTTTTATTCACAACACAATATTATCTATTGCATAAATTAACTTGGAAACTTCTCAAAAAATTAATTATTTGTTATAACATGTTACCGAGAAAATGAGTATTTGGTATACAATGAACTTTCTCATACAGAATGAAAACTTTGAGACAGCTATTTATGAGTTTCCAAAACATAGTGTTAATTGAAATAGTATCAGTTTTGATTGTTTTGGAAGATGTTGATCCCACCTCAAGTTAACATCAAGTTATTAAGAGTACACAAATGATGCTAGGAAACAAAGTCAAAATTAAAATAATTTATTATAATCCAACAAATGATCGTAAGTTTATCAACTTGGCAGTCATTCTTATTTGAACGATCAAGGGGAAAGCACAATAAAAAATAAAGAGGCTTCAAATTACAAGCCAGAACTACCAAATGAAGGTTCGTCACAATTTATTAACTTAGTAACTAAAGCTTTAGCAATACCAAAACTACCAATTGAAGCTTTAGCACGATTGAAATTACAAGCCAAAGAAACAAGCAGACAAATCAATAATGGAATCAAATTTCATCCCTTCAAAACTCATATCTAAATATAGAAATCTTTCACAAGGCGATTTAGAAGTTAGAAATACATGTCAAATAAGATCAAAATATTTTTTTTGATCGTGAATCTCATAACAATTAAAATTTAGTGTAACAAAAAATCAAAATTTCGAAAAACAAATATGAACAAATAGTCTAGAGCTTTAAATTCATGAAAATAAACCAAATTATTCAATCATACACTTCAATTATTACACAAATCTTGTAACCCATATTAAAAAACTACGAAATTTCTTCCAAAAAAAGAGAAAAAAACAAGAAAAACAAAAAAAGGGTTTAAGAACATTGAAGGATAAAAGTATAAAGATGAATTTTGAGAAAATTACTTCTGAAAAATTAATTGATTTTTGCTTTCTCCTCAATGAAGATGATAATTTTGACCCCAAATCCTTGACTTTACCCCTAATGTTTGTCTTTTTTCTCAATAAAGATTCTGATTTTTTTCCCAAATAATTTTGTTTGGCGACCAATTTTTTTCATGTGAGAAAAACTCTTCATTTTCTTCTCTTCTACGGTTAAAATTTTCTGGCACCTCTTTTTTTCTCCTTAAATAAATTCATAGAAAATAGGAGGGTTGGCGCAAATGGTCCAGAACCTTTACCATCAGTGTGGAAATAATTTCTAATATTTATTTTTTGGCACGTAAGTCCCTAACATATGTGTTTTGGTGCGTAATTAGTCATTATCTGATGAAAAAGACAAATATACCCTTAATTTTAATTAGAATAAATTATAATTGGATTCCTAACATTTATAAAAGATGCAAATGGGTCTGGTATATTTATTAAATAATATTTAATTTACCATATTAAATATATCACTATAGTTGTGTCAATTAAATTTTTCATAAAAGAAAAATATAAAATTATTGTACTTTAAATATATGTAATTCCTATGTAATGTGAAAAACTTAAATAAAAAATAAGTTAAATAAATAACAAAATAACGTATATAATTTTATGACATTGAACCAATTTTATTATTATTTTTTAACATAAAAATACTAATAAAAATTAATTTACACATTATGTGTTATTTATTTTTGAACGATAATAAAACGATAAATTAAAATATGAATAATACAGTTGAAGCTCTAATATTTGTAGTTAATACTCGAATAGCTCAATTAAATAAATAGTATTTGAACATTAAGTTTGTGACAAAGTTAAATTTTTTTGTAGCAATAAAATAAATTTTTTAATTTTAAACAATATAATTACTTAAAAATAAATTAAAATTTATATAACATATTTGTTAATAATTATGAGCTTAAATTTTAGTTATTTTATAATAGTTCGTAAAATATATAAAAAAATTTAGTATATTATAAATTTGGTCAATAAAGTGTTAATTAAAAAAATTCGTTAGTTTCTTTTAATTTTTTATAAAAAATAAAAGTATCGGACCTATTTGTACTTTTTGAAAATGTTAGGAATTCAATTATAATTTTTTCTAATTAAAACTAATGGTATATTTGTCTTTTTTTTTTATCAAATAAGGATGAATTGCATACCAAAACACATAGGTTAGAGATTTATGTGTCAAAAAAACAAACGTTAGGGACCATTTTCGCACCGAGTGTAAAGGTTAGGGACCATTTGCACCAATTTTCCTAGAAAATATCAACTTTGCTGACTCACTCTGTCTAATAGAACATCTAAATGCAAACAGAGTTCTTCACAGAGTCTATTTATTATTTCGCCACGTCAACTTGATAGGAGTTGCATTGAATTATTAAACAATGTCTATTTTATTGACGTGTCACTTGTTTTTTTCACAATCTAATCCACATTTGTATTGGAGATGTTCTAAGCACGTAAGCATTTAGAGAAATTTAACACACTTTTTAGTGTAATCTACAGTTACATTGGAGATACTTCAACTTCTACAAAAAGAGCTTTGCCACGAAAACAAAGGAAGTTCAAAAACTTTCATTATTCACCTCGTGAATTAATTTTAGACCCACAACTTATAAATCTCTAACCTTGACTACGAGTAGACAAATACCAAATGGGAGCCTTTCTACTTGTTTCCCACATGTATTTTCATTCATACTATAAAAATATACAAATCTGAATTGCCAGCTTTCGTTTGTTACAAATTGGAATTTGGGAAAAAAAAATTATTGGTTAGAATGTAAAACTGAATTGAAAGAAAGAACTTTTGTTCACACGTCATTGAATGTTTAATGATTGAAATTTGTTATTATTTACTAATAATTTTATATATAAAGAAATTATATATGACATTTTTAAAGTGCAAATTGTTCAAATGTTATGCCTATTAATAATTAAATACTCCTATACCGGCGGCCGCTCTCCAATGTTGAAATTCTCCTCAGATGAACACTTCAAATAAAGAAAAGAACATTGGAGCGGGATAACAAACGGTTTCTTGTCAAAGAAAAACGGAAAACTAAATGTCAACTAAAATGAAACGCCAAAATATATTTCAAATAGATGATCGAGTCGATTCCATGATTTTGAAAAACTAAGTCATACATGCTTTTAAAGTCAAATTAGGGTTTAAATTTAACATTTAAAATTGTTAAAATTTTAAAATGTAAGAGCATCTACAACAGGTTAGCTATATTTAAAAAGCATATTTAACATTTTAAAGATCATCTATAAATTTAAAATAATTTTTTTTAAACATTCGAACAACATCTTTATCCATGCTCTTCATTTTACTTATTCCAAGAAACATTTAGGCTGTGTTTGATTGGCAAGAGTGGAAAATGGTGAAAAAGGAAAAGAATTTTCATGTAAGGTGGGAAAAAAAAAAACCAAAATGGTGAGAAAACATTTTTAAAAAAAGTGGTCAAATCCATGCTTTAAGTGTGATTGTACCTTAGAAAATATTTTCTTTTTCCACCTTCTATCAAACCTTCTATCAAACAGCTAAAGTTGAAAAATATTTTTCATGAAAAATGGTGCAATCAAACACAGCCTTAATATCTTTTCACCTCTTCTATATTTTTCATATCTTAATTTGTATATATTATTTAATTAAAGTCAATATATCAAGCATTGAAAATTGAAATTATTTCAATGCATTTAATAATAAAGAATGAGTTTGACTATCCAAATTTGAAGAGCTAAATCCACCATCTAAATTAAAATATTAAATTGAAGAGACTATTGGAACAGAAATTTAAGAGTTGACTCTTTAAATTAAAGAGCATCGAACTTGTTGAAGATGCTCTAACAAACACTGCTCAATATTATATTTTGTAAATCTTTGACAAACAATACCTCGTAATTTCTAAATTTGTCAAACTATTTTAAATCTATCTTCATATATATTTAATGTTAATTAATTCGATGAAATAGTTAGCGGTGTTCAAGATACGTAGGTGCTAGCCGATGGAGGTCTCTCATGCAACAATCACAATCAACAACTTGCACGTGTACATGCATAAAATAATTTTTTTTTTCCCCATTACTTGGACTATTTCCAAAATGTAACAGTGATGACACTAGTGGATGATTAATTAATGTAGGAAAATTGGAAGTCTAACCTCGAAGTCCAAATTAATGGGCGCTGGCTATAAATTTTTATAATAACATCTTCCTTCCCTTGTTAAGAAATCACTCCTCTCCGTTTCCTGCAATACATTTCAGTCCAAAAGACATAGCTGCAGTATTAAGAAAGAACCTCATCAAACATGGGGCTTCCTTATTTCTTACGCTGTTTCCGAAGTACCTCGGTTTCCTCAACGGTCAATCCGAGCGAAGACGAAAGTGGTATGTTCCTAAACTTCCCCCATGCATTTTCAGTCTCTGTGTACTATTGATATGCATCATTTCAATGTTCTGCAATATGCAACAAATGAAAGAATTATGCACATGTTCATAACTAAAACTAAATCCAAAAACAGGTTGTGAAATTGTTCCAATCCCGAAATTCCGCATATTCTCTTACAATGAACTCAAAGCTGCCACTCAGGGATTCAGAAACAAGATTGGAGAGGGAGGACTCGGTTCTGTTTACAAGGTGATTATTTGATTACGACACGTATTAATGTGAACATGAGATGCCATAAGTGACAAGTTTGACATGCTGGATAGGACAAACGGAAAAAAGAAGATGAAAATCTTGTCTATTGTCCAGTGTCGTCTAATAATGCATATTAAACGTGCCCATAGTTTTTACTGCATTTTTGGGGGGTTCATCTGCTAAAATAACCTTTTGACTGCTCAAAATTCAGGGACAGCTTCAAGGTGGTGTTTTTGTAGCTGTCAAAGTTCTCTCAGTTGAATTGGAATCAATGCGTGGCGAGAGGGAGTTTATATCTGAGATAGCAGCATTGTCTGATGTCAACCATGAAAATCTTGTTAGTCTCAGAGGATGTTGTGTTGAGGGAGCTAAGAGACTTTTGGTCTACGATTACATGGAAAATAATTGCCTTGCCCAAGCTTTTCTTGGTAATTCTTGTCTCAACTTTTGCAGAACTGAAAACAAGTTCATAGCTTAAATATTATTAGACGTGATGAAATGGAAATAAGACAAAATAAAACCAGTTGAAATTGATTTGTTTTTTTGATTAACAGGTGGAAAACAAAACAGAATGAAACTTAACTGGAAAATAAGAAGAGACATCTCAATAGGCATTGCAAGAGGACTTTCTTACCTCCATGAAGAAATCAACCCTCATATTGTGCATCGAGATATCAAGGGGAGTAATATACTTCTTGATCAGAATTTTACACCAAAAGTTGGGGATTTTGGTCTATCTAAGCTGTTCACAGACGACATATCCCACATTAGTACTCGTGTTGCTGGAACATTGTAAGTGGAAACTAATTATGTATAATTCTGAGTAAAATTGGGTTCTATTACTTACAGGATTCTGTTGCTCATGGTATTTCTTTTATTCAAAATTGCCAAAGAGGCTATCTGTCTCCAGAATATGCAACCAGTGGACAATTGACGCGAAAATCAGATGTTTATAGCTTTGGTGTACTGCTACTGGAAATTGTCAGCGGTCTTCCAGTTGTTGATTTTCACCTGCTATATGGAGAGCAGTTCCTGGTAGAAAAGGTAACAATCTTTGATCAACGATAAAAAGCGATATCATAAGGCGACTTAGTTTTACAGGACAGAAAATGAGAAAATAGATGTTTTTATTTTTTAACATTTACCTCTGCAGGTGTGGGAATCATTCAACGCCAACAGCCTTTTGGAACTCATAGATCCCGTGCTAAATGACGATTTTCCAAAAGAAGAAGCCCTCCTATTCTTGAAAATTGGGCTGCTTTGCGTGCAAGAGATCACCAGTCTCCGACCTGGAATGTCGAGAGTCTTCAAGATGCTGACACATGAGATCAACACAGATGATGATGTCATGATATCACGGCCTGGACTTCTTGGTGATCTGATGGAACTTAAAATATGCCAGAAACGTTTTTCATGATCCCAGGCATCCAATAGTACATCCAGGCACAAGCACGACGACTTTCCACTGGATAGGGATGGTAGTTAAATTACTTTTTTGTTGATCAAAATTGGAAAAGAATGAATATTTTGAAAGTAACTCTTCTATTACTCTCAAAATAAGGAACTCTTTTACGTATAAGTAAAAAGAAACTTAACCAAACATATTTGGAAACCAAATTTTTTCTTGAAAGTAAGTTGACTTACTTTAAGCTTAACCAAACATGGGCTGTCACAAAATGAAAATAAAACTAAACATGTCACTCCTACTAACCTTATCAGACAGACAAACTTGGGGAACAGAAAATGTGAACTTTTACATGGACTAGGAGAATTTGAAACAAAAAGAAGAAAATAAAGCTATCTATCCCAAGTCGATGATTTTAAGGCATCAAGGTCAGGACAATGCTAATAGAATTACAACAACATATTTTCATGGATTTGATGATTCTGTTTTATTTGGAATCTGAACACACAGACACTTCAGTTCCGTGACTGAAAACAATCAAACCATTCAAACTAGTAGACATACAAAATAAGCCCTACAATGCAAAAATAGAATATCAACACCAGAAAACATTGACATGAAATGCATGCGTGACTAAGAACAACATTCTTTGCGAATCGCCAACTAGGCATGGCAGTGTCAATAACTAAAAAATATCAGTTTTCTCTTCTTTCTCTAATAAGGTAGACCGTCCATAATTTTGCTTAGATAGCATCTCTTCCTGGTTACTGGCTTGCAAGTTTCTTCTATGTTCACAAAGTACCAGTGTGATAAAAGAGTCATAGGTGCATAAAATTACCAAACAATAACTTCCTTGCTACGTCCCTAACTTCAAGTTAAACTTCAGGTGCCAAAAGGAGAGGGGAAAAAATTTAGAGACTAGAAATAAAAATATTTTTTTCCATAATCTGTTACAACCTCTGAATTTGAAGCTTACAAACTTGTATTTGTACAAAAACACGTTTGGTAAGGGAATTTCAAATATGTCTATCAAACAGAAACCACCAATCAATCGCGAGGAAGCTTTCTTCGCCTTTTCATATTCTTCTTCAGTTATTTTCTTTGAGCAACAGAAGTAAACAGGCTAGTTTATTGAACTAGATTGAGCAGACACATTTAAAACACGCGGAGTATGTAAATTAATCACAGTACAGAATTAGCTGAATAGTATCTTTAGAATGTGTGGAGTTATTTATTCTTATTTTCCCATCAAATTGTTCCAACTGAAGAAGATTACATATCAATTCTTCTCATGCACTTAACAAAAGTTCTGAAGAACCGTTGCAGAATGATTATACCTGAAAAGTGTCAATTTGAGCAGGTTGTCTACGTCATGCTGATTTTTCCGGTTAATAGTTGAATGGAAACGGGTAAGTGAACATGCTCCTGAATTTGTAAGCAGCACATGTAGAAGCCAACCAACCTACATTCATGTACCTCGCGTGAACAAAATTTTATTCATGATGATGGAAAAATTTTGCTTTTTCAATTTCTCAAATGAATAAGATGCCGAATTGTGAAAGCACCACAATTTACAAGAAGCCAATAAGAAATGTACATTTGCAGAAAAGCAATATTCACCAAAAGCTACTGCCTCATTTTTTTTTCTTTTTATGAACAAAATTATCCTGAAGATGTAGAAATCCAATTTAAACTACAATATCAATCCATCCTTTACTAATTGATCCAACAAAAGCGCCAATTCCGATATATTCATCCGTTCTTTGGGATCTTCCTTCAAAGCAAGCTCTGCGATATCAGCGAGTTTTAAAAGGGGTTCAACATTTCGAGGCAGAGCCACAAATCGATCAATTATGGCAGCTGCCTTGCCCCGTCTAATAAGAGGGATTGCCCAGTCTTCGACATTTGGAGGTGTGCAGTCCGCATCATAAGCTTTCCTTCCGCTAAGAATCTCGAGCAGCACAATTCCGAAGTTGTATACATCAGTACTCATGTCTGCACTAAGACCCCTCTCCTGAGGTGTCAGAAGCCCAAAATCTGCAATTCGTGCTCCCCAATCAGCATCCAAAAGAATTTTCGAACTCTTAACATCTCGATGCAAAATAGGAGGTACAGCTTCCTTATGTAGGTACTCAAGTCCCTTTGCAGCCTGCATTGCAATTTTCAGCCTGAGGCTCCAATTCAGAGGAGAAAGGCCCCCATGGAGATGATCATGAAGGGTCCCATGGGGCATAAACTCGTAAACCAGTAACCTCTCGCCCATCTCTGAGCAGTAACCCAACAAGTTCACAATATTGCCATGTCGAACACTGCAAAGGACCTCCAACTCCATTTCAAAGTCCCGGCTATTGGTGTGGATTATCGTAGCGGCATTAGCCCTTTTCACAGCCACTTGTCTCCCATCTGGAAGGACAGCTTTGTAGACAAAACCATAGCTTCCTCTGCCCAGCTCGTTAAACTCCTTGAACCCATTAGTTGCGTCCTTTAATTCTGAAAGCCGGAAAACTTGAGCTACCTCTGAACACGGTGCCACAGATGCTGGAGGATGTTGATTGGCATTTGCATCAATTTCCTGCTCAGGCTTACGAATGCAGGATGCAAATTTTCTATTCTTCCGTTCTTCATTTTCCAGGGCTACCGTACGGGGTAAAAGACACCAGCCAATCAAAATTAAGAAGAAACCTGACACGCAAGAGGCCACTATTATCAGTAGTTGACGCAGCTGACCCCAGTGCTTCTGCTGCACCTCAAATGAGGAGTGAAGTCTGCAAATATCCCAACAAGAACTGTTCTGGCAAAGAGAGCAGGGTGTACAAATCCTGTCTGCATTCTCTGTACATGAACTAGAAGGGAAAAATCCTTCAGAACAATTGCTCCCACATGGCAAACAAATCTTTAGATCTTTCCTAGCACACAAGCTTGTCAATTCTGGCTCATTGAGAAGGCTGGCATTGAAAGCAAACATTCCTTCACCACAAGTACCTGCAGTACACAACCCTGGACTACACAACTGCAATGGAGGATCATAATCCACTGGCGATGAAACATTGGCAAACCAACAATCAAGTACCAAATCACCTTCTCTAATACTACATGTAAGGTAGTTGGATGAAGCAATCGCGAGAAAACCAGATCCCTTTGGGATCCGTGAAGCATTGAAGTTCCCCCAACACTCTATCCCATGATTGTCCTCTCTGATCCCACAAAAATGTTGTGCACCAGCTGCCATTGACACGAATCTAATCCCAACAGGCGGATTAACAAATGAATCATTACTACCCCAACATTTGATCACGCCGGAGATCTCAGAAATCCCACAAATAGAGTCAATTCCGGAAGCTAAGGCCATATAATTATCTGATGTACCTGAAACCCCTAGACCACCAGAATTTGGGCCCCAACACGCTATCCCTCCATCCCTTACAACTCCGCAGCTAAATCCATCGCCAGAAACAATTTTCCCAAAAACAAGACTACTAATGTACTGATCATAGAACCGTGCACTTTGTTTTGAGCTTAAACTGTTATTCGATATTCTAATAATGTCCCAACAATCAACGCTACCAAAATCATTTTCTGAATAGTAAGATCCTCGAACTGCACAAACATGATCCTTACCAGCAGCAATATGAGAATAAGCATTAAACTTAAATACCGGAAGAACCAGGTCAGAGCTTGACGATGGATCCTTCGAATCCCAACAAAAAGCCTGCGAAGTGTTCGCTAAAATGCCGCACAGAAACCCCTCTCCACCCGAAAGCGCCGCCATAGGAGGCAAGTTGGCGGAAAAACGCAAAGAATTCGAATCTGTCGAGTTCCTGTTCTTGGTGTCCCAACATATCACAGCCTGCTTGCCACTGGCATCAATGGCACAAAAGATCCCATAATCCCCAAATGACGCAGAAATGGAGCCCATAGACCCAAATCCCAATACAGAATTAACCAGAATGAGCATAAACAAGACTGAGAAACAGAAAAACGGGGAATTTCGCAGAGGCCCAGAAAGGAATTTGGGAGGATAATTCATGATTTGAACAATGGGCAGTAGAGAGGAATGGTACAAGGATCATGGAGTAAGAGAGACGCAGGAAGAAAGCATGGGATGTGTGAGATGGAACAGTGATGAAGTTGGACTGGGTGATGTACTTGTGGAGCTGATGAGGACAGAACGTGGGTTTTGCGGCTTCCATTTTTACCGTTGTTGGTGGATCCTTGGATTCTTTAAACCATACACACTGGTAGTTTTGACTACTATCACCATTCCATATTTTATATATTGCAACTTGAAATGCATAATGTTAAAATATACTCTTTTCAAAAGAAGATGAAAAATATTCTGTCTATTAATTTTCATTCTTTTCGTTTTATCACACGATACGTGAGATATTTTTCCAGACGAACGAAGGTGAAATAATGTATTTGAAGACCATGAAAAAGGAAAGAAGAAGAAAAAAAGTTACCTTACGACATTCATATAATATTGACTCGATCGAATTGGTACTGTAAAATAAAAATATACTTAATATTTCTTTCTCATTCAATTAATAAGATGACGCAGGCAGAAACGTGAAATAATGAAACAAAGCTCAAACTCAACTCGTTTATTCCTATGAATACTGAATTAAATTAATTATGATGAAGAAACTCTAATAACAATATTCTTATTCAACAACAATTACTTTAATGAATGAAAAATGACTTTTAAATACTAAGGGCATGTTCGGTGTATTTTTTTGGGAAAAAATAGATTTTTTAGGGGTACTTTATTGACTTTTCAAACTATTTTATAGTGTAAAAAGGTTGAAAAGTCAAAAATTGTAGGCAAAAAAATAGATACCGAACATACCCTACATATCTAGTTGAAATAAAACTTAATTGATAAGTAAATACAAAAAGACGAAAATAGACATGACAAATTAAAAATTATAATTTTAAGCTAACAATACGATTTCAAACCAATAAAATCTATCGTCAACAATGGCAAAGCCACTTATCTTGTCAAGCTCGTCGAGAAGATTCCGATAATATATTATAATAAAAATTTTGAGCATGTATACAAAATCTATGTTCGTTTCTTTAAAAAATCATAATTACGATCCATAGTGTCTAAATAAATCAAAATTATGTACTCGACGCCATCATAAGGCTTATATTTCCCACTGATCTAGTTCGGTCAAGTTGCATGTAAAAAATTGATTGATGTATGGAGTGGCCTATTTTGTTTAGGTACCAACTAGCAAATAATAATAATAATAATAATAATACATTTCCTAACTAAATGTTGACATAACATAAAACAAATCATGAAAAAGAGATTGATCAAAATTATTGGTTAGGGTTTCTTGCCATAATGCACATGCTTCTATCATTGTCACCATATTATTTCTATATGCTTTTTGTCCTTTTCTTGTATCATTTTTTTTTTTTTTATTTCATGTTTAGTAATTTACCGTACAAAAATGCGGTAAAAATTATATTTAACTTATTATTTTTAACTTTAATTTTTAACAATTTAGAACTGATCAAAAAACATATGAAGTCGTCACAAATTGATTTATAACTTTTTAGTCAAACATTAGATTAGCAAATATTTAGATAACAATGAATCCAACATTAGAATAATGATCTAATGCCCCTACATGTTGCCCACCCGCTGAGGTGTTAGCAGGTGGGCAATCCAAGATCAAACAATTATTGATCTTGGATTGCCCACATGCTGACACTTCAACGAGTGGACAACATGTAATGCCTTCTTGAGAGCATTAGATCGGTCCTCTCCAACATTATACTACAAAATATAGTGGGACTACAACCACTAAATTGTTGGGCTACCCAATGATGAAGTTCAATGAATGTGACTAGACATACTTGTGTGGCTTCAATAGGTATGAGTTTCATTTTTTCTTTTTAGTATATGGATTAAATTAAATAATAAATAAAAAAATATGCAACCATGAAAGTCATATTATAGACTACTATTTGTTATGACTTTTTATTCATGAACTAATTGATAACTCAATTTATTGCAAACGTTCCTTTGAATAGTATTTCAATTTGACTAGTCGATTGTATTGATTGGTCTACATTTTAATATATGTTCACATGATGAGTCCTTTTCACCAAATTTATTGTCCCAAGTTGATAATCCAAGTGGGCCCACTTGTGCTCGGTAGAAAATTTATCCACCATGCTATCTGTCAGTCTGATCTACTCTCCACTATGAAGAGTTCTTATAACTCTCATTAAACAAGTATCCTGTTAACATTTGCTTGTCCAATTTCCACTGAACATTTGTCCAATGAGAGTTATAAGAACTCTCCGTGGTGAAGAGTAGATGAAATTCCTTCTTATGAAAAAAAAAAAAAAAAAAAAGATAGTCAAAATTAATCTTTGATTTTCTGTATTTGGATATCACGTGTGTATTCCTTAATATAGTAAAACATCTACCTGTGCATGCACGAGGCATTTATTGCAATGTCTTTTAAACGGCATATTCAAAAGCTGGCAAAATTATTTAGGTTTTTAATCTCAATTTGCATATTTTGACTTTTCTTCTATTCAACTTTAGAAGTTAATGATGTTATTAAGGTAATTGCTCTTAGGCCTTAGCGTAACATGTCTCCTTATGTTTTAGTTATAAACTTATACTTATGATTTGTCTGGTAATATTTTTTTTAATTATTGAATTATTTTGATAAACTAGAATATACCGTATTTAACAATCTTGTTAAAAGAAAAAAAATTATAATATTTATATAATATCTCATATTATATAGAGACCGTTTCGCATATCAATATATTTGACAAATAATCACAGTCCTTAATTTCAACTAATTTAACTGTCTAAATATATTAAAACATTTATTAAGATCTGTTTGGATATGGATATAAGGATTTTATAATTTTTTTTAAATTTAGACCGTTAAATTAGATTAAATTAAGAACTGTGATTATTTAGGAACTGTCCATTATCTAATATTATATAGCATTTGAGATTCGGCTTATGCTCTCTTCATATTTATGTACATATTTTCATTTAAGGAATTTTGAAAGTTGGTTTGTAATCTATTGAAACGATTGCAATACTATTTCTGACATATATTTTTTATGGGTTAATTTCACCAACGGTCACTGAAGTTACGTTCAAATTACAAAATGGTCACTGAAGTTCAAAAGTTTCAGTGGTGGTCACTGAAGTTAGAAATCATTTCACTAATGGTCACTCTATTAAATTTCTAATTTAAAATGGTGACTTGGCATGATGACTTGGCATTTATTTATTATATTGTAGTACATAACTTTATATAATACTCACTTTAGTCCCTATATTTCAATTAAATCTTTCAAAAATTGCATCTAGGTCCTTAATATTTTACATGTTTACAATTTGGTCCCTAAATTTTCAATTATCTTTCATTTTAGTCCTCCAAAAATTGCATCTTAGGTCCTTCAACTTTTTACATATTTACACTTTGGTCCCCATATTTTCAATTATCTTTTAGTTAAATCCTCTAAAAAATTGCATCTTAAGTCCTTCAACTTTATACATCTTTAATTTTAGTGGTCAAAATAAGTGTAATTTTAGTGGTCAAAATAAATGCATTTTCAATTAAATCTTCGACTTTACACTCGAATTTTTACCTAAACGAACAAAATAATATTATAGGGTTTGACTACTAAAATATCTACTTTTAGTGGTCAACTCTAAGAGATAAATGCGAATTTTACACTTATTTTGACTACTAAATAGTTTATTATTTAATTATATTATTTTGTTCGTTTAGGTGAAAATACGTGTAAAGTCAATGATTTAATTGAAAATACACTTATTTTGACCACTAAAATTGCACTTAGTTTGGCCACTAAAATCAAGAATTTAGGGATCAAAGTTTGAAGATGTATAAAATTGAAGGACCTAAGATGCAATTTTTAGAGGACTTAACTGAAAGATAATTGAAAATATGGGGACCAAAGTGTAAAGATGTAAAAAGTTGAAGGACCTAAGATGCAATTTTTGGAGGACTAAAATGAAAGATAATTGAAAATTTGAGGACCAAATTGTAAATATGTAAAAGATTAAAGACCTAAGATGCAATTTTTAAAAGACTTAATTGAAATATATGGAGTAAAGTGAGTATTATATAAAGTTATGTACTACAATACAATAAAAAAATGCCAAATCATCATGCCAAGTCACCATTTTAAATTAGAAATTTAATAAAGTGACCATTAGTGAAAGGATTTCTAATTTCAGTGACCACCACTGAAACTTTTGAACTTCAGTGACCATTTTGTAATTTGAAAGTAACTTCAGTGACCTTCAGTGAAATTAACCCTTTAAAAATTGCATCTTAGGTCTTTAATCTTTTACATATTTACAATTTGGTCCTCAAATTTTCAATTATCTTTCATTTTAGTCCTCCAAAAATTGCATCTTAGGTCCTTCAACTTTTTACATCTTTACACTTTGGTCCCCATATTTTCAATTATCTTTCAGTTAAGTCCTCTAAAAAATTGCATCTTAGGTCCTTCAATTTTATACATCTTCAAACTTTGATCCCTAAATTCTTGATTTTAGTGGCCAAACTAAGTGCAATTTTAGTGGTCAAAATAAGTGTATTTTCAATTAAATCATTGACTTTACACGTATTTTCACCTAAACGAACAAAATAATATAATTAAATAATAAACTATTTAGTAGTCAAAATAAGTGTAAAATTCGCATTTATCTCTTAGAGTTGACCACTAAAAGTAGATATTTTAGTAGTCAAACTCTATAATATTATTTTGTTCGTTTAGGTAAAAATTCGAGTGTAAAGTCGAAGATTTAATTGAAAATGCATTTAATTTGACCACTAAAATTACACTTATTTTGACCACTAAAATTAAAGATGTATAAAGTTGAAGGACTTAAGATGCAATTTTTTAGAGGATTTAACTAAAAGATAATTGAAAATATGGGGACCAAAGTGTAAATATGTAAAAAGTTGAAGGACCTAAGATGCAATTTTTGGAGGACTAAAATGAAAGATAATTGAAAATTTAGGGACCAAATTGTAAACATGTAAAATATTAAGGACCTAGATGCAATTTTTGAAAGATTTAATTGAAATATAGGGACTAAAGTGAGTATTATATAAAGTTATGTACTACAATATAATAAATAAATGCCAAGTCATCATGCCAAGTCACCATTTTAAATTAGAAATTTAATAGAGTGACCATTAGTGAAATGATTTCTAACTTCAGTGACCACCACTGAAACTTTTGAACTTCAGTGACCATTTTGTAATTTGAACGTAACTTCAGTGACCGTTGGTGAAATTAACCCAATTTTTAAAAGACTTAATTGAAATATATGGAGTAAAGTGAGTATTATATAAAGTTATGTACTACAATACAATAAAAAAATGCCAAATCATCATGCCAAGTCACCATTTTAAATTAGAAATTTAATAAAGTGACCATTAGTGAAAGGATTTCTAACTTCAGTGACCACTACTGAAACTTTTGAACTTCAGTGACCATTTTGTAATTTGAAAGTAACTTCAGTGACCTTCAGTGAAATTAACCCATTTTTTATTGGTAGAGCAATTCTTGACCTGTCTGTCTTGGTGCGAAGTTTATTCCAAATAATGAATTTTGTCTATTTAATTGTTTAAAAAAAAATTTATTCAAAAACTATTGTACCTTTATTTTTATTTTTTATTTTTTATTTTTTATTTTTTATTAAAGAAACGATAAAGACAAGAAAAGCAAAAGAGAACACAAGACAAGAAAGGCAAAATCACGTCACTTCACCCGTAATTTTCAGTTTTGGTAATGATACGGATAGAGCAATCAAATTAAAACAAAAATATAAGTTATGTGATCAAATTCAAACAAAAACAAAAAGAAGGTAAATCAAATTAAAACACAAATTGAAGTTGGTTGATGAATGTAACACAAATCTATAAATTAGGCATGCTAAATCAAGAAGCTATGATATGGCTATGACAGACTAATTATGTGCCATGTGAAAGATTTACTATCTGATATTAGCCAATATTTCCCATCCAGAAAATCTGGTCCTTGAATAGTTAAATAATAGCATCAAGACATAAGAGACAGAGGAGCAACAGATCTTAGGGATTGGAAATATTGCAGATATTGTCCTCATCTTATATACTTTAATCAAACAATTATTTCATAATTATTCAGATATGTCACACCATGTTTAGAGATTGTCATGCATTTATTACTTATTTAAGTTTTTGTTTTTCTGTTTTCTTTTGTATTGTATTTTTTATTTTTATATTGCGATGATATAAATAATGACAGTTGATATATGTTATTTAACTATAGCGGCACGTCTTGATACGCCCGCTTCAACGATTCGCCTGCCTCACCGGCTTGCCCGCCTCGTTGGTCTCATGAGCACGCTTCTGACAAATAGACTGTAACAACTCAACTGTCGTTAAGTTAGCTAGACAGGCAATCCAAGGAATGACAGTTATCACCAGTTATCTGGAAGACGAAACATCTCTCAACAATTAGAAAGATAAAATATCCCTCATTAACTAATAATAAGGAAGATGAAAGGACACCCGTTATCAAATGAGAGAGATGAAGGGACACCCATCATCAATAACTGCAGGTCATCCCTATAAATAGAAGCCAACCCCCAGGTAAAAACAGAAGACACAATTCTCATATACTCTATATGATTATTCTACATATCTGATTTTAATCGTATACTGATTATCACACCGGAGTGGCCACGGGAGAAAAAAGCTCTGCCACCTTTTGCAGGTCTCTACCACTGTTGCAGCCGTGCTCGGAAGAAGAGGAAAATATTTATCAACATATTGCATACTTTTACTTATTTTAGTTTATAATTAAGTGGGACTATGCTGAATTATAGAACTGAGAATTGGATAGAAAAGAATATTGTGGTGCTTCTTTTTATTGCAGTAACAACTTATGTGAACACATTATGATGTCTTTGTTGATGATGTAGAGATTGAGAGTAATACGAGAACTTGCAAGCACGATATTCTAAAAGAGAATTGAGTATTTGTAAACTGTGAAAGTAGAGAAAATTTACATCGAGAAAGAAATTGAAAAAAGAAAAGAAAAAAAAAAAGAACATGGCCTTTGAGAGGCCATATCACGAAAGCTCATCCAAGGATTCAGGCATATGGGGAGCCTTAGACGAAAAAATTTTAATAGACCTTTTCAAGAAATTTCTTTTATAAGAAAATAAAAAAATCATTTTGTCCACCAAAATACTGTTTCATTGATAAAGTGAGAACTAATAAAAGTTTAAGATAAGCTCATAACACTATAGAAAGTTTTGTATATTAAAATACAATTTTGCATAATAAATATTGTTCAAAAGTAATTAAATAACCAACTACTATTTAAAGAAGAAACAAACGAAAATAAAAACAAAATTATTTTTTTCCTTGAAACACGAAAGAGATCGGTGCAAGTCGAGCAGATTGAGAAAAACTTTCTAGTTCTCGTGCAGCTGAAAATAAAATAAAGATCTATAAGAATCAATCTACCGAAACTAGTGAGTAATCCAATTCCACAAAATCTTGACCTCAGAAAACAATTGAGGAAGCTTATCTTTAGTTAAATCCGTTTTCAAGAAAATAGTTTTTACTTTGATTGCATGTTTAATTGATGAACTAATTTGAGGTTTTATGTCATTGACATAAGGAAGATGAAGAGAGTTTCTAACGTCAGGAAATAAACGAGAAAATGGAAGAAGAATAGATGTTTATGGTATTCAACTTGGTTTCTCGATTTTTGAAATAATTAAATGATTTAAGTTTTTCATTTTACATCAAATGATTTGGAGTTTTATTGGACTAGGTTGTTGTAGGTTAGTTGAGTTTTATTTTAAAATATTACATATTAAAAAAAATTAAAAGTAATTTTAAAAAATTAGGAGCCTTCTCTAAGTCAGGGTCCTAGATAATAACCTAAATCGCCATTTTTATTTTATTTTTCTAAAATGTGATTGACGTGGGTGGGTAGCAGGATACTGGAGTTGGGCCCAGAATGGCCCAACGCTGTAGTGCGATTCAATCCAATTGATCGTGGGCCCATTTTTACTGGTCTACATTTGAGCGTGTCATTTTGGTTCGTTTAAGATTAAGCAAGTATGCAAAAGGCATAGAGGGAAGTGACTTCCATCACAGATCCACTTCAGGAACGTGACAACAATGAGTCGACCACTCATATGTTGGCTGCAGACAAGTAGGAAAAGAGAGAGTTGAGAACCCTCCTCGTAAATCTTTCCCCATAAATACCTTTCAGTTGAAATCTACCCCCATATATACCTTTCAGTCTAGTAAAAAATCTACCAATTTGTCTTTCACACTCAAATTTCTATTGCTTGGTTTTCGGAGTACAATCAATTTTTACACCACCTATCGGAGTAGCGATCTTACGTTCTAACAAGTTGTCTTAGTGTGCATGTAATTTACAGGCACACCGAAGAGTGACACAATCGGCCAACAGCGTCAAACTCAAAGCAAGAGCAACACAATTACATAATGATATTTAGACGAGTATAGATTTTGTAATCCCACAATATTTAAGAGTACAAATTTTATCAACCATAAGACCAATTAGCTGAAGTTAAATGAAATTCGAGAAAAATATTGTAAAATCCACATATTAGAAAAAGAATTCCCCGGGCAGTTGCACCCATTAGTCCTATATTATTTATTTGTCTCGATATTATTGAATTAATTTGTCTAAATCTTTAAAAGGTATCATTTATCTCAACATGGTCGGGAAATATATTAAAAGGTATCATTTTAAAGGATTGGTGCCTTGAACAGTACATTTCATTAATAATACCATTTGAAGCTGCAAAGTTTGTAAAAACACTGCAGACTTGGAGTATTACATTATTAATTTGATGCTTAAAATTTAAAAGATCCCAAAAAGATACAAATTTAGGCACACTTAAAAACAAATGCCAATTTCCAAGACGACGCAATTGACTGATTGAAAATTTACATTTTGATTCTCAATAAGCAGAAGCACTACTCCTGAATGATCCTAGAGCTTTAACTGCACCTGCTCGAAGTATGTACTGATGGTAGAATGCAGCAATGGCTGCCCCAATGAAAGGTCCGGCCCAGAAGATCCACTGTCAAAATATAGCATTCAAATTAGTAACAGTACTCGACAAGACTGAAGCCTACAAGTACAATTGTACATTTCACAGTTGCTAAACAAGGTATAAATAATATCAATGGAAAATACGTACTTGATCGTCCCAGGCCTTTTGTTTGCCATAGATTACTGCAGCTCCAAAACTTCGGGCAGGGTTGATACCCGTGCCGGTGATCGGAATTGTGGCCAAATGAACCATGAACACAGCAAATCCAATAGGCAGTGGTGCCAGTACCTTTAGATTAATTTTCAAATAGGATTAATCAACAAGAACCAAATTGATTGGAAAAGAATGGAAGTCAAGCTTAAAACTTAAAGCCTAATATGTACTTACCGGAACGTGAGAGTCTCTGGCACTTCTCTTGGGGTCCGTGGCGGAGAAGACAGTGTAAACAAGGACAAAAGTGCCGATGATCTCCGCAGCCAATCCGGTGCCTTTGCTATATCCAACAGCCAATTCATTGGCGCCACCGCCGAATCTAACATAGTAAGCCCTCTGGAATGCCTTCACCAATCCACACCCACAAATGGCCCCTAAACACTGTGCCACCATGTACATGAAGGCCCGGACGAATGAAACTTTTCGGGCCAAGAACAACCCGAATGTCACTGCCGGGTTAATGTGCCCTCCTGCACCCCATTAACATTAACATCATAAATCTCGACACAACAGGTCCATTAATTAGGTAATAATACTGAAAAACGTAGTATTGCAGTATAATACTCACCAGAAATACCAGCGGTGCAGTAAACAAGCACAAAAATCATCCCACCAAAAGCCCAAGCAATGCCAAGAATGCCAACCCCACCGCATTCATCGGTGGCGCTCTGGCTCTTGTACCCAATCACAGTCAAAACAGTAATGTATAAAAACAAAAGAGTAGCAATGAATTCAGCAATGATAGCCCTGTAAAATGACCATTTAGTCAGCTCTTCAGGATCAATAAACGGTGCTGGAGGAGGGTCTTGATAGTCTTTTGCTGTAAATTCAGACTCTCCAACCTCAATATTCTTCGCCATTTCCCCCCTTCTAAGCTCTAAAACACACTGAATTTACAAAGATTGTATGAATAAAATTGTGTATTTTTCTGATGGGAGAGTTGGGGAGAAGTGAAGGGTGTATTTATATGGAAAATGTAGAAAGAAATAATTAATTAAATCCAAATTTTGCCGCCCCATTTCAATAATATTTTTCACATTTTTAGTTCTCATGATTTGAGTGACCCGAACATCACATTCACTGCTAAAACCCTAATTTTCTGGCTGTGATGTCATGTCAACGAATATTTTGGGATGACTTTTTTTTGCCTCGCGTGCTTCATTTACTCATTCATTTGAGAAATATTAACGCTTTACCAATTGGCCTTTTCCCTCTTATTTTCAACTGATTTTTCTTTACTTTTTATTTAAGTAAGTAAATATCTAAAATTTTAATATAATCAAGTCATGCTTCGACCTACAACTTTTTAATCGAATGCTTCGACCTACAACTTGGTCGTGACATAAGTCGACTTACCTCTATAATGTTAGACTCAATCATAGAACTTGTGACTTATCTAGTTATCTAGGCATCTATCAATAAAAAAGAAAAGAAAAATTAGGTACAGAATTATTCAAAAAATGCATTAGCTTGTAGGTTGGGCATGTACGTGTCAAACTGAATAATTTTAGAATAACATCGAGTTCAAGACGAACAATCTTAAAATTGAATCGTATTAATTAAATTAAGTGAACTTGGTTGAAAAAAAATATATATATGATATAGTTGTTTGTTGTCAAATTCTAGAAGGCTCCTAACTCGCAATACTATTTTCAATTCTATTTTTTAAGTTAGACAAACAAAATTAAATTGGTTTAAATTCCTATTTAAATAAAAACAAGTGTTATAAAAAAGAGAAAATGCTACTTGTACCCACAAAACTTACACATTCACTTATACACTTACATTTGTCAAATAATGATTGGGTCACTTTATTTATTTGGCCAACTAAATAATAATTTGAATCAACTAGTATTTGACAAGTGTGATAGTGTAAGTGATAGTATAAATAATAGTGTACAAGTAGCATAGTCCATAAAAAAATATAATTGTTTTACTCCAATGTTCCAGACTTCCAGTCCCATCTCCGGTATTAATGTCTATTAAAAATGGGCATAGACGACATATCAAATCAGAGGAGTGGTGTGACACGTCACGGGAACCGACCATCAACACATTAGGCATGAATTCACTATCATCGCCACCGTCCATTCCATTCCGCCCACATTTTTGGCCACTCAATTTTTGCCACGTTGTGCAGTTTCCATTGCCCATCCCCATCTGTTGCCTCACCAATTATTTGTATTAGAGTTTTTATTCTAATTATTGTGTGAATCTACCAATCAATAAATTTAAATTAGTGCTGAATAAAAACTCATGGTTATTAGTTTGCCACGTATCAGAAGATGGTCAAAGAAAGAATTATTGAATCTCTCTATGGTCGGTTGTCCTATTACACTTTGCTCACCCTCCGCCCAAAATAAAACTCACACAAGCAGTTCGACCGGATCTGTCGACTTGATTAAGCTTTACACGAGTAGTTCGTCACATTTTATAGAAATTATAATTTTTATTTATACAATTTGTCACGAATTTTCAATGTAATGGACCATTATTTCACCGTAGATTGTGCATGATTTTTCAAATAATGAAAGCTACATTAAGATTAATTATTTAGTTATTTTTATGCAAATGAGGATTAATTTTATAATATCAAGTAAATATATAGAACAGGCTTCAGCAATTTTTTCTGAAATTGAGTTCTACGAAACTGATAATTGGTCGTCTTTTGATTGTTTTTAATAAATTAATAAAATTTTGTGGACTTTTCTTTCATATTAATCGATTGGTTCTCAATATTTCAACGAGTTTCGATCTTGTGTTCTTTCATTGTTTCATGATACACACTGGACAAATAACAAATTTGTTGCTAACATCGAGTAAGGCAAGAAATTTAAATCACACAAGATTAGAAGTTTATTGACAAACGTGCAAAAGGTAGCAGGACTTCTTTCCCCCCGTGTTCACTCCTATGTTATAATCAGTATATGATTAAAA
The DNA here is from genome assembly GCA_030279155.1 of Forsythia viridissima. NCBI lineage: Eukaryota > Viridiplantae > Streptophyta > Magnoliopsida > Lamiales > Oleaceae > Forsythia > Forsythia viridissima. The sequence continues at coordinate 14,777,856 of CM059042.1, forward strand.
CCATATGCAGAATATCAATATGGAGTATATGAGAGTTGATTTTTACATGGAGTTGACCTCTATTTAAAGGGGCGGCCTGCAGTTACTGTCTTTAATGGTCTTTAATGACATGTGTCTCTTCATCTCCCTCATTACTAGGAGTTAATGACAAATGTTACATCTTTCTAATCGTCAGTGGTAACTGTTATTATTCTGTGGGTCGACTGTCTGGCTAATCCAACGACAGTTGATTTATTGCTATCTACCTGTCAGAGGCAAGTTATGAGACCATTGGAGGGAGCGAGCGAGCTAGTTAGGCGAACAAATCGTTGAGGAGGGCGTGCCAGGATGTGTTACTATTGGTAGACAATAAATATCAACTGTCATCGTAACATATAGCTGCATCGTAACTATTTCTATCATCACGTTCGTACTCATATCCATGCTAGATAGAAATATACGCTAATAAGTATTGATTTAACAAAAGAGTTATGTACTTCGATTTGTCAACTAAAGCATGCCTATGGATGACAAAATCAATTGCACCCTTAATTGAAAAAGCTACTTATAAGCTGCTTACTCATTCAAGTTGTTCCAATATTCCTGAAAAAATTTAGTCTTCACAATTCTATGAAGAATCCTCTTCTATCATTGTCAAGGCTAGGAGAATTCGAGGTCTTTTGTGGAGAAATAATAACGGATGGTGCAACCTCATTCCAACTCCCAAAAAATTCTACTTTCTTCCCTAGTCAAATTAGTAGACGACGGACTTAAATTAGCTGCCGGGAAAGGTTAGCTTGAAAAAGTTTCGATCGATCGATCGATCGATCGCCTAGGTCAGATTGATTTTCTTTGTGTCCGTTCCTATGAAAATATCTTGATATTCTACTCATTTATGTTGTCCACTTATAATCCCTACGCTGAGGTGATATTACTTTATTGGTAAAAATAATAAGTGTGGAACCATAAACTACTAATTATTTAATGTCACTTCAGCGTGAACATTATAAATAAGTAACATAAGTAAGTAGGAGATTAAGATCCTGAAAATGTCTTGATCTCCTATGAAATAAGATAAGATCAAGAGAATTTTTACACTCATTTTCAGGATGGGGAGAGAATTTCAGATGATTCTTGGTAGAAAATGTTTAGCATATGGACAATGTGGGGTGGATTGTACTTCAATTGAATACAAGTGTTGTGATCCACCACCATATTATATACCCTTTTTTGTCAGCATCATAAGTAATAATTGAAATATATATTATTAATAAATTGAGCTTGACAAAGTTTAATAGATCTTGTTGGGAGTAGTTGTTCCACATGAAAATAAAAAATAAAAACAATTGATGTACGAATTTCAAGGGTTTTGATAATCATTTGAATACTTATTGGCTACGATTGAAAATCTTTTCTCAAAATAATTTCATCCGCATTCTATACAAAGGAAACAATGTACAAAACAATCTCTTTAGACAATCTTAAAGAACTTTAACATTTTAAAATTTTGAACTAGATAAAATAAAGATACTCCGAATATTAACTAATGACAAAATACTTTCTCATCTTAAAATATCACATTTTTCGAGTAATTCTAGATGTTATCAAAGTAAAGAATCGACAAAAAGAACATTCGTGATTAATATCTAAATGCCACACCTCTTAGACCAGTCAATAAATTTTTCTTTTTCTTTTTTATTTTGTCGCATCTCGTTCAAATGGATGAAGGGTGATAGTACATAAGAGCATCTTCAATGCAATCGTGAATTACACTAAAAAGTATGCAACATCTTCTCAAAATACTTACATGGTAAGAAAAAAGTGGATGATGTCTAACACACGTCCACATTTAGACGGTGTGTTAGACATCGTCTATTTAGTTTTTTACAATAAATGTCAATTGAAATGTGTGTCAAGCCTCTTTTATTTAATATTTTATAATTTATCTATATATCGGAATGTGTGTTAGACGTCTTTTATTTAATTTTTTATAATTTATCGACTTATATATCTTATACACATGAATCATAATTTTTCTAATACGGCCACAATTTTTATTGGAGATGTTTTTCTCTCCGTCTCTATTTTATTTATCACATGTACAACAATCCACATTACTGTATTGGAGATGCTCTAAGCTATTCACAAAGGCAAACTTGAAGTCAAGTCATATTTATTGTTTTGTTTTATATCAATTTTGATTTTGATAAAAAATTGAAGTTAAAGTTAACAATTAATTTTAACCACAAATCTTATGTACCAATAATTTTTTACAATTTTTTAACTACATATCTTATCAACTTTTATAAAAAATATAATTTTAATCAAAATCAAATATACCCTCAGTCAACTTGAATTCTACTTGTATAAGTTAAGGCCAATCATGTTTTGTATACTTCTTCTACATTATTTCAACAAGTGGTATTAAAAATAAGCGTATAAAAATTATTATATAATAATAGCGATGACAATAATGCAATATTATAAAGATTAAGCAAGAACAACTAGTTAGCGTCTAGATTCCTGGCGGTGGAATATGTTAAGGAATAAATTTACATCGATTAAATATTGAGCATATAACAAACATATAAGGATTTGTACTTATCCTCTTAATAATGTTGACATTTTGAAGATGGACTTCCAAGTCTCGATATATTATCAGAGTTCATTAAATTCAAATGAACAATTCGTTCCAATTAAGAGTATGTTTGACACAACTGTTGTGAGTAGAACTTTTGTTAAAAAACTTGTTAACTATTTGTATGTGAATCCAAAAAGTGTTGTTAATATTAAAGTTGAACTCCAATCTCGAGGACCCCATCACCCCTGCCCTGGAGTCTTGGTGAAAGATGTAAATCGCAGGATGTGCCTTAGTGGAGTAGGATTGAGAGCTTGCTTTTTAACTACGCTTGCAAGAAGCTTGTTCCATACCAAATGTAGGAATCGAACCCCCTCCATGCAGCTGTCAGCGAAGCTGAGACTACCTCACTCTCACCTTTCAACCAACTGAGTTATGCGCTACAGGCAAAGTGTTGTTAATATTAGATTGAATATTTTGTTGTATAACTATAAAAATACTTTTGTATAAATCTATATTTATTTGACTTAGTAAGTAATTATTATATATCTCATATTATTTTTTTTATAAATAATATTTTTTCATATCATATAATAACAATTAAAATTAATATCTTAATTAAATTATGATGACACAATTATTTTAGTATATATCATATTACTTAAAATTGATTTATTTTGGTTAATTTCACCAACGGTCACTGAAGTTACCTTCAAATTAGAAAATGGTCACTGAAGTTCAAAAGTTTCAGTGGTGGTCACCGAAGTTAGAAATCCTTTCACTAATGGTCACTCCATTAAATTTCTAATTTTAAAATGGTGTTTTGGCATAATGATGTGGTATTTATTTACTGCATAGTAGTCTATGTACTTTATATAATATTCACTTTAGTCCCTATATTTCAATTAAGTCCTTCAAAAATTGTATATTAGGTCCTTAATCTTTTATATATTTACACTTTGGTCTCTAAATTTTTAATTATCTTTCAGTTAAGTCCTCCAAAAATTACAACTTAAGTGCTTCAACTTTTATATCTTTACACTTTTGTCCTCAAATTTTTAATTATCTTTCAATTAAGTCCTCTAAAAATTGTATTCTAGGTCCTTCAACTTTAAAAATCTTCAAACTTTGGTACTCAAATCCTTGATTTTAGTGGCCAAAATAAGTGTAATTTTAGTGGTCAAAATAAGTGTACTTTCAATTAAATCCTTGACTTTACACTTGAATTTTCACCTAAACGAACAAAATAATATTATAGGGTATAACCACTAAAATGTCTACTTTTAGTGGTCAATTCTAAGTGATAAATGTGAATTTTACACTTATTTTGACTACTAGTTTATTATTTAATCATATTATTTTGTTCGTTTAGTTGAAAATTCGAGTGTAAAGTTAATGATTTAATTGAAAGTACATTTATTTTGACCACTAAAGTTGTACTTATTTTGGCCACTAAAATCAAAGAATTGGAGGATCAAAGTTTGAAGATGTATAAAGTTGAAGGATCCAATATGCAATTTTGAGAGGACTTAACTGAAAGATAATTAAAAATTTGGGGACCAAAGTGTAAAGATGTAAAAAGTTGAAGGACCTAAGATGCAATTTTTGGAGGACTTAACTGAAAGATAATTGAAAATTTAAAGACCAAAGTATAAAGATGTAAAAGATTAAGAACTTGAAATACAATTTTTGAATGACTTAATTGAAATATAGAGACTAAACTAAATATTATTAAAGTATATGGACTACCATGCAATAAATAAATGTCACATCACCATTTTAAATTAGAAGTTTAATGGAGTGACTATTAGTGAAATGATTTCTAACTTCAGTGACTACTATTGAAACTTTTGAATTTTAGTGACAATTTTGTAATTTTAAGGTAACTTCAGTGACCGTTGGTGAAATTAACCCGATTTATTTATATCAAACATATTATCTATAATTTGTATTATATATTATTTAACACGCCAACATGTATTTTTTATTTATATAAATATATGAAGTGGCAATTTGACATAAGTAATTAATGTGGTAAATAATTTTTTTTTTAACGTATTAATGGTAATTTTGTAAAATTTTAAGTCACATTAAATGTTAATTGCAGTTTCCTGTAAAAGTTTAATTAGAACTTTTTAGAGAAGCTCAAAAATTGGACCTCTCTAAACAGCGTTTTTAAGCTATTTTTCGGTCAAAAAGTGGTTATTGACTTTAGTCTAACAACCATAAATATAACCAAAAATATTTTTGCTATTTAAAAAGTACTTTTAAACTTCAAAAAAACATTTCCAAACACACATTTAAACTCAAACGAGCACACATATTTTATCTTTGGTGTTATCAAACGAACCACCATCTTGTAGAGTTAAAATGGATGATGAGGATAAAGTGTTAAGGCTCATCTTGTTTCTTTAGTCTTCGTATGAGTACATAAAATTAATTTTGATGTATAGAAAAGTAACTATGAATTTCACAGAATTTACAAGTATATTGCTTTCAGAATAAATGAAGTTCTTTTAATCTGCTCGTTAAAAAAAAAAATTATTGGAACTATGGACAATTTGGTCACGTCTTCTCAGCTAACACTCGAAATCAAATACAGACAATAGAGACGATATTGCTGCTTGAGTAAGATATGTATATTCTTATGGCATGAGTTAGTTGCTTTGATAAAGCATTTGTTAGTGCTAGTAATCCATGCCTTTACAAATTGGCGTTCACTTGACATTGATGCTTGGTGTGTAGTGGAACTTGAGTAGATAGCTAATGAACTCCCAAAAGAGTCAAGCGAGGGCTTACACTATAGTTTTATTGCAAATTTGTTTGACATGAGCTAATTATAAAATTTTAGAATTTATTAATTATAAGTGATTATAATTTTATGGTAGATTGTGTAAATTCTTTATTTTGAAAATTGAGACTATCAAATGTTATTATTATTATTTTTTAAATATTGTGATCAAGAGTTATAAAATAAATGATAAATTAGACTCACAGCTTCTATTTTTTCAGTTTTATAATAATATCATCTACATTCAATTTTAATCACAGATATGATCCCCACCATTTCATTAATTCGCACAGCTAGTTTACAAATAATTTTTTTGACCATTTTTTCCTTAATTAAATTAAAATAAAATAAAAAAGTTAATAAAAAAAATTACAATTAAGATCCCTAAATTTTTTCAAATGTACAAAATAACATCTTTACATTCTATTATTTAAAACAATCATAAAAACAAAAAAATATTCCTCTTCTTCTCCAACTCCACCCCACCCCACCCCACCCACCCACCCACCCACCCACCCAATACCCTAGTCATCGTCACCATCTGCCCAAGAACCTTCCTCAACACCGTGTTAGCTACTCACATGCTTCGTTAACACATACAACCTTGTGCATATATATGTGCACTGGCGGAGCCTTATGAAGTCCAGTGCAGGCATTGGGTGGTCCATTAAAAAGCAAGCCTCTGCCTGAACTGAAGAAAAAAAGAAAAAGAAAACTTATCATATTAAATGGACCATAAAAATGGCCCAAAAGGCAATTAAGATACTACAACTCTTAGTCACTTGTGTGTTTGTGAGTAAATGTTCTACAAAATTTGTTTGGTTAAAGTACTATACATAACACGAAAGAATATCAAAATTAACTAGAACAGTAAATTATATATCCTTCTGAATCTTTTAATCAAATCTTAATTTTATGTTGTTGTATAAATTTTTTGATGATGTCTCAAGTAAAGAATATAACACTATGAAAAAATTGTACATTGCCATTTAGATATTCGTGATGAAGCTACTCGAATAACAATATAGGACATTGGCATTTTGGTTTGTGGAAAAAACATGTTGGACTAAAGAGTGACTTCTCCAACACAATACGAAAATAATTTTATTATGTTTGGCAAAGCTTATAAGCACATGATTACATGAACTTGAGCTTAACGAAGAGAGGCTCCTTCTGAGATTATATTAGCAAATGCCCAAACTAAAACAATTTTATCCTATATACTATTAGTTATATGAACATGATTACATGAAATTGCAATCAATATTTGCAATTGATTATATTTGCTTATTAGTCTATTTAAATGATTAAATTGAATGATACAAAATTGGATATTTATTATGTTTAAAATTTATTATTTTTTGTTATTTAGAAACTACATTCACTTTAAATTAGCTTGATTTAACTTGCTAAATTTTAGCAGAAGATTTTTCTAAAGTATATACTTAATGATCAATTTGAAATTTATATTTTGATATGCACTCTATTCAGGTGTTTGAAGGGTAAAATTTCGCCGCATTGAATAAAATTCATGGTTCTGCGGTATATATATTCAAAATCCATCAGTTGCTTCTCCCATTCAAGCTTTCTTGTGTTCACATTTCCATTCAATTCAGTTGGATTCTTCAGATAGTTTCACACTGATTAAGCTTTTTCATGGAAATCACTTATTCTCCATTTCAAGATGATTACTCTTCCTTCAACTTCTTTAATTTTGTTCAAGACTTCGACCCCAATACTATTCTTGTTACCTATACCAAAAAGCGCCACAGCAACGATAATTTTCTTTAAGAGGAAAACGAATCTTCCATTCAAGAAAAACAAGCCCAAAAAGCAAAGGCGAGTATACAAGCTATGGTTTTGCTCAAAACTGGAAACTGGAAACTCGAAACTGGGGGAGGGAGAGAAATCGCCCTTGATTTCTTTCTTTTTTATTTTCTATTTTCTTAATTGTTTTAAAAAATAAAAATTGAGAAGACAATTTTAGTTAGTGTTGGAATAATCGTGTGGTTCCCTTTGCTGAGGAGAAAAGAGAAAAGAGAAAACGTTATTCTATTCTCCCAAGTCTGAAAGCGTGTAAAGCCTATTTGCAACTACAGATATTAATCTGTTGGATGGCACATGTGCTGAACACGTGGAATCCACTTACTCCGAGTTGAATAAAAGGGGACGTGAACAGTGAAGATGGTTAGATGGCTTTTCATTTTTCCTGATTCATTATTCTTTCTTCTCTCTCTCTCTGAACTAGGGTTTCTAGAGAAACCACAGACGCTCCATCTTCTTCTACTTTCTGATATTTTTTCCTCTTGATATTCTGAGAAAGAGGAATGTTGTTTGAACGTGAATACAATATCTAAACAATAGATTATTGTATTCACTGTCTAAAACCGGGATTCAAGATTGTTTCCAAAATCCCAGATTTACTGTAGATAGGAGTTGTTATTCTTGGTTTTATGGTATATTAGATCGGAGGGGTTGATATACCGGTGTAACTCTGTTTGTAAACTTCTTGGTTATTAGTGGATCTTTTGTGCCTGGGCTGCCTCACTGAGCCCCCCAGATGTAGGTCTTTTTTGGACCGAACTGGGTTACCAATCTTGGTGTTTCTTTACTGCTTATATTCTTGGTTTATTTCTCGGTTTGCGATTGTAAGTTGTAAAACGAAGTCGTTAAAATACGCAACAGTTAGTCAATTCAGGCCACAACTTTAACTTTTTATTAATTAACGAACATTTGGACGAAATCAATCCAAACTATAAAGGCCATTTCGACGCACATATACTTAGAGACGTATGTGCCAAATTAGAGGATTTGGGACTTGATGACATATTTTTTCATAATTTTTAGTGAAAATCTATAAAAAAAAAAAAAAAGATTTATATTTCATTTGCACTTTTGAAAAATTTAAATACTCCAATTGCAATTTTTTCATCAAGTTTTCTATTTTATGCAATTTTAATTTATAAAAGCTAAGGGTAAAATTATCAAAAAAAATTATTTGGAGACTAATTATACAAATAAATGAAAGAATGTGGACAATATCTGTGAATAAAATTGAATTGGAATGATATTGTTATAAAACTGAAATAATAGAAACTGAAAATATAATTTCCCTAAAATAAATGACATAATTTGGCACATTTTTTGACTGTTGGGATTGTTATCTCAAAAGTCCAAAATAAAAGAACTTTAATTGGGGTCATAAAAATATGTGATAATTTCACCATATACTATAAAATATAAAATAATTTAAAAAATACTATTTAATTTTTTTATTTTAAAAATACTTTTTTTTATTTTTGTAACACTTGTTGACATTTGTTATGTTTGTTAATAACAAATGTAACATATTTATTATAATTAGAATAAAAAATGTAACAAATGCAACAATAAGTGTTATAAAAAAAAAATAGTATTTTTAGAATAAAAAAATATGAAAGTATTTTAAGAAATATTTTATTTATTGTGGTTATTTCTGAAAAAACCACTAAAAATATTTCCGCATCCAATTGTTCGTCCGTTTTGTGTTTTGGTTAATAATCCATCTTGGGCATTTGAAATTTGGAGCAGTCTTTAGGTCAAACTTTTTAGCGCACACATTGGTTATGAATTGAGGGTGACAATTGAACGAATCGAGCCAATTTAGTCTATTGCCAAACGAGCCCCGACTCGACTTATGTGGAGTCGATTCTTTTTTTATCTTTTAAATTATTTTAAAGCAAACTTTTGAAGTTGTTAAAACAACTTCAAAACTTGACAAAAAATAATAACTTCAAAATACGAGCCGAGCAAGCTTTGTTCGTAAAAAAATTGAGGCTCTGACCGGGCTCGTTCCTGAATAATCCTAAGCCGACCATTGGTTGAGTCCACTGGCCACTCAACCCTTTGCCAATCCTAAATTGACATGATATTTTTTTAAGTACGTGATAAATGTTCTTGAGGGGAAAAAAAAAGTTTAACATTCAAAGAACTTTCTTGTCGTTTATGAGTTTCGTATAAAGAGTATAATATTGTGGGTGTAGATAAAACCCGGGGAATATCTTACCTACGATATTTGAGGGTTATGGTGAGCCACAAATTGGGTAAATTACACCAAAGGTACTTTCATCCTCAACATTTTTTCAGGACTGTTTTGTCTCCAACATTTGAAAAATAAGCAGCATTCATACAAATAGATGAATTTCTTTTATTGTTTTGGTTAGTCAACTCATTTGTCAGCCTATTCAAAAATTAAAAATGATAAAATTGTCATTCAATTATTCTTAATTAAAGTATTAAATAAATGAAAATGAAAATTTTGATAAAAGAAAATAATTAAAAAAATTAATAATAGAACGAGTAAAAAGAAAAAAAGAAAAAAATAACATCTTCTTCCATCCCCACCCCCTTGTCCATAGCTACCGCCACCACTCCACTAACTAGCCCCGCCGCCACTACTAAAATTAGGGGGATTTCTTCCCACCTGAGGTGGGGGTATGAATTCTACGTTTTTTTTTTCTTATCTTTTTTGAAAAATTTAAAATGAAGAGTTAATAGTATTTTACTTCCTAAATGGATCAAGTTATAAACTATTACTTTTCAGCTTTCATAGAAAAATTTAGAGCGATTAACCTTTAACTTTTAACAATTCCAGCAAATTTATCCATAACATTTAAAATTGGACTTTTTAAGTCCGAAATCGTTTGACCGTTTCGTCAAGATGCTAAGTTTCAATGAGTAAAGTGGACAAAACAATATCCTTAACACTTAATATACTATTTAAGATTGAAACATTTCCTTCATTTTCATAAATCTAAAGGAAAAGCCTTTTTTTAATGCAAAAATCTCGTCAAAATTTAGTTGAATGAACGACTATTTACAAAGAAATTTGTGCAAAATGTTTGAAGAAGACGAGTATGGTAATAACAACGAATTTTTTAATTTTTATTAGTTAATTCAAACGGAGTTGTATTTTTTTTTCTTCACTTAATTATAGAGAATGAAATTTTTGTATTTGTTTACTTTATTTTCATATTTATGTAAATATATTATTTTGAGTTTTCTTAACAAAGTTTTTAAGTAAAATAAGTATTTTTTTTTCCAAATATCGCTCTCTGTCACTAAGTCGTAGACCAACCTAAAACCATGAACCACCGTACACCCAAACCAAAAATTCTAGCTCCACCAATGGAGTAGCCCATTTGCTCTTCAACCGGGCATCCAATAAAAAAAGGTGCACGAACAATTATTGTACATAAAAAGCCATGGTAGGGGTGGGGTGGGGGTTGAAGAAAATGACTCTCTTTATTTTTGTTTTTTATTAATTATTTTCTTTGTTTCTTTGTTTTATCAGATTTTTTTAATATTTTAATTACAAATAATAGAATAATAATTGTCTTTTTTAATTTTTGAATATGCTAGTGAAATAGATTGACTATCACAATAATGGATGAAATTCATCTATTTAGGAGAATGTCGCTTATTTTCCAAAGAATCGAGACAAAGTTGACCAGAAAAAAGTTCAAGGTAAAAGTGAAAATGAAACCAAAGTTTGGAGACCTTTTTTGTAATTTACCTCGATAAATTCTATATGATTGTATTAATTTTTTTATTAGTAGAACGTTTTTGTCTTTTTTTCTCTATATTTTTATGTTTTTTGTCTTCTAAATATTTTATTCGAACAAGGATTATGTGAGCGAATTAAAGAATTGGGTCTTAATTCCCAACAAAAACTCTAAAATTAGAGAAAAAACAATGGACCATAAAAGAAATTATATTGTGTGAAAGTTTGTTACAGTCAAACAACAAATCTCTCACACCCAAAAAATATTAAAACCGCGTGATACTTTAAAAGATCTTCGAGTACCACTTCAAAAACCTCTGTTTACATAGACACGAAATGAGTGGATCTTAATTTTTATTTAACGCAGAGTTCTAATAAAAACTAAAAAGTTTATATTAGGTGGATAGGCAAATACAAATTCTATTCTAATTAACATATGAGAAATGTGAAACCAATTTATGGAAGTTCATCGGTCAATTTCTTCATTTATGAAAGTAAATCCACTTCAAAACTAGTACACATATAACCTAACTTAACAAAATTAAATTTCCACTTAATTTGCAATACAAAATACATGCATTCAAACTCAGATACATGTCGTACTTCATCATAATTGTTGCTTATAAGCTGCTTATTCATCATGTCGTTCCCATTCCTGAACAAATATCGTCTTCACATTTCTCTGTAGAATCCTCTTCTATTATTGTCTCAAGACTAGGTGAATTCGAGGTCTTTTTTGTGGAAATAATAAGTGGTGGTGCAACTTCAATCCAACTCTTCAAATATTTTACTTTCTTCGCCATCAAATTAGTAGACAACGAACCTTAATTGGCTGCCGGGAAAGGTTAACTCGAAAGAGTCTCTGTCAGTCGCCGGGTTTTGATGGGCTTTTTGTACTTGTTCGTGTTGAATAAGGTAAGATCGAGAGGATTAATTTTGACACGATCTTTAAAAAAATGGGGAGATCTAGGGGCTTTCTCGTGATTTCTTGGTAGAGACTGAAAGATTTGGGTTGAGAGAGATGAATTGATTTAGTTGGTTTTATAGGGACTGAAGGTAGAGTGGAAAATTGTCGGCAGAAGAGCACTGAAAAAGCAGTAAAATATTAAATTCAAGACTCGAAGTTTTGATGGTGAAGAAAAAATGTGTAGCATATGGACAATGTGGAGTGGACTGTACTTTATAATAATACAATTGTGATGTGATCCACCACCTTGTACTTATTTTATTTTGTCACCTTCTTATAAATAATTTAGAGGTACATTTGATTGATATCAATCAATTGGGCACTTGGACAAAATCCAATGGCTATTGTTAGATAATTTTAATATTTATATGAATGCTTCAAGACAACTGAAACATCACTGGAGTATTTGCTCATAAAGTAAATCATTGCACTCGTAATTTAATCAATTAAGAAAGAATTTATAAATTTTTTTAGATAGCGCTTCGTCTTTACCGAACTCACTAACCTTGTTTGTGGACAGATTGAGCTATAAGGACAAAGAAGGGTAATGACTCATCCCAAACACGAGACTTCTTAAGACTAAAGAATCGAGTAAAAATGAGAGAGAAATCTTGCTTTGGTGTAAATAATATGTACTTTTCAAAAGATTTAGTTTAATTAGTTAGTAAGAAGAGACATCAGTATCAAGAGTGCCGAATTTCTGAGCAAGAAGTTACTTACATATTACCAAACCATTAAAAAAATAAAGTTTCAAATTGAATGAAATTCTCTTTTGAAATTTCTTATTTCATTTGTTTATACCATAAAGATTCAAACCTAAAAATAAAATATTCAGTCTTTTAACATGTTTTCAACACCAAAAAAAGATAATTTAAATTCCGTACGGAATTCAAAGTTTAATGCTCACCTTTATGATTCTTGGATATTTGCGATTCGTGAATATCAATTCACAAGATGAAGGAAATTTCATTGATGAATAGACACCATATATTACCCATTTCGTCGTATAGAGATAAATTTATTTTCTTTATTCATCTATTTCAAATTATAGTCTACTTTTTTTTTTGTTAATAATAGAATTTAATTTTTAATTTTCTAGTATGTCCATATTTAATGTGCCTTGTTATCAAATATGAACTACCATTATATAAATAATATAAATATAAAGAAAAATATAAGTAAAATTTATTGTTTCAACTATAATAAGTCTATCTTCATGAGACGGATGGAGTATTGTAGATTTTATTGTTCCAATCTAGGTTCATTTATATTATAATTTCAAATTTCGATTACATGATTTATAGACATCTCAGATATATTTCAAATCAGGAAAAAAAAAATGCCTTTACATTTATCACAATATGTGCACACATGAACTGAAACACCACCATGTTATCGTGTGCGAGAGAGACTTCAAAATCATAAAACAAACTTGCAATACGTACAAAATTACAAAACGTTCATGGAGTTGCGGCAGTAGCACGTCCACCAGACCTTTCATCCTTGAATTCACTCTACATAAGAGCTCACCAGTCGAAAATGGCTCTTGCACAAGCCATTTATCATTGCATTCCTTAACATCCACTTTTGTTGAACTGCCTCGCTTAGAACCATTATCTTTCCTTTTCCAGTGGGAATAGTTTGTGTCTTCGTGGGTTTCAAACTCGATATTACAGCTACAAGATTGCACCTCGATCAACAAGATTAATAAAAATAGTGCAAGGGTGTTATGTATCATCATCATCTCCCTCGTTTATCTCTTCTTCAATTGTCTCTAGTTCGGGTGTGTTTGAAGGCTTATGGGGGTATGTAACAAAAACGGCTGGGGCAACTTCCACCCAGGAAGCTAAATTTCTAATATTCTTGGCCATTGAATCAAAGGTGATCAATATCTTGCCCAAAGTTAGATGTTGAGCTAGATTTCTGAGTCCGGATTCAATAGTTTGCTCTCTTCCCTCCTGATTCTGGGAAGAAAGAGAGACGGGAAAAATAAGCTTTTGAATTTATCCTCTGAAAAGTATGTATGAGATTTCTAAGATTGTCGATGAATGAGAAGTACGAACTGGGTGGCTATATATAGGAGGGCATAGGTAGGGAGGAAAGGGTGTAGAAACCGCTCATGGAGAATGTAGGAAGAGAATGTAGGAAGAGGACAACCTTAAAACAAGGATGAATTGTGTGGATTCATGTGGTAATGAAGCAACGAGGTAGTTCATTTTCGAGTTTGAAAACTGCATAGAGAAGAAATGGATGGCGTCCATTCCTGTGGTCTACCACCTAAGTTGGGTAACCAATGAGATAGAAACGTTGTATACAATACATAAAAGTTTGGCTTCTCTTCAAGCATGCGTGAATTGTATCCTCTATTTGCTACACCAGATCGAGTTTATTGACAGCCGTGTGTGTCAAGGCTGCATTATTCAGGAAGATTTGACTCCTCCATCACGGAAACATAATATCGACTATATGGTATATATATACTGATCAGACTGATATCGAGTTCACTGTGGAAAATAAAAACAGAGAAGAAACAAATATAATAGACATTGTACGTGGCTGGCTAAGTAAGAGAAAAAATCAACCAATTCAGAAACAAGAACCTCAGTCCTCAGACATTAAAGACAACAGGAACCTAGTAGTTCCTCATAATTTTGTACCCGAAGCTAAACATTTCTCCCATCCTTGAAAACCCTCACTTGAACCATAGAAAAATTAAAAATCCCCAAAGGAATTCCAACATTCCACGATTAATAATATATTCGGCTCATTGTATTCGAACAATGGATATAGAAAAAGGGGCCCAAAAAATGAGCATCTTAAGATATCTGAAAAATTGCAGCATATACTTCAAAGGCACACAACCTTGAAATACATTGTCTCTCTAACAAATGAATCCCTCGAAACACATGAAGAGAAAGAATTTCACAAGAGAGAAGTTCTACAAGGCAGAGAGAAGAATAAAATTAACTGAACAGATGGTTAAAAAAAATATTCAAAGCCAAAAGCCAAAGCTTTTTATCAGACTATTTCACTCAGCCATTAACAATCAGATAAGACAAACTCAGGTCATGCAGATGCTCACAACACACTCCAAATTAAGAATGAAAGAGCACAGTCTATCACATAGGAAGATTAATGTTGACTGAATAATTAAGAAGGCAATGGACAATACCATTAACAGGAACCAGGATAGGCGAACATCATTTGCAATATATTCTGCAAATCATTCGTTGAAAAGGAACAAAATAAGCTAAGCCTAATTTCCAAATAGAGAGCTAGCTACACGAATCCCTTTTCCACCATTCTGTTTGATTTACAAGGAGAACACTTATTTCACATCATCCAGGTTAACAAGCAGGGTGAAATACAAAAAACACGGTGCACAGCAATGGCTTCACACCAATAAAAAGTAAAGTTTTAGACTAAATTTACAACACTACAATGCAGTTGCAAGCATTTCCTCTTTCTTCGTTACCAATATGCATAATCATTAACCAAAGAAACCCATGATCTATATCAAAATGCAGTAATGAGAAAATTGGGAATAGTGGCAAATGCTCAAATCATGATAAGTAACAAAACTCTTATTACCAAAATTAACACAGGTCTCAATTACTCTGGGTAATAGTAGAAGTAGAAATAATCTATATTATCCAGAACAGTGCCATAATATAATCCAAAAATCACTTAACAATACAAAACTAAAAACGAGCCCTAGAGATTCCAGTTTTGATTCACATTCCGTATCAAACCTTTTCAACTCTCAGGAATCTCAACGTCACCATCAGTAATCTCTTGCTGTAGATCCTTGGGGTCCTTCCCGTCGACCGTACATCCGACGGAAACGCAAGTTCCAAGGATCTCCTTAACGGTGCCAGACAAATCTTTAGCCATAGAGCGGGGCTGCATGACCTTGGCAATCTCAATGACGTCATCAAGGGAGATGCTTCCATTGTGCTTAATGTTCTTGGTCTTCTTTCGGTCGCGCTCGGGCTCCTTCAGGGCCTTGATGACGAGCGCGGCGGCGGACGGCACAACGGTCACCTTCGCCTGGCGGTTCTGTACGGTGAGCTTGACGGTCACGCGAAGGCCCTTCCAGTCCCTGGCGGTCTCCTTTGCGATATCCTCACCGATTTTCTTCGGGGACAGGCCGAGGGGACCGATTTTGGGAGCGAGAGAACTGGCCGCTCCGACCTCGCCGCCGGTGACCCTGACGAACACGTCCACTACCTGAGTCGGGTCGAACTTCGGCGGCATTTTGGGGAATTCGGGTCCGACGATATTCTAGGGTTAGGGTTTGGCGATTGAATGGTTCTAGGGTTTGGCTATTGGTTATATTAGGGCTTTTTTGATGAGGCCGGATCTGTCCAATATGATTAGCCTTTTTCATGTTATCTCTGTTCTGTTAAGGCCCAAAACATTTAGGCTTTTGTGTTAGGTTTCACATGGGACACTTGCCCAACTTTTCTTTAAAAACGTTAAAAAATAGGGGACATTCTCTTAGAATATCTCGAATAAAACTGTGGATTGTTAAATATTTTTTTTAACATAAACAAAATAGATAATATTTAAAAAAAAATTCTAATACAAATTGTCAATGATTCTATCAAACTGACATGACATAGAAAAAATAGACGATTTCTATAGTCTCGTCTAATTTTAAAACTTCGCTAGATTTGTTGACTCGACAAAATTTAAATTTTGTATAAAGGTTTAAATATAATTGTGAGTTTATTTTAAGAAAAAATAAAAGACACTTAGATAGTAGTCCATTGAATGTATTGCAAATCAAATCATCGTACATACATTTTACATAAATCGAAAGTCTTTCAAACTTCAGCAATTCATAGAATGCACTGGAGATGTTCTTAGAACAACTGCCCTACTTTTCTCTGAAAAGTTACAAATATTGCTTTAAAAAAAAAACCTCATTTTCATTAAAAATCAATATTTTACAATTTACCTTCTTTTATAATTTTTCAAGAAGACTTATTTTTATTTACAATTTACCTTCTTTTATTTATAAAAACACTATGTTGTGTTAACATATGTTACTTTTTATTTTAAAAAAATCAACATTTTACACGAGCAACATATTATATTTCCATATATTATTTTTTATTAATAAATCAATATTTAACAAAGGTAACATGTAGTATTATCATATGTTACTTTTTATTAAAACATCAACTTCTTACAAAAATAACATGTTGAGTTACCAAATTTCTATTAAAAAATCAACGTTTTACATGAGTAACATGTTGTGTTACCATGTGTTACTTATGTTATTTTTACTTTTTGTTCAATCATCGATATCCACAAATCACCACCACCAATCGACAACTGTCACCTCGTACCACCACTATCACTGCCCTTGCATCATCTATCGCTATCTCCAAACTATTTCATCTCAAACACCGCCTTCTTCCACCACCATCACGCTAGGAATCACCACCATCACGCTAGGAATCAAGTTCTCATCCCAACTTATAACAACCAACAACTCTGAAGCCACCACTACTATTTGAAACCACCAACTAAAGTAAAAAAAGGCCATATGAAAACCATTTGCTGCCATTATGTTACCAATATAGAACATGGATGACACATTATGTTGCCCATTTGAAACCACTTCACACCACCGTCTGCCATTACTTTGATCTGGATTTAGAATTTCGAATCTAGATATGTCGCTACACCACTACCTGAATCTACATCTTCTACACCATCACCACTATCTGAAAAACCATTAGGTGCATCCATCTTCATGCCAAAGAGCCCCCACCGCCTATATCTCCAACCTCTAACGCCATGCCCTCGATCGTAAACAATGCCGACAACCATTTCTTAACTCGAATCCAAAAATTCAATCTAAAATGGACTCTTCAATCGATGGAATGTTCATATTGAAGACAATATTTTGCCAAATAAAAGTCTCAAGTACCATAGGTCACACAAATCCAAATCTTCTGGCGACTTTCGCCTGGTAGAAACACCCCCAAGTTGTTGCCATCGCACAACTCCGTCACAATGATCTCATGATTTACGTGACCCAATCGCATCAAAGTGGTGGTGGTTCACGGTGTTAGAATTTGAAAGATTGGAGAGACAGAACTAGACATCAATTGCTAGTATTGTGTTTGGATTGATAAATAAGTATTTTTTTTAGAAATAAGTGTTTTTTAAAAGGTGTTATTTAGATATAGGGTAAAAATTAAATATTTAAAAAAGAGGGTGTTGACCTCCAAAAATGACTGACAATAGGATCCACACGCGCTCATCTGCCTACGTGTATGTTACCAATACACTTGGACTGCCATGTCAGCTTATTGATCACGATGATAGATCGAAAAAAGAGTATGATAGGTATTTGAGTGTGGGAGAGACACGAAATAAAAAGAAGATGGCTCGAGGACCTCTAAATCATCGATTCCCCAAGCAAGTTGAAGGACACTTAAGTTAATCAATAAAGAGAACTTGTTTAAAATGGTTTTTGCTTTACGAAATTTCATCATTATTTTCTTGGAGATATGACGTTGGTATTTATAGGCCAAAGCTAATTGGCCAGGTCCCTTTGATGCGCGACAAGTGACGCAATCTAAAAAAGCTTCCTGTCACATCCAAAGTGTCACGTCTTGGCCTTAAATGAATATCTCTTTTAGCCGTATGCTAGGCGACTATAGCGGTGACAACCGCATTGGGATGCTCTCCCATCAATCTTTTCCGCAATGATAGAAATGGCATCTTCATCATGCAACTGGGTCGGTCTTAACCGCCTATTCCTCAACTTTGTCGGATGGAAGAAACAGTCTCGGTTGATGTCAGTCTCTACCAGTCACCTTTGATTTTGACCGTCCCACGTGGACCTGAGGCGTAACATAGGGTATATTTTAACTTTGAATAATACTATTTATCATTACTAATGATTATTACTAGTCTATGTGGCAACTTTATTGACATTAAATGATATGTCTAATGAAATATGAAAATATAAAACTCATTTTATTGAACTTATCATGTAATGCCACATAAATTAGTGATCACCAGTGACGATAAATAGCTCTACTCTTTAACTTTTTGAAGAAAATGAGGTATACAATTTAATTTCTACTTTTATAGCATTACTCTGATTAATGAATACGCATGTTACGACTCAAATTCTTATAACAATAAGCAATTATTTTTTAGAAAAATAATAGTGTCTAATCTTTACGCCATTTTTGCACACTTTTCCCTCACCTTTATTTCTTAACACCACCGTCCTCAACATTTTAGTTCTAAGTACCCATATTTTTTAATGACGAAAAAAAAAATCAGTTAGATTGTCATGCGTCATGCACATTATTTATAAAACGAGGAATTTGAATCTCTAATGACTTAGGTGGTGTTCTCTTTGTGTTTGTGTTTTGTGTTTTCAAATCATTTTGTGTTTTGTGTTTTGATTGTTTGTTTTGATATTTTTGAAAATACGTTCTTTTTGGAGTTTTCGAAAATTGTTTCTGAAAATAGAAAACTCGAAAACGCGTTTTCTTGAAATTTTTTAGAAATTTGGACTTATTTGAAATTAAAAATAATTATTAATTAAAAAGAATTAAAAAGAATTATTGTTGAAATTAAAAAGAATTAAAATTTTTGAATTATTTGGAATTAAAAACAATCAAAAACAATTAAAAACATTTCTAACCAATTATTGTTGGAATTACAAATATTTAAAAACATTTAAAAATAATTTAAAAACAATTATTTAGAATTAAAAACATTTAAAAAATTTCAAACCAATTATTGTTGGAATTACAAATATTTAAAAACAATTTAAAAATAATTTAAAAACAATTATTTAAAATTAAAAACATTTTAAAAAAAATTCAAACCAATTATTGTTGGAATTACAAATATTTAAAAACAATTAAAAACAATTATTTGGAATTAAAACAATTAAAAACATTTCAAACCAATTATTGTTGGAATTAAAAATATTTTAAAACAAGTAAAAACAATTTAAAAACAATTATATTTGGAATTATTTAGAATTAAAAATAATTTAAAACATTTATATTAATCAAAACAATTCAAAGGAGCCCGCGCATGCTGGGCTCGAACCCCTGACTTCCAAGGAAACATTAGTGCATTCTGACCATTGTGGCAAGCAGCTGCTTTATATTAAAAAAAACGCGGAACAGGATTGTATTCTTATTTGTTTGCCAAGCGTAAAATGGAGAAAAAAAGGAAAATGCCGGATGTTGGACTCGAAACGTGAACCTCCTCCCCAAAACGCGTGTTTTCAACCATTTTGGAAAACAAGTTTTTTTGTACACAAAATGCAAAAACGTTCAAAACATCATTTTCCATTGCCTTTGAAATTTTTTTGGATATTTTAGAAAATACATTTTTAAAAATGGCAAAGAGAACGTGTTTTCACTATTTTCAAAAACACAAAACAGAAAATAGGTTGAAAACACTAAAGAGAACACACCCTTAGTGTCCTGGCATGATTATGTACTCGGAGTGGGATAGGATATCTCTCTAAAACTATACTAATATTCTAATGATCGTATCCAAGCAAAAATATGAGTTTCTATGGGCTCAACATGTCCCTGGTTCTTAGGAGGCTGAGGTAAAGATTGTAAGAAGTTGTGTTCGAAGACCTCAAGCCTCGGGGTCCAAGCCAAGCTTGATAGGGTTAAAGATGATTTTGGGTTAAAGGCGGGGTTGGCTTTCATGATAGAAAGGACTTGACTAGAGGTAGATGCCCCTATAATAGTGGGAGCCCCACCGGACACCTTAGGTATTGAAGAGGTTGCGACCATTCTTTATGTACCAACGAGGTAATTGACCTCGGCCTCGCCTAAGGCGTAAGCTTAGGGCTTCGATGATAGTAGGACTAGTGATTACGTCAGAATAGAGGGACTTAAAGTCTAGTTTAGCCGCTGTTGATTTTTTCCTTATCATCGTCCCATGTGCATTGGGACTCGTACTTGACCCCAGATGTAATAAATCTCAGGTCAAGGTTGTCTGTGTGCACACATGCCATGTGAAGTGAATGGACGTGCACATCGTCTTTAGACATCATGCTTCAAAGGTAATTATGGGTGTGTCAGATGCTTGAATTTTGACGCGTGACCTAAATTAACGTTTCAAATTGTAGCCCTTCCTTTTTCAAAATTGCCTATAAATATCCATTTTTCATCTCATTTATCACTTTTTACCAATTGTGATTTCCAAAGAGCAGGCCAGGTTGCGCCTATCCTCCTATTCACGTGCTTATTTAACGTTAATTTGGGTGAATCATCTATAAGGACATTTGCTGCAATAATTGAAGATGACAGTTTGAAGATTTGGATGTTAGAGATTCATTTATACAAAATTGTAAAATATAGGTTCCTGCACAACAATTTTTCTTATGAATTCAAAGTTTTCTATTTTTTAAGCCTTGAATTCAAAGTTCAAACAGCTCAATCTAATGATATAAATTCAAAATAATTGTTCAAAAAGAAATAAAAAATAAAAAATAAAAATATGTCGTTTATTGCTATTTCATCGTCGGGATGTCGATCTGTACCGTGAGCCGTCTCCATCCCATGTGGGGCCCATACTATGGCAATCTGACCTTTCTTAGTCTCTAAATTTCTTCCATTTGGGCCAACTATGGACCATTCGACATTTATTAGTGAGCCCATGTTTATGGGTTCATTTCTATCACACGAGTCACAAGAAATGATTCAATTGGGGGAAGTAACTTGGTTTTAACTTAATAACACATGGAATTGAGAAACTAATTAAGATATATTTAATATGTAATATTATACATAATTAAATTTTATTAATTTTTTCTCTCATTTAATATTCTTCAACACGATACAATCTACTCCTTAAATAAACCATTAATTTGTAAGATAAATCAAGAGCTCTTATGCTAAGTAGGGTAAGTCTTTGCTTTTGTACCTTGACAAGAAGTTGAGCAAAATATTTTAAATGTATTTTAAACCCTGACAAACAAATCCATAATAGATAACGTGTAACGTTGAATCATTTCGTCTAAACATTTAAGTTATTTAAAAGAAGTTTCAATCTTGAATCTAAAATCTAGTCCAATTATAGAGTAAAATTTAAAAATTAAAAAATTGTTAAAACAAGCAACAAACCAGACATGAAACCATTCGGTTCAACCTCCAAACCCGGCCGATTCACCCTCTAAATCTTGCTTTCATTTTGTATCGCTGGTTCGACTTTGATTTGACCTTAAACTTTTATTTTGTACTGATCGATACTCACATTGTCTACTAAAACATTGACTTCATATGAGTTATAAAATATAGTTACAATTATCTAGTGTTAAAAAATGTGTGTGTCTAGGTGAACCTAGACTTGAGGCGTGAAAGAAAAAATATCGCATATAGGGAAGGGCGTGAAAAATGACGGTCAACTCTCGTTTTGACCGTCTAATACTTGTCTAAGCGCTAAAAACAGCGCATATTTTTTATTTTTAACTTCTTGTCTATTCTCTATTTTAATTTTTTAAAATTAAATAATAAGAATATTTATTAATGGTCTTATTAAAATAAATAATATCCATTAACATATCCGCAGGGGTAGAACCATGAAATTTTGGAGACTGGATTGCTATTGACAAAAAAAAAAAAAAAAAAAAAAATACAATTCAAAATCGGACTGTTGCTGAAAAGTTAGAAGTTTACACTAAAAAAATGATTTTTTTTGCCCCTACCCCCCTAAATCTGTCCATGCATGTCCTATCAATCTTGTCCGAATGGCCATTTGAAGTTTGGAATTGCTCATTAATACTATATTAACATTTAAAATTTTATGTTAAAGTTGAAACTTTTTTATATTTAATCAATATAAACAGAGAAGTTTAAGGTCATAAAAATGTCGGTGACGTACTTGTCACAAAAGTGAAAGTTGGCATACTCCCCCCACTATTCAGGCGTGGACCTTGGATCTTTAAAATTCAGAAACAGACAGCTTTTCTGTGCCTTACGTTGGTACCACACGAAAACTGTCAATTCGTTGACGTAATTCCGAAACCAAATTAATCCCAAGACAAGACAAAGCCCTACTGTACACACGCATGCTTTACAGGACCCTCTATCGTATTAATTGTCTTCAATTTGAGTTCTCATTGTCAATTAATAAATATAATGTTGCAAGTAATTCAAGACTAGCTATTCTTATTTATATTAAACAGGGAATGATCTCCTACCTACTTATAATACTTATGTTGAGATGGTATCACATGATAGATAAAAATAATAAGTGTGGGACCATGAACTACTAATTATGTGATGCCACTTCAACATGAGATTATAAGTGGATAGGATATCATGACTTTATATTAAACTCCCCTTAAAAGTTATCTGACTTGAAAGTATTAAAAAATTTTCAACCACCACATTCTTAGTCGTAAGGTGACAAAAAAGACTAATCAAACTAGTTTTTCAGAAGGAATTGGTGAAGGCTGAAGATACACCTGAAGGTTCACGATTTATTGCTAAGTCATGTGATATTGACACACGAGCTAAGAAAAAATGTAGAGTAAATAAAAATTAAAAAAAGAAGTAAAAGGATAAGAAGGCGTTGATCAAACGTTGTTGGTCGTTTCACGTGATCCAGCTCACAATCTTGTCCCCAAATGTACAAGGCTTTCGCTTTGTGTTTCTCTGTCGGTGACTATTTATGAATGGAATTAAACTTGTAGAGTTTGAATTAACAATGCATTTTCTTTTCTTTTCCTTTTTTTTTACAAACTTGTGGCATATAACAATAGACAATATTGCTTCTCTAAAAGCGTGTTTTGTTTCAAGAAAACTGATTACAAGAAACAGCACCTTCTTCAAAACGCCGCAATGCATGCAAAATCTACTCTCCAGGCACGTGAACATATTATTGCTGTGGGCCCTCTCTTTCTCCCACACACGTGTGGCAAATAATCCATAGAGAGAGAGTGAGTGAGATTTGCTGATGTTTGCTTTGCGAAACTCTTTTGACATTGTGTTTGGTGCTGATCATTAATGTGTATACTATTTACTAATGCATTGCCCACATGCCCTGCACTTGCTGCACTTGAATAGGAATTTCTCTTTCAATGTTTCAAGTTGAGGATTTAGTATAACATGTGACTACTGTTCCTTTAACATAATTCGATAAAATACTATACATTACCATGAACAATATTTTTGTTTTTGTCTTCTAAATATTTACTCCACCTTATTATTTGCCAAGGTTTTAGCAATCCAAACATAGTCAACTTCGCCAGAATGTCATGAATTTATTAGTTGGAAATCTGATCATAATTTTCTTTGAAGCAGTAAAATCTAACAAGATATCAGACATTTTTGTTCTATTCCCCCCAACAACATGTACAGAAGGTTTCAAAGATCCCAAATATATGCACAAAATTCTATTCGAATAAGAAAACTTTTGGCTGTACAAAGAAAATTCATTTTAAGCTTACACAATAAGATAAAATTTATCCTCTCAAAAACCAACATAAAAGAAAATTTGTACTAATATTGTCTTCTTAGAACACGTCCATTAAAACTAGGACAAAAGCCTACAAAAAGCAAGTTCAACTTGTTCTTTGTAGTAATTTGTCTTCAAAAAACTAGAAACCCCTCAACATACCTCCCAAACAGGGAAAGATTGTCCAGTAACATGTACCCAAAAGACCGGATATCGGCAGTCAGAGGCTTGAGAATCAGCCGCGGGGACGGCATACTCGTTAGTCAGGCACAGCCAGGAGGTTACAATTCCTGTTTTCATGATTCAATTTCTGGGGGGTGAGAGTTTAGGAAGTGCAAAGGGTGAATCAATTGTGTGAAAATTCAGCCAAATGCGTCTTTGGGATCAGGAAGAAGAGGTTAGGAACAAAGCTTTCAGTAGTTCATCTGTACAATAAGGTACTGGAGGTTTCGCTGTTTGGTTATTGCTCTACATTCCTACGTTAGTCCTGCTTGAATCAGTTAGAATCTTCAACCTTCTCGCTGTTTTCAAGAAGTCGCTGCAACATCCACAAAACGAAACAAATACATGAAAACAATTTCACTTTGGGGAAATTTAGAACAAACAAATCGCATATCATATATGAAAAGCACTAACAACTCTCACCTAAATGGTTTATCACCAAGTTTTCGCACAGTGCCTGTGACATCCCAGTACAGGACATGATTCAGCATCTCCGAAATATCAATACCAAACATATTTTCCAATTTTCTGTATAGTTCATCATAAGAACTGAGCAAAGAGAGGTCCAGCGTGCGGCCTACGTCCTCCGATTCCATGAAAACCTTGCAGTGACCGGTCTCGGAGGTGAGCTCCGAATAAAATCCTTCACATGACGAGCGCTCTGGTGCACCATGCTGATTAAGGGCGGAACCAGATCCATCAGAACTATTTCCTATCTTATCTGCATTTCCGTCTGAAGAACTATTGCCTGTGCGAATTGGTGAAACTGTATCGCCGGAGCAACTCAGAGAAATCTGCTGCTCGGTAAGAATTGGTCGACCAAAAAGTACGAATTGGCCTGCCTTGCTGTTATCGGTTCTTTTTGAAACTTGGTTGGAATTTCCCATGGTTAGCAGACAAGAAACATTCTCGTTATTGCCAGACTTGGGTATGATTCGATTGGAAGCTCCCGTGTGTACAGAAGCTCGATCAAGTGGCATAAAACCAACTGGAAACAAACCCGACTGCAGTTTACTGAGGTGAAGATCCGATAATGATAAACCATATTGAGCATGCCTGGCTCCCTGCATGCCAGCAGGAGTATTGTCAGGAAGACAACCAAACGGGTTGCCGGACCCGAGGACGTGGTTGCCTGAAAAAGCCGACAATGGAAGTTGGCCATCGAGAAGTAAGTCGGGATGTTGTGGTAATCTCAATTTCTTCCGGGGTGGTGAGAAAGGAGAGAGATGGATGGTGGGAATGTTTGATACTAATTCTACCAGCCATGGGCTCACGTGTTTCACGTTTTGAAGTAGATCAGGCTCGTCCCAAATCACCTGCAATAAGTCACCTTAACTAAAATTGGTGTGTAAAAACAAGAAAAGACCGTCCAGTCCTATTGTAATTCATTTAAAGAAAATTTTTCCTTCTAATTTCAGAAAATAATTCAATCACTTTGACAAAACCAATTTGCACAAGAGATACTTTGATTGCAAAATCAAGACTTATCAGCTTTCAGCAAGTACAAGTTGAGACAGCGTCAATAATCGGACCGACTCTACATCAAGCAACATCACATACTTGCGTACATTTTTTTAAATAAGTGGCATGCATCTATCAATGCCTGAAAGATCTTGGGAAAGATGGAGAGGAAAACTGATTATAATAATTGAGTCGAAAAGCTAACAGAGCACATACTGAAAAGAGAAGCTTAATCCTAAAATATCTCATAAACTTGTAGGAAATATATCATGCAATTGTTATAAGCAACTGCCGACATTATATCGTGCACAATCTGTAAGCAGAAATAACTATAAACAAAGTAACAAGATGTATTTAACACGAACTGCATTACCTGGAGAAGTCTCCAAGGTGAATCCGGCCAGCGAATGGGATCAGCAACCTGAACTGACGATATGGTTCCCATGAACCAACTTATTCGTGAAGAATCCTCTGTTTCAAAGGCCATCTTGAACCTCATGCCGGAGCACCAACGAATTTGCAATGCCGCCTTTACAAGAGACGCCTTCACACAAAACTCTGGAGTGCTAGCTCGAGGATAATAAACCACCTCGAAAGGTTGTCCACTGGCAGCAAGAGTTGCAGCTTCAATAACTGATTCAGGCTTCACTTTTCCCCGGCCAATCAAATTCCTGCTGGCATTCCCACTACCATTTCTGGTCAATCTATTCTCGTCTTCCCTCAGAAAGTCTGAAAACCCTCCATATGGCACAACACAACTGCCACCTGCCGGATTCCACAGGGATGGCGATTCCGGTCCCCCATCAATTCCTCTCTTTGCCCGCCTGATTCCAATGCAAAGATCCCCGTTTTCCGCCCTCAGGAACACAATTGAATCACCTGCCACGAGCTTCTTGTGGTTCACAAAAGTACTCCATCCTGTTGTCAACAGATGGCGCCTTGGCGTCCCTCTGTAAATGTGCCTGAATTTCCAAGTCTCCCCATGAACATCCTTTGCCAAAATGGTTTGAACAGGAGGGTCAGCAGAGTAGTCTAGTCGAGGAAAAATTGTCTCCGCACAATACCTGGGTACAGAAAAACCCCCACCATTGTTTGCATCAGATTGTGTTAACGTCTTTGCAAACGAAGTGGGTTTATCAGGATTATCAGACCCATTGATCCCAACAACCCCACCATCATCAAAATCAGCCTCATTTCCATTAACAGGAACCAATCGGATTTTTGTAAAAACCTCATCAGTCTCAGGATCCGCCATGAATTTAATTGCAGAAACTGTACAAGGTACATAAGACGCAACTCTAGGGCAGCTCCTAAAATCTACATTTCCTGAGGCATGCTCCGCGTGCCCCTGAGGGAAGTAAAACACCTTCGAATTCACCGGCGGCATTTGGACCATACTACCGGCACAAGCATGCCATAACTGAGAATCCAAGCATTTCTCACTTTCCTTCATTTTCTCTTTAGATTCTATAAATGTAATCATCTCAATCAACAATACTATCTCAAAGTAATTAAACCCAAAATTCAACGCATAAAAGGCCTTTCTTTAGAATCTCGTTTATCACTCTTCAAACAACAATAGCTGTCACAAAATTAAAAGGTAGATTTCTTATGCACAATAACAAATCAATGCAGAAACATAATCAAACAACAATAAATTGAACCAAAAGAATTCCAATTTCTTACCTATCTTTATCTTCACTTGCCAAACAAATCCATGTGCACAAACATCAGAATACTCCAAAATAATTCAAAATTGAAACCCCTACATATATTAAATCCTTATTCTTCACAAAATAAGTTCTTAAAATCCTACCCAATTTTGAAAAGAAATAAGTCTCTCAATCAAAATCTTCTTGTTCTCCTCGTTTAATTCAGCAGAAAAAACTCCCTAAAATCTAACTTTTTTCAGTCAAAATCGAAAACCCTTCACTGTAAAATTATCTGCCTCTTACTCCTTAGCAGAAACACTCAACTTTACAACCTTTCCATCTATCTTCAACAGCCCAGGAAAAAAAAATACACAAAATCAGTCTATAACAAACAAAGAAAACTATTTCAGAAAGAAAGTAACAAGAAATGAAGAGGTGATCATACGAAACACAAAAGCCCTAGAAAACCAGGAACTGACGAAAAACCCGTTGATTTTCTTCAAGAGTATATATATACACACACTCAACTCCATTCACACATATAATCTCTCTCCTCTCTCTCTACCCAACTCCCTATATATATGTCTTGGTAGGTATATGTAAAAGTATGTAGGTGAATTCCTCGCACGTACGCATAGTAATCTTTTTATCTTTTCACCTGATGGGTTTTCATTTATGAGAATTAATATGTTTTACCTTTTTCTTCGGATCTGAAGAAACTTCTGATGTACCTTCAAAAGTCAGTATAACAACAAAGATCTTGATGCAAGCCACCCGTTTCCTACTTTTTTATGTTTCTTCATTTCTTTAATCTTCTTTAATAATATAAAATAATCAAGAATCATTTGTTTAATTGTGTTCAATGGTTAAAAAATTAATAAATTCATTCTCTTTCTTAGTGGGTTAGCTTTAATTGATTTTTCTTGATTACGGTAGTTCGAATAGATTAATGGAATCCTCCCGAAATTTTGAAAACAACAAGGTATTGTAGTGAGTGCAATAGTCTAAACTACATTACTTTAATAATTACATTAATTGAAGCAAGTCAAGAGTTAGCTCTAAAAGCAAGGTAGTCTTTAAGTAGACAAAAAGGGCTTTTGACAACTTTAACCATGGTTAAGACCGGGTTGAACAACATTGCATATTGTTTTTCGAAATTTGTCAAAAAATTTATTTATTTTGATTATTTAATTAAATCATTTTATACTATCGTTATTTATTTTTTATTTATTTAATATCTTTTATCTCTTGAATTTAATTTGATTGAATGATTTTAATATGTTAATATACATTGTATATCGTGTTTTTCTATAAAATCAATTTCATTTATATTTTTCGTGCAGATGTGTTACGAGTGTTGAGTAATTTTAAATGTAAATAGCTATTGAATTACAAAAAAAAAATTAATTAATTAATTAATTATGGTTAAGACTCAAGAGAGGGTAACTTGTCTTGTGTTAACTAAAGTACTTTGGTTAGGGCTTTAGTTTAAATATTATTGTACTTCTAGTTCTATAGGCTGGTTTTGGGTTCAACTTTGGCACTTTTTCTTTTTCATATTCTTTTAGTGTTTATGAAAGGGATGTAAGGAAAAGGCATTTAAGGATCATTAATTAATTTAGAAGAAAAATAATGTACTGGTGCTAAGCACCCGTCTAAGTGAAAGTGAACTCACGTCATATAATTGGTTAAAATAAATAAATAAAATATAATTGATCACCAATTGTATGATATAGGCTGACTGTCTAGTACTTAAGCACTCGACAATGTTTCATAGCATTATTTTTCTTAAAAAATAATTAATTAGTTTACATGCCAATCATCCTCGGCGAACTTTGTTCAATTCTCTGTTTTCTGAATCAACAGATTTTGAAATATAAATCATATACCACATTTTCTCTGAACCTTATAAGTTTTGGGGTATTGAAGAAACGAAAATTAAGCCCAGAAAACAAGCATTAAATCGCTAGCCTAGCACCATTATTCTGGGCAATTCTGTTGCGGGTCCTTGCGACACGGCTGGCTATTGTAAGGCTAAAAGATGAGGCCTGTATTGCAAGAACCCTCCTCTATTAGGCTAGTTGTGTTAATTTATTGTTGCATCAATATGTATTAGCCATTATGTGACAATTAATTCATTTTACTTAATGTTAAATATACATGTATAATATGGTTAAATTGTAGGGCGGGGATTGTGAGTATTTAAAGTTATTATAAACTAGCAAACTTTTGCATGTCTTATTCAAATTGCTGTATGACCATGTGCATTTGCTACTAGATACATTCCATATGTCATCTTTTTCTAACCTACCAACCAGTCTATCCATGCCCTAGGCGTGTCTCCCGTTTTTTGTTGTGAACAACTTTCATTTAGTAATGTAAACTTGATCGGACTGGTCCAACCCGCTCAAAATTCCCTTCTTTTCATCCTTCTAGTTTGCTCCCCCACCCCAAGGAGACTCCCCTCACTATTTTCAGATTTTGGATTTCCCCAAATGTGGCTGTTTTGGTGGCTAGGTGATGGATTAGGGTGGGTCATCTTTATTTTTTCTTTTTCATTTTTTATTCTTTTATTTATTGTTCTTAGTCGATTTTGATAGAATGAGGTGGGTTGATTAAAAAATCCCTCAAAAGAGAGCTCAAGTGCAAGGCCTCTAACAATCTTATAAAAAATTAAAAATAAAAAATGAAAATTTTGACTGATGACTCAAGTGCATAATTTGTCATAGCACCGTCATTTTATTTTATTTTATTATCAATTTTTTAAATTCTAATAATAGAATTGCCTTTAAAGAAAAAATAAAACCTTAACAAGGATAAAAATAAATATCACGAAAAAAATATAATATTCTTCAATAGCGATCGATCTTTTTTACATTAAAAGAAAATATCTGATTTAAAATTTACTTTTTCTTCTTTACTTGCTAGATTCATTAATAAACATGACATGTCTATTGTAAATACCTGAGACCATTTTCTTGGAATTAACCAAATAGGTTCTGAGCAATACATATGCGTATATATGTATGTATATGTAGGTGCATCCAAAACTCAAAATTAGAGTAATATTCTGAGTGAATGATTATGACGTGACCAAGGCCATAACCGGGTCTTCCATTATTGTTATGTCATAAACTATGGCCACTAACCGATACTCGGTACTGTGTTGCAGGCCACAAGGAAAGGGATGAACCATATCATTTGCCGCCAATGGACCCTACCCAAATCAATGGATATACACACACATGACACTGTTAATATGGTCGTGTCAACTCAACAAGATTCCTTGTAATTGTATCAAGATATATATATATATACATATATACACATTCGTCCGAAATTGGACGTCCAGGCATGTTAGAGAAAATTCTATATAATGTAGACATATGGGTCATGACTTATGGGTGTATGTATATATAAATATATAGGAGGTTGGATAGGTGATACATTTAAGTAGATAAGACTTAAAAGAGTGGTTGGAATATGAGAGACGCAATAACTAAAACTACTGAAATGTGACATTGTGCCCACAATTTGGTCCTCTCTTGCCCAAAGTCATTACAACTCGAAAAACATATATATTTATGAATTAATATAGATATGGACCATCTCAAATGTTGGTGGTTTTTGTCCCTCCCAAGTCCCAACATGTATATATGTGCAACTACGACTGCTAAGAGCTAACTAACCCATACACATGGAGGGACACGACATACTATTGGTCCATACATTAATTAATTAACACGTACTAACTTATTATCAAATTGAAAACAAGGGAATTTCGGACTGTTTTTCAACTTCGGAATGTAATGATTCATTTAAACATTATACGGACTTTGAAATTGAGAGTAACATTATTGAAAATAATATAAGTCCTTTCATTTAAACATTATATGGACTTTGAAATTGAGAGTAACATTATTGAAAGTATTATAAGTCCTTGTACGTTGCTTATTAATTTATATTTTATCGAGTGGATTATTTTTTTTACAACACAAATAATATTATTTTAAATTTGTACAACTACAACACCACTATTAGTTCTCGACTAATTAATGCAATCGTTATTATTTAAGGCGCTACGTTAATAGCGACCATCGCTTGTTGAAGACAACAATTGGATTAGAGACAATTTTGTTTTACTTGCAATAAATTAATGCAATCGTTAATATTTAAGGCACTATGTTAATAGCGACGATCGCTTGTTAAAGACGACAGGCATGTTAGATACAGTTTTGTTTTACTTGCGTTTAAGGATATTTATCAAACTATCAATGACCACATCATCGGAGATCATTGACGTTTCATGCGTATATACGAATATATTTGCATATACATATATAATTCATTTGACTATGTAAATAAATTAGTTAATACAATAAAATATATACAATTTTTAAAAAGGGAAGTCTTTCTATGTAGTAAATTTATTTTGTCAAAAAGAAATTTGTGTCCCGTAATTTTTTTATTAAAATGTTCTCTATGTAGACAAAATTGATGAAGAAGGCTATAAAGTGTAAATAAATCTAAACAATATCGTCAACTTTGTCTAATTTAATAAAAATGTCTAGACATTTCAAAATTTATACAAAAAAAAAGAGAAATAACGTGTCTAAATAGTTTGAAAATCGTGCAAAAGGAAGTGAGCAAATTTCATAATACGATTAAAATATATATATATATATATATATATATATATATATATATATATTGAAAATGTACATATTTAGAAACTCAAAACTAGTGAAAAAAATTGATTGTCTCACTTTAAAATATTCATATAACAAAAATTTCTCTTTTGAAAATAAAGTTTTATTGTGAGTTTATTTTTACTTTGACTTTGTAGGTAAAGAAATAAATGGGGAATTTGACGTCTCTACTTCTGTAGAAACCAATATGCACACGCAAAGTTGACAGCTACAAGACAACAAAAGGGGGCAGACCCAAAGGGGGTAGTTTTATAATTTTAGTAGCATTGACTTTAGGAGTTTCTAATCTCTAGACACGTATCAGGTGATGGCGTGATGTGACGCAATGCTCCTTACCGAATCTCTGTCGTCTTTTGTTGCCTGAGGATGGGAAAGGAAGTACTAAGCTTGATGAAATTACAAGACAATGGAATTTTATATTATTTTTATTTTTTAATTTATTGTATTTATGTCGAAATCTTAGAACTTGTTCATAGAGGTTTTTTACTTTTCAAAAGTTCTGAAAATAAAATGACAAAATTATCTTTACTACGTTAATTAAAGATAATTTTATTATTTCACCTTTTAAAACTTTTGAAAAGTCAAAAATATCATTAAAAAAAAAACTCATTTTTTTTTTAATTTTAAAACTTCTACTAAACAAGCTTTAAAAGATCATATTGAAATATTATGTTCAATGGGATTTATAAATTGTATATGTAGATACAAGTGACTTTCATAATTAGATTTGTACGATCATTTTAGTAATTATAATTATAAATTTTTCTTATAAAGTTCGTTGATATAATCATTTGTAACAAGTTGTATTTAAATTTGACTTTGACTAAGATCAGCAAAACAACGCTATGCACATGTTTGATCGGGTAGGGATATGTCGAGCCAATCACATTAAAGTTAATACTAATTCTTAAGGAAATCCTATAGACTAACAGAAGTATGAAATGATTTTGGTAAGTAATGATGTTCATTCTTGCATAGAAATGTTATACAAGACGAGTAGTTGTGTTTAAAGTCAATTCTAGCTTCTTTGAAGATTACTTTTTACTTTTTACTTTTTTTCTTTTGTATTTTAATCATGAGTGCATTGACTATCTCACGTAATTTTTGACCGAGTAATATAATATTAGTATGTTGGTTTGATTTTAGAACGGGATGAGTGATTTCCTGTTCTCAGTGAACAATTATTATCTTGCTCACATTCAATGTGGCACTTGCACATTGGATGAATTGTTACAATATAACAATTGCTCACTAAGAACAGAAGATCACTCCTCTTTAGAACAGTCTGTATCATATTAAGCGTTACATATTTAGATCATATATACTGATATGTAATTATTAATAAGTTATGATAAGTTAAAAGAAAATCTTAATAACACATCCCTTGGATCAATTCATATTGTATGTTGACAAAATGGTTTGAGTTTGATTTAGAGTTTGAACAAATTATGGAATAGAAGAAAATGTGTATGGTTAATCGAAGTAAATCATGACATTCAAAGAAAATTGACCTCAAATACAATATGTCAAAGAAGCAATAGTTGGTAGACAAATACATACACGTCTCGTTTACGTGGACTGGACCCATATTTATTGCAAATTGAATATAAATGGGACATGATTTCTAAGGTTACTATACGAAGTGACATATTTTTAATGATTTGTGTATATTAGACGTCTCGATGTTTTTTTTTTTTAATAAAAAACATCGTCTATTAATAGTAAATACTCCATTAATAGACTGATATTTAGTTAAATTGTTAAACTAAATACAATTTTGTATATTAAAATATGAGCCACATAAAAGTGTTAATCCGATTTTGTTCTAAATATTGGATTTATTTTTTAATGAAACAAATTCATATACAATTAAATAGATTTGTTCAAGAGTTTATCGGACATGAATACAGCCTAATTAAAATTAGACTTCAATATTTTTTTGTTTACCGTACTTGATGTGGAAAAAAATGATACTCTATTGCAATTCGAATACATTTATCTAGTTCGACTCTCTCTATGATTCAAAGTGTTTTGTTTGAGCCAACTAAGTAATAATTGATCAGGCTTGTTAGATAATTGGGCCAAACGATGATTTAGGGGCGGAGCCAAGAATTTTAGCTTGTGGGAGCACATGTCGATTAGCGGTGCTACAATATCAGGCGGGATTCGAGAATACTACAATGACCTATAACACAGCGGTAGTCTGTAAAAACAACGGTATTTGAACAATACAATAAAACTACTTAATTTATACAATAACTTTGTTATTTTATAAAAGTAATCGACTTTAGATTAGCCGTATTTAACAATAGAATAAAATAGTGAAAAAATAAAAAATAGAATCAATATTTTATTTTAAACAAAAATTAAGTTCGGATTAAACAAAACTCGAAAAATAAAAAATAAAAAAAATCATAGTTACTCGTGTGCATATAAATATAAAAATAAAGTAATCAAAATACCAAAAAAAAAAAAAATCTATTTCATATAAGTGAAGAAAAAATAAAATTATGTTCGAGTTAAGTAAAAAAATTTAAAAAACTCAACCATATATTCATGAGATTTGTTCACAAAAAGGAAAATGGGATTTTGTTTTATTTTCATATTTTGAAATTGAAAATCAAAGAAACGTTAAAGTCAAATATTAAGTTCGGTGTTAAGCGTATTGTTTTGTTAATTTTACTTTTCGAAAAATTTGAGAAAATTATATTGAAATTTATAAAATTATGGAGAAAGACAAAATATGCAAATGAAACAAAAGTTGGAAATTTAAAAATTATTTTTTAAGATTGAAAATTAATTGCACAAATTTTTCAAAAAAAAAAAAAAATTAACATAAGATTTGAACCCAAATCCACCCTATAATAAAAGGGATGTTTCACCACTAGGCTAGAAAACATCTATTTACATTATTGTAAATTTACGATTTTTATACGATTTTTATAATGATATGGGAGCAAAATTATAAAATTTTAAATTTTCTTAAACCAAAACCAAAATTTTGAATCAAGAGTAGGGGCAGTTGCCCTCCACTGTATATTCGCCACTGCAATGATCCATTTCCTAATGATCCATCAACTTCTCTCAAAAGCGTGTTTACTCTTTCAGCAAATCTAATAGTGAACCACCTCATCTGATCAAGGCAAGTGGTGCAATCCTAACTATTGATTTCTGGCATCAAACCTTGAGCGTTAAAAGGAGGCTCTTCAAATTACTGTGCATTCATTCTTATCATTTTATGGTCTCTACAAACTTTTCCCGTCTAATGTTCTTCTTCTTCTTCTGAACATCTTCATCTTTATCTTCATCTTCTTTCATTATTCTGAGTGTTTTTGTAAAAAAGATAGGTTTAGATAACTATGAGTGAATAGTAACTTCTTTTAGTGAAAGTTTACGGAGAGATCTTCGTGATAATTGCAGTTGGTTCACTTCGTGAGAACCTCTACTCTAAAATGTAATATTTGCCTTGCTTTTGAGGCTGTTATAGTAGATTGAGTGTAATCATTTATGGATTTTCAACGGGGGATTAGGTGTTAGAAGTGGTAACTGAACTTCCGGGGCTTATGCCGAAAAATCTTGTATTCTTGAATGTTTGTTATGATTAATATGCATCTGGTGCTGGTAAGAACATAAAAGGCCATTAAATTGTCGATCTTGTCCTAACAATGGTATCAGAGCGTTGGTAATAGCTAAATCTTGGCAAGATCTATTCATATTCTTCAAATCAGTGTTAGAAACTTCAGCCCTGAGTCTTTTTTAAAGAGATTTGCTAAAAGATTTTCAGATCTTACTCTTTTTTGAAGAAAGTGGTTTTTTTCTTCTATTATTTTCTAAAGGAAGCACGGATCTAGTAACAATTTCTCTTCCCTTTTACCTTTATTAGTAAGTATAAAAGAACAAACTTAAAACTCTTCTTTTTAACCCTCTAAATTTACCTTTGTCTAGGTTTCCTTATGAAAAACCTAGAATGTGAGGGAATTAGGATTTGGCTCAAGAAAGAGTTAAGTTTTCTTTTATACTATAAATGTATCTAATGAGAAAATATGTGATATATGCTGAGTACATATTATGTTTGTTACCTATGAATAATATGTCATCTTGTGTAGCATTATTAGAAAAAAAAATTCTTGAAAATCTGCTTGTGACAAACTCTATAAACAATATAAACAAAAGTTTCCTTTCTCAAGAATTTGCTTAAACTGTGTGCATATTTCAGTATGATAAATTGTGATTAGTTCATAATCTAGTGATCTATTTCTTCACACACAATCTTTTTTTTAAATAAAAGAAAATTGTTAGATATAGAAATTTGGAATGAAAAATTAGATTTTAATCTCTAGCTTCAGAAAATTAGAGCTTTTATGCTACAGTTAAAATGTGCAAATGCCATTGATGAATCATAGCTTGAAGTTATTGATGAAGCAAAAAAATTTGAGCAAGATGAAATAGCATGGGGTACTTTATTTCTTCATCTATCTGATGGTGTCATCAGGACAGTTGGAGAAACTACGCTTTTGAACTATGGGCTAAACTTGAGGAATTGTATTTTACAAAAATCCTACTAAACAAGTGTTACTTATGGAGACAATATTTTGGTTTTATATTTGACCCTAGTGTTGATCTTAAAGAGAACATGGACAAATTCAATAAAGTAATTTAAGATTTGTTCAATTGTGGGAAAAAAATATCTAGTGACCAGAAAGTTGTAGGGTTGTTAAATGCCTTGAGAGAAAAGCATAAAGATATAAAAAATACTTTAGAATATGATAAAAATCATCTAAATGTACACACTATTAGAACTTAAGACTGAATAAAAGGAGGTTTTAAATGTTGAAAATATAATTCAAAAGGCTAAAAACTCTAAGAAAGGTAGGAATAATTGTAATAACAGTAACTCTTATAAAAAAAAGCAATAATAACAAAAAGAAAAATGATTATAACAAAGGTAAAGAAAAGAAGTCAAGTCAAAAGTCAAAGGCAAAGAATAAAAAAGGTTGTTATTATGAAAAATTAGGCCACACGATTAATGATTGCTTTAAAAGACTAAAAGACTTGAAAAACAATCTTCAAGATGAAGCTGGGGCTTCTACTGCCTACAATGAGGCAAGAGCAAACACTGGAATGTCATATGTCTCCACTTTTAGTGAGGAAAATCAAGAGCGGATTCTGGATTCTACATGTTCTTCCATATGAGTTCTAACAGGGGTTGGTTTACTGATTTCACTAACATAAATGAAATGTTAGTGAAATTGGAAAATGATGTTAGTTGTGAAGTTAAAAGAAGTGGTAAGATAAACTTAAAATTGAGTAATAATCACCATATAATGCTTGAAAAAATAAGGTATGTTCCAGAGCTTAGAATAAATTTAATTTCTTTAGGTGTTCTAGATGATGAAGGGTATGACATTAGTATTAATAATGGTTT
This sequence comes from Forsythia viridissima, assembly GCA_030279155.1. Taxonomy (NCBI): domain Eukaryota; kingdom Viridiplantae; phylum Streptophyta; class Magnoliopsida; order Lamiales; family Oleaceae; genus Forsythia; species Forsythia viridissima. The sequence continues at coordinate 14,815,659 of CM059042.1, forward strand.
TACAAAAGTAAGTAAAAATAGAAATCTAATATCAAGTGCTTCTAAAACAAATGGAATTTATGTTTTAATTGCTACTTCATGTTTTTAAAATCTGTTGTGAACACTATAATGCAATCTGATATGTCTGATCTATGGCATAAAAGACTTGGTCATCTTAGTGAAAAGAGTAATGCTATTCATAGTCGCTCGTTACAATTTCTGAAAAAAAGAATGTGTTTCTTGAAAATATAATGTACAAAATTTGACTTTTTGTGAGCATTGTATATTTGGTAAATAGAGCAGATTACCTTTTAAAATAGGAGTCCACAGGTAAAGACCATTATATTGTTGATCTTGTACCACCCCCACCCCCACCCCCACCCCCACCCCCAAACAAAATACCATTTTGGAAAATTAGGCATAAACACTTCAACATTCAATAGAAATTATTTTGAAAAGTCAATTTTTAATTAGACTTTTGGATCTTAAATACACATTTTAACAATATTGGTCATTAGCATTAAAATTTTATAAATTTATTGGGAATTGAGACAATTGTTGAAAATGAAAAGATACGAGAAAAATTTATGGACTGTCAAAGCTTTCACTATATGAAAAATTGTTACAATCATATGAATTTCATCCACCCAAATCCCCAAGTATCTCAAGAAAAATAATATCCTAAGCTTTACCACACCCACCAATTTCTACTCTTTGTACAACCCACAAAGAGAACAAGAAAAATAAGTAGGATGCAAGGCTTACATTTTTTCTCTCAAAAAACCCACAGGTCACTTCTACAAAAGAGAAAAAATCACGTTAATTTATAGTTAACGTATGACCTAATATTCTTCCAAAGTGTCCAAGATTTGAAAACTTGTCCAATTTTAGCTACAAATATAATATAATATTATATCATATTTTTTCATTTTTAACAATTGGTGTATCTTTTGATTTTGGCAAGTTTTGAGAAAATATCCCAACAATCTCCACCTTGACGAAAAACAAGTCAAAACTCAATCATCTATTCTGCAACTCTTCATCTCGATACTTAAAAAAATGGTACACTTTGACAATCTCAATTCTCAAAACAGAGAATTAACATACTCTACCATATAATTATAATCACTTAGAAAAATGAATTCTAAGAATTTCATCGGCTCATGTCGAATAAATTTGCTGAAATATTATGGTGCAACTCCCTTGCTTAACTTACTTGGAAGTTTATCAGCCATCGACATCAATTCCACCACACACCTTGCATTAATATCAAGTCAATGCCCGTGTGCAAACATGTGGACCCGCTAGTAATAACACATCCTCTATCATGACAACTAGCGCATGCCACAAAGATGTAAATATTTACTCAAGCGACATCATCATCTCCCATAAAGAGAGACATATTGTCCGTTTATGATGTCAAGCAATTAACTTTTTGGACAATTTTTCCTCATGTGACCAAGTTTTTCAGTATCTTTGTCAGAAACATGGGTTGGTTTTCCTTTTAAAGCCTTGTACAGTCTTGATTGAATCAAAACATCCTTGACTTGTACTTGCCACAAGCCAAAATTGATTCTTCCGTCAAATTTCTCCACATCATATATATTTAATAGACATATCTTATCTGTGCGCCAACACTCTGAACGACTTAATGCTCTGATACCATTGTTGGGAATTGAGACAATTGTTGAAAATAAAAAGATATGAGAAAAATTTACAGATTGTCAAAACTTTCACTATATAAAAAATTGTTACAATCATATTGATTTCATCCACCCAAATCCCCAAGTATCTAAAAAAAAAATAATATCCTAAACTTTACCATACCAATCAATTTTTACTCTTTGTACAACCCACAAAGAAAACAAAAAAAAACAACTAGGATGCTAGACTTACAATTTTTCTCTCAGAAAACCCTCAGGTCACTTCTACAAAAGAGAAAAAACTACGTTAATTTATAGTTAACGTATGACCTAATATTCTTCTAAAGTGTCCAAGATTTGAAAACTTGTCTAATTTTAGCTACCAAATATAATATAATATTATATCATATTATATCATATTTTTTTCTTTTTTAACAATTGATATATCTTTTGATTTTACCATTTTGATTTTGAAAAATTTTGAGAAAATATCCCAACAAAATTTACGAGTTCCATCTATATCAACAAACATCCCACAAATCAAAACACTTCAACATTCCACCGAAATGATCCCAACCCATTTTTCGGTTAACATTTTCCACAAAGCATATTCCCAATTTCAAAGAAAAATCTAATCAAAAACTTAATTCAACAAAATCTTTTAAATCGGATAATGGCCATTACACGTAGTGGTTATATACTATCAAATTCGAAATTCAAATCATCAAACACGAAAAGAAAAAAGAGAAAACGGGTTGAAATAGGAGAGAGTGTCAGAATGACGTGTTGTATGAGGAAATTTTATCGTTGATGAATAGACGGAAGACAAGTATGTTTCAAAGGTGAGTCCATATAACAATTTCTTTTAGTTCGATTTTGTTACAATGTTGTTGTATTCAAGTTTTAAGATTACCTTATTTGGTGTAAATGATACATTGTTTGTAGATTCCTTTTTTTGTGCATTTACCTATTTTCTGATTATGTAAATCGAAATTGTGGGGTTTTGTTGCATGGGTTTTTCAATATTTTTGATAAAATGTTTAATTTCAAAATTTTATTAGACAGAATGGTGTCCATTACATAAACTATTTTCTAATCGATCTTTATGTTTCCTGTTACATTTCTTTTGTGTTGTTCATTATGGCCATTTATAAATTCATTAGGAATTTTATAATTAATTCGATCTTACAATTATACAATATTGTTTCGGAATATTGACTCTTAGTAAAAGACATTCTTCAATAATAACAATTTAATCTTCTTTCATAATATCGATACACAATAGCTCAATATTTTTCTAGAATAATAAATTTGTAATACCATGTTCTTTAGGACAAGTAATATTCTTCTAGAGTATTAATATAATGTTTTGATTCTTCATGAGCATTAACACATTTATTAGACTTAGATTTATATAAAGTTAATTTTTGAGATTAACATAATATTTTTCTAGGATATTGATTTGTATAAAATTTTGATTTATTCAGAAATAACAAAATAGTATTCTTTTGGAATATTTCTGTAGTTGGGTTATGTTTCTTTAGGAACATCATCACAATTTTCTTTGATCTATTCATATAAAGCTATGCTTTTCAAAAGCATTAAATTTGTTAAAACAAAATATTAACAGGTCTAAAATATAATAAAAACGATTTGTAAAAATCCAATCTTTCAAAAATATAATCAAAAGATTTGTAAGAAAAAACTTACTTGGAATAAGAAGATAGTCATGTAGTGAAAGTATTACTTGAATTCGATAGATTTAGATAATTTTGAGTAGTTTCAAATTCTTCAAAAATGCAAATCTGAAAAAATTCTGCTTTTCTCCAAAATTCACGATCTTCCAACCAATTCAAAATTATATATTTTCCACGCAGTGATTTCTCCATCTGATTTCGATCTTAATCGATGAATTTTAAGAACAATGGGTTATTAACTTTCTGTCCAAATTTCACGACGAATGGATCATGGAGCACTAAGATATAAACGTTTGATCACAGCTACGCAGGCTGCCCAAATTCTGTGATTTTATGCACTGTTGCTCTCGTATTTTCGCTCTGATTTGGGTGAGCTCCTTCGTGCTAGAGGTGGGGACGTAGGTTGAGTTCGATTGATTTTCAACCCAATCTGAAATTCAAACCAACTTGATCGGTTTGGGTGATGTCCAACCCAAACTGACCCGACCCAAACTGAATCGGATTGGTTGGTTCGATTTTTAAGATGGTTTCGGCTTCAGTCTAAAATTTTGGAGAAAAGTCACAAGTCCGAGAAGTAAAAGTTAGTTACTAAAAATTTAGGCACTGAGTTGAACGCTTTTCGAGCTTGAGGAGAACCAATTTAGAAGCCTTAAAAGGACCAAACTTGTACAAAAAAATTGATGTAGGATCCAAATCACACAATTCTAAAAATTGAGGGACCAAATTGCAAATAAAGAAAAAATGGGTCGGGTTTTGATCAGGCCCCAACTAACTCAATTTAAACCCGAACTGCACCACTTATTAGTAAAAAACTGACCCAAACCGTCGGTCATTTTGGTCGATTTTCGGGTTATTTGCTGAAACCTACTTCATACCGATAACATGTTATAAATTAGAGAGAATAATAGAAGTTATAAACTAAAGATAATCATAGGAAAGAACATAGAGAGTCAAAACACAATTGTATATTTTTACTATACTATAAGTATGAATGAGGTATTCATTATTAACCACATTGTCCAACACATCGCCCGTTTTGGACCTTTTTTTTTTTCCTCCAGTTGCGTGGAAAATGTTGACAATTGGGAACCATTTCCAATTGTGTTGAGATTCTCATGTCAGTAAATGGGTTTTTGGCCTATTTGCCCATTTTGCAAGCTTCTTTTTTCCGAACATAATATAGCTCATTTATTCAATTCTTTCACCAAATTTTTTTTTTTTTTTTTTATATTTGAGTTAGGTCCCCACATGCAATTTTTTGTTTTTTCGTCAAATTATGTGCTTGTGTAGAACACCAATCAATTCCTACCTGCTAAAGATCCACAAATACATTTTCATACGCTAAATATCCACTAATTTATTTTCAATAAGCTGAATATCAAATTTTCAAACCTTAGATTCGGTTACTACTCTTTCGCCACCATTCTTAAATGGCCAGTGAAGATTCCAGCGACCACCTTCAAATTCTTCCTTTCACTATTCATACTTTGAAGTTGAAACATGTAGAATGGGTTAATTTTTGTAAATGATTTTTTTTTTTCACTATATAATTGTCCCATTTTAAAATATCGATAAAATGTAATTATCGACAAATAATGAAAACCAAATTTAATTCCCGTTTATTGTGTCGTTAATAACGACACAATACATGGGAATGGAAACCAATTGGTTCCCATTCCAACAAATGGTCCTTGGCCCATTTGTTGTAATTTCCCATTTGTTTTTTTTTTCAAAGGAATTAATTGTCGATATCAAAATAGTTGATAGTTCATTTTCGACCAACTTTTTATATATGAATATGATAAATCAATTATTATGGATAGATCCGAGAAAAATGTTTTACATAAATCATTCAACAATGGATTATTTGATTGTCCGTTAAACTTTGCACTTATCTTTATTTAATTATAGCTTACATTATATACATATGCTATAATCATTTGTATCTATTAAATTTTAATGAATTACAACTACACAACGTACAACGCACGTAACTGACTAGTTTCATTATAATAATAGAATCATATATATGGGGTCTAATAAGAGTAACAATCTGATCAAGATACTAAGACTTTTAAAATAACTAAATCTATTTGCTAGGTATCTTTATGAGAATAGATTCTATTAGGCTATGTTTGATTGCCTAAATTTGCCATGGAAAATCAAAATTTTCCACCCATTTTCCAACTTTTGCTCTGTTTGATTGCCTAAATTTTCTAGGTAAAAAATTTCCCATTTTCCATGCACGTGATGGTTTTTCCATGAAAATGATGAAAACATTTTCTTGCCAAATGAGTAGAATCAATTTTCCATGGCAAATGAAAATTGGCAAGAATACAAATTAAGAAGCCTTTATTAATTTTTAAGCAAATTATATAAAATGCTCTAAATTTTTAAGCAAATTAATAATTTTGCTTAAAATAATAATTTTTAAGTTGGCAAAATAATGTCTTGGCAAAATTATTAATTTTTAAGCAAATTATATAAAATGCTCTAAATCGTTAAGTTGCTCTAATTTTTAAGCAAATTATTAATTTTGCTTAAAATTAATAATTTTAAGCAAAATTATTAATTTTTAAGTTGGCAAAATTATTAATTTTTAAGCAAATTTAAGTTGCTCTAAATCATTAAGTAAATTTAATGTAGTTAACTAAGTTAGTCCATTGTGTTTATTCAAAATATAGGGCATTTTATTTTAGTTTACGTAAGTGTAAATCATAGGCCTCATGAGAATGCTACTATTTAACTCACTTTTAGTTACTTTTTAACAAACCCATATGCTTGTGGTAATTCAACGTACAATAGAATTTTTTCAAAATTTGTATTAGATTATATAAAATGTATGGTGGAAATATGCATAAAAAATAGTAAATTATAATTTAACAATTGTCAATAGTAAACTTTCAATTTTTCTCCCCAATATTTTAGTCATGGAAAATGTGATAATTTCCCTAGAAAATAGTTGCTATCAAATAACAAAAGTTGAAAAATACTACATTTTTCATGGAAAATAAAGACAATCAAACACCAAAAGTTGGAAAATTACAACATTTTCTAGGATGAATTTTCATCCAATCAAACGCACTACATTTACAATTCCCTGGAAAATATTTTCTTGGCAAATCATTTCCTGGAAAACATTTTCTTTCCACCCATTTTCCATGCTTCCAATCAAACACAGCCTTATTTTACAATACTTATATTATTCTTACTAAAAATAGTTGAGACGGCCCTTTGTTCAATTGACAAGTTGACTATTTGACTACTAACCCCTCGTGAAGTAGACTCAACCATGGTCTAGTTGACTAGTTTAGTTGAGAATTTTACATATTCATCTTCTCTCTTCTTTTCTTCTGATAAGGGGAAGTCTCGAAAGCGAAACTCTCCCATCTGTGTCAGAGACTCCTTGACCAGACAGATTGTAAATCGAGGGATGTGCACGAGTAGCAGGGACTTGAAGGAGAGAGCCAACAGGCCAACCTCCAGAACAAACCCCCACAATATTTCAGTGAAAATCTGCCTCACACGGGAATCGAACTTGCGTTGCCGGAGTATTTCTCTCCACATTTCTTCTTTGTTATAGTATACATGTACAAAACCTTCTAATTCGAATTCCATAAATCAATTTCTTATACTTATACATCCCTTCCAAAAGCCACATAGTAACACGGAAGGTGTGTTTAATATAAGATTTGTTTATAATTTTGTTCAATTACCTTGAATCCAACATATCAAACACATGCTAATGGCTGCACCCTGTAACACATGCCACATCTAAACATGATCACATGATACATTCCTGAATGGTTTTTGAGATTCAAGTCGGCAAGTCCAAACAAAAAGGACATAAATTAGACACTTCAACAACCCAAAATGATATCCTGCGGAACAAATGACCACATTTATGCAATATAACGACGTGTAGAAGGTGGAATTAAACAAAAATGAAGCTGGGACCATAACTAGCTGTCGTGTTGTCTGATGTTAAGGTCCCCCCAGCCGGTAGGCCAGTGTTTTTACTTGGTCGGTTTTGGAAGAGGTTATGAACGTCCAACTCATTAAAAACTTGCGATTTAGAGAAGGATTTATTTCTATTTGACAGGTGTGCAACTTTCAACCGGGATAGAGAAGTACATATTGTATTTTAACAAGAATAGTAACACGACAAAACAGTAAGTTATTATTAGTTAGGGAATTACACAAATGTATTTTAGTAGTTACAACTTGCAAATGAATCCAAATTTCCACTTGAAGGCCAAATAGGAAGGTATTATAGTGAGGTCGATCACAGAGAAATTTACAAAAATATTTCCCCTCAAAACAAAATATAAAATTCCAAGTTAGTTTCTTCCTATGCCATATTTCCAAGAGCTAACGATCACTTCTATCAAGCAAAACAACTTTTCACCTGGATATATCATATTTATGAGAGTAGCCAAGCTGCTCTGTCTCCCAACTAAGTTTCGAAGCAACTCTTTCATGACGAGGGGTATACTCCTAGAATTCACAATTTTTTTCCATGGTTAGGAAAAACAATTTCCGGACAATTTAAAATGTCAGATTTTTGAATTTTTTCTTCACAAAAATTACCTCCAACTTCTTGACTAGCTCCTTTGCAGTTGGTGCAGATACAATGATATGGCGAGCGTTTGGACTAATGAAGCCTTCCTCTACAGCTTTGTCAATGAATGACAATAATGAAGTGTAATATCCGTCCACATTCAGCAACCCTACCTGCAAAATGTGTACTTCCTTTAGCTCTTCAAATTTTTGGCAAATTTTCTTTGGGATAGGTACATTTACAGCATTGAAATGATTTTCAAAAATACATTTTTCACTAGCAAAATGTATTTTCTAGAAAGTAAGTCTTAACGAAATTAACTTTTAAGCACGCGCAGCCAAACATGCTTCCTTTTAGTTATGAATATTGTTAAGGTAGAGTTTAAGAGTTCACATAAAGATATACCGGCTTATCATGAATGCCAAGTTGGGCCCAAGTTATGACTTCAAGTAATTCCTCCAGAGTTCCATATCCCCCTGCACGATGTGAGACTTATACTTAAATGTGTGTACAATGAGCTAATAATAAAATCGAAGTTTGTGTGAATTGAATGTGTGCTCAAAAATTGCCTTTTCTACTTATGCCATGCCATATTACGGCTCAGAGACGAGGAAGACATCCCTGGTTTGGAACTGAACCAAGTTATTTACACACCAAGAAACTAAGCCTTATTCTAGCAAAATAAGAGTCGAATATATAAATCTTTCTTGTCCATTTATATGGGGTCAAAAAATTGGGGTTCTGCTCTCACCCTTAAGTACATCAGAAGCACGATCCTCTGAAACTTCCAATTATGATTTATCTCATAATTGGAAGTCTAACAAGATTATACATCATAGTGCAAGCCTAACAAGATTATATTATAAGCTAGCATTTACTTCTATTCTCTTTGAAAGTTGGTTGACTAATTGAGCACTTGAGATATACCAACACCGGTTAAATGGTGGACTAAATTGGTAAAACGAGAAGTTCTTGGAACGGTAGAGGTAAGATAGATTTGAACAATGCATTAGAAACTAAGACTAGATATATTTAGTACGCAGTAGAGGACAATACAATGAATGTAATATCCCGATAAGTAACCTGTAACCCCTATCCAAGAATTAAAATGCAAGTGAAAAAGATTCAATCTTGCCTTCTCTAATTGGTGGCCCTCCCTCATAATGACCAAGATAAACAATTGCATTTGCTTATCATTTGTAAATTTGACTTCGATTAATATTTGCAGAAATGAGGATTTTCTGCAGGGATTTATACTAACCTGGTAAGGCAATAAAAGCATCTGAGTGCTTAGCCATCTCGGCTTTCCTTTGGTGCATATCTGCTACTGCCTTCACTTCCCCTACTGTTTCACCAGTTAACTGCGAAGGGGTACCAAATCCCATAAAGCAAAAATGCTGATAAAGCTGAACCTTCTGGCAGAGAGAAATAGAGAGGAAAGCTGCATAGTACTTGACACGATTTAACATTATAATAAACAAGATTTTAGTTCATTTATCTGGCTACAGAGTACTGGACCTAACAGACAATGTGTATCTGGTGGGTACAAGTCACTCAACCTAATTAGAGCTAAGATTTTAGTTTTTTTTTTCTCTTAATATGCCAATATATTAATTGTTGTGCAAATGAGCAGTGATGCAATGATGAGGGTTGCAGAAACAACAGACTCATTCAAAAAAATCTTTAAAATCAGCACCACCAAAGTCTGTAGTGGGTACACTATCGGATAAACATGTACATACACTTGCATCAGTAAAGTTGAATCACAGAAAAGGCCAAGGAAGATAAATACAAAAGCTAATACTCATAGCAGACTCAGAGCAAATATGGGAAGAAACAGAAAAGGAAAATCAGAGAAACCACTTGGAAACCAAAAATGCATACATTTCACAAAGATGAAATGAAAATATGGATCAAGGAAATTAAACCAAATATTTTATAGTGAATACAAATGACAAAAGAAAAGTAGAAGAAAAAGACAAGAGAGCAAGGAAAGAAACTGGACGGTAATAAGAAAAAAAAAATTTAAATCCTGTCTATTAAACGGACTAATATAGGGCATGTTCGGTGTACTTATTTTTGGAAAAAAATTGGTTTTTTTGGATAGTTTATTGACTTTTTAAACTTTTTTGTAGTGTAAAATAGTTGAAAAGTCAAAAATTGTAGGAAAAAAAATAGGTTTTTTTGGTAAAAAATGACTACCGAACATGGCCATAGTTAATACTGTATAGCAAACGTGCAACAAAAGTCCAAAACCATGAACAAGCGAAGGAAAAAAAAAAATTTAGTGGGTTTTTTATTCACTATTAACAAGAAAATGTCTTAAGACTTTTCTTTGACCATAGCAGACATACCTCTGGAGGCATGAGAGTCTTGGGAATAACTCTGCAGAGAGAGACAATAAAATGACAAAAATTAGTTTTAGTGAAGAACTAAACAAAACATATGTATTATAATACGCTAAACCCAATTAATTATTCTTAATCCTATTTTTTTAACAGCGTGTGAAGTTTTGAGGCCAAGACTCACCCAATAACATGGCGACCTCCATCATGAACAGCTTGTGAAACCAAACCCATTAGGCCTATGCTGCCTCCTCCATAGACCAAATCAATGTTCCTAGAAACCTTAAAAAACAAACACAAATATGTTACACCAAATTGAAGTATACTGGGGTGGGGTTTAAAATGGGTTCTACAATCTTTCCCATCCATGTATGAGAGGCAGAGGGGGGTAGGGTGAGGTGGGGTACCCTGATAAGCAAAAGAGATGTAGATGTTACATGCAAAGTCTCTGGGGGGGAAAGACTTAAAAATCAAAACCTCATTTACATGTGAAAATCAACCAACAATTTCCATGAAAGTTTATTGAAAATAGAGACAAGACATTCATAAACTTTTGTCAAAAAACACATTAAATATGCAAAGACAAGATTTGGAAAGAAACCCATATGGTAAAGCATTCATATAACAACAACCCATGTGAAAATAAAAACAAAATTTACATTATATAAACTCCATAATCCACGAAAATAAAGCAATACTCACACATATTAACATATACATACCAATTCTTTGCCAAGATTAATAGCAGCTTCTTGATAGCTAATCTTCTTGCCATGGCTACTCCCACAAAACACACAAATCCTCTTGAATTTTGATATCTTCACTTCACTTTCTCTATCCATTTTCTCCTTAGCCTATATATTTATTTGTATCTACTAATGTTTGTTACAAATAGGAAATGAAAAGAAGAATCTTGCCTTTGAGACAATATAGAGGGCTATAGATATATAGTAAGGGGTGGACACAATATTTTTGTTTGTCAGTGACTATTATTTAAAAAAGAAAAAATTGCACTTCATAAATTAATCCTTTTTTAAGAACACTCCAATCCCCTGTCACCGCCCCTGTTAATACCGATATATAAGTGTGTATAATGTGTGTAGAGAAAGATATTATCATGAGACACGGAACAATACAAGCATCAACTGGGAGGGTCAATCGCCTGACCATATAACGGCAGCCTCATACGTGGAAAAACACCAACGGCACGCTGCACTCCGTGACTAGCACGTGTGGACCACTTACCTTACATCTTTTTATTCTTTTTTAATTGGACAAATATAAGTAGAGAATAGTGATATAGCACCCATATTATGGTGCCCACTGTTCACATGATATCGCCACATTTGTTACATTTTAAAAAGTTATAGCTTTTTGAGTTTTTTAAAAACTAACTAATTTAGCAATGTCACGTGGACAGTTGACACTATAACTGTGGGTGCTATATCAGTAAAACTGTTACATATGTATGTACTATTTGTGAAATTTATTTCTAAAGTTTAAAATCAATTGAAAATGCTATTTGTTAGGGATAAAATCCCCTTCGCTAGTTGCTTGGGAGCCACATGAGTGGTGCGTGCACGCACAACTTTCGCACATTGCAAAAGATGTATTGGCGCTTTATAGAAATTGAAATATGTAAAAAATCGTAGGATGAAAATGTTGATAATGAAGTCCGATTGCACAATCCCAGCCTTCACACCCCCAAAGGGGGCTATTATCAGTCAGTCACATTGGTGACCAGTGTGAAGTTCAAGTCCATACAAGAATATAGCTTCATATGGCTGTGCAAATATTGCTTCAGTCTTTAAATTTTGGGCTTCATAAATTGAATTGTGTTGGCTAATCATTTTTTCCTTTTTGTAGTGAAATCATATCACTTTAAAATTCAGAATTCAATAAAATACAAAACATTGAACAAGACAAGACGTTATAATAAACAAGAGTTTAGCCTTTTAAGTTTCTAAATACCGTCGGCTATGAAAAAATTTAAGTATTCTTGTGCTTTAAATGCATATCTCTCGTACCCTAAGAATGTGCAAATTATGTACAAGGTATTTTTTTTTTTTAATAAAATTTCGGAATATTAAACTACATATGCTCTCACTGCTCCTAGAATGGTTGAGAACCGAAAAAGGATTAATAAGCATACAAATGAGTGTTTGATGTTTTAGCCACAATCCTTCGTTCCTCGAACTCAATAGCTCATGAGTGTTTTGGCCCCATCTTTTTTCTCTCGGCCTAGGGACTGCTATTTTTCGTACTCTTGCCAATCGAAACGACTTATGTGGATTGCGACTTGTCCCAGTATTATCAAAATAAAAAATTCTATAAATTAAAGATAAGGAGAATAATAAAATGAATTCTATCAAAATAAACGAGAATGGCAGCAAGAGTCTGATTGGGATTGTCCTAATACTGCATCATATTTGCCCTTTCTGGCCTGCAACTTCAAAAGATAAAGGCCTTTTTTATCTGGTAAAAGCTTACAATGGACCCTCTGACATGGAATCTTTTCAATATGTTCATGTGTTGAAATTTACTTATATTTTTTCAATTTTTCTTCATATTTAATTACTCGTAAAGTTATAAGTATACATATATTTGTAATGTTTTAGCCAAACACATATGGACATAATGGGTAACATTAACAGTTGCAGATGTGTACCATAAAGCACTGTGCAAGTTGATGAATGAATGAATAAATGAATAAACATGTGGGTACTGGGTGCTTATCCTTTTGTGCCCTAATCACCCATCCATAACAAACAAATATGTTGTATTCATAGGAAACATTTTTCTTTTTCTTTTTCTTTTTAGAGACAACCATTCCTTTCCCCATATCACCTCATCCACACCCGCCCTCCCACGCAAACTAGCTCAGGAAAAAAAAATTATACTTTATTTGGAGCATTTAATTTTAATATTTGTAGTCCTAAAAAAAAAATCCGAGGTTGAAAACCCGTGTTGGAAGACTTAGATTTCAAATATTTATATAAATTGAGATGTCTTCTACTCGAATTTTAGTAGAATCTATTAAAAGTTAGGTATTCTCAACTTGAATTTTAATAGACTTTTATGTTATCAATAACTAGTGGGTTTCGTAAAATTTCATTAATTTGATATATTTTAACATATTTTAATAGATTTGGAACCATATTTATAATACTAAATTTTTTGACAATTCTAGCTCCAAATATCAAAATTTTAATTGAAATTCTCTCTCTCTCTCTCTCTCTCTCAAACATCTCACATTTCATATACGATTTTGCAAAATCATTTTGTATCAATTGATTTCACTTTTTCTCTCGCTCTCAAATCTCTCACATTTGACATAAGATTTTAGAAAATTGGCGTAAGCGGTCTCTAATATTTGTTCTAGTGCGGAAATGGTCTCTAACATTTTTTTTTGACACAGAAGTCCTTAACTTATATATTTTAGTGTGTAATTGGTCCTTATTTGATAAAAAAGACAAATATGCTCCTAATTTTAATTAGAAAAAATTGCAAATAGATTCCTAATCTTTGTAAAAATTACAAATGAGTCCAACACATTTATTTTTATAAAAAAATTAAAGGAAACTAACAGGTTCTTTTTTTTTAGTTAACACTTTATTGACTAAATTGATAATATACTAAATTGTTTTATATATTTTACAAGCTATTATAAAAACGACTAAAATTTAAGCTCATAATTTTTAACAAACATGTTAAATAAAATTATTAATTTTTATTTTTAAGTAATTATATTATTTAAAAATTAAATATTTGTTTTATCGTTACAACATAAAAAGAAAAATAACTTTATCACAAAATCGATGCTCAAATACTTTATTTAATCGAACTATTCGTTTATTAACTACAATTATTAGAGCTCCAACTATATTCTTCATATTTTAATTTATCGCTTTATTATCGTTTAAAGATAAAGATCACATAGTGCATAAATTAATTTTTATTAGTATTTTTATGTTAAAGAAAAAACGTAATAAAATTTGTTCAATGTTATAAAATTATATATATCATTTTGTTATTTATTTAACTCAATTTTTATTCAAGTTTTTCACATTGCATATGAATTACTTAAAGTACAATAATTTTACAATTTTCTCTTATGAAAAATTTAATTGACACGATTATAGTGATATATTTAATATGCTGAATTAAATATTATTTAATAAATGTATCGGATTCTAATTAAAACTAAGGGTATAATTGTCTTTTTTTTATCAAATAAGGACCTATTGTGTATCAAAATACACAGGTTAAGGACTTTTGTGCTAAAAACAAACGTGGGGAACCATTTCTGCATTAAGAGCAAAAACTGGAGACCATTTGCGCCAATTTCCCTAAGATTTTGTTAGAAACACTTTTGTATCGAATTTCATTAAGTTAAAAATTAATCTTTTATTACTATATTTTGTATTCTTATTTTTTCTATTTATCTTGATGAGTATGTGTGTCTTTTTTTTCGTAAAGTTAATTTGATATGACTTCATTTATTTCAATTACTTTAAATCTATATATTGCACTAAAGTCATTAACTTCTGACGTAGTATACGCAACAACAAATAAAAATAGAACATTATAAACCAAAGTTTTTTTATGAACTTAATAATATTAATACATTTAAATAAATTATTACTAGATTTTTCTCCTATGATAATTTTTTTTATGTAAGTGTGGGACATTATATTTCTATATTCAAAACTTTTAATTGAAAAAATAAAAGTCTATAAAAGTATGTAAATTCTTCATGTCTTTATTCCATTTTTCCAAACGCTGCCCATATTTTCAACTTTACGAATTATTTCTTGTAAGTGACAAAATTATAAGTTTCTTTTAATATACGATAATGTTATGAATTTTATTTTCTAATCACAATTTTAGTATTTTTCTTTCTTGAGTGATATAGTCGGAAGTTATACTATTTTCTTGTATTTATTTTTTCTTAAAATTCATACTCAATTTGTACACAAGGAGTGGTTAAAGTTAAAAAAAATTACAAATACATTGTACGAACTCCATTAACTTCTATAATTTAGAATTCTGTTAAAAGTAATAAACGTCCCGTTAATCGTTTGTAATATTTAAAAGGTAAATTATATATAATTAATAGATTATGAGTTAGTTGTCTATTTCTTTTTTCTTATTTGGCTATTGGTCTAATTTTCTAACAAGAAAATATGGCACTTTTGTAGATAGTTGACATGTCAATATTAATTTTAGAGCAAGTTGTTCGTCTAGATATAATTTGATTTGAAAAGAAAAAATAAACTTCAAATAGTATGGTAGAATTTTAAAATTTTCTCTAAAATTTCGATTGACAAGCTGCTCTTAGTAATTGAGGAGCTAAATATATTTTTAAAAAAAATAAAAATAAAAAGACCACAAATTCATTAAAATTCATAAAAAACTATTAAAATCAAATCTGATTTGAGTAAACCCACAACTCTAGAGGACCTAAAATTCATGAAAAATTATTAAAATCAAATCTGATTTGAGTAAACCCACAACTGACAACTGTAGATTGGCAGAACATCCTATTAATTTTTCATATAAAATGTATTAATGAAGAATTCAATTTTGCATTGGATCTAATGCATAAATTGGATCTGATGCATATATATATATATATATATATATATATATATATATATATATATAAAGTGGTTATATTCACACTATAATTTGTTATAAGTGCACTACATTTTAATTGTACTTAAGTTTCTCAATTTTTGTTCATTATTGCAATTATGTTCTTAACTTTTTGTCATTGAATTCTTATCATCAACTTTTATTAATTAGCAAATTTCATCATTGATGATGGTTTCTATCGAGATATTTTGTTTACGTGCTTTGAAATGAGAAAAAAATATTTTATCGTACTTTTGTATCTATTATTTTTTTAAAAATATGACAGACAAATAAGTCTTTTTACGAATTCTAAACAAGTGTTTTTTACAGAAACCGTTATCAAATACAAGATGTGCTAATTAATAAAAAGTTGAAGATAAAAATGTGATAAAAAAATTGGGGACATGAGTGCTATAATATTAATAGATTAAGGATGTTAAATGTAATTAAAGTATGGTGTAAAAAATAAAAAGTTTTGTGTCAATATAATTATCCATATTTTAATTCATTTGAAATAAAAATAAAAACAAAAAATACCATAAAGGGTTGTGGGCCCAACACAAACATTACCAGATTATGAGATGACATTCAAAAATTGGCCTGATTGCCCAACACGGTCGTTTTTACATTTCTAGTCCATAACCACGTGCTACTCTCAAAGCTAGAGATTCTCTTATGTCTCACTTAAATTGGCCTGATTGCCCAACACGGTTGTTTTAAATTAATTGACTAACTAAATAGCTTAAATTTGGTATAGTTTATCTATATCAATCTAGACTCAGCAAATTAAAAAAGGATTTATTACACTAATAGTTCTCATTCTTTCAGATTTATAACGATTTCATCTCCATTTAATTGTTTTAGCAGATATCATCCATATCCTTTTATTTATTCATAAAAATGGTCCCCAAATTACTATTTTTCACTATTTTGACAATTCTTTGACAATTTTGCCTATTGACTTAAATAAATTAAAATGATAGAAAAAAAATACAATGAAAACATTGAAATTTAGCCCTTAACGTTTTTAAAAGTACAAATAAATCATAAACTATTTTATTTTATACATATAGGTGTTTTTCCCCAACCAAAAAAGAATCATCTTTTCCAACCCACCCACCATCTTTTCACGCAAGTCATCAATGGCGGATCTCGCCCAAATTTTTTCATCAGTCCATTTACAAACAACAAATCGAGTCTTTTGTTGTTTGTTGGGATGATTTGGGTGTGCTAATGTACTACAGAAACATGGAGCTAATAACCAATCCCTTTCCAAATTTTTCTCTCACAACTCTGTCTTGCATATCAAATGACCAAAATCCAGCTATTCCATTAACAAAATCTTCAATTATAACCTTGAAGAATAAGAACACCCCAAGCCAGAGTGCAAATTGGGCTATTTTTCCCATATTTTTCTCCGTTTTCATTCCGTTGACCAAATTTACAATACAAGCAGTGGCATATAGAATAAACCAAAAAGGCCAATCTGACAAAAATCGAGAAAAGGCAAAATTAGTCAAACGAACATAAATAAAAATGGGGGTATCTTTGACCTGGGTCGTTTAATTGAAAACATGTAGATATGGCAAAATGGAAAGCCATTAACAGAGAGCAAAAGCTCGATGACAGATTACAAACTACAGCCATTTGGAATTGATAGCAAACGTTTTGAAGTTATAATAGATTGGTGGTGGTAGTGCGTTGACTTTCCAGGAGATTTAGAGGGAAGAATTGAGTGGGTTTTTGAAGAATCAGTTGAATTCAATTTGTTATTTGTCTTGTGCGGTTAGAATAATACATTATTTTCATCTTAGCACCATTTTATATACAAAACAAATATACGTTGAGGGTAAGTTTGTAAATTGATTGAAAAATACTTTTGATGAAAAAATTTGGGTGGAATCCGTCATTGATAACTTGCGTGCGTGCGTGCGTGGGTGGGAGAAGATGATTCTTTTTTTGTTGGAGAAGAACACATATATGTATACAATAAAATAGTTTATGATTTATTTGTATTTTTGAAAATGTTAAGGGTCCAATTGCAATGTTTTCATTGTATTTTTTTCTATCATTTTAATTTATTTAAGTAAAGTGGCAAAATTGTCAAAAAATTGTCAAAATAGTAAAAATAGTGATTTGGGGACCATCTGTGCGAATAAATGAAAAGATGAGGATGATATCTGCTAAAAAAATTGAATGAGGATGAAATCGTTACAAACCTAAAAGAATGAAGACCACTAGTGTAATTAACCCATTAAAAAATGTCAAAATGATAGCATTATATAGCTAAAATATCAAATTGTTTAGCTCCGTTATAACAGTCAACTGTTACAATAAAAGATTTGTCACTCGTTACAAATTTAATTGTCTTACTCTTACTTCAGCCATTTTTTGTAGGGATAACACCCAACTCATAACCAGTTAATTTCTCTCTGAAATTTTTTGTTTGAGAAATTTCACCGCTGTAACAAGCATTGTAAAATGTGGCAAATGCAATTAAAGCAACTTATTAAGTGGTGGTCAGTGAATCTTCTCGAGTTGACCAACTCTAGCCCTTCATGTCTAGGCAACCATGTCAAATTCTCATGTCTAGGCAAAAAAAATTTCGCTGACCAGATTTGGTTTAGTCAAAAAAAATTAGTCTGTAAAAGCCTCCCTCCATGTAGTGTCATTTCTCAATCTAAAGTACAATTTCCATTTTTGTTGAAGTCTAGTTAGAGTGGCAATTAGGTCGAGCCGTCAGTTGACTCATTAGTTCGGTCCACTATTGGCCCAGAAAAAAAGAATCATAGACGAGCCGGCTCCTGGGCGACAAAGATCACTTTTGTGACCGCTGGGACTCCAACAATCACAAAAGTGATCATTTTAGTCCCTAATTTTTATTTTTTTTAATTGTCGTTTTTTTATATAAACCCTCATTCACTTCAATATTTCTCACAACTCTCAACATACTCAATCTCAAAGTATTATGTTCTCAATATTAGCTCTTTTATTATGCAATCTTATTTTAGTGATTTCTTATGTTCAAATTCTACATTTCTACATTTTTTTATTTTACATTATTCTACTACATCTATTCTAAATGTATTACAATCAAGGAAGTAGCCATCAAACCCATGATGATTTCAGTGCGTTGAATAATATTCCAATTCCTAATTTGGTGATGATTATGAGAGCACGAATCCACTTGAATTGGATGACATCGATGAAGATTTAGAAGCACATACCAATACATCAACCAGTTCGAGCACAGTAAACGACGAGCCAAAAAAACAAAAGGCTAGGTGTTGAGGACGTTTCAATTTAGTGACGACCGGTACAACAGCAAACGGATAACCATATAATAAGGCAGTGTGTAAACACAAATTTTCGTGGCAAAATGGTGGAGGAACGAACCATCTAAACAGACACTACCCAAAGTGTTTGCAAAAACACAGAGAGTTGGATAAAAATCAAACGCAACTTTGGTGTGGATCCCCATGTGCAATTTCTAATTCTAGTCCAAATCTAAACAATTGGGTACATTCACAGGAGAACATGCGCCGTGAAGGCATGACTCAGTTGGTGGTAAGTGGTGAGTTTCTGCGTAGCTTAGTGAAAAGCGTTCACTTCATCAAGTTCATACAAATGTATCTCTAACCAAAGTACATATCATATTCTAGAAACACTCTTTGTTTATAGACTTACACTTTATTCAATAAAAAGAAATAATACATAATACGTTATTTAAATAAATATTCCGGTGTTGTATCATTTACTTCGAACTTATAGTCTGGTAAAAATCATAAAAGATACATAGATGCCACTATACATTATATTGATAAACAATTGATCGTGCATAAAAAAATAATTATATTTAAAGTCTTTGACTGGCCTCACAATCGAATAAATATTTTTAATATTTTAATGAGTATTATTATAGATTTAATTACAAATCTAGAATCTGCAGTTTCACATTTGATAATGCTATACTTAATAATATAGTAATAGAACGATTAATGTAGTAATTAAGTCTCGATTTTAGTGGTATATTATTTCATGTTCGTTGGGTATATTACATTTTTAATTTAAATGTCAAAAATGGATTAAAATTTATAGATTCACAGTTAGAAAAAATTATGTATGCTATAAATTATATTACTATCTCGCCTGCTCGAAAACAAGATTTGATAACTGTGGGTGGAAAATTTTCTTGCAACAAAGTATTTTTGTACACATGTACAATGGTGGACCCATTCAAGAACGAGTGGGTGCCATTGCACCTATGGATTTCACCAAAATTCTTGGACACAGTTATTGTAGCATAAACACATGAAGATTGCAGAGGGTATTATTAGTGGGAAATGAAGTTATCTGGTGTCAGACAATTACTAAGAATGGTATTAACCCTTTATAATCATAAAACACTTTTATTTTACAAAATATTTACTTGTTTTATTCATGGAGCTAGGCTATCCTCTTATTTCCTCATGTTGTATGCGATAATATTTTCTTTGTTTTATTTTATCAAAGAAAAATTTAATTTGAGTCAAGATATTCAATATTTTCATAATCAACTTCAACCATGATGATAAATAATTTTCTCCTCCTCCGACACAGCTACGACAGTGGTGAAGACTTACAAAAGGTGGCGGGACTTTTTTCCTCCGTGGCCACTCTGGTGTGATAATCAGTACATGATTAAAATATATGTACAGAATAACAATATAGAGTGTATGAGAATTGTGTATTCTTTTTTACCTGAGGAGTTGGCCTCTATTTATAGGGATGGCCTGCACTTATTAATGATGGATGCCCATTCATCTCCCTCATTTGATAACGGGCCCTTCATCTCCTTCATTATTAGGAGTTAATGAAGGATGTTTCATCTTTTCAATTGCTGAGAGATGTTTCGTCTTCTCGATAACTGGTGGTAACTGTCATTCCATGAGTCGCCTGCCTAGCTAACCTGATGACAGTTGGATTATTGTAGTCTATCTGTCAGAAGCGTGCTCATGAGACCAACGAGGTGGACGAGTCAGTGAGGCGGACGAATCATTGAGGCTAGCATGCCAAGACATGCCACCATAGATAAATAACATATAGCAGTCTGTCATTATTTATATCATCAAACCAAAATAGTCAAAAATCCTTCTTCAAAATTATTCTCTTTTCTACTTCTTTTACTATTTCTAAATTCGTGTTTAGCTTCTATGAACTAGATGGTGTACTATTTGAAACCTCAGTTTTGGAGACCAATGGATGAATGAGAGTTTAGTTGTGTATGTTGAAAAAGATGTATTTAACGATAATGATAATGAGACTATTATATGGCATTTTCAAAGTATGAGAAGCCGTAAGAAACAATTGTAAAAAAAAAAAAAAAATACTACGTTTTGATTTTTGAATATGATCGTTGTTGTCTTATTTGAAATTATTTTTTACGTAATTTTGTATCGCCTCCACTGAACTATAAACCTGGGTCCGCCCCTGCACATGTAGGCTATAAATTGAACTATACTTACCTAATGCTTGAATTATGTGAATGTTACGAACATTATATTGCTTCCTATTATAATGGCTGACACTTACACCGTCTGGAAAATGATTTGTAATCATATGATTGGAAAATCTCATCCCATGTGAGAATTTTTTTGAAAGTTTTTTCAATGCAACAAAGGCATGTGAAGACAATATTATCCTTCCAGTCAATTAATTCTCAATTATTTTTATTATATTGCCAATAATTTTAATAGATTCAAGAATTTTTCAATTTTTTTGATATTGTATTAGCAATTGAGCTTAAGTTTAGAAATATTGGAAGGAATTGCCTATGTTGATCCCTTTAACGTCAATTGTGGATCATAGATTAAATTTAGAAGGTACAAAACATATTGTATAGCTTACTTCCACATATCCACTCAGAGGAAGATCTTTTCGTAATGGATGACCCTCGAAACCATAATCTGTTGATATACGACATAGATCCGGATGATTGATGGAAGAAACACCAAACATATCCCAAACTTCTCGTTCCCACCGGCCAGCAATATCAAATAAATTAACTTACGTGAATCCACTAACGTACGATAATCTAGAAAAAAACTTTATATGAGATGTACGAGATTTATGCAGAAATGATCGATATCAATGTTAGAAGACTTCACGTACCAATGCATTCTTCGTCGTCAAATGACTATAACGATTTATGGGATTACCTTAGTTCAATTAGGAGGACTCAACAAGCTAGTTATTACTCTTTTCTCTCTTGTGCTACAAATGTAGAGACAGGTACTAGAGACATACCTTTAGAGTTAGTTAAGTATTTTGCTAACAACATGCTTAGTATGTTAAATGTAGAAAAGAGAATTTTTTAATATACTATGATGGAGACAAAATGAACGTCAATATCTAATTGTTTCAATTATAGCACGTTATCTACTGATATTGCTAGTATCAATTGTAGCATTGGAGTCTGTTTTGAGTACAAGTAGCATAGTTGTCTCATTTATGGTCAAGACTTAAACTAAACATTATAGAGTTTGATGTATTTAAAGGAATGGGAGGATACAGAATTTCGGATCAAAGATAATGTTGACACCATATTAGCTGAAGAACTTGAAGAGCTGACTTCATAATTTGTAAGTATTGTTTGTGTAAATTTATTTACTTTTTCTTACTTTTAAGTTTTACTAAAAATTGTACACGTGGCATTTGTTCGTGTACAATTTTAACTCCACCAACACTAAAAGTAGTTGGTTCCAAGCCCAAAAAAATAAGTAATTTTTCAAACGTCAAATTTCGCATACCTTATTTTATTTTGATTTTTTAAATTCTCAGAAAAATATTACATTTAAAAAAAAACATTTGACGAGCCGAGCTCGTAGACCAGACTAGGCTCGCCTCTAACTCAGGCTCGACCCATCTCTATAAGGGCCGAGTTGGGCCCTGGTAGTCGTGAGTCGAACAAGTTCGACACATTGTCATTTCTAAGTCTATTTGAGTTTCAAAATAAATAAATTTTTTAGTTTTTCTAATAAAAAGTGCTTATATTTCCCGTAAAGTTCCAAGCAAACTGAGTCATCGAAGAGTCACGGCCAAATTCTGCGGACTATATTACAAAGATTGACCACCGAAAGTGCTTATGGTATTAACACTGACTGAATATTTCACGTTCATAATGTATTGTAAATTAATTAGACCAAATCCTATATAGAATAAAGTGTGTAAAAACAAAAGCAAGAAAAGAAAAAAAAAAGTTAAAAAATTAGTGATTTGAAAGATATTTGTTGATTAAAGTGGCCATAATTTGCTAATGATGTCTCTCTTTTAGGAGGTATTTATGTCTATCCCCTCTAAGTTTGTCAAGCCACCTCCCACCTAAGGGCGGATATAGAGTGGGGGCAATTGCTCCCACTTGATTTCCAATTTTTGGTTTTGTTTTAAGAAATATTTAAATTTTATAATTTTGTCCCCATAATAAAATAAAAATTATAAATTTACATTAATGTGATGAGGTGGATTTGAGTTCGAATCCTAGCTACTATGTTAAATTTTTCTTTTTCTTTTCTTTTGAGAAATTTGTACAATTAATCCCTCAACTTTAAAAAATGATTTTTAAATCCCCAACTTTGTCCCATTTGCATATTTTGTCTTTTTACATATTTCTATAAACTTTTGCGTATTTTCTCACGTTTCAGAACAGTAAAGTTGGCAAAATAATACGTTTAATACCGAACTTAATCTTTGACTTTAACGTTTTCTTGATTTTCAATTTCAAAATATGAAAATAAAACAAAATATCATTTCTTTTTTAACATACAAATCTAGTGAAAATATGGTTGAGTTCTTTAATTTTTTTCACTTAACTCGAACATAGTCTTATTTATTCTTCACTTATCGGAAATATATATATATATATTGTATTTTGATTACTTTATTTTTATATTTATATGCACACGTGTAATTATGACTTTCGTTTTTTCACATTATTTTATTTTTTATTTTTCAAGTTATGTTTAAAATAAAATGTTGATTCTATTTTTTATTTTTTCACTATTTTATTCTATAATCCAAAGCCGATTATTTTTATAAAATAACAAAGTTATTGTAAATATTAAGTAGTTTTATTGTATTCTTTAAATACCGCTATTTCTACTAGCTATCGCTATGTTGCCGACTGATATATGCACTACAGGTCATCGTAGTATCTCGCCTGGCACTTTAGCACCGTTAATCGTCATGTGCCTCCACAAGCCAAAATTCCTAACTCTGTTCCTGAAATTCCTCACCTTACTTTTTTGATAAGGTCTTAGTCAGAACATGTTTGTTAGTACTTATAAGTATTTATAAGCTGGTCAAATATCATTTCCATCCATATATTTTGTAGGATCCACAACTTTTACTCACTTTTTATCCACACACTCCGTAGGACCCACTGCTTATAATCTATTAAAAAAATTTACTAAGTATACATTCGATAGCGGAGCCAAGAATTTTTTCTTTGGGGGGCCCAAAAATTTCGCTGTCGCAACACATCTTTCATATTGAATAAATATCAAGCGGAGAATTAAAAAAATGAGCCAAAGATGGTTGTGCGAAATGAATTTAATAATTCTATTTTTTATCTTCTAATTCTCATTTTGACGTTACCTCTTTCGATTTATTTTTGGACTATGTTCTTCATTCATCAAGATAAGTTCTTAACCGTTACGAAATATTCACGGCAAACTTCGTAAAATATCTTTTGGATTGAAAACCCGTTAAACATGGAATTCAAAGTAACAAGCTAAAAATAACAGCTAGAAAATCTATATAATAATCCGATTTTTTATCTTTTAATTGGTGTCACCTCTTTCGTCTTTTAGATTATATTTTTCACTTGTCGAAGTAGGTTCTTTATACTAGGGATGACACATGAAAAATAAGCTCGGTTCGTCTCCAAAATAGATTCTCGAATCGGCCCATGAGCTCGTGGGCCGAACGGGTCGAGCCGAGCTACCCATGAGCTCGGCTCGGCCCTTAAATTTTTTTTTTAAAATTTGAAAATGAAAATGAAAGAAAATATCAAGAATCCTTTATATTAAAAATTAAAAGTTGAAAACCCTCCTCATTTTTTTGGGCTTGGGATCGACTACTTTGAAAGTAGGCGGAGTTAAAATTGTACACGAACAAGATGTTACATGTACAATTTTTTATTAAAATAAAACAAAAAAATATCAAATACTAATATAAAATAATACTTACTATAAATCTGAATAATCTATATTCAAATCTTCAAGTTCTTCGGTCATTATTCTGTCCACTTTGTCTTGGATTCGAAGTTCGGCATCATCCCAATCTTTTAGACACAGTAAGCTTTCTAAAATGTCGACTTTAAGTCTTGACCTAAAATCAGACACAATCCTACCACTTATACTAAATGCAGCATCTGATGCTACAGTTGATACGGGAGGTATTAGTAGATCACGTGCTATTTTTGAAAGAATTGGGTAACTACGTAGATATTGTCTCCACCGTCGTAATATATCAAAAAAAATTCTCTTCGTCATCTAAAATACTAAACATGTCATGCGTGAAATACTCGGGGAAGGGAAGAAGTAGAAGAAGAACCAACTGATTGTTGACCTTGACCTTGACTACTCCTATGTGTACTCACGTAACTCTATAAGTCAATGTCATCAGTTGATGACGAAGTACATGTTAAAACAAGGGGTCGTACAACGTTCGTACCGACCTTTTCAGCATAGACCTCATACATTTGACATAAAGTTTGTTCTAAATTACCACACGTTATTGAATTTCTGTAAGTTAATTTTTGTGAAATTGTCATTATTATTATCTTTGTACCCTCTAAGTTAAGTCTACGATCCATAATACATGCTGATGAAAATAAAATAAGCAATTATTCTCAATATTTTCTAAATTTAGCTTCCACTACATGTATAATATCAGAAAAATAGCAAAATTCTTATACTAGTAAAATTGTTAACAATATAATAGAAATGATTTAAAACAAGTGGAGTGGTTGGATAATATACACCAGAACATGCAGTTGTTGCATCGTAAAAAACTTTCAAAAAATTTATAACATGAGCACATATTTCCCAATTATATGATTCCAAATCATATTCTGAGCCGTGTGAGTGTCGGCCATTATAATATACAATTATGCAATCTTCGAAACCTTCACAAGATTCAAGCATGAGATATTTAGAATTCTATCTATGGCCAACATCAGTACAAAAATATTTTGATTGCAGCCCATTTTCTAGATATAGAGCAGTAAAAACTTTTTTTTTTGTGAGACCGTAATATAATTCATAGCATATCTATTTTTTTGTAATTGGGGCTGTATAAATTTTAATTCATCTTGCACAATTAAATTAAACACATGACATACACAATGAATGTGAAATAAAATACCATCAAATTCTGAACTACAATGTTGAATTAATTTCTCAATTACTATATTGTTGGAGCCTGCTTTATCAAAAGTAAAACTACGAACCTTAGAATTACAATTAAATTCACGTAACACATCCAATAAAACAGTAAAAATATTATTTTCATTATGGAGATAGTTTATTTGTTTAAACGCTATTATTTTTTTATACATTATCCAATTACTATCAATGTAGTGTGCAGTTGAAACCATATATCTTTTTTTGTTATTACATGTCCATAAGTCCAACGTAAAAGATAATACATTGTTATAATTATTTATATCATTTACAATAGCTTCTTTCTTTGTATTATATCTAACAATAGTGTCTTTACGAATAGTATTTCTAAAAATATTAACGTACTTTGGTTGGAGATATTTATGGATGAAGTTTGTGAAATGAAGATTTTCCACCAAACTCAGTGGAAACTCGACATTTGTCACCAATTCTGGTAGTCCTTTGCGGCGTATGAGTTTTTGTAAATATATCTAAGTGTTGAGATTGGGACTACTGGACTCGGCTCCTGGAGATCCGAACTGGAGTTGTGCCTGATTTGTTTCTAAACCTCCATGTTTGAATTGACACTTTTTGAAGTGTCTGTTTAAATGGGTCGTGTCTATCCTTTTTTGCCATGCTAACTTTTCTTAAAAGATAATACATTGTTATAATTATTAATATCATTTACAATAGCTTCTTTCTTTGTATTATATCTAACAATAGTGTCTTTACGAATTGTATTTATAAAAATATTAACGTACTCTGGTTGGAGATATTTATGGATGATGTTTGTGAAATGGGGATTTTCCACCAAACTCAGTGGAAACTCGACATTTGTCACCAATTCTGGTAGTCCTTTGCGGCGTATAAGTTCTTGTGAATATATCTAAGTGTTGAGATTGGGACTACTAGAGTCAGCTCCTGGAGATCCGAACTGGAGTTGTGCCTGATTTGTTTCTAAACCTCCATGTTTGAATTGATACTTTTTGAAGTGTCTATTTAAATGGGTCGTGTCTATCCCTTTTTGCCATGCTAACTTTTCTTGGCAGTGCTTACACTGTGCTTTGTACTCAGGGACTCCACACACTAGTTTACCAGTCGGCACCAACTCAAAATGCTGCCAGCACTTAGCCTTTTCGTTTAGTGACTTTTCGTTTAGTGCTAGAACTGAATGTTGTTTGTGTATCAGCATCTTCTTGAACATCTTCCAAATCAATTGGATCAGTGCTACTATCAAACTGATCAATAATATCTTTTGAAATTAGAATGTTATTCAAACCACTAAAATCATCATCACTTCGATTGTAGGTCCTTTGGAATAATATAATAAAGAGAATAGGAAAAGATGAATATGAAGTAGAAACTAGACAGTAGAAAATAGAAATGTAGAGAATTAGTAGAAGTAAAAAATGAAAACTTCAAATTATAGAGTAATATCTAGATAATGAGATATTAGATACTAATTATAACACTAATATTGAGACTTGAGAGAATGAAATTTGAGAATTGTTAATAGATTGAGTATATAATAGAATGAGAGATTGAAGTGTAAAAAAAAATGAGTTTAGAATAGGAATATTTATAGGAAATTAATGAAATTAATAAAAAAAATAAAAAAGTGCCCAACGGTCACAAATGTGACCGTTGGACGAGCCACGAGCAGAGTCGGCTTGTTTTTTGGCCTAGCCGAACGTGCTCAGCCCTCTATTTTTTTGGGGTTCGGCCCTTGCTCATGCTCGTCCCTAGACGAGCCCGAGCTAGGTTAGCTTTCACGAGCCGAGCCGAGTCGAACCGAGCCGAGCCGAGCCGGTGAGCCAACGAACTTTTTTGTCACCCCTATTTTATACCATTTGAAGTATCCATGACAAATTTCGTATTGCATTTTTTGGATTAAAAAATCGTTAAATGAAAAAATTAAAATAACTAGTCAAAGATGAATGCTAGAAATAGATTTAGTAATTTGATTTTTCATTTTTAATTTCTATTTTGGTGTCATATCTTTTGACTTATTTTCTGACTATATTTCTTCCTTCGTCAGTGTAGGTTATTGATACCATTTCAAAATACTTACGGTAAATTTCACAACACATACTTCGGATTGAAAATCCGTTAAATGACGAGTTCAATATTAATCAGTCAAATATGAGTGTTAGAATTCGATTTTATATTCTCATTTCGTTTCTATTTTTGAATTTCAATTTAATTAAAACTCTATTTAACATCAATTTGACTCGTCTAATTAGTATAATTAAATATAAAAATATAAAAAAATTGAGGTGTATAATATCTCTCTAGCTTCTTGTCTGTATAAAATGTAAACGAATTCCTAAATAATTTTTTTAATAAAAAAAAATTAAGAAGTAAAAAAAATCTGAAAAAGTGGGGGCCAGGACCCCCAAGCACTCCTTGGCTCCGCCAATGGTCTTATTTGTGTAATGGTCTTATTTGTGTTTTGAATTATGCTCGCTCTTTCTAAAAATATAAGTTTGTTTCCTTTTTTCATTCAACTCCAGTTATAGGCCACTTTTTTTGTTAAGAGTATATTTGATTTATTAATATATCCGCATTAGATATGTTAATTTTAGCTAGCTACATAAATAATAAAATAAATGTTAATTGACACATTTACATGTTAAATTTAATTAGTGTTTGACTATAACATTGAATGTGTTAAATTTAGCTAGTCAACTTTGTGTGTGTGTGTGTATTCAATATATTCATGGGTGGATTTAGGGGGCGGGACCGGACTCCGGCCCGGAAAAAATTATTTTTTATAGTGTAAAATTTTATTTTAAAAAAAATCTAGTAATATCTCGATCTTGGAGTAAGAAATTTTTTTTTTCAGTAGCAACTTAGTCTAAAAAATATCCTAGTTTCGCCCATGTATATATTTGATATTCATAATATATATGTGTGATTGGAACAAGGAAAAAAAAGCAGAAAATAATTAAATGACATGTCAACTAATTAAAATGTTAGCTAAATTTAACTAACTAATTAACAAATGACAATAATAAATACACTTAACTAACATACTATTATTCAATGGAGAGACAAATTTGACACCTACCTAATATATGCCACTAATAGTTGAATTAACACATATGGAGAGATAAATTTGACACCTTTCTAATATATGTCACTAATAGTTGAATTAACACATACAATGCGGATACTCTTAGTTCCTCAATATACTCCTATTTAATGAATCTTTATATTAACAAAATAGGAACTAACATTAATAAAGTAATGATATTAATACAGGGATATATTAGAAAAAAACATTTGTAAAATTTATTGTTACAACTATAATAACTACATTTTTTTAATCTGTGTGAAAATAGAAGTAGGTCTATCTTTTTTATACGGATAAAATATATAATATGAGAAATCTTTTTATTTTATGAAAGCATCTCCAATACATTCCACTATCCAAGTGGTACGAAGGTTAAATATTTTCGATTTACGTGATATTGATGTTTTTAAGTTCAAAATTGTTTTCCAATATGGCAATACATTATATGAATTGTTATACAAGTATCTTTTATTTTCTTAAAGTAAAACTAAAATCATATTTAAATTTGAATAAAAAATTTAAATTTTGTCGAGTCAATATATCTAATAGAGTTTCTGAATTTAGACGAAACTCTAAACAATAAATATACAGTCAAGTTGGCTTTAGGGATGAGGTTTCCTTTTTTGGGCATGATTCCACCCTTTTAGGATTCTCTTACTTTTTGTGCTAAATGTGTGCGCGTGAGGACACATAATTTTTTATCATCGCTAGCTTTGACATAGAAGTGAAGGACGTCAAATGGTTTAGTCGCTTAAAGGCTTAGCTTCAAGTTGAATACTAGGAGGAGACTCTTATGCAAATATTCAGTTACAATTTTTTATATTAGTCTAATAATCATTTTAAAATAAGCGAATTTACTAATATTAGACTGATCGAATCTTCTAGCGACCATAAATCTATGGAATTCAAGCATCCTTGAAGAAACTAAAGCTTTGAGTGACTTAAAAGTGATTTCTTTGGGCCCAAATTGAATGGATGATGATAAAGTAGATTAATGGTTTATGATTTTCCAAATATTTAGAAAAGTAACAAATTTGCCACTTATGACTTATGTAATTCCAAGTACGGTTACACATGTGACTATCGACTTTTAAGTAATTTAACCATGAAAGTGTCCTGTTTCAATTTTTTTTAGATATTTGTAGCCAACAAAAAAAAAAAAAAAAATACAAGAATGAGATTGTAGTGTAGTGATTGAGATTTATAGTTTAAAACTTCAACCCGGGTTCGATTATTCTTTAGTCCACTTCTAACAAAATTTTAATTTATATTCTATGTTATGATTTTACAAAAAAAAAAAAAAAAAAATTATTCGTGGGGCGGGTCGCGACCTCTCCGGGGTAGAAAGTTCTGCTCCGGACCCAATCCTATTATTCGAATAAGCGAGACGGCGGAATTTTTTGCCATCCTTATCTACGATGAACGTCCAATGAATATGATGCTATGAAATGTCACAAAAGACACTCATATCAGTATCACCCTTCTAATTACCTTCTAATAATCATTGCCTAATGAAGTAATTTCATAAATAGATAGTGATAGTGCACAATTTCAAAAAGTAGTGCTACAATCGTTATTTTTCTCATTTTAGTACTACTTGTGTCAATTTCCATTTTCTAAAAGAGAGTTTGTTGTCTTAGCCACGGCCCAAGATGAAAGAGCTTTGGAAATTCTTAACATAATGATACTACCATTCAAATTGTTTATCCTTTCAAAATAGTTATGTTTTTATTATTCGTTCATTGTTCTTTTATGCTTGTTAACATGATCGTTTCTGTGCTTGTTTGATGTTCTCAAATTGAAAAAATATGAGTCATGTAATATTTATCGAGTCTGAATTGATGTTGAATTCGAAGTGTAAGCAGACACGACCAGGCAAACGAGACTGAGCTTTGCCCAAAGGTCTGGTACGGCCTACCTATAAAACAAAGGATACTAGCACGATGCATGTCAGGCCTAGGCTTTACACCACCTCCGCCACAAGCACAACTCTGCAAAATGCAGTGCAGCGACCCATTTGGCTCTCTCCATGATTTGCTTTGTTTCTGAATTTATGGCCCTGGCAGAACGGTCCACACTCACAGTCCGGCTCAAATTTACACCCCTATGTCTGGCCTCAATATTGAGGCTGACATAGTTCAGACACTTGAGCATAGATATATCAAAGATTGACTCGATAAATTTAGCTGTAACCTTGCACTCCAAAAAAGCATTTGACTGAAATCAAAGCGTTCTAATCTGATATCATAAAATGGAGCCACAAGAACTCACTTTGCATTATTATTTACAAGGGAATACGAGCATAATTTTAATTTTACACCTTTAATAGTAATACATTTTATTTGTTCCTCTTTTTGTATATTTTCCTGTGTATGATTTTGTGTGAGTGTGATTATACATATTTGTAAATCAAATAATACAAAATTCTTTAGATGGAACCGAAGCTTCAAACGAGTAAATTTACAATGCAACGGTAATCAGATTACCTTCCATCTTATGTCTACGTGTATTATCCCATCTCTAGAATCGATAAGATAGTACTTCTCGTTGATATGTCTGTTATAAACTACATCGGACATATTTATATCCACGTGCCCCAATGATTCCTACATGATACGCACAAATTAATCAATTTGTATTTCAGAAACACATGAAAGTGAAACTGAAGAAGATAAAGGATGATGATGCTACCTTTGACATAAAGCCAAAGCGTCTTCTCTTGCTAATGACTTCAATGTGAATTAGGTCCTTTACAGGAGCCTCTTCCAACACAAACTGAAATTCCTCGTTCCAAATTGGATTCCGAGTTTTCTTGATTGACTGGACAAAATACATAGTACAGTAAGGTTTAGCAGTGTAAATATACGGCCATGATTGATGCTGGATTTCTGAAAGTCACCTTGGTTTTTCTCTGATCTCCTCTAAAGAGGATCATGGCATAAGGGTTGTTGTGGTTCTTGCCTTCGACATCCTCTGCGCCTATGATTGTAACTAAAAGTAAACCTGTTCCCGTCAAAGAAATCTTCTCTGAAGCATCATGAGAACTTCCATTCTGCTCATAATCCAGAATTCCGCTAAATTTTTTACTGTCTTCTAAGAAAGGAACGAACGTCATCTCCACTGTAATTTGACCTCGAGGCTTTTTGTTATGAGGATCATCAGGATCCATACTATTTAGCAAATTGAGTGTGAACTCTTTCTCCTCATATGGAATGAGTAAATTCAGTGGAACAACTTGCATTCCTAAATAATCATGTGCTCCAAACTGCAAATCAGAGAAGAAAATCAAGTTGTAAGAAGCAGGATTTTGTAACTAAGAACTTTTAAGTGAAGTACTATTGCTTTTTTCATTGAAAATTTGATATAAACTTGGAAAAAGAAATAGCTTCTGAAGTAGGTAACGGTGATATTACAAAGTTCCAAGTCATGAACCTTTTCCCAGTCATAGAGATGCATTTGGAGAACTTGAGACTGGGGGTCCTTTACAATCATCTTGAAGTCCTCATACCACTCGGGATTCAAATTATTCATCTTGACAGAAGTCTTCTTTGCCGGAAGCCTCTCCCCACTAAGGCTGAGTTTAACGTAGGGATCAGATGTTGTGAGAAGATCCATGTTTAAAAGCTTTTGTGCTCTCACCACCTTCACGCGCAGAATTCCCACAGGCTTATTGGCAGCTCCTCTGTGAAATAATGGACGGATGGCATTTAGGTCTTTTCTTCTTTAGAAATACATTTAATTACTACGACAGAAGAAATAACCTGAAGGATTGTAAAGGGTTATTGATAACAATGATAAATTTCTCCAATCCTAAACAACAACGAGCTGAAGCCTTGTCCAAATAAATTTGGGGTTGACCAAGTGAATCTTTTTAGCCACTCTGTTCAGTTCATTGCTATCAAATGGGAGAGATCTTTTAGATCCTTAACAACCACAATAGTCTAGGTTAGATTTGATATGCCCCTCCCTGTTCTGACTTTTTCAACCGAGATTACGTCGCTCTTAAGAAAGAGAGACTCTTTTAGGTCTATGCAAACATGTTTCAATCAAAGACAGTTCAGGAAATGGAGGCATGAAGTACTACACTCTCTATCAGCTTCAACTTCAACTTCAACAGGAATTGATGGTTAAAGAGGACTTCAGTCATATAATTTGAAGGAAGGGTGAAAATGGAAATTGAAGAACGGATCATAATTTGTTCAACAATAAGATCACTATCAACAACTTTCATTGAATTTGGAACTTACAGTGAACAGTCAAGAATGGGTATTTCGTACGTATGAGGCCAGAGATAAAGCCCTGCAACTTGCTTGCGTATAACTTCCTGCCACCAGTCAAACACCAAATATTATGCTAAATTCACAAAATTTGTTGTTCGTCAGTAATTAATATCATAACATCATCAAATCTAGCTTTCACAAACTTGGGACACGCATTTCTAATCTCTGATACATATGTTTTTAAAGAAGTTAAGAACACACAGATGAACCTGAAATTAAATTAAATTTTGGTGACTACATATATTATCCTATTTCATTCAAATATGTTTCAGTAGATAGAAAAATAATAACTCATATTTACAAGAAAGTGTCTGTGAGCAAGTGTACTCACACAGAGTGAAAGAGAGTTGCACCTGAACACATTGGTAGAGCCCTGGGATTGCCATAATATCCCCTCCCATTACTTTCAGCCCAAAGTCTATCTGTGGCTGCAATCATGCAAAAAAAAAAAAAAAAAAAATTCTAATCAGTACAGATAATTTTGTGGCGCTTGAATTAAAACTAGCAACTTCTGATCAATCGAGAAAGAAATTGAAAAACTACAGATGGCTAAAGTATTCGTCGACTTACTTTCTCCATCAAAGATACTACAATGCTTGCAAAACATGGGAATGTTGGCACAAAAGGTCTCAATATTATCCGAGTTGCTGCAGATATTTGTATATCTATCAACTGACATCCAACGAAAAATCGTGTGATCTCAAAATAATTTACAACAATTATTATTCATTATATACATTGAGGAAAATATTTCACGTTCTCGAGGACAAAGGAATACAATGCAGTTCCATTTCTGTTACATTAAAATGCATAAAATATGATTTTATATTTAATAGATGAATTGCCAATATATATATTATGATCCATTGAGAAATCCATGATTTCATATTTCCTTGAGACCTGTAGAAATTATGTCCATTTCTCTACATTTATATATGTCTTCAAAAATCCCAGAATAATGAAATAACTATGAATGGTAAGCAATGCTAACTTATTCAAGTGTTAAAAATTAGTACAACTTAGAACAATTCACATGTATTAAGACAGATATAAATCTCTTAATCTGTGGTTAGAAAATGATGAAATGAAAAGGTTCTTCTAACCTGAACAGTGATTTCTAGAGATAATAGTTTTATCGCTAGAACAATGTCAGCATTTCCAGCCCATCTCAGTGCAAGATCAAAAACCAGTTGATTCTCATTAGACTCATGAACCTTAAGACCTGGAAAATGACGGGTTAGAATTCAGAGTCTTATGAATTGAACAGTGCAATATTTGGTTTGTATAAGTTTTTCTGATTTGATTGTTTGATGTAATTCTGTTCCCTTTTCTATCCTTCTTTAATTTTTTTTTCACATACCCACATTCTATTATCAATACTGTTATATGTATATTTTTTGCAGGTGCTTGAATATCTACTTGAATTATGAGAAAATTTTGAATTTTATGTCATCAGAAAAAATGCTGGAAAGTATGTCTTAGAAAAGCTATACACTGATAAAATAATGATCTCTAGTCAATTTAATTTTCTTAGGCTACAAAATCTGGCCTCTCTGAGAACAAAATTCTAGTTCCGTCACCGGAATCTGATGGTTATTTAGCAGAATGAAGACTTCAAATGAGTGCAATATCGTTTCATTTTTACTTACCATGAATTTTGGGAGGAAGATTGCCAAGAGTAAGATGCTTGAAATCTATGGATTTTATCTGAAACTTGCCTATGTACTCAGAAAAAATAGGTTCTGCTGTGCTTATAATAATTCCACATGCTACCTATTGGAAAAGTAATTAAGTAGAGAATTTGAGATGAAATTAACAGAGCCTACATTTACAGCTTAAATTAACAAAGGATACTCAATATATAAGTTGTCTCACCTTATCAAAGTATGGCCACATGTCATGGATAAACTTGTTGAACCAATCGACCTTCACAACAAATAAAATAACCTCGTTACATGATTAGAAAACTTGAATTGAATGAAGATAATTAAAAGATTAAACAGTGAATGTTAATGCTTACTCGCTCGTAATCTGGATTCATCACCCATAGTGGAAGTTTTGGGAGAAGATCAATCAAGGTGCTAGAGTCATAATCTTCAAGTGACTTATTAGTGTCAAGATCCTGCTAGTTTAGGTAAAAGAAGCTCAGCATTCCACCAGAGCAACACGTTTTTTACCAATTTAAACGAGTTTAGGTAAAAGAAGCTCAGCATTCCACCAGGGCGACCTAATCATGTATGGAATACCCTTTATATAGAGGGGATAATTGTGCATTATGATTAGGTTGCACGCAGACTGACACTAACACTAAATTAAAACTCATTTGAAGAACCCTATGGGGTAACTCGCTTGTTATACAAGAAAACTATTAGGTGAACCGTCTTGAAATAGAAAAATAATATAAACAAAACTAAAGTGACTTTTATATGACAATGAATCAGATTGAAACCTCTGAAAAAACATTACATACAATGGTGACTGGATTAGTCGGCAAATATATAATACATGCCCGACTCGGGCAGCACATAAGTGCTCCTGGATTAGTTTAGTGTGCGTTTGTGACTGCATATAGGATGATATCCAGTTAAATTGGTGTTAAGCGCACTTTGGGTAGAACTCGCCCTTAAATTCGGCTAGTAAGGTTCCGTACAATATGCTTATAAACCCACAGATAGCGGAAAAGGTAAGCAGCTCTAGCATCATTGTTCATCATCCCCTCGCTACAGGATGAGTGAACTCTACCCGCCTATACTGGATGGGATTGGATTCAATCCACGATCAGGCGAGGAGCACATATTGAGTTATGATTGAATGCCATGCCCCCTAAAAAGACTGATTGCATTGGGAGAATAGGTATCATCAAGAATGGGTTCAATAAACGCATAAACTCACGTGACACGCCTTACATGAGTGCAGTGAGATTCAGAAATAATGATTACAATTAGAAATTTGGCCCTTACCTTAACATCTCTTGGCTCAAAGTATATGAATATGAAGTATCCCAGAAGAATACCTATTGGAATTCCGATCCCAAAACCTATGATTCCCAATAAACTTCCGAGAAATCCCATTTTCTTTGATCATCGAACATTGAAGTCTTGTTTCATGGGTTATCAAGAATTGTCAAAATCAAAGCAAAATCTGCAATTGGAAGATCGTCAGAAACCAAGAATTGGATAACAAGAAATCACTTATGGGTTGTATGTATGAACAAACATGAGATTTATCCCAGCTGGAATTGATTAAAATATTCAAGTTAATGGATGGAAGCATTGAAAGTTTGAAACTGACAAAATAGAGTTTAGTTTAACAAAACGTGGCATAAGCGTAGCTTGAAAAAACAAAAAACATTTACATATTTTTCTCATGGCAAGAATACGTACGCTACCAATTGTCAAATTTTTTGGTTTGATTTTGTTATCTTGCACGAATGAGAAGAGACTGCAAGATGAAAATGAAATTTATTGACTATCGATCTGACATTTATACGATTTTCTGGCTTGAACTTTGTTTTTTTTAATAATTATTTTCTTGACACGTGTTCAGTATATACTTTTAATTCAATCACCTTACTTTGTTGAAGTCTGTTAATTTCGTAAACAGGAGTATTAATGTTGTTATGACCAAAAATTGCTTAAAGTGTGTGGAGGTTCTGTTTGATACTTCTTAGTATAATACAATGGGATTCTTGATCTTAAGTGGACGTGCATTACACTAATGGAACCCTACTTTAATTGAACTCGTAGCATACTATTTGAATTGCGTATATCATAAAATAGATATCGCGTATATTTTTCAGTACTTATAAGCTGGTCAAATACTATTTTTATCTGCATATTTTGTAGGACTCACAATTTTTATCTATTTTTTATCATCGCATTCTATTATAATTATCTACAAATTTTTTTTATCAAGCGTACACTTTATCTTTTTACTAATAGTGCTGGTTGATACAGTAGTTGCTTGTACTTTTTAAAATACGAAAGTTGAAATTTTCAAAATTTAATCGGAATAATTTTTATGATGAACAAATATGTCATCAAATATATTTCGGTTGGGTTACATATATAACTTGTACAGCAATTATGATATTGACATATTGAAGATTATTAATAATTTAGGTCATCTAGAAGTTTGAAAAAATCAGCTCAAAAAATAGGGGGAATTGATCAAACTATTCCTATGGGCAAATCACCTATTAATGAAAACTTGTGCATTAAATATTTCAAAAAAAAAAAAAAAAAAAAAAAAAAAACTACTTTATCTTGAACAGGATGAAACAGCAAATTTAAAGTATTTTGTCCATTGTAGGACACCAATATTAAACTACATTAACGACAGTGAGTCCCTACAATGAGAGCTAGTTGTAATGAGAGAAGGATGTGTTATTTCCTTCATTTTCAACATGGGTCACTTCATTTGGAGGACAATGTGAAAACGAGATTGGCACTCGTGTGGAGCTCCAAGCCAATCGTGTGTCGGCAAATGTGTTGTCGACATTGAGTATGATTGATGTTAAAAATGATTGGAAATGAATATAATAAAAAATAATTAAATAAAGTAATAATAATAAAAAATAATGCACAAAATTCCCAACACAATATTTAACGTAGTTTGATATTGTGTGTACATCCACTAACCAACTCCGTATAACCTTCCACTATAATAATAATTGGTACAATATTTTCTCTCTAATCAACACTAGGGACAAAATCCAACTACATCAGGAATACATGTCTTAGCACCAATAATAAATTGGCATCTAACAAAGAAAGAAACCTACAATATTATCTCTAATCAATACTAGAAGTACAACCAACATTAAGAGCACATGTCTTGGCACACAAATAGCCATATGTTTATCAAAGAAGAAATAGCTCAAAAGCAAAAATAATAATTTACTCAAGCATAACTTTCTCACGAGAAAATTATTGGTGATACTACTCAAAAATGAGAAAAAAATATCTCACTAACATTCGTCACTGTTCAGATAGCAATTTTTTTATGAATGAACCATTGGATTTGAAGAACAATGATTTATGAAGTTGTTGTCCCAATTTCACGATGATTGAACTACGGAGCACTGAGATATCAACATTTGTTTATGCATACGCAAGCTGCCCAGCTTGCAAGAATTTGTCAATGTTGCTCTCGATTTTTACCTTAGTGTTCGACAAATTGGGTTCTCTCCTTCATGCACTCATCTTTTGATTCTACTCATCAATGTCCCCATTTATAATGTTAATTAAAGGCATCAGTGTATTTTCGTATAATTTAAAAGTAGTTTTTTAAGATATTTTGAAAAAAATTGGTGAAATGTGTGGTTGAAAAATTGATAAAAATTGTGAATGACTTTTCTTTCAAAAAATCACCTTCCAAATATGGCTTGAGCCTTTGCCCATTCACCTCAAACTTGCCCTTTGCCGGCAACGGCACAAAAAAATTGTTGTCGATTTTAATCCCGCAAGTGGACGAATCGGTTACAAGTAATAAAGTGATAAACAAATTGTCTAATCCACGAGAACTAGAAAGTAATTAACTAATTAATGTATAGTTTGAGTTTTAACAAAATTAAAATACAAATGCGTTGAGAATTCTAATTCTATGGTTGTTCTATTCTAGTTTAACTAAGTGTAAATTATCACACAATCAAAAGTAGTTTAAGAGCAAATTCAAGTTTTACTACCACTAGGATTCGCGAATCCACATCCACGTTCATTAATCAATTATACGTTAATTGTTTTCACTACTAATTACTCTATGTTGAAAATTGGTGATCTTACAATAATAAAAAACCTCTCTCGACGGTCTATTAATTCTATATTGATATGCAAACCTAACTATCTCTAGTTATATTTCGAACATAAAAATATGCATTTAAATTACAACGAACACCCTAAAAGGATTTCATAAGGCATAACAATAATATATATTTATTATTGGACTCTATATTATTTAATATCATGTGCTTATCTAGATTGAATTTCTTGAAAACAATAAAGATCACAAAACATTATAATGGTGATCAAGTATCGAAACATAAAAAGAGAATAAAGAATAATCAACTTAAAAGCAATAAGTTACGAAAAATGGAAAACTTTTAATTAATCAAAATGTGAGGATTCATCATTCATCCTAGTAATAAGTAATTTAGTCGGACGTGATTTCGTAAAATATTACAAAAAATGAACTAATCATCATCCGAAGGAAAAAAGAAAAGAAAAGAGAAACACAACCTGTGAGTCTTTGTTGAAGAATCTTCAATCCCCTCCCTTGATCTTCGTTTCTTGTGATGAATTCTCTCTCGATTCTCCCTTCGCACAATTCAACTATTCTTTGCCTTTTATATCCTTTAAAATTGCCCCAGAAAACGTGTTTAACGTTATGTTTGGATCATGTACTGAATAGAGTTCTGTTTCCATAAGGAAATGAAATTTTTTACCCATGATATACCCATGCGATCGCATGGTGCAATACCTTGCAATCGAATGATCGTGCCTTGTAAGGTTGTGTAGACGAAATCAACACACTGAGATCGCACATTAACTTAACCATGCGATTAATTTGTTTATGATTCTACAGTTTAGTTCTTTAGTATTTGCACGACAAACTCTTCAACTCTCTTTAGTTGTTCAATTGAGTCCATTTTTTCTTCCGTTTGCTTTCTTTTCGTTCGTACAATACTCGAATTCGATTTTTTCCTATAATGATAAAAAACAACATGTCATTATATTGAAACACACATAACAGTACTCATAAATGTCCCTTTTTGTGGGTCCCAATAAGTACATTTGGTCCCGATAAGTACAAAAATGTACTTATCAGATCTCATTAAATATATGATTGAAAATGAGTTTGAAATACAATGTGCATGGTTTCTTATTATGATAGTTTTGGACTTTAACTAAAGAGGAAATTAGATAAAAACACTAAAAAGTAGAGACTTTTGAAAATAATCATAAAAAAGGGTTTACAATGTAAATACCGTTAAATATAATTAAAAATTATATTAATTACAATTTGTAACACTTATAATGTACAAATTACAACTCCCAAAACTTAATACCCTATCAACTGCGACACTCTTCTTCTTCAAATCTCCCATAAAATTCAAAATTAATTCAATTTTATTATATTTTTCTTCAATTTTGCCAAAATTCAGAAGCTGCGTGTATATTTTCATGTATATTATAATAAAATTTACTTCTTCTTCATGATTTTTATTAACCAGGTTATAACTTTTCAAATGCAAAATTTCAAATTTCAGCAATAATATATTCTCATATTCCAATTTCATTCTACAATTACCATTAGAAGTTCATTTTTTAGATAAATTACCAAAATATTCTACTTTGAAAAGCCACTACAATTTTATTATGAATTTGAGATTTTTGTTTGTGTTGGTATATATAAAATTTAAATTTGAATCATTACAGGCTATGTGAAAATCAATCAAAAAAAGGGTAAATTTAACAAATACTCACTGAACTTTGAACTTGTTAATACTTAACTCACTAAACTTTAGTTTTTGTTAACCATTCATCGCCCGTCTATTAACCGTCTTAAGATGTTAACAGAAAAAGTCCACATGTGTAACAGAATACACGTGGCACCAATCAAATTGGGTTAATTGTCCAACTCACCTATTTGTCCAAAAACGCACGCCACATCATTAAAGCTTGTCAAACTCCAAACACGCCTTTAACATTAACGTATGTATCCATAAATTGGTCACTACTGCATTTTTCCCAAATTGAAATCCAAGAACCCTAACTACCGTAGATCTCAGTTCATCCGTTGATAATCCGCACATAGTTGCTGCAAATGGCAATGGAAAATGATGGTGCTACTCAAGTAAATGAGCAGACAATGTGTATGTGTGGCCGGATTGCTGCAATGAGGACAGTTTGGACAGAGAATAACCAGGGAAAAAGGTTCTTAGGGTGCAGCTATTACGAACGTCCAGATGCGTGTGACTACTTCAAATGGGTGAATCCTCATCTTCTCCACCCATGATATAAGAGCGTGGTCAATGGGCTATTACGAAATGCTAACCGGGAAGCTATTTTGGAGAAGAAGTGGCAGCGAATTGTATTATATCATCGGATTGTGTTGGCAATGGTTGTGTTGGTGGTAGTTTTGGTTCACTACGTCTTGTGATGACATGGGAATTGAAGTGGTGGGTTTGATTGTTGATCGGTTTGGTTTTTTTTGTTTAGTAGTTTGTGGCTTTGTGCATATGGCGACCTCAAAATTCTGCCTAAATTTTTTTTTTTTTGTATTCTGTCCAGTAGGGTAATAGTACCCATATTTGAGGATATTGATACCCTTTTACGCAGAAATCAGTTCTACTTCCTGGTTTGATGAAAAACTGATTTGAAACATGTTTTCTTTATTTTCTTTTGAGGAAAGTAGTTAGAAACTAATCTTAGACAGTATTTGGAGATCACCCTTTCTTATTTTGCTTCGGATTTGCTTTATTCTTTGTTAAGTAAAAACATGTATACTTGATGAAATAAAGAACCATAAGGTAGAGTATGACAACTTAAATATAGCGGAAGTTTAAAACATATAAATCCGGTCTTTTAGTTTATTTCACCTTCAATGGCATAAGTTAACACAAAATATGGGCCCAAGTAAGTAAAAGAAGTACCTCACATACATTTTTGTCTCAAAACGGTTCATGACAAATCATTACGTCTCATGTACACTCCAAAAGCTTGAGCCCGTTAGCAAGTACTACTACATACTTTATGAAAGAGGTGATATGATAAAGACGAGGTTAATCAAATTGTTTCACTTCATAACAACGAGTAATAAGATACTCCATGGTACAAAAATCATATACGTCCACGCAAAGGTAGGTGGTTTCATGCTTTTGCAATCCGGGTTGAAGTGGATTGGAGGACCATATCTCAATCTTTGTGATCAAATGGTATTCATGTTCATCGAAAGCCACTTCCACCCATTGCCCCTTGACTTCATACATATCTCGATTCATTTCCTACAAGAGTCATAAAACGACTATGAATGGTGACATTCAATGAGTAAAATACGGTGCGTGTGTGATATTGCACATAATATATCTTTTATCTTTCTTAGGGCCCTTTCCACAAGTAATATTTGTACACCGAGCACTCAAACTGAATATTCTTGGTGCATAAACACAATGGCCAAACTTCTTGGGACACTAATCGTCCTTCCATGGGGCTACTTTTGCCCTTGGCCATAGTTGATTAACTCATGAAAGCTATTGTTGCTCTTGGCCATCTGGTCGGATTTTTAAGTCCGCACGTGGGTCAATCTAACCCTTAGCCAATGTTGAATCAACTCCTGATTTAGGACTCTTATCGTCCCCATGATGGACTGTAATTGCCTCATGAATGGTGTACAAATAGGCTAGGAAAAATTGATTGTATCATCACATAACTTGTCTTCATTTGCTTATGAACTTGTTTTCTCAAGTAGAGTATAAATGAAGTAAAATAACTTTTCTTATTCTCATTCTTCCTCATTGTTGCATACATAGTAAAGAGGCTCAATATGCTCATAAAATCTCGTGGTTCTCATTGATAAAAATCATTTGGAGTACATAAGAGCACATATAACTTATGCCACATGTAGATATACATTCTTATCATTTTTACACATAAGGTAAATAATATGAGCCATTCACAACTTGTCATATCATATTGGCATATGTCATTTTAGAGTATATAAATTTATGAGATATGTATGCTTATCATCTTGCATAAAAAGCATATAACGTAATTTACTCACAACTTGTTGTTATCCTTGATCCACCTGAAAAGGAAAGGTTCTAAACATCATGATCTTATGTTAAATGTTATTTAAAATCTGAAAATGGAGGGGTATTAGGACCACACAGAAACTGGCTTCAGGTATTTCTGGTGCAGAGATTTAAGGGTATCGATACCCTATCGTAGAACTGTGATATAGGGTATCAATACATTTCGGGGCAGAGATCTGATGAAAGTATTTTATTTAAAAACTAAGTTCTCAGCCCAAGGAATCTAACTTTCTACACCATGAAAATTGAGTTTCTTGGTCCCTCTAAGCTACTGCCCGAAATGGAGCTTTGGTGCTTGAGTTGAAGATTCATCTATTGAACTAGAGAGCCTCTTCCCCTAGCTTTCTTATTACTCAAAATCACTCACCTCTTCTCTCTGATTTTTCTCTCTTATTTGGGGGTTCATCCATTCTTGTTTATTACCAGAAAACGTGAGAGAGAGTTGTGGGAGAGTTATAGGGGTTAGAGAAGAAGAAAGGGGCAAGGGTTACTTGAAATGAAGGGGGTATTTATAGGGAAAATTCAACTCCTTCCTCATGATTGCATTCATCCTCATGGTGACACATGTAAAGTTGGGGAGATTTACTGAGGATACACCATCTGGGACTTTATAAATTCGTTTTCCCAACTACCCATATTTAAGAAGATACTAGGGGTAGTCTATAGGGTAAAAAAAATGCTAAATTTCTAATTTAGGCAGATTTCTGGACCCATTTTTTAGTCGAGTTTTGAAGGTCGAAACGTGCTCATCTTTGGATGTTCCTTATACCATCTCGAAGATCTCATGGGGATCTTCACAACAAACTTTGAATGGTAGAAAACGGACCAACACAGAGGTTACAACATCATTCTAAAGATGGCTGCCCGAAAACGGTTTTACTGGAATTTTGGTTGATTCTCAGATTTCTAACATCTTGAAATGTTTTTGACATAATTTTTCGGGGTTGTTTTCATAGTTGAAAGTATGCATATTTGGTACCATTTCGAAGGCCTTGATGTGTACTTTGTTACAATGTAAGAGTCGTAGAATATCAACCAATACTTTATTCACAAGAGCGCACCAAAGATGGCTACTTGACTTTTAATTAAAAAGGCTTAAAACTTGTTTTCTCACTTTTTTTGGTCTTTACCTAACTTTTCCACTTTTATCCAAACAAGCCTTAATAAAAGCCAATAACTCTTAGGTAAGTTCAACTTAGCCCTTATAAAACATTAAATTCGATTTTTCTCCCTTATTAATATTCGGATTTAAATTAAATTCTAAGTGCTACGACTTTCGAAATACTTTTTGGGACAACTCAACCAAATTTCTTGCTTTATTCTTATTTTCTTATTTAAATTGAAAATACGAAATTTTCGGGTCGTTACAGTACATAAGAACTGTGATGTGTAAATGGTGTTTAATTTGTGTTCGTGCTAAAGGTCTACCAACTGTAGTTGATGGTAGGATGTATAAGTACTT
The DNA here is from genome assembly GCA_030279155.1 of Forsythia viridissima. Classification (NCBI taxonomy): domain Eukaryota; kingdom Viridiplantae; phylum Streptophyta; class Magnoliopsida; order Lamiales; family Oleaceae; genus Forsythia; species Forsythia viridissima. Next base: position 14,860,571 of record CM059042.1, read on the forward strand.
CATCTTGTTTTGGATTGTAATCACCACTATTATGATGCATCAGTGGAATGTAATGTGCTATGATTTTGGAATAAAAATGTGGCTATTACAGCATTCTATCATTCGTGTTCAATCATGGTTGTGCATTCATTTTCTGATAGGAAGACAAAACTGTAATCTGATAAACTTCATACAAAGCTGATACAATAAACTTCATTGTTGTGCATTCATTTTCAATCATACTTTCTTCATATATTTGTGCTTCCTAAGTTTGGACTAAACCAACAAATGTAAGACGAGTTGGTACAAGATATTGACCTAATTTCACTCCAATCTATTTTGAAGTTCAGATATTGATCCCTTCTGATAAATTGAAATCTTAAGATAGAAAGTCACAATTTGAGGTACTTAAAGCTAATAAATTACATATGTTGCATAAAAGAAACTCAAATCTGATTTCATTGATTTAAAGCTGATAAGTTACATCTGATATCATTGAATTAAATATGGGACCTTACAAAAAAGGAGATGAAACACATCTGTTGAAAAAAGAAACTAAAATCTGCTATCATTTATCTGTCACTGAAGCAAACAAAAACATGGCTTCCTAACTGAAAATACAACCACTGAAGCACATTTCATCTATGACATATAACTGAAAATATCAAAATACAATGTAATCACTACTCCTAAGTTGACTTCAATCTGGCTTCTTCTTCTGTAGAGCGTGAAAACGGATCGAGTCTCTCAAAATACTTCTATTTTTGGCCCTTCAAGCTTTCATCCTCAATTGTTATTCATTTTCCATGAGCTGCAAATCATCTACCATGTTGTCAAAAGAGAAGTTTGGTTGCAAATTATTCCCAAGCAGAGCAGCTTCTAGTCCACTGATGTGCTGTGGAATGATTCCTGGAGTATGCATAAATTAGAACTAAGCTTGTTGTGGCTCGTGAGACTGGCTTGAAGCTAATTTCGTAGATCTCTGTGAATGAAGTTTAGCCTATGATCAAGAGACAATTACATAAATCACTAGTAAGTAATGTTATTGTCAACATAAAATATAATATTACCCTAGATTGTGATGTTTTGTTTATACTTTGGCTCCCACAATCCTGTATGAAATGATCCTCTTTTTCGGCAACAAATAACTGCAAATATCCCAAAAATGTGTTAACAAGCAAATAGTATACAAACTGGAATACCAAATAGTCTACAAACTGGAAGACCACATAAACGGAACTATCTCATTTGATGCATTACTTCTGTCGTGATAATGCTTATTGTGACCGGATAGACCACATAGACTACATATCGTTGTTACTGTCCCAACTCTCTTCATCTTGCTCTTCCCACCTTTGTGTTTAACCACGAGCTCTTTGGCTTGAAGTCTCATCTTTTTTTGTCTTCTACCTCTTCGAACCGCATTCCAACTAGGTGGGCTGATCATTTCTCTATCTACCGGGGCCCACAGTTTCTTCCCATTTAAAGGCATCATCAGATGTTCATAGCAACTGAGATATGTGGTGGACCTTATAACAATCATGTACATAATGAATGGGTTGGTCCCTTTTATCCAGGATTGCAGCACAAGCATGACCACATGGAATGCCTGTTAGGTCCATTTTCTACATGTGCATGTTCGAGAGTCAATATCGACATCATACTCACCATCCTTACTCCTTACATACCACTGAGGTCCCCTCGACCAATCAACCTAACTACCCGAATCTATTTCCATACTGTTGACTAACTTGGCATAGATTTTTGGACACAAAGGTCCTACTACTCTCTTCATTTTATCCCTTCGACATTAAATCATCTTCATACAACTAATGTGCATATCTATCAACATTGTAACTATTGATTTCTCCCTATCATCCAACACTACTTTATTGAAGCATTCACACAAATTGTTCAACAATATGTCACTTTTCACACTCGTCATGAAAATGGGACTTACTCAATTCCTTAGGATCCTTTTCAGTAACTACTGATAAGCAGGCTTGGAGTGCTTTTCTAACTCTTGCATCCAGATATGCAACAGTAGTGTACATATGCCGAACACAAAATCCCCACCCAAGTGCCTCATGAACCATCTCCAACTTGGTGATATGCAACAGTAGTGGATTTAGCCGATTTCCAAAGGATTTCCTTAAGAGCCAACCCCATAAACTCTACTCTAAAGAAATTGGTGTACATATGCCGAACACAAAATCTATGCTCGACATTGGGATACATATCCTCTATCACATTCTGCAATATTTTTTATCTGTCACTCAAAAAGGTCCATTCATTGGAATTCACAATCTTCAAGTCCCCACCCAAGTGCCTCATTAACCATCTCCAACTTGATGTGTTCTCCTTTTCCACAATAGCAAATGCAAAAGGGGAAATGCATTCATTGGCATCAAGCGCTACTGCAACCAACATTTGACCCCCAAATGTACCATTCAAAAAGCAACCATCAAGACCTACGAGTTGCCTACAATTTGACACAAATCCCTTCTTACATGCATCTAAACAAATGTATATTCCTTGAAAAATTTCCTCATGGACAACAATCCTACAAGTGGAACCTGGATTTGTCATCAACAACTCCTCGGTAATCATTATCCTAGCAATTCTTCGTGCCCTCTACGTAGTTTGTCTAACAATATTAATTTTCAAATCTTGCAAAACTCTTAGCCTAATTGCACTAGGTTTCCATCCGAAATCTACCATAAATGTTTCCAAATATCGCTCGGCAACATACTTAGCTGTACAATGCCTATTTGTACCGTCTCTAATACAATTGTAGTTTGGATTGTATGACTAAATTTGGATACAACCCAACTTCTTATTCTCAGACGGCCAGATCTTCTAATTGCAATCTAGTTTACACGCTGCTTGTGCTCTTTTATCATCATTCATTTCCAGTATCAAATTGCACCCCGTTGCTACCATGGTTATGTATAGATTTCCTAAATTGAGGTACATCTGTAAATATCTTCTCCACTTCAAATTGAGGATCCTACAACTCCTTCTCTTCATTAAAAATGAGGTATCTCACAGAATTCTCTTCTTCATATGAGTAATCGGTGTTCAATTCCTCTGCCATTAGATCATATGAATGATCCGAATCAATGTCTTTACCAATTGCATCGACGTGCTACTCTTCCACAATAGGTTCATAATTGAGAACTACTGTGATGTGGTCTGGATCATTACAATCATACATAAAATTGTCGTCATTCACATCGTATTCGGAGTCCGTAAAATTTGCACCCAGCTCTTCCACATCATCTTCGGAGTTCTCTGCAATGTGATTTTATAGGATCAGTGTTTGAGTATCATTTCACATTTAACTAATAAAAACAAGAACATAAAGCTACAATCGAATAATTTATTAAATAAGAAGATGATCAATTAATTAAAAAACACATACCTGGTCCATGTTCTGGTCTCTGTTCGTGTGTATCCAACACGGCATCCTCAACTACCGTGTGGTCCATTTTCAGCATGTAGGTCTCTTTTGTCCACAAACAACGACCGAGACCACAATTTCCTTTCACTTCGCTAGGTAGCTGATTTACTGATTTGGAGATTTGGGTTTTTGTCGTCACTTTGCTGATTTGGGATTTTTCCTTCACTTTGCTGATTAGGGATTCATAGGAATTTCAAACACGATTTTCATTTTCATGAGGTGGCGCCTGGAAATAGCTGATGTGGCACGCGTTTTTTACCATAAAGCTGAGTTGGAAAATTAACACAAGTTCATTGGGTGTCACGTGTTTGCCGTTAAACACGTAGGCATTTTTCGTCAACAGATTCAAACGGTTAATTAAAGGGTGATGGATGGTAGACAAAATTCAAAGTTTAGTGAGTTACATTGACACTTCAAAGTTCAGTGAGTAAGTATTAACGTGTTCAAAGTTCAGTGAGTATTTATTAAATTTTCCCATAAAAAAGATGCACACTTATGTAAAAGTGCCCAAAAGTAAGATGTGGAATGAAAATAAGACAACTTTTGATAATATTCGCAAATATGTGCATTTTTAGATTGAAAATGTCCAATATATCCTTTTACAAAATTGACTACTTGCTTAAGATTTCACGGTACGTGAAACTCATACAATGACTTCAAATAGAAGGTATCAAAGTGGATCTAGAAATTACACACAAGATAATGTGAATTAACTCACGGTCAAGAGATATATCTCATTTTCATAATACTTTTTCACGATTAAATTAAAACAAAAGGCGAAAATCTATTTAATGCGAGACAAAATAAATCAACAGTTGATTCCCAATTTTATTTTATTTTATTTTGGAACTATCGATTTCCAAAAAATTTATGTTTGAATTGTCAAATTTTTAACTAATCTATCGATTCAAAAAAAATTACTTTTGGACTGTCAATTTTTCAATTGAACTGACAAAAAATCAACAGTTCACCAAGGTAACTGTCGATTTTTCAATTGAACCGTTGAAAAATCGACAATTCACCAAGGTAATTGTCAATTTTTGAACTGTCGAAAAATAGACAGTTCACTAAGTTAATTGTAAAACAAAGGAGGAAACATCTCAAAGTTGGCTTGCAGTTCCATCGAGCTTTTTTTATTAGCAAATGGGTCGTCAATTTGTTTGACTCCGTATTCTACGAATATTTTACCAACTTGTCATTTTACCAATTTTTACAATTGAAAACAATGATCAAATATCATACCAAATGGGTTATAACAAATCGATAAAATCTACCGCCCAATTGAATGGATATATAAAATGGACAAAATAAATGCAACTTGAAAATTTTTAGAGTAACATCAAAAAATTATTGGTCTAAAATTCGACGAAATGGTGGTGAGAAAATAGTTGTTTGAGTGTTTGAGTGAGGACGGCAATACAGTGAAAGTTAAAACGGGTGACGAATGATAGATTTTGCAATTTGTTTGATTGTGGAGGCAACAATAGTGGAATCAGAAAGAGAGAGAAAAAGATAAGAGGGATTTTTGTGTTAAATGGTGAAGTTGCATAAAGAAGAAATAAAAGTTTGATAGAAATATGGTAAAAATTGAAATTTTGACCATTATTAAGGGCATTTTCGTTATTTTTTTAAAAAAAATATGGCAATTTGGTCAAACTTATCAAAATTAGGCATATTTCAAAACTTATTTTGTTCAATTCACTTAGTATAAAATTATTATGAACAGTATGTGTAGGAGATTTTGATAGATAACTTTCTTTGATTTTTATTTAGAAGAATATCGTTTACTATTTTATTTTTTATTTTTTGTCCGACATAAATCCATCTCCACCCGACGCATTATTTTTTATGGTTGGTAGTGCAAACGATATTTGAATGAATCACAAGCACACAATACAAGTATTTGTTAACTATATTTAAAATCCATCAAATTATTAAGGGTAATTAGTTTTTATACGTTTTAATTATAATGAAGGGCTACAATCTTTGATATTTTGATACTTATGTCCTCAATTTTTTTTCGTTGCATTTGTATTATTAACTTTCAATTAATTTTCACATCTTATTTTTTATGACGATTTTTGTGTAAATATTTTGCTAATGTGCATTGAAATGAAAGACAAATATTTTGTTAAATTTTTGTATTTTGTATTTATTTTGCTTATTAAAATATACGAGAGGCAAAACAAAATCCTTTTACACCCTCCTAATTAATATTTTGGACATAAACCATCATAAAAAACAAATATAAAATGTACAAATTAATAGATTACTAATAAAAATGTGATAAAAAAAATTGTTGGAAACATAAATGCGAAATTGGGCAATAATTGAGGACCTTCATTTCAATTACAATGTAGTGTGGTAAATATAATTATTCATTTATTAATCACTAGTAAAGAGCACTTCATTTGAGTAAGTGATAATTTCATCATATACAACAAAATATAAAATAATTTAAAAAATACTATCTAACTTTTTTTATTCTAAAAATATTGTTTTTTATTTCTGTAATATTTGTTGTTACATTTGTTATGTTTGTTAATAACAAATGTAACATATTTATTATAATTAAAATAAAGAAAGTAACAATAACTGTTACAAAAATAAAAAACAGTATTTTTATAATAAAAAAAATATGATAAATATTTTAAGAAATATTTTATTTATTGTGCTTGTACGTGGAAAAACCCTTTGGGTAAACAAAACAAGGGCCCAATCCAGGTTTTGTTGATAGATACAGGGCTGAACTATGGGCTACCCAAATCCACTTCCTAATTATCAATCAACATTCCAGCTCGTTACTAAACCATCAACAAATATTACTGGAAAAAAGTAGAAGAAACCAAGCCCGGCCCACTAACTTCTCACAAACTGGCGAATGTTTTCAAATGACCCATTTCAACTATTGAAAGAAAAAAAAAATTATATTTTCATTGAAAAAAAAAACACTAGACCCTACTCGACCAACTTGACACTTAGCGCTTGTTTGACTAAAGTTAAATTATAGTTTCAGTTGGTCAAACATATTTTTTATTCATACATTTCATAGGACCCACAATTTATTGTCTATTTATTATTAATATATTTCATAAAACACACAATTTATTAACACTTAAAAAATAATTTCAACACTACAAAACACGCACTTACTCAAATATGATCAAGTTGATGTAAACTATGCACGCATACACATAGATACATGTGTGTGTTTTTCTTATTTTTGAATACGCGCAAAACTTATGAGTGAAATTCACTCCCTTCCAAAATCATCGCAATAGTTGCAGGGCACGAAGAAAAAGTGAAAACGAAACTTTTGTACTATTAAGTCAAAACAACAATTTTAAATCGACTAATAAACAAAAGTCTCTTTTAAATTTTATTTTTCCTTAAAACTATCCTTATTCTTAATTTCTTTTATCAACTCTGGTCCATTCGGGAAAATTTCCTCTAAGAATTGAGAATGAGAATTAATTGCATAAATTTGTAAAAAATCACGTGCATTATAAGATTAGATACAGTGAACCAACTTATATCTTAAAATTATTTAAAGATTAACAATAATAAATTATATTTTTACGAAACCCAAAAAATTGCAATCTAGTAAACTAAGAATAGCAAAAAACTAGATTCTTGGGAGTAATTCATGTTGTCCGTATAGGGATTTGTCCCCTTTAACGGTACTTTAACTACTCAAAGTGATGGATTAAACCCTAATCATCGGCTTAAGGAGTTTATTCTTATTGTTATGGATAGAAATGTATGGTCGAAAAATTGTATCCAACATAAAAAAATAAAAATAAAAATCTTATCAATAATACGAGGGGATAAAAATTAAAATTTATCCCATCGAACTAATTTTTGTTCAAATATGACTACAAATACGTCCCCCAAATAAAAATCTATCACGTGATACTTCTATAGATACAATGAAATATAAGATACTTTTAAATTTCTCTACACAATAATACTTACAAAATAATATGATCATAGACATTGATCGGAGAAAAATCGAAAAATAATCTCCATTAAAATAAAGAGGAATAATCGAGAAAATAGTTGTTGATCGTAACACTTATTTAATAAAGTCTTAATATAAAACAGAAAATGATATTTAGTGTTAGTTTTTAAAAGGGATTATGCTAGAGTTCAATGAATGTGTTCAGCTGGCTTAGTTGGATGCAAAATATTTGTGGTGTTGAGATGCGAGCTAATAATAATAAAATTATAATTAAATAAAAGAATTATATTTGGGAAAGTATATGTCGTTAGATACAATGAACTGCCAACGGTTGATTCCAGCATGTGCAAATTATGTGGAATAAAGAATTATTGGAGCTCATATTTTTTTTAATTAAAAAAAATACAATTAATTATACAACTTTATTAAACCAATAGGTCAGTTTAAATTGGTAATAGTAAAAATTAATGTTGTAACCAATTATTATTGATTGCAACGTGAGGAATCAATTATGGGTGGGAGAGTTTAAGAAAAACAAAATAGAATTAGTTAATATTTATTGACACGTAATTTGAAGTACCAAATATCAATATATTTATATTATATATTACGTTTTTGACAGTGTAATAAGAAAATGATATAAGAACGATATTTTCATTTTTTGACTAATAGAATGAAGTTTTGCAATACATCTGTATAATTAGAAAGAATCAATGAAAGAACGTTAATTTATACTAAGGGTGTGTTTGATTCCTTTCATTTTCCATAGAAAATGAAAATTTTCCACCCATTTTTCAGCTTTGGTCTGTTTGATTGACAAAATTTTCCATGGAAAATGCATTTTCTCACCTATTTTCCATCTTTCGTTTGATTGGAACTTTTGTTTTTCCATGGAAAATATTTTCCATATTTTCCACTTTTGGTCATATTTTCCTTGTTTTCAAGGAAAATATTTTCTTTGTGGGATAGGAGAATTTATTTTCCATGGAAAATTTGTTAACCTTTTCCAACCCATTTATTTTCCATGGAAAATTTGTTAACATTTTCCAATCCAAATTTTCTTGGTAATTCATTTCCATGGAAAATATTTTCTTTTCACCCAAATTTTTCACTTGCAATCAAACACAACCTAACGTCTAAAAAAAATTTAAAAAGAGAAATATTTTCAGACTATTCTACCTTTACAAATTTTTTAAAATTTCATATTCACCTTTAGTATTCATTAATGCATAATTATTTTTTAATATTTTATTTATTACTCTTTTATTGTTCATCATTATTGTACATTAAATTTTCAACAATTTACTAAATGTACAATTAAATTTTTTAAATATTTAATCTATTAAATTAAATATAAAGGTGAAAAAATGATCCACCCCCACCCCCAACCCCAATATTATGTAGATGAAAGGAATGAGAAATGAGTTTTTAAAAAAATGAATGGGAAAAATTGTAATTTTGTTTATGACTGCATTAAAATTCAAATCATGGTTGCCAAAACTGAAATGGAGATAAAAAGATTATTTTTAATACATAGATTATAGAGATTACGAGCATGTTTGATTCAATTTTTTTTTTAAATTGTTTTTTTCACAAATTTATTTTCAACCACATATTTTGTGGAACCTAAAACTTTTATCAATTTTCAACCACACATTTTATCAAATTTTTTCAAAATCTGTAAACCCCATCAAACAAATACTATATTTTAGAATTAACGTCTGAAAGTTTTTTTATTTTAAATTTAATTTAATTAATTAATTAATTAATATATATATATATATATATATATATATATATATATATATATAATATTTTTCTCATCTTACTTCTGTCCGTCGACAATATTCTTACAACATAGGCAAGCATTGACACTTCTTTAATTTTTGTTTATTACTCACATTTATGACGTTTAATTTACATCATCAAATCAAACACGTCTAATAAAAAGATAACATACACCCAGAATATTGTTCACAAAGAATTACTACTGCAACAATTGTACAATATTATGTAGTCAATCATTACATTCACTCACAATAAAATTAGTAATTATTAATTTTATTTTTCATAAAATGCAGCCCTGATGATGATTAATTTCATAAGATTTAATATCAAGAGTTCGTCAATCATCAGAATTTAAATCACCCAAAGGTCTTCACTACGTTCAAGTTATTGTTGGTATTATCATCATATAAAACTCATATGTAATTTTAATTGTACTTACATGAATGCAATTATCTTTTAATATTTAGTTATTACACTTTTATTGTTCATTATAATTGTACATTAAATTTTAACAAATTATTAAATATACAATTATAATTTGTAAATATTTAATATATTAAATTAAATATAAATGTGAAAAGATGATCTCAATTATTTTTTTTGGCATTACGTAGATGAAAGAAATGAGAAATGGATTTTTTGAAAAAATGAATGAGAAAATTGTAACTTTTTTTATTACCACATTAAAATTCAAATCATGGTTGTCAAAACTGAAATGGAGATGAAAATATTGTTTTTAATACATTGAATTACAGTTATTAATTTCAAACTTTTTTATTTTTAATTTAATTAATAATTATAAAGAGAGACACAGAGAAAGTTGACAATTCCTTAATTTTTGTTTCTTAATTACATCTATATTGTTTTCATTTACATCGTCAAATTAGACGTGCTTAATAAAAATAGAACATATACAAGGAATATCGTTTATAAAGAATCACTACTCCAACAAATGTACAATATTATATAGTCAAATATTACCACTATTATATAGTTAATCATGGTTCAAGTTATTATTCGTATTACCACTATATAAAATTCATATTTAATTGCAATTGTACTTCTATTGATATAAATAAAATATCAGTATCGAATAATACAATACAACATATTATCAACAATCATATTTTTTTATCTTTATTACAATTGCTACTTTAACATTTTAATTATTAACAATTAAAAAATAAAAAATTTAAAAATATTAAAAATTGACAATATAATTACAAAAACACGTGCAACGCACGCGTTAGTTCAAATTTTAAATCTGTCTACTAATTTGAGCACTTACAAAGTTATGATTTAAGCTCATATTTAGTAATGTTGAAATTATTTTTAAGTATTTATAAATTGTGAGTTTTATAAAATATGTGAAAATTAATTGAGTATAAGTTGTGAACTCTATAAAATATATAGATAAAAAATATGTTTGATCAATTTATATTCAGACAAACAAATTATAATTTATATAGAGTAAACTTGGTTTATGTATCAAAAACTACTATAAAAGAAAATGGGGTTAAAATATTGTTTACTTCAGTAAAGGGAAATGCTATACATTATACACTGACCATGTATTAGCTTTGTATTTAAACATGGAAAAATCTTAGTTGGAATTCTTAATATTTTCAAAAGATGCAATGGGATCCTTAATATTTAAATTTTGACAGTACCGTCACAAACCTTGGGCCAAATGACCTTTGAATGATAACCGTTCAAAAATTTGTCAAGTCAACGTGTGAATTGCAATTGTCCACTTTTTAGAAGGGCAAAAACGTATTTCTATATTTTCTCATTTTTTAAAACAATTCAAAAGGGAAAAACAAAAAACAAAAGAAAAAAATTCAAACAAAAAAGAGGGAAACCATTTAAAAAAAACAGAAATCTTCACCTTCCCCCCTCTGTCAGCGAAACCTCTCCCAATTGCCACTACCATAATGACCATCACCATACACACACACACACAAAAAGAAAAAAAAACAAAGATTTTGAATCTTCATCTTCCTCCACAAGCCAACCCTGTCTCCACCACGACCACCAGATATCTCTATTGGCACCACTCTTCAAATCTCGCTTAAATAAGGGGGGATTTTTCCCATGTGGTTGTTGTTCCATTTCTCAAACCGCATTGTGGAGTGGCTTCGGAGACTGTAGGTGCGATTGATTTCAGATTAATTTGTATGGTGGATGGCAGCGGCAATTGGGTTTAGGGGTGACGGCGATTATTGTTGATTTGTTTCAGTGCATGTTTGGTAGTGTTGAAAATATTTTTTAAGTGCTTATAAGTTGTGGGTCTTATAAAATATGTGGATAATAAGTTGTGCATCATACAAAATATGTAGATAAAAAATATATTTGATCAATTTAACCAGCTTAAAATATAATTTAAGCTTAAACAAACAAGCACTTAAGCATGGTGGTAGGTGGGACCATGGAGTTTTGGTGGGTGTGCGAAAGTTGGATAATTTTCCCTCTTTTAACTAATTATTTTAATTGTTTAAGTGGAAAATGTGAAAAGACATTTTTGCCCTTCTTAAAGGTGAGGAACTTCAATTCACGTGCTGACTCTACTGATTTTTGGACAGTTGCCGTCCAAAGGTCATTCGACTGTCTATTTTTTCAAAGGTTTGGAACGACGCTACCAAAATTTAAAGGTTGGGAAAATATTTGGAACAATACTACCAAAGTTTAAAGGTTAAGGACCCAATTACAATTTTCCGTTTAAACATTAAGGGCATTTCTGAACTTAGCAATGGACTACACAAAACAATACAATAAATAAAATTTTAATTTTTTGTTCTTCTTTTAACACCGGATGGTAATGTATGAAATCTCACCAAAGAAACTACAACATATTTTTCAGATGTGTTAGTTGTAGTGCATGTTTGGTGAAGTTTAAAAGTAAATTTTTTTTAAAAAGTTATGAAATGTGTGGTTGAAAAATTGTAGGTCATATTAATTATGTAGTTAAAAATAAGTTTGAGAAAAAAAATTTAAATAAAACCATACCAAACACACTCTTAAAAGTTTAAAAAACACTAAAAAAATCGAGAATACTTGTTCGTCTTTAAAAAAAATAGACATAAACATGATATGGGAACAGTAGATTGAGGACTAATAGCACGATTTTTGTAATAATAATAATAATTTATTAATAAAAGAGAGAATAGATAAGCGTGGAAGATGACATGTGCCAATGTAGGACACGTAGTTTAACAAATGTATTGAAGACGTCAACCGAACCGATCCTTTTTCTATTTTGGTGTATGGTCAACTGATGACCACTCTTGATTCAATAAAACTAATTAAATGACATATATTAATTAATTTAAGGTTTGTCTCCAAGAATTTTGAAGAGTCAATAATGATTTGGAACTTAATGGAGCGTAGTAGGTGCCCCACGGTTTGCGGAGTTTATTTTGATTCTTTTATATAGTCAATCCGTCCAGTAAAGTTATATTTACTTCTATATTTACCCAGATTAAAAAAATATAATTATTATAAAAATAATTATATTGATATTATATTATTTTATAAATGTACTACATTTTAAGTATAACAAAAATCTCTAATATTTATTCATTATCACATTATGTCTTTAATTTTTACCGTCTTATCCTTAACATTCCATTAATTAGCACATATTGTCTCGAATGATGGTTACGTTCAAAAATTCTATTAACGTACTTTAAAATGAGAGACAAATATTTAGTCACATTTTTTTGCTTGTTTAAAAATATGAAGGGAAGATAGATCTTTGTATTCCCTCTTAATATAATTTATGGACGGAAACCATTTATTAAGAACGTGTGCTGATTAATGAAATGTTGATAATAAAAATACAATGAAAAAAAATTAAAGACATGAATGTGACAATGAGTAACGATTAAAGCATCTCCAATGCTAGTCACCTTCTAAAAAATTTATGTGGCAAGAAAGAAAAAAGAAATGAGGAGAGAGATAGTGGAAAGAGGAAAGAGAAAAATTGATGAGAGAGATAAATACAATTTAATGAAAAAATAGGTGAAAGTCCATCTAACATGATGTTTAAAACTATATATTCAAAATAGAAAGTAGCATTGGAGATGCTCTTATAGACTTGTCGTGCAATTAAAATATTGTGCACTTATAAGAAAACGTTGTGTTAATATATTTAGCCGTATTATAATTGTAACAATAAATTTTACTTTCGTTTTTTATAATATACCACTACATTAATATAATGATAATTCATATTTGTTGATAACAAGACACGTTAATTAGAAATATATTAAAAAATTAATATATAATTTGAGACAAACGAATAAAGACAATAAACATATATTTAAAGAATGGAAAGAATATTCTATACTATACTGCATGACGAATTTCGAAAAATATGAAATTTTTGTTGAAGCAGTATGATCGTGTTTGATAAATAAATTAAATTAAATTTAAATTACTTATTTCAAAAAATATGATTTTTAAAATTGTTTTTTATTAACATATTTGATTTATTTTTTAACATGAAAAAGTAGCTCCACCCCAGTGGACTTTGAGTAAGATTTATGTTCGGTATTAACTGTGGAATATCTGCACTTCATGACCATTGACCTAACATGTCAACACTTTACAAGGATTGCAAAAAGTCAAACATGAAAAATATAACATCTTTGATTCTTACTTACGTCTGTTTTCTCTTCATTTTAAGCTCTCTTTACTAGATTTTGAATCTATAATTCACTATAGGATATTTGCTTGGTACGTTAAATTAAAATTAATGTGTTGAATAAATTGAAATAAATTAATGTATATTATTTTTAATAGTTTAAATTTTTACATCAAGTGATTAATATAGTTAAGAAAATGAACAAAGTTTATACGTCGCTATTGATTGGTGTATTTATGAAAAAATTGTATGTATCAAGCTTTCACGTCACGTGAGAGTTAAAAGGACAAGATGGAAATAAATGAATTTGTTTATACTCTTCAATCATTTGTATTTTTAGATGACGTGAAATGCATGAAACTTTTATTTATCCAATATATTATTTTACAAGAGGTATATGATCAAAAATATTATTATATTGATTTAACGTACTAAATATATTTTATGTGTCAAAATAAGTTTAGACTAGGTCGTGCTGATTCCTTTGAAATATCGATAACATTGATTACGTAAAAAATATATCTATGAACATCTAGGAGAGTTAGAAAATTTGGATGGCTTGGTGGACGGGGCATCAGGCTGGGGTTTTTTATTTTGGATTTATTAGGCGATTGAATTATGAAGAATTGACTAATAAATTATGGGTAAATTCAAAGTTGGTTACTATTTCGACACTTATGTATTTTAAAGTCATATAGTTAAAACTTAATTCAATTAAAATCATATTTTAGAGATAAAAGACCAACATACCCTTAATTGTAAAAAACGCTAATTTAATGGTAATATTTTGTTGTGATACTGTTTTAATTATGAAAATGTTTCAACATATAATACTGTTTTAATCTATGATAATGTTATTGATTGCAAACTGTATCAATAGTCTTGTACTACTAATGGAGCATTTTAAGAACAATATAATTACTTCAACAAGAAAAATAGATCTATCATACTGTTTTATTTAGATAAAGTGATATGGTATACTTATACTATGTTTTTATTTTTGATACTGTTTTATTATGATAATGTTTCAACCTATGATACTGTTATTTAATCTATGATACTATTATTTTATTAGGTTGTAGTTTGAGTATGTGATATTGTTTTATTAATATATTTTCATGTATGATACTAATATATTAAGATACATTTATATGTGATACTGTTTTATTATGTATGATACTGTTTTGACAAAAAAAATTGTCATTTTAAGCTAAATAGACGACTTCAAGTGGCTAACATCCATCGTACACAGTCGCAAAGCGACTGGTCTTATCAGCTCGTCGAGACCATTCCGAAAACATATTATAATAAAAATTCTAAGCACGTATGCGAATTCTATGCTCATTTCTATTATGATACTTTTTTATGTGATACTGTTTTTCTACAATACAGTATCAAACAATACACATGACTAATTACCAACACAGAATAATCTAATGGCCAACTTTCGTCATAGCAATGCCTACATCGAACTTTTTCATTCATACAAAAATTCAAGCTGCTATTTATAACAACAAATCATGGCAACTCTACAGAAATTCATTAAACAAATCTTCCTTAATATTTTCTATAATACAGTATCATGATACATGTTGACGTTGGAAAATAATTTGTACTAATTCCAAGCCAAGATAAATATTGAGGTCGGTTATGACCGTAGTAAGTGGCAGATAGGTAAGTAAGTATATATATGAAGACCTGATTGTATGATCTTTGTAAGAGTGCTTTTATTAAGCAGTTGAATGTCCCTTTAATGACATTTAGTTCTCCTATTTATAGGAGAACATGCAATGATTTTGTATTCCTTTAATGCTAACCTAAGCATTAAATGGACATCCTATGCATTTAATGCTTACAAGACATTCCCTTTATGGGCATTTAATGCGAAATGACTCCTGTCAGACGAATATGCCGCTGACGTGCGTATGATGTCATCGGGCGAGGTCCGACCTGAAAGGGAGAACGAGTCCGAACTTAAAGAAGAAATCCGTATTGAGGAGGACCCCCGAACTGAAAGTCACCCGATGGACTGATGGACCGAAGTCCGAACTAAAACCTATATCTCCAAGTCGACCTTCTCTTGGTTCACTACTGAGTGATTTAGCACCTAGAGTGGTCAAATCAGGTCGGTCGACAACAATACATATTGTTTCTCATTCTTGATTACAAAACTACCTGTTACCATTCTCTCAAATCCACATTCATTATCTTCGTCAAATTAGTTGATCTACACAAAATCGCTCAAAATTCTTCAATAATTTATTTACTCTCACAAGAATATTTTGTTCACTCCAGTTTTTACTGTCTAGTGTAGAATTTCTGTTCATCAATGGTAGCTTATTCGAATAGATCCCCTTCCCTACTTTCCACAAGACCTGTTAATTCAATATTAGAAATTCATAATCTAATACTTGAACCAGAAGAAGTTTCAGTAAAAACCCTTTTTCCAAACCTTCCATACACACAAATCTCATAATTTTTTACCCAAGTACCTCTGTCAATAGCTCTTCAGATTTGTTCATTTAGTTTATTGATTTAAGTACTTCTGGGATTTTTTTATGAATTTTTGTAAATGGGTTCTAATTTTTGTTTTGAATTGTGCTTATGAATTTTCAGATTTTGCGAGAAGACGCTCAATGGAGAAAGATGGCATCATTGCTTCAAGAATTTGTGAAGAAAAAGAGAACAATGAAAAAGATCACAACTTAAAAGCTGAAAAATCTGACAGGTGGCTATGGGTTCCAAGAATTTAATGTCTACAACGATTTCTGCAGCCTCCAAGTTCAGTCCATCACTAAGAAAGAAAGTTTTGGCGCCGAGCCAAATTCTAATATGATGGATTCGGATCTGAATAAGATCTCGGAATATTCTCTTGACTCAGTGGCGGCGACAAGAGTAGTGGTGGCTGCGGCAGTGTGTGGGAAATATAGATCATAGGGATAATTTTAAGATTAATATAAAAATTTGACGAAGAGTATGACTTATTGATACCTAATTTAAAACAAGTCACTTGCACACTTTTAGGCAATTTTCCCATAAATTTTATTATGTATATAATTAAATTTTTTACTAAAAGTTCCAAGCAGCCTTTTCTCTTTTTTAAATCAAGATTATTCATATATTGCAATAAATTGATATATAAATAGTAGTTCTACGGAATGCGTGGATAAAAAGTAGATAAAAATTGTGGATCTTATGAAATGTGTGGATAAAAATAATGTTTAACCAACTTATAAATACTAGCAAACACGATGCCTACATTGATAAAAAAAAATCCATTAATTCTCTATGTAGTTTTGTATGCTTTCCAATTTTTCCACTTTATTGCCAAGAATTCTCCAATCCTTAGGTGGTGTTTTCTTTGTGTTTTAATTTTCTGTTTTGAGTTTTTGAATTCATTTTCAGCTTTGTATTTTGAGTGTCTGTTTTGAGATTGATGAAAATACATTCTTTTTAGAATTTTTGAAAATTGTTTCTTAAAATAGAAAACTTAAAAACGCGTTTACTTGAAATTTTTGAGAATATTTTTATAATATTTTATTCAAACAATTATTGATTATTCAATACCTTAGAACATCTCCAACAATCTCTTTAAACATATGACGCTCTTTAATTTAAAGAGTCAACTCTTAAATTTTTGCTCCAATGGACTTTCCAATTTAACATTTTAATTTAGATAGTGGATAATTTGGAGAGCCAAACCCACTCTCTATTATTAAATACATTGAAACAATTTCAATTTTCAACGCTTGATATATTGACTTTAATTAAATAATATATACAAATTAGAGTATGAAAAAAATAAAAGTGGTGAAAAGATATTAAATGTTTATTGGAATAAATAAAATGAAGAGCGTGAATAAAGAAGTTGTTGGAATGTTTAAAAAAAATTGCTCTTTAAATTTATAGATGCTCTTTAATGCTCTATAAATATTGCTAAGATGTTGTAGATGCTCTTAACAAGTATATTTATAGATTTTCAACTCTAATACACAAATAAGTGTCAAACCAAGCCAAAAAATGTCAAAACGTAATAAAATTTCACCGAAATTTTAAAAAAATCAATAAGTGAAATTATTGTACTGGGCAAATCCAGTACAATAATTTAACATATGTTGCTAATAGTTGAGGCTGAGCGATCGCCCAAACTTAAATGTTAATTAAAAAAAAGGCTGCCATTGTGATTCGAAACGCATACCACTTTCAGAAAATGCGCGTTTTGGCCGTTTTGGAAATGAGTCGTGTTTTGTGAAGAAAACGCGGAAAATGAAAAAATCATTATTTTCCATTTTCTTTGTAATTTTTTTGGGTGTTTGGAAAAATACCTTTTAAAAAATGGATAAGTAAACACGTTTTCACTATTTTCAAAAACAAAAAAATTAAAAACAGGTTGAAAATAGCAAATAAAACACGCCATTAGATTATGGGTCCCTTCTTTTCCACTTTGTTGCAATTTTAATTTCATTTAATTTTAATCGAACATATCATATCTCCACTTTTTAAGTAATTCACGCAGATAGTCTATCTTTCCTGACAATTCATTCATCTAATTTAAATAAACTAAAACATCAATAGAAAAACTTAAAATGAAAAATTTGCAGTTAGGGTCCTTAATATTTTCAAAAGTATAAATATGTCCCCAACATTCCCACCGATTCACCCACCGCTTGTGTAATTTAAACAACAACATGGAATAACGTGAAATAGGGTTACCGAATTAGATAATCTACCAACCACTTTGACATGACATCAGAAAAGTCATACCATCTGATAATTCACAACATATTCTCTAGTGGACCTCGCTCTCACGGCACTAAACATTGCCAAGAGCCATTGCCAACTTTCACCTATAGCCTTAATGGCGTTAATGTGAATGTCAGAGCATCCTTCCCCAAGTCCATTGACAATTTACTCGATGAAGGGATCGTCGTAAACCACGATGAAAAATCCCTAAACTCCTGGTTGTCTTGCAATTCACCGTTTTGCCCTTTGTCCATGATTGAAGTTTAAGGCATAACTTTGGGGATCATATTAGAATGAGAGAGAGTCTAAAGTACAAATGCGGGTGCATATATATATACTTATACATGTTGTGAAGAGATGTGGCAGTGACGGTGGCCAAGAACCTCTGATCTAAGTCGCCACTATTGAATAGGTTGTGAATATCAAATGGCTGATAATTAGCGGCAATACCTTCACCGAACTTGCTACTGTCAGTTTCCAAGGTAAACTCAATCATGCTTGTATTTCTCTTCATTGGTGGATGCAAACTTTTTCCTACTAGTATATTTACTATTTTTCTCTCTCTCTATATGTGTAGTGGATGTATATATGTGCAACTTCTACAAGACTTGAGATTGGTAATTCAAGAAAATTGAGAAATAGAGGTTTTAGGGAGAGATGTAGGGAAGATTTGTGGTAGGTATTCATCACATCACTCATTTTTGAGATGTATATCAAAGGGATTTTTGATGAATCAAAGAAAATGGGATGGGTTGGGTTGGGTTGGGGAGGGGAGGGGAGGGGAGGGGAGGGGAGGGGATGTGATGGAGTGAGCGTAGGGATGGCAATGGAGCGGGTCGGCCTTAACCCGCCCCGCCACTCGCAAAATCGCTGAAAAAAGAATGGATAGCTTGTAATTCTGTTGTATTATCAATTATCATTTCAATGATCAATTTCAGGCGGAGCAAGGCTTTGACCCGCCAACTGCCCCGATTAATTTTTTTTTATAAACAGAAAAAAATAATAATAATAAAAAGGAATGTGAATTTTTTATATATTTGTAGGAAATAAATAAAAAAAAATACAAGATTGAGATTGTGGTGTAGTGGTTAATAGTTATAGTTTCATAACTTTAACTCGGGTTCAATTCTTATTCAACCCATTTTTCTTTAAAAAAAAAAATAATTTGTAAATTGTAATTCTATTTTATGATTTGTTTTAAAAAAATTTGAAGAGGCGGGGCGGGGTTGCATCGGACCTGTCCCAATTACCCAAATAGTCGGGACGGGGCAGCGCAGGGCGAGGTTGCCTTATAACCCCACTCCGAACCCGTCCTTATTACCCGAATAGTCGGGGCGCAACGGGGCACGGGGAGGCAAGTTTTTATTCCATCCTTAGCTAGGCATCGTGGGTGAATGGATGGGAATGTTACGGATTTATTTACACTTTTAAAAATACTAGAGATCTTAACTGTAATTTTTTATTTTTTTTTTGTTTGAATTTATTTAATATAGAGGACAAAATTGTCAGTAAGGACTATATGCGTGAAATACTTACAAATTGAGCATGGTACGTGCACTTAAAATTAAACGAGAACGACAAAATTGTAAAAAAATATAAGAGATAGAGATCCTGAATGTAATTTTCCCTAGATTATATGGATTCATGTACAACACATTGGTACATTGACCTAAACAACACTTCTTGTGACTAGTTAAACACATGTGCGTTGCACGTGCTTTTGTAATCATATTTTAATTTTTAATATTTTCAATTTTTTTTATTTTTTAATTGTTAATAATTAAAATGTTAAAGTAGCAAATGCAATAAAGATAAAAAAATATATATGGTTGTTGATAACATGTTGTTTTGTATTGTTTGATGTTGATATTTTATTTTTGGTTTTGATCTAATGCCCTCCGGTGGGTATTATGACAATGTCCATCGTGACAAGTGTCATGCACTCATTGGATAAGTGTTAAGCCCACCGGAAGCATTAAAGGCCCATTTTATTTATATTTATAGAAGTACAATTGCAATCAAAGATGAATTTTATATAGTAGTAATACAAATAGTAACTTGAATTTAGTAAATAACTTTTGGTGATTTGAGCTTTAATGATTGACGAATCATTGATATCAAATCGTATGAAATTAATGGTATATTAATAAGGATCTTCAAGGTTGTATTTTACGAATTTTTTTTTAATAATTATTAATTTTATTGGAGAGAATGTAATGATTGACTATATAAAATTGTACATTTGTTGGAGTAGTTACTCATTGTAAACAATATTATTTGTGTATGTTCTCTTTTTATTAAACGTGTCTGATATATTATTAATTAAATTAAAAATTTAAAAAGATTCATATATTAGTTGTCAATTATAATCATTGTAATCCAATGTATTCAAAACAATATTTTCATCTCCATGATTTGAATTTTAATCTGGTAATAAAAAAAAAGTTTCAATTTTCCCATTTATTTTTTCCAAAATCCATTTCTCATTTCTTTCATCTACGTAAGGCAAAAAAAATTGAGATTGTCTTTTCACCTTCATATTTAATTTCATATATTAAATATTTACAAATTTTAAATGTACATTTAATAAATTGTTAAAAATTTAATGTATAATAATAATGAACAATAAAAAAGTAACAAATAAATATTAAAAGATAATTGTATTCATTTTTGTACAATTACAATTAGAGATGAGTTTATATGGTGATAATACCAACAATAACTTGAACCCAATTAAGACATTTTGGTGATTTAAACTTTGACGATTGACAAACTATTAATATAAAATCTTATGGTATTAATGATCTCCAGGGCTGCATTTTACGAAGAATAAATTTAATAATTACTAATTTTATTATGAAAAAATATAATGATTGACTACATAATATTGTACATTTGTTGGAGTAGTAGTTTCTTGTGAACAACATTCTTTGTGTATGTTCTCTTTTTATTAGACGTGTTTGGTTTGACGACGTAAATGAAATGACGTAAATGTGAGTAAGAAACAAAAATTAAAGAGGTGTTAATACATGTCTATGTTATAAGAATATTGTTGACGGACAGAGTAAGAATATTGTTGACGAATAAAAGTAAGATGAGAAGAACCTTTTATATATATATATATATATATAGAAATTAAATTAAATTAAATTGAAAAAGAAAAAAGTTACATACGTTAGTTCTAAACAATAGTATATGTTTGGTGGGGGTTTAAAGATTTTGAAAAAAATTGGTAAAATATGTGGTTGAAAAGTTGATAAAAGTTGTAGGTCCCACAAAAATATGTAGTTGAAAATGAATTTGAAAAAAAAAAAAGAATTAAAAAAAGAACTGAACCAAACATGCTCGTAATTACTGAAATATAATGTATTAAAAATAATTGTTTTATTTCCATTTCAGTTTTGACAACTATAATTTGAATTTTAATGCGGTAATAAACAAAGTTACAATTTTTCTCATTCATTTTTATTTTTTACTCATTTCTCATTCTTTTTATCTACTGAATGAAAAAAAATTGAGATAATCTTTTCACCTTCATATTTAATTTAATAAATTAAATGTTTAAAAATTTTAATTGTATATTTAGTAAATTGTTGAAAATTTAATGTGAAATAAGGATGAACAATAAAAGAGTAAGTAAAATATTAAAAAATAAATATACATTAATAACTAAAAGTGAATATGGAATTTAAAAAAATTTATAAGGGTAAATTGGTCTAAAAATATTTCTCTATTTAAGCCATTTTTAGAAAGGGTAATTATATTCGCACCACAGTTTTTGTTAACCACATCACATTTTAATTATAATGAAAGTCTCCAGCTATTGCTCAGTTTTGCATTTATATTCCCAACATTTTTTTATCACATTCTTATTATCAACCTATTAATTTTCACATCTTATCTTTATCTTTGGTGATAGTTTCTATCTAAAATACTAATTAGGAGAGCGTAAAAGTTTTTTTTGCATCTCGTATTTTTGAATAAGAAAAATAAATACCAAATAAAAATTTGACAAAATATTTACCCCTCATTTCAATACACATTATCAGAATATTTAGACAAAAATTATCATCTAAGACAATATGTGAAAATTAATTGAAAGTTAATGATAAAAATGCGACGAATAAAAGCTGGGACCATTGGGGACATAATTGCTAAATTGTCAAAAGTAGGGAGACATTTATTGCAATTAAAATGTGGTGTAGATAATAGAAATTGTTCTGTGAATATAATTACTTTTTTAGAAATAGTATAGATATAGATTTACATACAATGTCAAATTACCCAACATGTATGAAATGGTCTGTGAACCTTGATTCTAATTATTGTGATTGAAAACCCCTTATTTTGGTTATGTTTAGTAAGGATTTGTTTAAGTTTATAGTCTGAGTTATAATTTAAAATATTCTTACGTATTTAATGTCAAGTGCCGTTAGTAATTTGACAAATAGCAGTCCAACTCTATAAGCTAAACCTAATTTGAATTGTTTTATTTTTAGAGATTAAAATAATTTCAAAAGCTCTTGTTAATAATTTACAATAATAAATTATTAAATAAATCTAAAATTATATTCAAATGCTTGTAAAATAGTCCCTAACATCCTAAACCTAACTTAAATTATTTGAATGTTTAAAACATTCAAAACCAATTATTAACAATTTATAATAATAAAATATTAAATAAATCTAAATTAAATTCAAATACTTTTTAAATAGTCCCATTGATGTTGATGTGTTAGTCACCATAATTGATATTGAAGTAGTTCCAATTTTGTATAAACCGTGACATTATTAAATTATATATACTATATAGCATAGACTTGCTACATTCGACCTTATCCTCAAAGTTTTAAATAGCCCTTTAACTTTGGTCTAAGTACGTCACCATAATAATGGCTGGTGTACTCGTATCGCTAAATAGATGAATACTTATAGTTGGTGGTTTAGACTCAATAATAAAAAGGTATAGCCAGTTTTGTTTTCTGAATATTGTATTATTTAGATAAATAGTTTTATTTAGAAAAAAATATTTTGATTAATGCTCCATTTGAGGATATAGGTGCAAAAAAATGAAGAATGAAGATATGAGTGCAAAAAAATGAAGAAAATCTTATTAAATTTTTAAAAATAAGTTTTTTAAAATAAATTAATATTTATAGACAAAATTACTCATAAAACTTGGCTTTAAATAGATTTTTCATAAGTTTCTATTAAAAAATTAAAAAATATGATACAAAAATCCAAAGGTTGGGGACTTCAGTCACCAAATTAAGAAAGGTTGAGGATATGGGTGCAAAAAAATAAAGAATGAGGATAAAAGTGCCAAAAGTTCAAAGGTTAGGGACTTTAGCCACAAAATTAAGAAAGATTAAGGATATGGGTGCCAAAAAATAAAGAATGAAGATAAAAGTGTTAAAAGTTCAAAGGTTTGGAGATGGCAGTTGCAAATTACCCATAATAAAAAGGGTAATTATATATACACTATAAAATTTATTTGTTATACCATATTTTAATTGTATTTAAGGTCATCAATCTTTATTCATTGTAGCACTTATGTCATCAATTTTTTTCTTCATTTTTTTATCCTCAATCTTCCATTAATTAGCAAATCTCGTCTTTAATAAAAGTTCATGTTGAAGAAGTCCGTTTGTAAAGAGTAAAACTACTTATTTGTCCATCATATATATTTTTTAAAAAAAAAGAATAAATACAAAAATGTTACAAAATATTTTAATCTTATTTCTAAGCACGCAAAATAGAATCTTTTAACAAAAATCATCATTAATGACGAGATGTGCTAATTAATTAGAAGGTTAAAGATAAGAATTTGATGAAAAAAAGGTTAGAGACATAAGTATTACAATAGGCAAAGATTGAAAACCTTAAAATTAATTAAAATGTAGTGCAACAAAGAAAAATTGTGGTGACAATATAATCACTCTAATAAAATCGTATTTAAAAACATACAAACAAGTAAAAGGAGTAGTAAATTAAGATATTTTAATTTTTGTCTCGCTTTTAAAAAATTCTCGAAGGAACCATTTCTGACTTGGAGTCAATTTATATGTAGTTAAATTTTAAAAAAGCCCTTCTTCTTAAGATACACACAAGTGTGTATAACATGTGACTGCATTCGAATTTACCTGGGTGGCGAATCAAGGAGGAAGGCCGCCACTCATCAAGATTAGTCAAGTGAAGCTTAGATACCTGAGTTCTTAAAAAACAACAAGAAAATTAAAATTTTATTTGTTTCGCGTACCTAATTTGCCTGCCAATTTTAATTCAAACTATGAGAATCCAACCACAACCTCAGTTCTAAAGCTCTGCATAATTGAAGAATAAGAAAAATAACAAAGCACCATTCATAATTTTGCACTAAATCCACATGTCATTTCCAACTCATTACTTCAAATTTTGTACCAAATGAACAATGTACATTCTATTTTCTTATATTTTTAATTTTCAACTATTATTTTATTTCAAAAATTATTTAACTATATAGTGTATTTATATTAAATGTATAACTTTTAAATTATATTTATTTACCTAAATTATTACATTTATTTAAAAAAATAAAAAGGTACAATACTCAATATCACAATTAACAAAAAAAAAAATTTAACATAAAAAAAAAAAAAATCATAACAGATACAAAAAACAAACATACGATAGCAAAATCAAAATAAAATTTTTCACATTTTTCATCTTCGAATGAACTGGATCAGTACTATTCCTAACTCCAAAATGGCGCAGCAAAAAGAAGTTGGGTTGGAGTATTTTCATAAATGAAGTATGGGTTGGAGATGCTTTAAGTACTTAAAAGTAATTTCAACACTCCCAAACATACATTGATCAATCTCATGAAAGTTGTGAGAATAATGGCGCGCAAAAAATTTATAGTTTTTTTTCTTTTCTTTACAAGAATGGAAAATCCAACTAATTATTTACGAATATTACATAACATGGTTTTGATTGTTCAAGATATTGAATCGACTTATCATGTTTTACTTCGATTATTTGATTACTAATTTAAATAAAAGTGGACCCCTCGGCTCATCAAAGTTGTTGGTTCAATTTTGTACAAAACTCAATAATTACTTTTTATAAAATCTTTTTGATACAAGAATAAGTTATATGGACTATCAGTTTGTGTTGTTTTTTGATGATTTCTAGGAAAGAATATCAAATTTCCTTATTTGGTTGAAATAGAAAAGAAGAATTTGTAGATCCTATTTCTCTGTCTAATTATAATTAAGGACCCTTTCCTTTTCTCATTCTACCCTTTTTTTGTTTCTTTTTGACAACTAATTAAATCGTTTTATTTTCTTAATCGGTTATTTTCTCTGTCTAATTATAATTAAGACCCTTGCTTTATGCAAAACAACATCACTAAATAAATCTTACTTTATGAGATTCTGATTTGAGAACATAGAATTTTTCCTGAGATGTTAAAAAAAAAAAAAAAAGACAGCTTTGTATTTAAAAAAGTTGATGCGCCTTTATTTGCCATTTATTTTCCTTGGATGCAAGTTTTCGGGCAATTTTTTTTTATTTTTTATTTTGAGACGACACTATTTTAACAGTCGAAGTGAAAAATAATTCATTTTTATAATTATTTTCAAGTTTAAATGCTTTTTTTTATAGATTGAACATTAAATTTATCTTCGATATAATTCTCCTTCATTCATCTTTATATTCAGCCTTACTCCCGTGCCTTAACAATTTTTCATTTTCTCTCTTTAACTTTGTTCTTCATATTTTCCTCACAAATTGCTATCAATTGACATATTTTTAAGTAGCTCGATTTCTAATTTTATGTCGCCCAACGACCAAATATTGACATGTTTGAGTTTATTTAAAATTATTTTTTAAGTACTTATAAGTTGTATATATTATGAAATGTGTGAATAATAAATGTGTAATAAGTTGTAGGTCCTACAAAATGTGTGGACCCACACTTAGTATCTACTTATAATCTACACATTCTATATGATTCACAACTTATAAGTACTTAAAAATAATTTTAACTTAAACAATAATTTTAACACTGTCAAACATAAACTTACGCTTTACTTCTAAAAAGTATACTGATATATGTTATTGTCAAAAATTACTTTTAAGTGATTTTCAAGCTTAACCATACATTCTCGGTATGATTGTTATTTGTTATATTTATACCACATTTTATTTTTATAAATGCACCACATTTTAATTGTATTAAAGATCTATAACCTTTATGTATTGTCATACTTATGTTCTTAACTTTTTTCATTTTATACTTATCTTTAAATTTTTGTTAATTAACACGTATAGCTTCTAATGATGGTTTTCGTCTAAAGTTTCAATTAACATGCATTAAAATGAGGAAAAATATAAAGTCGTATTTGTTTTTTTTTTAAATGTTTATAAGTTACTCATAAGTAACTTGTTTCAAATTATGTCAAAACACTTTTTAGAATTGCCATTTAGTCATGATACTTCAGCCATATTTTAATTAATTTTGTAATTACCTATGTGACCCAAATTAATTAGAATTAAACTTGATTTAAACTCCAGTAGCAACGCACGTGGCCACTATCTTTTTCCACGCTTCCTGCAGCTATTGCACCTCGTTGTCATCCCCGGTATTTCGCGACTCACCTCCGATAACTCAAATCGTTCTCACTGTTTTCGTAAGCGATAATAGTGGATTCATAGTGTTTTACTGTTCTTCATCTTTCTAATCATGTAAAATATAATTTTTTAAACGTTAACAATATGCTATTGATATCTGATAATGACGGTGATTATGAGAAGTATTGGACAGTTACTGTATTGCAAAATTTTGAAAATAATTGTTTATTGAATGTTATTTTGTAGGTGAATTCAGTTTTTATAAACAATTTCTCTTATTTTTATTGAATTAGGTTGTTTTTGTTTGATATATTATTTTTTTGATATATAGTAACACAATTGTTTTGTAATCACTTTTTGGTCGAATAAAAGAAAGCAACATTTATTTCACATACATCAATATTTTTATATATTTCGGGATGTTACTGTCACACATTCATGTGTGTTGTTTAATATTGCATCATAAAAAATAGTATTACAAAGCAGTATCATAAACAGGGTAGTCCATTGATTGCAAATTTTAGGAAACAATTGCTTCTTTCAATGTTATTTTATAGGTGAATTCAAATTTTATGAATGATTTCTCATATTTTTTCTGAATTAGGTTATTTTGTTGGATATATTGTTTATATATATATATATATATATATATATATATATATATATATATAGGAACACGATTTTTTGTAATGTTTTTGGTCAAATAAATGAAATCAACATTTGTTTCATATATATCAACATTTTTGTGTGCTTTAGGATATTACTGTCACACATTTATGTTTTTTTTTGTTTGATACTGTATCATAGAAAACAATATCTTAATAAAACAGTATCACAAATAGTATCTTATTAAGAATATTATTTCATCATCTTAATATATAACAGTATTACAGATAAAAATATTTTGATATTTCAGTATCAGAAGTTCATTATTATATAACAAGAACATTAATATCAATATCTTTAACAACAAGGACATTATTACACACATACTCAAAATATAAAATTCCAACCCAATAAAAGAACATTATCATAATAAAATGATCTTAATAAAATAGTATCATATGGTTAAAAATAGCAAACAAGTTAAGTCAATACAACAGTATCAGAAGCATATTATTATGAATCACATGTTTAAGTGGGCACAAATGTTATATTTTAACAGAAAATTATAGCACAATGTATAAATAAAACAATATAATAATAAAATAATATTATAATAAAACAGCATCTAGCACAAATGTTATGTTTTAACATAAAATCATAGCACAGTATATAAATAAAACAATATATTAATAAAATATTATCATAATAAAATAGTATTAAAATAAAATAGTATCATAGAAAACAATATCGTGTTTGAATTAACAATTTGTAATTGTAGGAGCACATTGGCCTTTTAACACTGAAATATGATAAGTTATCTGTCCTGAATGTTCTTTTTTGTTTTGTTATTTAAAAATAAGAGAAATAATTAAGTTTTTTTATTTTCTTTTAATAAAATTTTCAGACGAAAATCACGAAAATCGTTATAAGGAAGATGTAGTAATTAATAAAATATTAAAAATAAGATAAAAAAAAAAATTAAGATGATATAAATAAAGGTTAACGATCTATCGTACAACTAAAATTGATGTGAATATTTCGATCAAAAAAAAAAAAAAAAATTGATGTGAATATATTTAGGGTTTACGAAAATCATTAATGTGATTAAATTAATGCAAAATAACTGAACCTTACACTAATTTTTTTATATCTTCCAACAAAAATATTTTCTTGAAGTGAAATCGAACCCCCCCTTCCCCACCCACTCTCTCTCTATATATATCTATTATCTACATACACACACACACACACACACACACACTCTTATATTATCTATACACATCTCTCTCTCCTCTCTCTATATTTTAATACTTTCTGTACACTCCCCCAGCTCATAGTCTATCTTTATGCACATCTACAGTTCATTATTTCTCTCTCTCAGTAAATATCAGTAAACGCGTGGCTTCTTGAAAGCCTCAGATCTAACTCTGAGCACAAACAAAGAGAAACCCAGAAAGGTAAAACCGTAAAATCAAGAAAAAGGGAAAATAACCCTAAAGTCTATTCCACTTGTCGAAGCTCCTTATGTGTACGTACAAATTAGTTTACGTATGTGATTATATACGTGTAAAATTATGAAATTTCGGTTATTTATTCAGTGAAATGTTGGCTTTTTTTTTTTTTTTGTGTCAATTTCAGATCCATCGCAGCGAGTGTTAAATTTAGTGCGCGGGGACCTTTTGTCTTGTTCTGTAATTTCAGCTCCGGATATAGGCTTTTCTGTTCTGGGAGTTTGTGTGTAAAAATCGAGTCTTTTTGGTTTTCGGTGTTGGTTGTGTGATTTTGGTTGTGTAATTATTCATGTTGTGAAGATATGGTGGATTTGAACTTTGAAGCGTGGTATTGTTTTTCAATTTGCAGTTCAAGTTTCAATTTTATCTTGGTTTGTTTTTTTTACTAAGTTGTTGATTCCCTTTTTGGGGGTTTGTTTGTATGACTTTGAATTCGTAAGTAAATAAGCATAGAGTTATGAATCTGCTTTTAGTTGTAGTGTTTGAGTTTAACATGCATACACACACGAATGTATGGTATCGGTAGGTATTACTCATATACATAATCTTTATTGAAAGCTTTGATTCTTTTGGTTATAGTTTACAGTCAATTCCTCAGATTCGCTCAATTTCTTATATGTCTATTCGATTTCTGATACGTTCATTTGTACTTGTTTTCCAACATCTTTTGTTAGTTGACCTTGTGCAATATTTCGTGGCATGGGGTTGGGTCACAAATTAAGATTCTTAAAACATCATTTTCAACGGGAAATGAATTATTTCGAATTCGAATTTTGAGGTTCCAAATACCCACAAATGTAGCCTCAGTAAATCTAAGATGTACGATTGTGATTCTCGACTTTCTAGTAGTTAATAATCGGCTTTGTATATTATTAAATATTATTGAATTTTGAGGATGATAAGTAACGATTTTTTATATTCACACTTTCTTGCTTTTGTATAGCATTTGAACATGTCATGATGCTCAGATCTTGATATATTACTTTCATTCTTGGTATTATATTCATATTTGAAGTTGTTTTATTGAATCAGGATGGTAAGTGCAGTTTGATGTCGGAACGTTTTAGCAGTGCCTGTCTTTTTTTAAGTTTTTGAGCAGAGATCATGATCACATTCTATGATAAAACAAGATAACTGCAGAAGCGCTATTCAAACTTTAGCTCTGCTCATTATCAAGCAAAGAAGAAGAATTTGATTCAGACAAGACTGATCTTTTTCGGTCAGGAGTGACATTAGTTGTACCTTGGGATGAAGGTGGTTTTAATTGTGAACATTACTAGTGTCAAAAGGTCTGCTATGTCTGCAGTTCTCATGTGAACAAGGAAATAGTACTGGAATTTGTATGGACGAACATGTGCAAGATTGTGGACTGGCCCTCTTGGAAGATTTGCAGGTTATAGATTTTGGTTATCTTTTGAATACAGGGGTTGCTAATTGATTACATACTGGG
This sequence comes from Forsythia viridissima, assembly GCA_030279155.1. NCBI lineage: Eukaryota > Viridiplantae > Streptophyta > Magnoliopsida > Lamiales > Oleaceae > Forsythia > Forsythia viridissima. The sequence continues at coordinate 14,891,330 of CM059042.1, forward strand.
CTGTTTTAAAGGTTGGAATGCCTTGTAGTATGTAAGTACTGAGCTTGGTAATGTTTGGTCATTTTTCCAGTTACGCTGGAAGTGTGAACACTCAGAGGATAATGCTAAGTTTTTATAATTGAATAATTAAAAAATGGAATCTGAGACTTTGACCCCAGGCCGTCAGCCAAACATTCGTCAGCGGGTGCTTGCTTCTGCTGTACCTGTGGTTTGGATTGCTATCAGCTATGTAGACCCTGGAAAGTGGGCTGCAACTGTTGAGGGGGGAGCTCGCTTTGGATTTGATGTGGTGTCACTTGTGCTTATATTTAATTGTGTCGCAATTCTGTGTCAGTACCTTTCAGCTTGTATTGCCGTGGTCACTGGCAAAGATCTTGCCCAGGTAGTCATTCGCCTTCAGCATTTTATTGTGCACGTGGTGCATAATTTTATTTTTAGCCTGGACATTTTTATTGACTTTAGATTAAGAATTGCAGATATTGGGAAATGAGGAGTCGACTAGAAAGAGTTTATACATGATTTATTATACTCTTATGACCTTTTAATTTGTTTGAAAAGTAGTTGCATCAATTACTAAGAAAAATAGTAATCTTGCTGAAGTATTTGTTGTCTTCAATTTTGATCCCCAAAATAATTGGACTAAGCTTACATTTAAGAAAGAACAGTGTACATTCTTTCATCTGGTGAAAGGCTAAAATGCATCCCCGATCTTTATGAACTTGTAATCTTAAGATTTGTGATATATTTTCTAGGGTTACGTAATGTACTAGTTTGTCTAAGTTGTATGTTTCTCCTACTAATGTATTGGTATTTAGAGCGCGACTGGTCTCCCTCCTCTCCTCTCCTCTCCTCTCCATTCTTCCAATCGACTGTGCATTTAATTTTTATATCTAAATTTTACGCATTATTCTGTTTGAGAGATTCTTATTTTACTTAAATGCTGAGCAATATGCTAACTCATTGTCCTTGCTGTTGTCAAAGATTTGCAGCGAGGAATATGACAATATAACATGCGTATTCTTAGGAGTTCAAGCTGAGATCTCGATAATTGCATTGGACCTCATGATGGTGGTTTTCCTTTACCTAAAACTATTTGAAGTTAGCTGTTGCCTTTTCCACTATCTTTCGTCTTATTAATCATATATTTACCTGATCCTGCTAGGTTCTGGGCACTGCTTATGGACTTAATGCTATCTTTGGAATCGATCTATTTAACTGTGTTTTCTTGACGGGCATTGATGCCATTCTATTTCCTTTTCTTTCTACACTCCTTGTAAGTTTTGCTACTTGCATTTTGTTACCATTTTTGAAAGTGTCACCGATTCATATATAAATAGTAGTGTGACTTCATCGATACGGTTCCAGGAGAATCGCAAGGCAAAGTTCTTATCCATATGCTTGACAAGCTTAGTTTTGCTATCTTACGTTTTTGGAGTTCTGATAAGTCAACCGGAAAGCTCATTTTCCATGGGTGGGATGCTTACAAAGTTGAGTGGGGAAAGTGCGTATGCCTTGATGAGTCTCCTTGGAGCAAGTATAGTGCCTCATAATTTTTACCTCCATTCTTCTATTGTACAGGTCTCTCTCTCTCCCTCCCTCCCTCCCTCCCTCCGCGCATACTCTTGTGCACTTGCATTAGTGCATGCATGCATATATTCTTTTTTATTTTATATTCGTGGGATTCATGTTTGCTGCACTTGGGCAGTACTTCCATGCTATGTCTGTGCCTTTGATTACAGGATTCTTTAGATAATTATTCTGTCATGATGCTTGTATGCATTCAAGACTATTTCTTCAATTTTTAGTCTATGGCAAGTAGAAATTATCATCATTGTGAGTTGTCTCTGTGTCGCTAATTCCCCAATCTTTTCATGCATTTTTCCTTAGTTTTATTTTCCTGCTTGATATTTGGTACATTGTGATTTTGGATTGTTATTAAGTTGTCAACTTGAGAAATTTTGTGCATTTGACTTAATTGACTTCATATGATCACATGCTTGCATACATCTGTACACACTTTGAGTTAGTGGTAGGTAGTGTGCTCCGGCCATGGCTTCTTTTAATGATTTTTCTGATTGACATCAAGCTTTCTCAGTCGATAACTCTTTGGGTAAGTGGTGGGTAGAGTGCATGTGCATCTTTTCTCATTTTTTTTAATTTCTTATGCTGGTTATTTTTTCTTCATAGATTTACATAACTCTGCTTTTTTTTCATTCCTTTATTTTGCAGCAAGATCAAGGGCCAACTACTGTTTCTAAAGGGGCCTTGTGCCATGACCATTTTATTGCCACTCTATGCATCTTCAGTGGCATTTTTCTGGTGAACTGTATGCTAATGAACTTGGCAGCCAATGTGTTCTACAGTACAGGCCTTGTTTTGCTCACTTTTCAGGATGCATTGTCATTGCTGGATCAGGTTGAGGTTGGATATATTATATAATTATATTATTTTGCCTATCAGCTATATTCAGTTGTTGTTTTCTTATGCCTTCATTCTAATGGAACTCTCTTGACAATAATGCAGGTATTTAGGAGTTCGATAACTTCATTGGCCTTAATACTGATAGTGTTTTTCTCTAATCAAATAATAGCATTAACATGGAGTCGTGGTAGGCAAGTAATTATCCACGATTTCTTTGGAATGGACATTCCTGGTTGGCTTCATCGCGCAACCATCAGAATAATTGCCATCATTCCAGCCCTTTATTGCGTGTGGAATTCAGGAGCGGAAGGTATATATCAACTCCTGATCTTTACACAGGTTATGGTTGCTCTTATGCTACCATCTTCTGTTATTCCCCTATTCCGAGTTGCTTCATCCAGATCAATTATGGGTGCTTATAAAGTTTCTCAGCTGGTTGAGTTTTTCGCTTTAGTCTCGTTTATTGGGATGCTGGGGCTAAAGATTATTTTTGTCATAGAGATGATATTCGGCAATAGCGACTGGGTTAATAATTTGAAGTGGAGCATCGGGGGTAGTGTTCCTATTTCTTATCTTATTCTTCTGGCCATGGCTTCTGTCTTTCTCTGTTTGATGCTTTGGCTGGCTACCACTCCATTGAAATCTGCAAGTTCCAGATTAGATGCTCAGGTACTGAACTGGGAGGTCAAATTTTCTGTACCGGAAACATATGCAGAGGGAGACCAGATTGAAATTAGTGAAGCCCAATATCAAATAGACAAGGCTACAGAGAAGCAATTGCCTGGATTGTTGTTGGATAAATCTTTTGGAAGCCATCAAAACGTATCAGTTCCAAGTCCTAGTTTGAAATCTACTCAAATGCTGTTGGATTCTGAGAGTGATCTTCATTTGACCACAATTGAGAAGAATAAATCGGAAATCACATTATTAGGTCCTTCTGTGACCCCTCCTGAGGCGTCTGCAACCATTGGAGAGACTGCTGTGGCCAAACCTGTTTGCAAGATTCCTGAAGATGAATCTGTGGATGCCGTCACCTTCAACACTGAGTCAAAGGACATAGTGGAAAAGACATTGAGAATAGAGGGAGGTATCCAGAATGAGAGGGATGATGAAGGAGAACCTTTTGAGCCTGAAGAACCAACTAAAGATGTTTCTGAAAGCATCCAGTCTTCGACATCTGAAGGTCCAGGATCATTTAGAAGTCTTAGTGGAAAAGGTGATGATTTAGGAAGTGGTCCTGGAAGCCTATCAAGATTAGCAGGACTAGGCCGTGCTGCAAGGCGCCAATTGACTGTAATTCTTGATGAATTTTGGGGACAGCTGTTTGATTTCTATGGACAAGCCACACAAGAAGCCAAGGCTAAAAAACTGGATGTTTTGCTGGGGATTGATTCGAAGGTAGATCCAAAATCTTCCTTTGCACCAGTTAAAGTCGAAGGCGTTACTACAGAGTGTACTGGATATTCTCCAACTATGGGTGGAAGAGGATCTGACTTGAGAACTTCAAGCCTTTACAGTTCTCCCCAGCAACAGATTGGACGTAGCAGTATGGAGTCTTCTCTAGGGGTTCAGCAGGGGTCATCAACATGGTCGACCCAAATGCAATTATTTGATGCATATGTGCAAAGTTCCAGCCACAATGCACTTGACTCTGGTGAGAGACGCTATTACAGTATGCATGTTCCACCATCTTCTGCTGGCTATGACCAACAGCCTGCCACTATTCATGGTTATCAATTGGCTTCCTATCTCAGTCGAACGCCCAAAGAAAAAGATTCTGATTTTCTAAATGCTCAATTGGAGTCATTAAACCAGAAGTCGTCACCCTTGATCAAATCAACCCACGTAGATTCATTTGCTCGTCCCTCAAGACAGAAGCCACAGAGCGGGTTGAGCACTCTCAGGCCACCTGGTTTTCATAACGTTCCTGTTTCTCGAAACAATTCATTGAAATCTGAACGAGCATTTCACGACCTTTCCTCTCCTGAACCTGTGGATTACACTAATAACTCAGTCAATGTGAAGAAATATTACAGTTTACCTGACATATCAGGACTTCATATCCCTCAGCAAGACTATTCTGTGTCTGGTAACAGCTCTCAATGGAAAAATCAGGTGGGATATGGGCAATCCATTAGCCGCCTAGCACCTGTGCAAACATGTTCCAGTGCTTCTTCATGGGCTGGTACTGCTTTGGGATTTGGTGAACTCTCTCCTTCAAAAGTCTGCAGAGATGCTTTTTCCTTACAATTTGGTTCAAGTTCAGGGCCCCGTTCCTTGTGGTCTAAGCAGCCGTATGAACGATTTGGTGTGGCTGATAAGTCTCCTGCCAAAACCCAAGAATCTGCAACGACGATCGATTTGGAAGCAAAGCTTCTGCAGTCTTTCAGAAGTTGCATTTTAAAGCTTCTGAAGTTGGAAGGATCTGATTGGTTGTTTAGACAAAATGATGGAGCTGACGAGGACCTTATAGATCGAGTGGCTGTAAGGGAGAGAGTCCTGTATGAAGTTGAAACTAGGGGTTTAGATAGGAAGCTTGGTTCTGGAATAAAGATTGACGAGACAGATAGGAAGCTTGGTTCTGGAATAAAGATTGATGAGACAGACTATATGAAGTTGCCGTCGTTTCCTCATTGTGGTGATGGATGTGTTTGGAGAGTAGATCTAGTTGTAAGCTTTGGGGTATGGTGCATTCACAGGATTCTTGATCTTTCACTCATGGAAAGCAGGCCGGAACTATGGGGAAAATACACGTATGTACTTAATCGTCTTCAGGTAAATACTATTCTTTTACTTTTTCCCATTTGTACCTTCTTTGGTTCTCATTTCACTCTTAATTTCTTTTTCTGATTCGTTCCTCCCACCACTTTCTTCTTTACCAAATAGAAAATCAGTAATTTCTGCTAATTATTTTTCCTTTAGATCAGTTGCTTCCTGTAAGGAACATGTATTTGTATTGTATTTAGCTCGTGATTATCCAAAATAATTACATAAGAATTCTTAAATGTTTGGTGGTGGGGTGTTTGGAGTAGGGCAGAGTTAGTGCTGCAATTTGGATACCTGATCGGTAAAGTAATCCCCCTTTACTCATTGTGTCCTTGTACTTCAAACGACTTGAACTTTGGCAACATTAAGACGTCATACATCAACTACCAGTGCAATTATGTCCTAGTTTAATTGAAATGCCAGTTTACTTGTAATTCTGAACTGGTTATCCTCGGACTTAGAACCACTAGCGAGAATTAGTTCTCAAACAGAGGTGGTGTTTTATGCATGTTCTGTTTGCTGGTTCACTGCTTTTTGGCTGCTGCTGCTCTTTTTAAAACAGAACACGAGAAAATTAAACTTTCAACTTTGAAGTGCTTTTTGGCTAGAGATGGTAAAGGGTTCACCTTTTTTATTTTTTTGGGTACCATAAATGACATTTTTGTTCTGTTGTCAGTAGTTTCCTCGACCTTTGATTACATATATACATCTGCAGGGGATTATTGATCTAGCCTTTTCCAAACCTCGTTCTCCAATGGCTCCCTGCTTCTGCCTTCAGCTTCCAGTCGACTACCAGCAAAGGTCAAGTCCCCCTATTTCAAATGGGAGCTTACCGCCGCCTCCAAAGCCGGGCCGGGGAAAATTTACAACTGCAGCTTCGCTTTTAGACGTCATCAAAGATGTTGAAATCGCTATATCTTGCCGAAAGGGTCGAACAGGCACTGCAGCTGGTGATGTGGCTTTCCCCAAGGGAAAAGAAAATTTGGCATCTGTACTCAAACGCTACAAACGTCGTTTGTCAAATAAACCAGTCGGGTCTCAGGAAGTCTTACCTGGGCTGCAAAAGGTCCCAACATCACCTTCCCAGGGCTTGTAACCTTTGTTCTCTGTTCATAGAAGCCGGGTGTTAAATGCTATTTGGGTTGCTTGATTTTGTGTAACGACTCAAACTTGGCATGAAAGATACACCCGGCTGCTATGAACTTGCCCTCTCTTGTATTAAATCTTTGTTGCTTATTTAGTTTCCATGTACTTCTATCATGTATACATAGGATATAATGTACTGAATGTAGACGAAAATGAGAAAAAAGAGGTGGAAATATATTTATTGTTCGTGGGAGCTTCTTCACCCTTTCATTTTTACTGGTGAAATTGAGCAGCAGTGTATATAAATAAGCTCATAATATTGGTATGGGTATCATCTGAGTTTTTCTTTGCAGCAGAAATCAAGCCCTTCTGCTTAAACAATCTAAAGGGGAGAGCATAAATCTTATCGTCACTTTAATTATGTAAACCAATTAAGTTTAGTAGCCCATAGCTATCACCAACAACGTTAAATCTCAAGGATCACTCTGTACAACGCTGTTCTAGCGTCATTTGTGTAACTATATTCTATCTCAAATTAAAGAATTCATTATTTTTGTCACTAACCATGATACCAATGATGAAAAATACCTCGCGTGCATATCGTGTTCGACAAAAAAAAAAAAAACGCAGAAATCAAATAAATGTACCAAAATATACATAATTTATCAAACCAGGCAAAAAATGAAGTATTGGTCACTTGGTCCCATCGTGTGGTACAGTACTTTCACAATTTTTTTCGTCTAACTACTAATTATACAATCATAAAACTATTGAAATAATCTAAGGAGAGTTTGAGAATCTGGACAATAAATCAAAGTTTAACATCTTATATATATCTATATTCCTATATATCTATATCTATCTATACTACATCTAAAAAGGACTTAAGAAAAGAAATATTTTTCGACAATTACATCCTTACAAAAATTTTAAATTTCATATTCATCCTTAATTTTATTTTAGTTTGCAATATATTATATAATATCACATCGATACAATAAGTTGATTAAATTTTTCCTAAACAAACTGAAAACTATAACAAGTATTTCTTAGATCTCCTTGATGAAAAATTATGACAGGCAATTTTTTTTTTTTAAATATAAAAACTAGTGTAATGTATACTTCGGATCAGTGCATCCCATTGTTAGAGCATCTTCAATACATTCCGTCTATAGCTTTTTATACGTGTCACATAAGCACATATAGATGTAGTTATAAAAAAAATCCTCTCTAATGCATGCTGATGAGGACTCCGTCTAGCTGATGTGGCACACCAAAAAATAGACTCCGTCTAGAAATCCGTCTAAACTTAGACGGAGTGAGTTAGCAAATTTAAATTTTCATTGTTATGTGGGCTTTTTTTTTATTATTTTATAAACAAATTAATGCCACATAAACGATAATATTAGTTTTAGACAGAACCCCATTGGAGATGAATTTTAATTTGACCATCTATTTTATAGATGTAGTGCCACATGAACTAGAAGTCCGTCAATTTTACCTGCCACGTAGACTGCAATAGACAGAATGCATTGAAGATGCTCTTATCTCTAAGCCTCCGTTAACCTTTAACACTACAAGTTTGTCTACTATAATACAAACCATCCCATATTCAAAAATCCAAAAACCTTTCCCCTCTTATCATTATTAAATTATATAACACAATTTCATTAATGTACAATAGTCTTATACTAATATTTTTTCCTCCCATATTCAAAAATCTAAAAACCTTTCCCCTCCCACCATAATTAAACTACAATTTCATTAATGTACAATTATTTTATAATAGTTTATCCTTCCATATTCAAAAATCCAAAAACATTTCCCCTCTCACTATTATTAAATTATATAACATAATATCTGAGTTTGACAAGAAATTCAAATCTTATCCGCCATATCTGAAAGCATTAAGAACTCCAGTGCCAACAAAGATTCGATGTCGTTTCGATAACCTTGATTCATGTTCTTTCTTCCTCTCGTTGTATGTATGTGCGGAAGATCGTATCTTTATTTACAAAAAAAATTGTGTCAACCTTCATACGTTTTTTTTTTTTTATAATTTTCTTTTGCTTCCTAATATCCTAATGCTTGCTTCATAATTTATTTTTGTGGTTAAGGTTTTGAAATTTGCTAAATTATTAGAGTTTTTTTTTATTGATTTTGGCATGTAAATGATATGAATCTGGACAAATCAAAATTTCCTTTTCGGGTTAGGTTTAGTGGAGTAATTAATAGATGTCAGATTTTTTATGAAATGGTGCATAATATTGTTGAAACAACTTCCAAGGCTTTTTATCGCTTTTAGAAAAATAGGTGAAATAAGTTTGTATATGTGAACTACAGTAGTGTTAATTAAATTTTTCATGAGGGAAAAATATAAAATTATTAGACTTTAGGTATATGTAATTGCTATATGATATGAAAAACTTGAAAAAAAATTAAGTTAAATAAATAAAAAAATGACGTATATAATTTTATAACATTGAACCAATTTTATTATATTTTTTAACATAAAAATACTAATAAAAATTAATTTACACGTTATGCGTTCTTTATTTTTAAACGATAATAAAACGAGCTTTAATATTTGTAGTTAATAAACAAAAAGTTCAATTAAATAAAAATAATTGAGCATCTAGTTTGTGACAAAGTTATTTTTCTTTTTATATTGCAATGATAAAATTAAAGTCTAAATTTTTAATAATATGATTGCTTAATAAATTATTTTCTAATTAACACGTATGTTAATAATTATGAGCTTAAATTTTAGTTATTTTATAGTACTTCGTAAAATATACAATATAATTTAGTAGATTATCAATTTGTTAGTTTCTTTTTTTTTTTTAAAAAAAATAAAAGTATATGACCCATTTGCACTTTTTAAAACTGTTAGGAATCCAATTGAAATTTTTTCTAAATAAAAATAATGGCATATTTGTTTTTTTTAATCAAATAAGGACCAATTGCGCACTAAAATGCATATATTATAGATTTCTGTGCTAAAAAACAAAGGTTATGGACCATTTCTGTACTAAAAGCAAATGCTAGGGACTATTTACGCCAATTTTCCAATATTTTATAACTAAGTTGAATTTGAAATTTTGAAATCTAAATGAAATATTATGTCATCCACTAATTATAATGCAGAAAGTTGCACTTGTAGTATAAGTCTATAGCTTACACGCAAGACCAGGAAATTCAACCATAAAAAATTTTCAAGCATAAAATTTGAGCTGATATATGTTTCCTATTTGATAAATAGAAGAGAACATAAATTTAAAGTCTTGAAAAATAAATGAAAAACACAAAATCATACCTCCAAACATCGATCAACAGGCAGTCTGCTTCTTAAATAGTCTCCACTTCTATAGCATCCAACAGCTACAAGATAGAGTCATTCTCTAACTTGCTATTATGTTTTGCATCTATTCTTGGATTTATGAAACCACTTTTTTGCAAGTTGCAAGTGATTGAGCAGAAGAAATCTTCTATTTATTTGTATTTATTTTATTTGTAAGTATCATGTTGGTAAAAGAAAAATCTCATATTTTTATAAAAGATCTTGAGTTATACCAAAAAGTCGAATGGACTATAAATGAGGAACTGTTGAACATATGAAAATCGTAGTGGACCATTAAATATTATGAAGCTCATTTTGATGGACGAAGATTTTAGTATTATTATTATTGACATTGCTATCGTTTGTTTGTTGCCTTGACATATAAATTTAAATTAATAGTCCATGTTAATTTCAAATTATAAATTATTTCATTATACTTCAATAATAAATTTTTTTTGCAGGGAACTAAAGTACAAGCGTTATTATATAACGAAACTATTTTTCGACTAGAGAAGACTATAGAAAAAGACAAAACATAATTTATTCAAAATTGATTAATTAAACCAGTTAATAGTAGCTACCTCAATGTGCATGCTGAGATTGAAATATCATTGTCGTCATTAACCGATGTTTGTGAATCCAATGATTGTATTCCGATAAAAAAGAGGCTATATAGTTTTTTTGATTTTGGAAGATCTGATCAAGAGTCAAAGAATATCACTATGATGATGGGGGCTAATTATTTTTATGTAACACATTGGTATATCATGACTAAAATTTTCCTTTTCATAATACGTTCAATTTTTTTCCCCCAGGTATTATAGGTATTGTTATAAATATAAGACAACATATAAGCATCAAAATCGGAAAAAATACGGCACACAACACGAATAATAGAGAAATAACACTTATCAATGGCAGATAATATATATATATCGGATTGTTCGAACTCGTCGTCTTTCCATAGTTGTTCCATTGGAGCTTAGAATTCAGCCAGACTGTTCTCGTCAAGCAAGTTCTGTAAGTGTATATTATTTGTATGACAATAAATTTTTTTTAAGCAGAACTTCATTCTTAATTATGCAACAAATCTGTTAATTTTTACATATTTTTAGGAAATTTCAAATCAAATATTTATGTGTAAGTTTATCTGAAGCTTACATTTCTCCCGAGTTTTCAGTAATACATGACTCGACAACTATGTTATACTTGTCTAAAACTTAATTATGAGCAATGTTGAGGGCCAATTGAAATTTCAGTGGGGTCCTGATTGATATTTGATTACCACAACCGACCAAGATGTCATCAAACTAACTAGACAAGGTTGTTGAGCCGTATTCATTGTCGAGTTATTCGACAACCGTATTGGTTGTTGAGTTAGCCACGCAACCAAACTAACTCGACAACCTTGTCGAGTTAGCCACGGTTGTCGAGTTGGCTCGACAACCGTATTGGTTGTCGAGTTAGCTAACTCTACAACCTTACTCTATCTAATATCAACTATTGTGTGTTTTGTTTTAGTTAATGCTTGGTTTGTCGAGTTACTCGACAATCCCATCCATCATTGGTCACGTAACTTCTTCTTCACAAAATCAAGATTCTTTACCACTTTAAGAAAAGTAATAGGTCACCTGAGTTTCTTCCTTTAAATAAGTTCATGCTTAGCTCAATTTTAGAGTAGCCAAAATTTGAAAGCATTTTTTTATTCTGTCAAGTTTGAGTTACTTCAAGAAGTTGATTTGATTAGTTTGTTGAAGGGTTTGGACCTTTGTGGTAACTGGAAAATCTCTATTTTGGTAATTTGGGATTCTGTCAATTTTCATATGAGGGATTCTGTCAATTTTCATCTGAGTTTTGATGTGATTAGAAATATAACTTGGGTTTTTGATTTGCATTTGAAACTTTTTTGGTGTTCAATTTTGAATTTTTTTATTTTTCGTATAAGAGATTTCTTCTATTAAACATTGTTTTGTAATCGAAAAATATTTTGGTGAATTTTGTAAGGGACTGGTCATTTTCTTCAGCAGTAGATATATTTCTGTACAGAGTAATGGTGGACAATGGGGAACAACTTGAGAGGCACTGTATATATTGTGGTTGTCGAGTAATGTTGAGTTACTCGACAACCAACAAATTTCAACCCTTAAACTTGTGCAATTATATAAAAGAAGTGCATTAGGCAATTAAAAGGGCCTTAGAGTCAGAGCACTAGAACAATTCACCTCTCACCAAATAAAAATACAAACAATTAGCTGAAGTAATAACACAAATTAAGCTAAAAATTGCATCCTAAACCTCAAGGGGAGCAGGACATAGGCCAGCTTGAAGTCTAGTAACTTAATGTATATTTTGTACGCATTATCGAACACAACTAATCAATATAAATAAAGATAAGAAAATGGGTAATTTGCATATATTATTAGATTCACTAGACTTGATAAAATGCTCTGGGGAGAGAATAATATTGTACTTGTCTGAAGCAACATTGAATCACTTCAGATTCTTCTAATTTCAAAATTGAAGCAGAACCTGCATGTTCCACTAGGCCTTCTTTTAAGTGAAGACTCTCAGGCTTCATAAATTTTATGTTCTTTGCAATACCTTTTTCCAAAAAACAAAGCAAAGTGTACACAACCACATGAGAAATAGTGGCATTCCCTAACGGATGTAGAATCCATACCCAAAGTTGCATTTTTCGTTCATTGCAGTAGATTCAAAAAGCTTTCACCAGTAATTGTCACAGGAGCACGCCTCGTTTTTAATGTGGTGAAACATGTTTGAATCCCTCACCACTATCTCTCTTCCTCTTGCAATCGATATGTATTTCATAGTTGTATGACGATCTCCACACCTTTGTGTTTCTGTATGATGGTAGTCTCATCCATGGAAACGGACTCCTGATAGTTTTTTTTTTCTTTTTCTTGTCGAGTGAAGTTCACTCGACAATATATTTTTTCTTGTCGAGTTACTGTTCACTCAACAAGATTTTTTTTTTTTTTTTGGGTATGTGGGCTTTTAGTCTATTTCCTTTGTCTTTTCTAATTATTTTGACAATTTTTTTTCTTTTCTTTTCATTCAATTTTTATTAATCTTTTTTATTTTATCTTATAAGCAAATTATAATTTATTTTTATTGAATTATTTATTACAGATTATTCTAAAAAATGCTATTATTTTTTTCTAAATTTTTCCTTTTACAATTCATATATTCGTCGAAATTTTCATTCAATTTTTCACCAATCTTTTATTATTATTTTTTTATTTGATGTTATAAGCAAATTGTATACAATTCTTTAATATTTGACTTTTGGTCATTAGTAGAAAAGTTGAAAAAATTGGAGCCGAATTTGAATAACAATGGTTTGAAGTGGTACAGTTCAATAAAAATATAAAAATAATCACTTTACTACATCACTTTACCAACATCCATACAAATCTTAATTATTTAATTTTTTTTATACGAGTTATTTAATTTTTTTGTACGAATTATGTGTTTATTTCGCTCTATTTTTAATTAATTAATTATATTAAATAATATGTATTTTTCATATTTATTATTTACGTAATATATAGTTAATATTTTTTGTACTAAAATTTTTTATACCCTACGTACAACGCACGTATCAAAAACTAGTATGTGTATATATATATATATATATATATATATATAATTTTACAAGTGTGATTTTAAACGATTTATAACAACGTATTGTTATTGTATAATATTTTATATCATTTGTTAAATAATTCTAATACAGTTAATGTTGTTTTATGGGGTAATTTGGCTAACAATTAAGGGAGTGTCTGAAAAATAAGTAGTAATATTATCAAATGTTATCAACAACCGTGTTGTTTTATCATTATTGCAATTGCTACATTAACATTATAACTATTAACAATTAAAAAATAAAAATTTTCAAAATACTAAAAATTAATAAAATTATTACAAAATCACGTACAACACACGTGTTTCTAACTAGTATATAAAAACATCACTAAATTACATGTTTCTTATGAACATAGAGTTAGATTGTTGTTTATATTCCACTTATAATCACTTATTTTTATTAAAAAATAATTCATTTTGAACAATTTTCGATTCCACCAATCACCACTTTCCTAATTCGTCCTCTACAATGCAGCCATATCCACTTTTAGCAAATCCAGAACGTTAACAAAACAAGCGGTCAAGATTCTCCATACGGCTGGCCGTCAGCCACCGTTACTCAGTGATTGTTTGCCTTAGCTTAAATTATGATCAAATTAGTCAAATATTCACATATTTTTAGGGCCCACAACTTATTACGTTGAAGGCCAGCCATTTTGATGAGGTGAAGCGCATGGTGGAGGAGTTCAGGAAGCCGGTGGTTTGTTCTGTTATCATACATTGCCGGGCTCTTGGCCGGTCGGTCCAATTCGAAGGCCGTGGGACCTGTTGGAGAGATGTTAACTGCCGAGGAAGCCTTCAAGCTTGCCGGTGTTACTGGAGGATTTTTGGAGTTGTAGGCTAAAGAAGGCCTTGCACTTGTTAATGGCACAACAATTAGTTATGGCTTGGCAATGGCATCGATTGTTTTCTTCGAGGCTAACATTCTGGCTCTTCTATTAGCAATATTTGCTAAAGCATTGAACGGGAAATCGGAATTTACTGATCATTTGATGCACAAATTGAAGCACCATCCTGGGCATGTCGTCCACTTATCTCGTGGCGTTAAGCCAAGCAATAGATTTGAGGCACTTGGAGGAGAATTTGAGGAATGTTGTCAAGAACACAGTTAGCCAAGTAGTGAAACGAACTCTAACAACGGGAGCCGATGGGGAACTTCACCCTTCCAGATTTTTGTGAGAAGGATTTGTTTCGTGTGGTATGCCTACATCGACGAACCTTGTAGTGCACTTAGTCGTTGATGCAAAAACTAAGGCAAGTTCTTGTTGATAATGCATTGGAAAATGGTGACAACAAGGAAAACACAAGCACTTTTATCTTCCAAAAGATTGGAGCTTTTGAGGATGAACTAAAGGCCCTCTTGTCTAAAGGAGTCAAGAGGACATCATCACCGAAGCTGTTGCCCACTTGGGAGACTATTGTTCTTAAACTCACTTAGGAAATTTGTGGTTAGAAGCCATCAAGCTACTTCACTACATATGCCTCCCACACTAAAGCACCTTTCTTACACACACTTCGGTTTACTCTTGAGATCCACATGCTGACGCGGCCGTTCAAGTGTACTGGTAAATATAAGTAGGTAGATGAGACTTGAGGATCCTGTTGGCAGTAATTTTTGAAGGTTAACGTGATCCATGTCAATTTGTATGAGAAAAAAATGATGAGTATTGGAGCAATTTTGAAAAGTTTAATTAATTGTTGTTCATCAGACTAGTTCTTGACCCCATATGCAATATGTAATTGTTTAAAGTTGGTTTGAACTTATTAATGATGTACAAATTGCAAACTTTGTTAAAGAAAGTTCAAAACATACTTCACAGTTTATATGGATGCTATAAGGAAATGACGACTCTACCATTAGCTCCATTAAATAATGCTTGTCAATGTGGTTCACATAATCCTTTGGGTATTTCCAAACCTATTCTATTAATTTTTAAAGCTAGGCTTGTATGAGAAGCTCAAGCTGAGAAGAATGATTTGGTGGATAGTTAAATGATCGTTGTGAATATTTGACCAATGAGCCTTTTCGACATATTATCTTGGTGGAAATTGAATGCAAATAAGTACAAGACTGTTTCCAAATTGCCAAACTAGTGGTCGAATTCTCGATTCCTTTAGGAGTTTGTTGAGTGCAAAGATGGTTGATCCAGTGATTTGCAATAAGAATTGGTTGCGTAATAACAAGGAACATATAGTGATTTATCAATATTTGGATGAAATAGAGACATTAGATGATTTAGAAAAAACTACAAAAGTTATTATCGTATTTGAAATTTCATTTTCTTTTATTACTAACTTTATATAATTTAATTTTAATTAATGAACACATTTACTATATTCTTATCTTTATGCAAAGAATAAATCATGTATTACAACTGAAGATGTTGCGCCAATTAATATTAACTAAGAGGTTACTCTAAATTATTGCTATCATGTTGTTGCATTATCTTAATATATATATATATATAAAGGAAGGATAGTCGTCAAATTTTTTTGCCAAGTTTTTCCTCCAAAACATTAATTAATTAATGATAATTAATAATTAGTAAATAAAATACATTAATAAAACCATCCATTTGATTTATATCCATAATAATTAATTAATAGTTAACTAACTACACGTTTTGTAATGTAAAACAAAAATAGGTCAATTTTATTTACAATATTAATTATGGGAGACACGTTTTGCAATATCAAATAAATTTAAGTCAAGATTTATAATTTCAATGAGTGTTTTCTTATACATTTAATTTACATAGACATTGAGACCATGCAACCATTATAATTTAGTGTTAATTTCACTAACGGTTACTGAAGTTACCTTTAAATTTCAAAACAGTCACTAAAATTCAAAAGTTACATCAGTGGTCACTAAAGTATATATTCCTTCACAAACGATCACTCCTTTAAATTTCTAACATGAAATGGTGATGTGGCATACAATAGATATTTATTTATTGCATAGTAGTCTATATACTTTATATAATATTTAATTTAGTTCCTATATTATCAATTATCTTTTAATTAAGTTCTCCAAAAATTACATCTTATATCCTTAATCTTTTTACATCTTTACACTTTGGTCTCCCAACTTTCAATTATCTTTCAGTTAAGTTCTCCAAAAATTGTATCTTAGGTCCTTCAACTTTATACATCTTCAAACATTGGTCTTCTAAATTCTTAATTTTAGTGGTCAAAATAAGTACAATTTTAGCTGTCAAAATAAGTACACTTTCAATTAAATTATTGACTTTACACTCAAATTTTCACAAAAACAAATAAAATAACATAATTAAAAAATAAATTATTTGATAGAACTCACAAATTATCACTTAGAGTTGACAAAAATATATTTCATTGACAACTCCAAGTGATAAGTGCGGGTTTTGTACTTATTTTGACCACTAAAAGTGGATATTTGTGAGTTTTGTCAAGTAGTTTTTTATTTAATTATGTTATTTTGTTCGTTTAGGTGAAAATTCGAATGTAAAGTCAAGAATTTAATTGAAAGCATACTTATTTTGACTACTAAAATTAAACTTATTTTGGCCATTAAAATCAAAGATTTGGGGAGACCAAAGTTTGAATATGTATAAAGTTGAAGGACCTAATATGTAATTTTTGGAGGACTTAATTGAAAGATAATTGAAAATTTAGGGACCAAAGTATAAATATGTAAAAGATTAAGGATCTAATAAACAATTTTTGGAGGACTTAATTGAAAGATAATTGAAAATGTAGTGACTAAAACAAATATTATATAAAGTATATGGACTACTATGCAATAAATAAATATCTATTGTATGCCACATCATCATACCACATCACCATTTCAAGTTAGAAATTTAAGAGAATGACCGTTTGTGAAAGAATATATAATTAGTGACCACCGCTGCAACTTTTGAACTTCAGTGATCGTTTTTAGATTTTAAGGTAACTTCAGTGACAGTTGGTGAAATTATATCTTATATATAATGGAATATTTAATTTAATTAATTAATTGCCCAATATTAAGTAATTAATAATCTCTGCACGGATGAGATTTCCAATTGTTCATTTGTTAAATAATTGTCCAACTTTAATTAATTAATTATTAGTATTCCAATACAATGTAAATAGTACCGTCGGTTCAGTTTCTCAATCTTCTGAATTTTCTATGATACTTGGTACAAATGAATAAAATTATAAATTGACATTTTCAATTAAAAAATACATATTTTCTAGAACAAGATAAATTCACTTTAATTATTAGTAATAACAAATTTAGATGCTACATTAATTATTCAATATAAGATTTAGAGTATGTAAATATTACTAATTGTCTACAAATAGAAAAACAATAAATTTGCAGAATATCATTAACGCAATCTGCATATTTACAATTTAGAAAATCAAATTTCAAATTATAATTTAAAAATTAGTTGGTTATTTAATGAGTCGCGCCAAAAATTAAGCCGGAAGCACTTTTTAAAAATTAGAAAATGATAATCAAGCATTTCCCTAAATTATATATTTTTTTCTACGTTAACTAATAAACAGTTAAAATTAGCTGCAATTTACAAAATATATATAAATACACAATCTAATAGTTAAATAGAGATAGGAAAACACATTCATTTGATTTAAACAAATGATAAGATTTAAACTGTTATTGTAACTGAAAAATCAATCAATCTAATAATATTTGCATCAATTATTAAAAAAAAACTTATATGTTCATACCCGAAAATTATTTTTCAAATTATAATAGAAAATTACTCAATAATTTTTAATAATATATTATTTATATTATATATTAAATAATATTAAAGTGTTTATATTATATTTTATAATAATGTTATTATTATTTATAATTACGCAGTGTTAGCAAAAGAATATAATTAAATCAAATGATAGAATTTTAATATTTTATAATGTTAATATTTATTTAATTTAATTAATTAATTATCCAACTTTATGTAATTAATAATTAGTATTTCAATATAAATAATCAGTATTCCAATATAATTTAATCAAGATGAGCTCTACAATGTTTCAATTTCCTATGATACTTGGTTAAAATGAATAATATTAAGAATTAATATTTTTTAAAAAAAATACACATCATCCAGGACAAGATAAATTCACTTCAAAACACAAAACAGGTGATGTTATTTGTTCCAATAACTTAATTTATACAAGAATTTAAATAAGTCATGTTTTAAAAAAAATGAAATATCAATGCACGATAACTATTGGCAATAATGCAATAGTTTTTCGAAAATGGACTTATTTTCCCCACAAATTTTTTATACTTCCTATAGTGAGTTTAAATAGGTTGCAGTTAAAAAATACATCAATACACGAAAAAACATATAATTGTATTTTATTATCAAAGCATCTACTATATTAATTAAAAATAATAAGTCGATTGCACTAATAAACTAGATATGATAATTTCAAAATTAAATTCATACGATTCAAAGACTGCCTCAATTCTAGCTCTTCAAAAGAGTTCTAGACAAATGATAGATCGACAACGTTAAATAATCAACGTTAAATTTTATTAATGTTTTATTGCGTAATAATGTTTTATTACATAAGTTTAAAACGTTAAATAATCAGATTCTAGCTCCTCGATTTTTTATTACATAATAATAATTATTATTGCTGTCTTTTAAATTAATTATAGTTGTCTATTTGTCTCGATTTACAGATTTAGAATTGAGTGACAAAGAAATAAAAAATTATACACTCGTAGAGATTGAAAAAATATTATAGAGTAGTGGAAAGAGTCCTCGAAACTTTCAAAAAATGCCATTTTCTGAGATCGTAAATGTTTCAATTCGAAGAAATAGACTTATAAAAGATAAATTGTGTTATGATAGAAACGCTATGGCTGAAGAATGGAAAAAAAAATTTGCTTCTAATCTCACAACTGAGCAAAAGAATGCTTATGAAACAATAATGCAGCTCGGATGAGATTCCCAATGATTCATTTATTAAGTAATTGCCTAACTTCAGTTAATTAATTATCAATATGCCAATTCAGTGTAAATAGTACCGCCAGTTCATCTTCAATTGTTTTAAATTTTCTATGATACTCGTTAAAATTGAATAAAATTATGAATTTACATTTTCAATTAAAAAATACACATCTTCCAGAACAAGATAAATTCATTTAAATTATTAGTAATAACAAATTTGAATGCTACATTAATTAATCAATATAAAATTTATAGTATGTAAATATTATAAATGTCTACAAATAGAAAAGCAATAAATTTTCATAATATCATTAATGCAATCTGCATCTTTACAATTTAGAAAATCAAATTTCAAATTATAATATACTTTGCGCAAAAAATTAATTAATTGTTTCATACGCTATGACTATCAATAAGAGTCAGTGTCAATCTTTCTCCCGCGTGAGATTATATTTGAAAAAATCAGTTTTTAGTCATGGACAACTTTATATTGCATTGTCTAGAGTTACAAATCGTATGAGATTGAATATGTTGATTTGTGATAGGGATGAATTGCCAACCAATTCAACCACAAATATGATTTTCAAATAGGCCTTTTGAAAATCTGGATTAATTATGTTGTTTTTTTCCAATACCAATGAGTAATCAAATGTTATTTATATAATACTTTTTTTATTTGAATGTAATAGATAAACAATATACTCTTAGAATATTTTAAAATCACTCATGAAAAACAAGTGTCGTGCTATACTAGTAATAATTACAAGTGAAACTGTATAATTCTGGTTTGTAATATCTTGTTTTGGTTGGCATTGATGCTAATACATTTGTTGTCTTGTATTGATACTAATATTTATAATTTAATTTGTTCGATATATGTTGTTTTTTTGTTTGCTAAATCGTAGTTTTAAACTAAATCAAGTGCTTTGGTTTGGTTTGGTTTCGGAAGTGAAATGATTTGGTTTGATTTAGAAAAATTCCAAACCACTTTTAACAAATTAAGTTAGTTAATAAAATTTTAATTTTTTTTTTAATAAAACATTTGATTATAACGATAAGGTCAGAATTAAATTACAAAAATATTAATGCCGTATATAGAAATTTGAAGCAATTTAATAAAAATTTAGACAATCATTCTTAAAAATTAATTGTACAAACATAATGAATATTCATAGTCAAGCTTATTATTGGAAAAATAAGTTGGGACCAACATGCAATTTTTCCTATATAAATGACCTTTTGAACTACGCTGCCTCACACTCTTCTCTTTCGCTACTGAAAATTTCAGCCATTCTCGAATTTCTAAAATCAGAAATGGAGTACGAAGGAATCCTACTGGGAATGGGAAATCCACTTTTGGATATTTCCGCTGTTGTGGATCAAGAATTCTTAGACAAGTAATTCCTCCTAATCTTTACACGTTAAACCGCACTTTTTTTTTCTTCTTTAATTTCACAGATCTATACATGTGGAAAGTTATGTATTTAATTAGCACCTGTGTAATATTGTTTTTGTGAATAGCTAGTGGTTTGAGTTCGATGTAAAGATCTCAGATTTGCTAGTTATAATTCTACAGATCAATGCGTTTGGAATACTCATTTTTGATCGAGCTGCAATAATTAGGCTCATATCCTGAAGCTAATTTGTTTTTATTCTTTATTTTTATTTACGACAGGTTTGATATTAAATTGAATGATGCAATTCTGGCGGAGGAAAAGCACTTGCCTATGTAAGTATATTCTCCCTCTTTTACCCTGACGGATGGTTTATATTATCTAGAGTAGTAATTAATTTTCTGGTGCAATATTTTCAGTATTTCAATGGTTTTTATTAATACTATACAGAGGTGTCCAATTCCCCTAACTAGGTAATGTTTGTCTAATGACAAATAAACTTTGTACGGCAATATTTGTTTTTTATTGTGTGATTGTGCCGTCAACACTGAGAACTCTTTTAAACATTTCGCTGGGACAGATGAATGTAGCTGCTCCCAAATATTTTGGGAATAAGGCTTACTTTTTTCTGTTAGCTCCTCGATCACCAAAAAAACAATCACTGTTGATTGTCCAGGTTGCTGACATGCAAAACATTTTTCTAGAAACACAACTTCACAGTGTTCTATGCTTGTTGGTTTGTATATTAAAGTCACATATCTCTGGAAGACTTAGGCAGAGATTTATGTATCTTGACAACTGATTCACAGTCATTCTTTGGTATACATTTTGTTTACATAAAGTTGTCATGAGCAACAAAACCAAAAATTTTGAATTCTACAAAATGTTGATAAAACAATTTATCATTTAGAGCACAGAATAATTCACCTTGGGAATGGATTTGTTGTATTTGTGAAAATTGTACAGTGATACATGACCCCTTTTCATTTAATTAGATAGGAACATGGTTACTTGGGAATGTCCGAATGGGTATGGTTACTTAGCAATTTAAATTGCTCAAATTTAGTTAGTCAAATTTGTTTTCTAGTTCTTTGATAGTTCAAGTAGACAATAAAATGTGCTTCTTGTTCTGTGTAATGTAGCAATCCAAATTTTGGTAATCTAATGATTATATGAGCTTAGAATTCATAAAGTGCCTGGCTGATACAGTAACTTAATAGTTTTTTGATCTTGGAACAAATAATAAGCCATTTTATGTTGAAGACACACCATAGTTAAAAATTCATCTTGATATTTCCCGCAGGAAGACCATGTTTCTATCAGATGCTTACCTTGTAAATCTTAACCTGAAATTTTGAGTTTTTTCTCTTCTCCCCTATAGTGAAACAGATCTTTTGCCTCCTTAGGGGCACTTTGCGCCAGTAGGGAGAGTGCCTTCTTTTTGTCCTTTTAGATCTTCAGTTAGGTGTTTTCAATTTTGATATTATTTGGTTCTATACGCAACAACTGAGTTAGGTATATTTACAGACAAAAACACTGGGTAAATGCATTGTTAGTTCAGTTACTCAGAAGATATGTTAAGAAACACTCAGCTAATAAGTTACAAGAAAGTGACAATATAAATAAAGAAGAAAAGTGTGTTATAGGAAGAGAAACAGTGTTTTATTTTTTTTCCTATAGAAAGATTATTTTCATAATTGTGTATGGCAATAATTTTGATGAATGGATTTCTCAGGTATGATGATTTGGCATCAAAGTACAACGTGGAGTACATTGCAGGAGGTAATTTTTTCGTAACTGAAAAATTGGATTCTTAATATTGGTCTAATCTCATTTTACACCAATGTACCACTGAGCATTACTGGTGATTTGTATAATTTGACACCACAGGAGCTACTCAAAATTCAATAAGAGTTGCTCAGGTAATCTGAAGTCATCTTTACGGCTCTTTCATGCTGCTAGCTTGTATAGAAGAATAAGTTTCATGTCGTCCTTTACAGTGGATGCTTCAAATTCCTGGTGCAACCAGTTATATGGGTTCCATCGGAAAGGACAAATATGGGGAGGAAATGAAGAAAAATGCAAAACAAGCTGGTGTTAATGTAAGTTCGTTGTTTCACTTATAGCTTTCTCATCCATTATTGTCACTGCTGACATAGGGCCATAATTTTCACTTGTCAAGGGAAAAAGTTGTCATGAGTTTCACAATCATTTTTGATATTTTACACTTCTTATACTCTCAACATTGTATTGTTCGTCGCTGTTCATCATTACAGCATTAGTGTCATTTTCATGTTTTTTCCCTTGATTTTTAGTTTATTCCAGATTTCCAGTTTCTCAATTGGTAAAATCCCATAATAGAAATGTATTCTCTCTCTTCCACGCGGTTGCATTAGGTTCATTACTATGAAGATGATTCTCCTACTGGTACTTGTGCTGTATGTGTGGTCGGTGGTGAAAGGTCAGTCTCCTACATTTATTTAAGATTTTATTTCCCTAGCCTGCCATGTGTTTGTGTTGGACCGTCCACTTGGTTTGTATTATCTTATCTTCTAATTCACTAAATTGGATTTTCTGATATTTCCTAGTTCCAACCATGATAAAAATTATACCACGATATTCTAGATGTCATTTAACCTTTTTTTAACGGATGTGAGTGGTAATCTAAAATGAAAAAAAGAAAAGAAAAGAAAAGTGATCGTTTAGATGGTGTATTTGTGATCATACTAAAGTTACTAGTCCTTTTACTTTTAAGATTGATGACTTGTTCTTGCCTGTTGCTTCTCATTTCTGCTTGGTTCATTGGGACAGCCCTTTTCTTTTCCGTTCCCCCCTGTTTATAACTGTAAAATTTATATCTCAATTTCTGAAACTAGGATACTGTTATCAGCAAATAAAAGTGATTGACTTGACAAACTATTTCGTTAAAAGGTAACAAGCTGTTAGAAAATTACAGTATGGAGCTACATCTATGATTAGTGCCGCATTCTGCAATTAAACTACAACAGTGTGGTGGCTGTCCAGGTTTTAAGCTAATAAGTTGGATTTTTCAGCCATCAATGACTTAATGTGCACTTGGCATGAACTTCTACTTGCTGGAAGTGCATTTGCTGAAGAAACAGGTGTGTGGCTAGCTAATATGGATGTACCTTGACACAAGTCCATCTTTGGAAAGCCCCATTTGATGGTGGCTTCTGACTTTCACTTCTTATGGAGCAGTTATAAAACTCTGGTTCTGGTACACATGAACCATAAAGTGTTATTTGAAGTTACATTGGGTAGCCCATGTTGTAAAGTACATCTCAAATATGGAATTTTATACAAGAAGTTATGCTAATAAAAAAATGAACTCGTAGAAATATCGGGCATAAAAGGAATGCCTGATTACCTGCATAATTAACTTCCATAATTCATATTTTGTGCATCAGCTCTCTTTCTAGTTTAAAATGACACACGGGCACTTGCTTTTCAGCATTTGTACATGGCACATGTGGACATTCTTATGTAACTTCGTAGCTAAGCCATGTGAAGTTTAGTTTTTTCTTTTGCTGCTGCTGATGAAGCAACTAGTTCTTTTTTATGCAAATTCTTTTAGAATGTTTTTAAATTTGTTTGGCGCCTTTGTACTCTGATATGAACCCAAGGAAATAAAGTTCAAAGGTATTTTTTTATGTTCATTTTTTACTGGACTAACGATATCATGGGTTAATATGTTGCAGATCACTTGTTGCCAATTTGTCGGCTGCAAATTGCTACAAACCCGATCATTTGAAGAGACCAGAAAATTGGGCTTTGGGTAGTTAGCTTGATTTTGGTTACTGTTTGTTTGGTATTATGCATTCTATGAAGCAGACTTTCATCTACATTTTGACAGTTGAAAAGGCCAAGTACTTCTACATTGCCGGATTCTTTCTAACAGTTTCCCCAGAATCTATAATGCTTGTTGCAGAGCATGCAGCTGCTAAAAACAAGGTATAAAACAAGACCAAAATTTTGTTGTGCAATTTGTTGCTGAACAGCTTTTTTCTGATGGATCTGTTTCTACCTCTAAAATATTTCATGTATTTGCAGATTTTCACAATGAACCTTTCTGCTCCATTCATCTGTGAGTTCTTCAAGGATGTCCAAGACAAAGTGTTTCCGTAATGCCAATGTCTTATTCTATTGATTAACTATTTGAATGGGTTGTCAATAAATTGATTGAGCGATTGCTACTATTTGGGTTCAGGTATATTGACTTCGTTTTTGGAAATGAAACAGAGGCAAGAACTTTCTCCAAAGTTCATGGCTGGGAGGTAATGGCTTCTTTGCACGAGATTTACTGACATCTTTTTTTCCTAATATAATTAACTGTAGTTTTTCATGAACAGACTGAAAATGTTGAAGAAATAACATTGAAAATTTCCCAATTGCCAAAGGCTTCTGGAACACACAAAAGAATTACTGTCATCACTCAGGGAGTAGATCCAGTTGTTGTCGCAGAAGATGGGAAGGTGAAGTTGTTTCCTGTAATTCTGTTGCCAAAAGAAAAACTTGTTGACACCAATGGCGCAGGTGCGTGACTTTTCCTTTATTCATAATGTTAAAAAGCCATCGAATACCAACTCGAGGCATGTTTCAAACAATGTTTATAGTTAATGAAAACTCGGAGTTTGTTGAAGGCTGTGTACCATAATATAACACCCTCCTTAATCACCGACGGTAGGGAGGTTTTCTCCACCAGGGGCAAAAAAAGTAGTATGCATGTCACTACATCTTCATCTTCTCAAACTAAAACCCATATCTCTCTCTCTCTCAATTTTTCCATATTCTTCTAAAAAACCTCCCCTCAAACAAATCTCTCTCTCTCTCTCTCTCTCTCTCTCAATCTTCAACAGATTCTTCTCAATCCATCGATCCATTAAAATCCTCTACTACGGTCAGATCCCAAAGAAAAGCAGTATGCTAGTTATTATTCTTACAGCAAATCAATCCTAAATAATGACTCAAATCTAGGATGTGTATCATTATTTGACGTCTCCTTAATTATTACTCCTAAAGCGAATCAATTTTGAAGAATGACTCAAATCTAACTTCTTTCTAGTTAGCTACTCCCATCTCATTGTGCTCACAATCTTGTACCAGATCGAAGCATATGATTTGAAAACTTTGCATTTACATATGTTGCAGGGGACGCTTTTGTCGGAGGATTTCTGTCTCAATTGGTTCAAGAGAAACCTATTGAAGAATGTGTAAGAGCAGGTAGTTATGCTGCAAATGTCATTATCCAGAGGTCAGGATGCACATATCCAGAGAAGCCTGATTTTAAATGAAGCATTAATTCTATTCTAAATCCAGTGTCAAATTTTGGTTATAGATAAACTAATAAAAAATATAATTTTGATGGTTGAGAAACTCATGGTTGGTGGTTTGTATTTGTATTTTGCATATGGCTCATCATCAGAGTGCCTGCACGGCTTCAATTCTTTCTTGTAAGGGAATTTGTTGAATGTCAACCAAAGATTCACATAGTTATTGAAAGTACTTTATTATTGACATTGTAAAGATCATTAGTATTTCCATTTTCAGGCCTTGGCATTTGGTCATATTATTGATGTTGGACTGTAACCTCCTCTCCTAGTCGGATTCAAATCCACTCTTTGTAACAAATTGATTTTACGCCAGGTGGCTCGGGTATTGCCTAATGGTTTGATTGGTAAGGTGGAATGTACATAACTGGACAGTATTTAAAAAAAGAACCCTAAATTTTTGTACTGTTCAAAACTCTAGTTTGTCTCCAACAAACTAGTCTCATGGTATAAAGTGGAATGTACAATAAATGCAGTTTGTCACATTTTGGAGATGCTATGTTCCCGAGTCTTGCGGATTAGTCGAAATATGCTTACTCTATCAATTAGATCGGCATAGAGTACAATTGAAGAAATTTCTAGAAGCTAAAAACAGTGGCATAGCAGGGGTGGGGCAGGATTACGAGAGAGATTAGTGTGGAAATTATCAACAAATTATTGTAAATCAAACTAATAATTGTTGGTTGTGGACTTGTAGGTTGATCCAACCAATTGAGTTAGTAGGTTTGTACATTGTCAAATTATTGAAATCATCAGAAAGGAAAAGAGAAATGGACTTGACAGGAATGCAAATGTGACAATTTTGTGGTTATACTTAGGCTGTGTTTGATTGCAAGTGAAAAATTTGGATGGAAAAAAAATATTTTCCATAGAAATGAATTACCAAGAAATTATGGGTTGGAAAAGGTTAACAAATTTTCCATGGAAAATAAATTCTCCTATTCCACAAAGAAAATATTTTCCTTGAAAACAAGGAAAATATGGTCAAAAATGGGAAACTTTGAAAAAAAATTCTATGGAAAAAAAAGAAGTTGCAATCAAACAAAACAAGGAAAATAGGTGGGAAAATGCCTTTTCCATGGAAAATTTTTGACAATCAAACAAACAAGTTGGAAAATAGGAGGAAAAAAGACATTTTCCATGGAAAATAAATGCCAATCAAACACACCCTTAGTACGATTTGGTTTAGCTTAAAAGATTGATAAAAAGTTGAAGTTAAAGTCAACAATTAATTTTAACTATACAACATATGAAATTTACAACTTTTATCATATTTTTAATCATATATTCAATTAATTTTTATCAAAATCTGCTAATTTTTTTATCAAAATTTTGTCAAACAGACCTTATATTATCGGAGAAGATGGGTAGGGGAAAAGTTGTCAACAAAAGAGCAGGGAGTGATTTGAGAGAGATGGAGCCAGGAGGCTTCTGATCTTGCAGTAAATGAGTATTCTCTATTGGAGAGAGATTTTGTTAGAGGGCGGGCGAGTGTGGAGGGTTGGCAAAGGTAAGATTGTGGATTACAAGGATAGTGGTCTTTAAGAACAAAAAGTATTATGACAAAATAAATTTATCGAAAATAAAAGTTAATTTGTCGACTTCTCGCTATCAAGCCCCCATTTGAGGAGGCGTGTCAAGCAATCATGTTAGAAGACGTAAATAATTTATGTTTGGAAGTGTGTATTTACTTTCTTAAAAATAATATTTTCGGAAAAATACTAAAACAAGTTAATTTTAGATACAATTAATCTCAAGACGATTATGAGATTCAAAAAAGAAGTTATAATTATATATAAATAAATAGCCACCATTAATGGACACATCCGTTAAATATAAGTGTCACAATTTTTAATTCTAACTTTAGTAGCCATGCATGTGACAAACTACTTACACAAGATATATTTCAATTGCACATGGGACTTTGTTACCATTTACGTATATTACATTCTAATCCAACGTTCAAAAAGTCAAAACAAAATGTGAGTTTGGGAGCCACCACATGAAGATGTTTACAAGATTAACGTGGACGGCAGCTGGCGGTGCAACCGTGCAAGGTGGGGGCAGAAATGGTGTCATCAAGGTTACTTTCTAGCCATTGAGATGCTTGCTGTCAAATGGCTCTTTAGATTGGTTCTTTGCTCAGGCTTTTGCACTTAAAAGAAATACTGCATTCTGTGGCTAGTTTCAATTTGTTAAGAGATTTGGAGGACATGATAATTGTTGGCCTAAGAAAGCCAATCCGATATACGTTCAAACACATGCACCTCTCGACTACTTCTCTCGGTCGCGCCATCCAAACTTTGACTAATTTGTAATGTTTGATGCATTTGCAGAATGACTCAAACAGCTTTCTATTGCAGCTGAGTAATGAATTCATATTACAACATGACATAGTGCACAGCAGGTTAACTGTATAATGACTATCATCTTAGGTCGTACAATACTACTACTCAATCATGTCTATTACTGCATAACAAACATCTAAATAGTGGATGAAGGGTCATAGGTAGAGCGGAATGGGTCGATCTGGTGGGCATTTGGCACACTGCACAATGCTGAGGAAGATATTCTCGTCGCACGGAATCCGGAGTTTTGAATCAGCAGTGAAATCATACACTTCCTGGGCTTGATCCAGCAATGTCTTGAAGAGTGGATGTTCAAGTAAGGTAATTTTGATTACAAACCTCTTGTGATATTCTCCTACATAGACTACTAAATGACCCTTTGGGACATCATTTGGAATTATTTTCTCTTCATGAATTGAGGGCCATAAACACCACTTGAAACACTTGTCACAGGCTGCACAATCCAGGAATCTGTGACCCATTTTTTGCCACTTTTTGATGCATATTTTGAAACATTTCCCTTTCAAAATCTTCATCTTTTTATATGTGTATGTATGTGGAAGTTAGTGAGGAAGAATTTTGGGAGTTGGAGGTGGTATGCATGTCAGGAATGGTTTATATATAATAGGGGAAAGAGCCAATATATTTTGAATATATGGTTTGTACTAGCTCGTCTCCATCACGTGCAAATTGTTATAGATTAGGGTAAATTATTTTCACAATTTTTTTTTAGTTTTGCAACAATATTCATCTCCATTAAATTTTATTTGCATATATCGTCTCCATTCTTTCATTAATTCGCATAGATGGTCTCTAAATAATTTTTTGACGATTTTGCTCTTAGCTTAAATAAATTAAAATAGCAAAAAATGGAAAACTTAATGAAAAAAGTACAGTTGGGTTATCTAAATTTTTCGAAAGTACAAAATAGTCTCTTTACATTCTATTATTTAAAACAATTAAAAAAAAAAACAAACTTCATCTTATTCCCCACCCCCACCCTTGTGACCAAATCAAGTATAGAATGTAAAGAGAACGTTTTGCTATTTTGAAAAAGTTAGAGACCATAACTGTAATTTTTTCATTAAGTTTTATATTTTTTGCTATTTTAATTTATTTAAGGACAAAATCGTCAAAAATTTAATTTGGGGACCAACTGTGCAAATTAATGAAAGGATGTGGTTAAATAATTGCTAATAAAATTGATTGTGGACGATATTATTACGAAAGATGAAAGAATGTAGACTGTGAATAGATTAATGACTTAATCCTTAACTTTGAGAGCAACATTAAAGAAACAGAACCGCAAGTAATCTCAATGTAAAGATTATGTTCACTTACCGCAACATATTTTCACGAAGAGATTAGAATTATTTTCTCACACCTCTCTTACGATTGTCATAAGAAAACGACTCCACTTAAAATTTGCGCTTGAAAGAAGTAAACAACATTACTTCTTTCTTTTTTTTTTAATCCTCTACACATTCCAATTATTGGCCTAATTCATTATTTTATAATTAAGTGCATGACAAGGTCACAATTTTTTAAATAGATGATAGTGATACTTCAATTCATGATTTTTCTCTATTCTCTTACATTATTATTAAATCACATTGTTTAAAATTTAAAAAAATTAGAAAAAAAAAATGAATTTATTTATTCAAATTTTATTTTGGACATAGGTAACACAATGTGCAACTAATTTGAAGGAAGTTAAAGTGTGAGTTTGACATTAAAAGTGCAGTAAATGAGTGCATGTTGTTGGGAACATTTCTCTCCATTTTAGTATTTAATCTGTATACGAAAATGTACGAACACACACACACACACACACATATAATATTGTGATCTTTCGAAGTTGTCAAAACTTGACCCCATCAATGGAGATTTGAGTAGATAAGATATGAAAGAGGGATGGGAGAGATAAGCTTCTTGGGCAAAGTGCAACACCCACTTATCAAATCTTAACACATTACTTGTAGATATTGTAAAATATAGTTCTCTCTTTCCACATCTCTATCTAGACGAGAACTTTAGATGTGCGAAGATTTTTTTTTTAAAAAAAAAAAGGTTAAAAATGTAACGGTAAGTAAATCATTTTAAATTGTGTGTTATTTACTTACTTTCGATTTTGTGTTATGTGTTAGTCTTCTAAATAGTAAATAATGAGACGTTTAGTTGCCATGAGCTAAATTTTTTCTTCTACTCGATCATGTTCAACTTGATTGAAGAAGAGTATCCTATGGATAATTATGCAAGTTTAGTTTAGTTGAAATTGATAATGAGGCAACTACCACAATTAATGAATTAAAATGAGGTAATTGGTCTCAAAAGTCAAAAGTGAATCGTGGATATCATTATTCCTAATTAATAATTATTCTTGGAGTTGGACATTAGTATTATTCAATTAATTTAGATTTTAAAATTGTAATTTATGGGTAAGTTATCATCTTGATAAGTACACAAAGTTTGTACTGCCCGTACTACAATGCTACACAACTTTATAGATTAAATGAATAATTCGAATTATCGAAAATAATTAATAATGCGAAATAAGAAAAACAAAAATAAGATGCTTTCCTCTCAATGCAAGAACTACTACACTTGGTGCCGCAATAGAATTAAACTATATCAAAAACGAGATTTACAATGTGTTTTGGACTCGCGTCTCCCTGTTTTCTCTTTATCATGACACAAAGAATAGAACTCATCCTAATACTCATTATATAAGAGGAAAATATTAAAACGACTCAATACATGTAAGAATTTTTCGAAGTAACTCTATAACACTAGAAAGTTTTTGTCTTGGGACTGCCATTCCCAAACCCTGCACCAAGG
Organism: Forsythia viridissima; assembly: GCA_030279155.1. NCBI lineage: Eukaryota > Viridiplantae > Streptophyta > Magnoliopsida > Lamiales > Oleaceae > Forsythia > Forsythia viridissima. The sequence goes on from CM059042.1 coordinate 14,922,503, forward strand.
GGACTACTGCCTCCTGAACCCGTCAACCTTACTGCGAAGGTCAATATGTGAGTGATGAAAAAAGTGTCCGGCACCTACAGGCATGGATAATTTTTTGAAGCTGACACATGATATAGAACACAAATTGAATAGCTGTCTTAATTAAGGAATCTACTATTTGTTTGAAGAAGGATATCGACAGACAGAGAGAGGATTGAACAGTAGTAGTAGGGAATGTAGAGCACATGAGGGTAGGGCCATGGAGCTCACGGGGGAGAGAAACAAGCATGCATGTTGGTGACACCTTGACACCATTAATGTACATCTCTCCTACTCACACCTCAATACATTGATACCTCAACATTAACACAGAGATATACAACTACAAAGCAACCAAAAAATTTGACCGGGATCTCGATAAATTTGAAGTAGATTATATGAATAGTTTTGTATTTTAATATTTGTTTGTCACTAATTAGTCCAAAACAACTAGAAAATTAAAGTTGCAACAGGGTTATTAATTTTGATTTATCTATATTCTAATTGATTTTGTTTTTATTTTAAAAAAAATAAATAACACGTAGACTGTGCAGTAGTCTCGTTTTGGAAAAATAAATTTTGAAGTGTAATTTTTTTTTTGAAATAGTAATTTTTCTTAAAAAAAATCTTGACTCACTCTGATAGCAATGATTTAATTGGAGTGGACAAATTTACTTCCCACGTGTATCTATCCATCTTTTTGTTATATATAATAGCTGGCACCTGGACATAATTAATTTCCTTCAACTAATTATAAATTCCTCCCAGTATCCATTTATTCCCCCAATATGGGCTGAGATGAGGGATCCATTTTGCAACTTACATATAATATAAATATACCAACCCTAATTTTAAGTTAAAAAGAGAACAAGTCAGGAAATTTCCACCCTTGCTTCATTTGGGGTGGCAAGATCCAAATGTTTAAATCTCAATATATAGTATGTGTTATTTTTAATGACACAACCTGTTCGCTCGGGAACGGTACTAGTGTCTAGTGAGGACCAAAAAAAGTTTAAATAGTAGACTTCCATCTAAAAAAATAGATTCACCTCTGCTAAAGAGTCAAACACAGCACAAACCACTTTCCCGAGCAAACTGACATACCTTTACACCACTGTAGGGGCTATACAGCCTATACTTGTTCTGGGCTTGTCTCTCCTTGGACCCGCCTCCCTCCAGGCACAGTCAATTTATCCCATCAAATCATCAACAAATTGCCAACTGTCGCACCAAATTATGCGACTCTTGTGGAGCCCCGGATGCCCCCAATTGACTTTAGTGCTTTTTTGGTAAATTTCTTATAAACAGTTTATCTTATAGAGAGTATAGATAAAAATATATATAAAAATTATGAATCTTGCAAAATGTGTAAATAAAAATAATATTTAATTAACTTAAAAAGTTGATTAAAATAATCTGACCCTATTAAAGATAATTTACTTGTATCCGACTTGGTTAGACAACAATTAGAATTCAGATTTGTTCTGCTTCAAACGAATAAGTGAAGTAAATATACGCATCTCTATCGAATTGTGTTAAAATCAATTCATACTGGAAAACAAAAGAAAATCGAAAGATTAAAAGCATGCTCATATTTCAAGTGACAATCAGTTCAAAATATTTGAAAACCCACAATCCTGTGCAATGTTTTATACAAGAACAGACGCATAATACCAGGGAAAATTATGGAACACCACAAATTGAGCACTGTGCGCGCGCTAAGATTGCTTGTTATTCTAACAAAAGTATCAGCTGCCATTTATGCTTCGGAGAATTCTTCTGTAGTCGCTCAATGTTATATCTGCACTTCTGTCGGGGGGAACATGGTGAATAATCTTGGGTTTACGACCATTTGGATAAGGATAAATGGTGGCCAGTTCACAAACGCGGCGTAGTATAGGCTTTGGCAAAGGGCGCCAGGCCAGATTCCGTTTCTTCTCCCCCTGAATAAATGTGGACATGTCAAAGGTCACGAGTTCCTTCATGATCTTTGGCATGAAAGCAGTTATCCAATACTCAACAGTACACATATAGGATTAAGTATTGGCTATGATATTAAAAGCAGACTCTAAACACGAAGAATCAGACCATAATTAAAAATATACCTTAAAGAAATGGAAAAAATTGTAGATGACTAACCTGTCTAGTTCCTTGTTCCTGAATGCCGCTTGCTTTCAAAAGATTTCGCCATTTGTCCTGCATAAATTTGCCATCAGAGATCAGTAAGCTATAACAGGATCACCAACATATTAAGATCTGTTCAACACTAATATTAAATAAATAAACGAGTCCATTCTCTAAGAGCTTAAGCTTTTAGATGAAGTGATTCAACATGGTAGTAGATCACACAAACGTCATTTGTTCAATTTTCATCGCCATCCATTCATGAAAATGGTGCATGCGTCAGTCAGGACTTTGATGAAAACTAAATCGGCCTGCCCGTTATCACTCTTATACGTGCCCTGGAGAACTCTTGGAAGGACTGAGATACATCCTATTAATGGGACGCTGAATCGGCATCACTTTCGTCGGGAAAGACAAGACGCACAGCACAACGGGGTCAGTTGGACAAAAGCGAAATTGAGCCGCCAATGGGAGCAGAAAGGAGGTTCTAGAACTGGGGAGCGGGATGAAGACTAAGTTTTAATAAATAAATGTGACCCTTATCTAACATTTTAAGCTCTTAGATGAAGTGGTTCAAAAAAGATCAAACCAAGCATCAAGAAACTCACCTCAAGTTCATTTGTTGTAAAGTAGAAATAAAGAAATGCTTACCTTAAGATCAACAGAAGTACGATGTGGAGAAGTCGAGAACAAAAGCTTCTTTATACGACTCCATCTTCCAACCCCATATTGGGAAACCCCGTCAATCAATTTCCTAACCTCTGATATAGTCCACAATCTATGATGCTTCCTCCGACTGCTAACTTCAGGTTGTCTCACTGCTGTAACACGATCATCCCTTTTTCTTTGACTCGCTGATGAGTCACAATCATCGCTCTTCTTTTGACTCGCTGCTGTGACACAGTCATCCCTTTTCTTTTGACTAGCTGCTGAGACACGGTCATCCCTTTTCTTCTGACTCACTGCTGTGACACTGTCATCCCGTTTCTTTTGACTCACTGGTGTAACATGATCTTCCCTTTTCCTCTGACTCACTGATGTAACACAGTCATCCCGTTTCTTTTGACTCACTGCTGTAACACGATCGTCCCTTTTCTTCTGACTCACTGCCGTGATGCAGTCATCTCCTTTCTTTTGATTCACCGCTGTGACTGAGTCATCGTGTTTCTTTCCACAAGCTGCAATAACATAGCTACACCTTTTCTTTTGACTCACTGCAGCTACCCAGATATCTTCCGACTCACCCACCGAATTCTCATTATCAGAACTGAGTACCTGTTCATATAAAGCACCATCTTCACTATATTGAGTATCATAAATACAGGAATAATTCATTTAACCAAAGACTAGTAGAAAATGAGTTTTGCAACAGATAGCTCAAGAATATTTTGAACAAAGAAAACATATAAACCCCCATTTTCCTTCCCTCCTGACAGTGGTCTTGTTCATTTTTTCCTCTTCCTCTATTTGGAGCAAATGAAGGGATGAATTATGCAATTGTACCCGTTCGTTCATAGTAATAAATTAGTAAGAAATAGGAAGGGATAGCTAAATAAAGTAGACCTGGCATTTCAAAACCAGTTTGAATTGAGTCCTTTCTAGTTCTTACCCAATGAACATTCAACATTGGGTAATCTATAATACAAAATAATCTTAAATTTTATTGTAGTTGTTTCATGTTCCTTAATATTTTTGGATCATAATAGTGTCAACCTAGAAAATCATGTTGTCCAAAAAACAGTGATTGTATTAGTCTGTTACATACTTAAATTAATTACTAATAAAGTAGGACTTGGAATGTAATGCGTAACGTTAGAGTGGATTGGACAAAATGCAAAAACGCTACAAAATAAATATTAAAAAAAAAAAAAAAAACCTATCGAGTCAAAAATAAGGTTTACAAGATGGTTATTAGACCAGCTATGGTTTATTATTTATGATATTGGGCATTATCGTTGAAGGACATGTCCATAAGATAAATGTAATAGAAATGAAGATGTTTTGACATGTGGTCATACTAAAATTGAGAAAATAAATGAGAATGCAAGCCAGCCAACAAATGGAGGTGACACCTATTATAGTAGATAAATTAAGGTAACATGATTTAGTTGGTTGGTGGGCCGTGTCATTTGTTGACCTAAAGAAATTTCTATACGCAAGAGTGATAGGTAGACCAAAATTGAAATGGTTATGTGTGGCTACAAAAGGTTTGATTTGATTGGACTTTTCGATAGATCTAGCGATAATTGAAAATAATCAAGCAAATGAATAGAGAAGAAAGCAGTGAAAACAATCTACAAGAGGTATACTAGTCCTTGGGCATGTCAGACATTGAAATAGAGGAGAAAGCAGCTTACCATAAAGTTTGCAGAAAAAATAAGTATTCATGTTAAAGTAACAAGGTGATCATGTTTAGCTTCAAACTTACCATATTAGATGAATGGCTCTTTTGACATTCTTTATGCACTAAAGAACCAAAGGGAACTTGAATAGCAATGACGGAAGACTCCTCAGGGGAAATTCTCGTTCTCGATTCGATATGACACTTCTTGCGAATTTTAACTACTGGAGACTTAGCATTAGGGGCGGAAATAGAAACTTCTTGTCTTTTCTTAGAATGTCTAGAGATAGGCTCTGCTAATTCATCAATGTACCTCCGTGTAGGCTTACGGGATCTCTTTTGCGTAGTAAGGGTATCAGTGTTGGCTGGGGTGGAGATCTTTGCCAATTCATCCTGGCCATTAAAACTGTTACTCTCAACTGTTTTACCCATCAGTCCAAATTCCTTGTTTTTCTGAATCTTTGAACTACTGAACAACTCCCCGGATGTAAAATCAGAAGGGAAAAGGCTTCCACCATCCTCATCAGATGATATGCCTCGAGGAGAATGGCTTGATACATTTTGCAACTTGCTTATATTTTGTAAAGTAGATGACGTAGGAAATTTCAAATGCTTCTCCTCAATCAACGTTTCACACTCTTGGCGGATACAAACGTCACTTAATTCAGAATTGCACAAGTTAACCCGGTCATTCTGGCATTCTGGCACATCAGTAATTGCTAATAAATCTGATTTCCAGGGAGTGTTAACATCAGAACTTGACCCCGGAATCGGACTTTCTGACAATGAGATATGCAAGCCTTCACTCAAACCATAATCCAAATTGGTAATACTTTGAGCAAATTCAATACCTATACCCAATTGAACATATTTTGTTTGGTGGTTATCTCAATTGATAACTATAAATATTTATCAGAATAACAGTTGAATATCAAGGAAAAGAATGTCCACCTGAAAAGTAATCTTCACCCATGCTACAGAAATCATTTGGCAATTGAAAATATCCAGCTTCAACTTCACTTGGCATTACATCAAGTACCTACATGTGAACCATCCCACTGAGAAAGATTATACAATTTAGCAAAAGACATACACAAAATTCAACAAAAACTTGTCAAAGCAATCATTTGGTCTTCTAACTATTATCACTTGAAAGTAACATGTCTTTCGGCAAATAATGGTGTTAATGTCCCAAAATGGTATTCCAAAGGACAAGAATAATTGGAATATACCACATTGAGTTTGATTATGAACATTAAATGAAGCATTCGGTTACAATCTTGTCCGTAGCTTTTTTTCTTGTGTGTGTGAGAGAGAGAAAGAAAAAGAGAAGTGTTTCAGCAAGATTAGTGAGAAAGGTTAACAAGTATTAACAAAAGACACATTGACTGACATTCCATGAATGAAAAACACAATTTTCACGGTTATATTTAATGATCAGTTATGGTTGTTAACCTTGCAACATGAAAAAAAATTATAACATTACATAAAATTAAACTCGATGATCACATTTAACAGGGACTATACTCAACAGTTTGTTTTTTTTTTTTTGGGGGGGGGGGCGGGCGGGTTGAAGGAATAGTTATGACCTACTTCTTGCTTCAGAACATCTCCCCCTTCCTCAGCAACACCATAATTTGGTCCAACTGCACAAAGTTCAATGAGGTGTCAGGTGGCAGCCCAGTAAATACTCAAACATTTAGGATATTCAAGGACCAGAGTAAATGCACAACGTCCAAAGAAAATTAAAAAAATTGAGTTGGAACATAAATCAATAATTATATGTTAACCAAAAAAAAATAAAAAATAAAAAATAAAAAAGAAGGAAGCGGTGAACTTTGTATCGATTATCGCCAAATTCCTTCACATTACAAATAAGACAAGTTGTTAACTATTGAAATCGTAATACAGAATTCAGAGTCACTATGAATGCTTCCTCAGTGGTGTATAACGAACACTCAGATAAATGAACTATTTTTGTTCCTGTAAATGTTCCTAACTAAAGTAGAAACACTTCCTAAAAGTTACGTGCTGGTTGACAGTGTTTATCAGGGGAAAATGCATTTGTTGGAATGAAAAATGCTACATTCTTCCAAATTGAATGTCAAAGTTAATTTGGCAATGTTATGTAGGTAAGAGTAGAGTAAATTTTATATAATAATCCAATTTTGTCCTTTGAAGTCTGAAATAGAGAGATTCTTGGGGCCATGTATTATTTTGAGTATGTCAAAAGTACTAAAGCAATACTATCTTGATAAGGACAACTGGGGGAATAATAAATGAAGAAGACCATATCATTACCAACTAATAAATTTTTATATCCCTCCTATTACTAACTACCAATTAAGGAGAAAAATGTATTCACTTGTTTATTTGGTTTAGAGAGGAGGGGAGGAGTTATGTTTCAGGTTTAGGCTATACCAAAACTGCAGGAAACCTCTTCCATTTTCATGGCATTCTCAGGAATCTTTTCATTAAAACATAAGACACTATCCATTGAAACGTGCTCATCTTGGGGTTCTACAAGCAAACGTTGAACTTCAGTTGTCCCGTCATCCAATGTCAGAGGTCCATCTTCCATGACACCTGAAAAATAGTATTGATAGCTCAAGAAAATGTCCCATATAAGTTCCATTGGTAAGAAAACAGAATATTCTATTTACGATCAATTAACTGGATACAGCTAAATTTATACCACAAAACAAAAAGTGAACAAAATAAACAGCAAAAAAAGTACAAATGTGGTAATAGAGGAGAAAGTTCTCTCTCTTCTGCATATATGCCCTGAGATACAGCTAAATTTTCAGTTTATCAAGTCCATTCTGCTTCATATTGAACCAAAAAGGTTCAACAAAGACATGTTTCACTGTCGAAGATAAATTCACTGAGATAAAGCTTTAGCAACTCGGAATTTAAGTCCACTCAACTTTGTGGCTGAAAAAAGGAAAAGAGTAGTAAAAAATTCCTAGCGAAAGTTTCTTCTACCTAAAGAAACAAAAATATTTTATATTTATCCTAAAAGCTCAAGCTACTTCAGCGCCACAAAACCAAACAGCTTAGTTGGCATTGACTCCATAAAGAACAAATTGAATTTAGATTAAAAAAACCCTCTGTTGATTTAGCGGCTGTAATAAGAAAAGTATTAAAATTATGTAGTCCAAGTTCTTGCCAACTTCATCGAATCTCTGACACAGGCTTAATCTACGCTCACAGTGGTCCTCTATCACTAAACTCACACACACACACACACACACACACACACACACACACACACACACTCTCTCTCTCTCTCTCTCTCTCTCTCTCTCTCTCTCTCTCTCTCAATCCAACATACACACTTAAAACCATGAACCGCCATAGCTGTCTCCCTCCCCCTGTTTCTCGAAGTCTCAATCTTAACAAAGACAAACCTAAACGCTACCTGTGGAGCATACGGTCCTTTTCTTTAATGCGTGCTCAATTTAGACAGCCTGCAAACAATAATTGCCAAAGAAAATTGAACTTTGGGTCATCACTTATCAAGTAAGCTACGGAGGAACTGATAACTTTTGGACAAATCCAATGTTAGTTGCAGAATCATGATTTTCAAGATAACTTCCAATGTTTGTGTGCAGTATTCTAAACAGGGGAATCTATTCAGAATTAAAATTGTGTCCACGTTTCCATAATGGATTTTTAAGGCAAGGAGAACTTCCATGCACACAGTTGATTTCTTGCATTTACCAGCAAGAAAGTTTTTTATAGATTCTAGCTTTAGAAATTGGATTTAAGATAGGTTCCTAAGGAGAGTAGCTGTCTCAATTGCAAAGCGTGTGAATGATAACCAAACTCAAAGGGTTTCTCTAATTAATGACTATTAAATTCAGTTAATGGTATTTAATGTCACCGTGATTAATCCTTAACTCTATTAGTGAAAGCTTCAATACTTGGGTTCCCGTTCTTATTTCTTAAGTATTTTTCTGACATTTGTAACTTTAGAAGGTTTTCAGATTAAAAAAAAAAAAAATTGAATGATTTTTTGGAAATTTCCCGTCTATCCTCTGCACCATCGCGTTACAATCACGTCATTGAGTTTTTACGAGAGTACAATTAATTAAGATGTAAAATTCAGCTGATGTTTTCGAATTAATGCATTAATAGACTCGGGTGATAACAAATTGACATCCTTCAGGCCATAGAAATGTGTATTTACTATGCTCCAGCAATGATCTTTATATAGTTGCCAATAAACAGTCTTTCAAAACGCCAGGGTAATATCTCCTGGTTTGGAGTCTGTTGCGCACGATTATTGATTGAACTTGTCTACCAAACATATAAAAGTAGAATCTACAAGTCACAATAAGTACCCTTCTTTTGCAAGGAGAATTTATGGGTGAGCTTATTTTCAATGTCACTCAACGAGAAGAAAAGACAAACTGATATTATGAACCCATAATAATACATAACAAGATATGAGATTTGATCACTTAAAACTAGAATCTTTACTCATAAAAACATGTATGCATATTAACCATCAAGTATCAGATTCTCCATTAGCAGCTATTCAAGTATGGAAATGTGTAATTAATTTCGTCGGTAACATTTAGCAGCGCCAAAGGACGACTAAACTAGTGCAGTTCAAGTATTAATTCCATAATTCGTGAATATTTAAACTACTACATCTCATGAATTTTTAACAGAAGAAATCATTTCAACCCAGATATCATGTATTTTTCACACATTTTTCTCTCGAATTCTTTTTCCTTTTTTTTCCTAGCATGTATTTAAATTCAATCATCAAATTCCAATATCTATTTTCTAAAATAACAATACTCAGTCAATTCGTAATTTGTAAAGGTCTCTGATCTCACATTGATTATCTTAAATACCCGACATTAACATGGAAAAATATACATCAAATAGCTTACCATCCTTAAAATCCCCAAGCCCCCCGAAAGAAAAAAACACAGAACAGAAAAAGACAATAACAAGCGATAAACAATTAACAATGAACAAAAAAAATGAAAAACAAATTTAGCGACATTACAAGCAAAAAATAAATGTAATGTCCAGAAATAAACGACTATAACAAAACTACATAAGAAATTTAAGAATACACATTTACTTAGAAACGAGAGTAAGAACTAACCTCAAAAATTCAATTTCCTCAGCAATGTTAGAGAGAAAAAGGGGAATCGACCAAAGAGTAGATGGAGAGAGAGAGAGAACAGGGAAAGTGAACAAAAGGAAGACAAGTTTCATCCAGTGTGGAAAAGTAGGTACCGTACTACATTTATTGAACGGAATCGAAAGGGATATTAATAAGTTGTAATGGAATCTGAGTTTGGCGTCCGCCGTGGCGATGCGTAGTTAGTTTGTGACGACAACGTTTAAAGCACTCACTTTCATTGTTGCCTGGTTCGGTAGTTCCTCATAATGTCCAGTCATCTAGGTCAACCCAATTTGACCCTCCGAGTAGATTTATATTAATCTTACCAATCTATATTATTATTCACATTTTATTTCTCATTAATTTTTGGGCATTAGGGTGTGTTTGATTGGTAGCATAGAAAAATGGTGGAAAATGAAAATATTTTCCATGTAAGTGGGAAAATCAATTCCATTATCTAGCCAAAAAAATATTTTCCAAGAAACAAGGCAAATCTATGCTTTAAATGGTTGTACCTAGAAAATGTATTAGATTTTCCATGTGCCAATCAAACAAGAAAGTGGGAAAATAAAAGTCATGGATTTGACAAGATTTTCCATGGAAGTGACATTTCCATGGAAAATTTGTGAATCAAACACACCCTTAGTGGCATAACATTTGATATTATTATTTTTCCGGGTAATTTGCAGCGTCCTCTCTAAGAAATTTTGACACTTTTATTCTCATCCTTTAATTATTTGTACCCATATCCTCAACATTTCTTAATTTGGTGGCTGAAGTCCATGTTGACGGATTTACCTTTTAATATTTTATTATCAATTTAGGATAATTTGCAGCCTCCATCTCCAACATTTGGAATTTTGGCACTTTTATATTCATTCTTTATTTTTTTTTGCACCCATATCCTCACTTTTATCCCTATTTATTAGTTTCTTTTAATTTTTTATAAAAAATAAAAGTATTCGGACTAATTTGTACTTGCAAAAGTTATGAATCCAATTGAAAATTTGGGAGGTCAAAATAACAAGAAGTACGAGATCACCCCTCCCAAATATGCTACAAATCTTGCCCATACTTTTTTTTTGTAATAGAATTGATTTCTATATTTTGATTCTCACTTTTAACAAAAATGAATAAAATCTAATAATTATCTTAAGTATCCTTTTTGTTTGTAGATAAAACTATTTATCTGAATAATAGTTATCAGAATAACAAGTTTATTATTATCCTGATTGGTTTAACTATGTATAAGAATGAGAAAAGTCAATGTTAAAAAATCAACTTTTCGTTCTACTCTTGTTATTAATTAAATGAAAAAATAAATAAATAATAGAAAATTTGTGCAAATGGTCCCTAATCTTTATCTTCAGTGCGCAAATGGTCATAACCTTTATTTTTTGATACATAAGTCTCTAACTGATGTGTTTTAGTGCGCAATTGGTCTTTATTTGATAAAAAGTAAATATGTCCTTATTTTGATTTGAGAAATTTTTAATTGGATTCTTAACCTTTGCAAGTAAAAATGTGTCCAAATACTTTTATTTTTTATGAAAAATTAAAGGAAACTAATAAGGGATAAAAGTGAGGATATGTGTGCAAAAAAATGAAGAATGAAAATAAAAGTGCCAAAATTCTAAATGTTGGAGATGGATGCTACAAATTATCCTAAATTGATAATATATTAAAGGGTAAATCCATCAAGTGCAAAAAATTGAAAAATAAGAATAAAAGTGCCAAAATTCCAAAGGTTAAGGATGGCAGCTGCAAATTACCCTATTTTCTTCCCAATTAGTGATGGCAACGGGGTGGATTTGGATCGGATCGGACTGATCCATATCCGTCCCGCAATAATTGTAGGAGATCCAAATCTGCAGATTGATCCATCATTTTTCAAGGCGGATCAGATCAGAGTAGTGATCCACATTGTGATCCGCTTCATTTGTTTTTTGAATAATTTTTTTTTAGTTATGTACAGCCACCTCTAAATTATAATTTAAGCCCCAAATCTTTCATCTATTTATTATTTAATCCTATTCATTTTTCAAACGGAACGGATCGGATCAGAGCAGTTATCCGCATTATGGTCCATTTCAGTTTTTTTTTTAAATAATTTTTTTTAGTTATGTCCAGACACCTCTAAATTGTAATTTAAGCCTCAAATCTTTCATCTATTTATTATTTAATCCTATTTATTTTTCAAACGGTGCGGATCGGATCGGAGCACACATAATATGATCTGCCCCGCGATTTGCCCTGCTAATCTGCAGATCGAAAATTTTTTGCTCCATTTGGATCAGGTATCTATCGGTTTCAAGGCGGATCGGATATTTTTTTCCATCCTTATTCCCAATATTTGGCTTGAGCTTCCATATTTAAGATGTTAAATGTAGGTGATAATTTCACCGTACACTACAAAATATAAAATAATTTAAAAATTACTATCTAACTTTTTTTTATTTTAAAAATGCTGTCTTTTTGTTTGTAACACCTGTTACATTGGTTAATAACAAATATAATACATTTATTTTAACTAAAATAACAAATGTAACAATAAGTGTTAGAAATATAAAAAACATTATTTTTATAATAAAAAAGTATGACAGTATTTTAAGAAATATTTTATTTATTGTAGTTATTTCTAAAAAAGACCCTAAATGTAGTAATAATTTGTTAAAATCTTCAAAAATAACTTAAGAAAATGCTTAGTGGTTCAGCTAAAAATCGTTCGATTGACTTAAAAATTAGAAAGTTCAGGTCAAATTTTTTCATTTAATTATTTAATTTTCTCCACAGCAGTTCGACCTCATTTTATTTCTTTAGCAATTGACACTTTATCTTTTTAGATTGAAGTCTATTTAACACATTAAACATAGATTCATGATTATTCAACATGATAAAGAAATTTTCTCAATCATGAGAAGTTAATAGGCAAAACCGCTTAGTTTTTGATTTTGACCAGTTTATCACCGACCGTAGGAAGATTTTCTCTACTATGGACATAAAAAAGTAGTATGTATATCACTACGTCTTCATCAATTTCAAACTAAAACCCATATATCTTTTTCTCAATTTCTCAATTTCTCTATATTTTTCAAAATCAAACCCCCCCTCAAACAAAAAAACTATCTCTCTTATTTTTCTCAACATCTCAATCCATTAAAATCTTATACGATCGAATCCCACCACAAAAAAAAAGCGATATACTAGTTTAATTCAAAAGTTTTCAAGAGCATTTTCATGACAGTCCAAATTCGTCGATATTTAAAATATTGGTTATAATATGTTTGATATACTTGGCTAATTACGCTGAATAAAATTAAAGAAGAATGTAAAAATATTAATTATTATACTGTAGAGTACTATTGTCTAGTCTAGTACTAAAAGCCCCAATTAGAGATGGCAAAAATATCCGATCCGCCCCGAATTCGATGGATACCCGATCCGAATGGAGCGAAAAATACCTGATCCGCGGATCGGGACAGATATATGTGATCCGTCGCGGATCTCGAGGCGGATCGGGGCTGTGTGATTTGATAATTAAAATATTTTTTGAATAAAAAATTTATCACCTTCGACATATTGTGGACCTTGCACAAGGTTTAGTGAGGAGGAGGATGTTGTTTAAACTCTTATAGTATAGTAGTAAAACTTGTTTCAATATATTTTAAATTTTTTGAATGCCAAAAAAAAATATGGATCAGTATACGGATCAAGGCTCTGATCCGCCCCAAAAAATGGCGGATCGCGGGGCGGATTTGGATCTCCTACAATTATTGTGGGGCGGATTTGGATCAGGCCGATCCGCCCAGTTGCAATCACTAGCCCCAACCCATCTGAATTGTCATACAGTACACGTGTTTTCGGAATATTAGCACAAATGATCCCTAACCTATTGGGACGCTCCCTAAATTTCCTTTTTAGAACGTAATTTTTTTTTTAGGGAAATACCAATAAATGACCTTTGCACACAAAGCATTTTGGCAAATGGCCTTTGACAAGAAATAAACAAATAAAATTAATGTCAAAAATTGAATAATAGGTAAATGACGTAAATCTCCTCACTTTATTCCAAATATATGTACTCACCTCTCTCTCCACTTTGCACACTTTTTTCATCTCTTTTCTTCCATCCATGGATTCTCTCTCTCTTTTCTGCACCGCCTCTTTTTAGTCGGTGGCTTCTACTGGTTTGTTTGCGTTCTTGGCTCTACCGAACAAAAAGGCAAACATGCTGTCCAGCAATTCCGTCGCCAAGGAAAAAGTCCAATATTTTTTCGCCCTCCCAAAGAAATCGAGACGGCCGAGAAAGTTCCTGCCTTCGTCGACACCTATGCATATAATTCTCTGCAAAAAGCCCAAAATTGAATCGTCATAGAGATTGATAGATTGCTCAATTTGGTGCTATGGTTTATTGTCATAATTTAGGTTAATTTTCATTTCATTTTGTTGCTTATTGGAATAGCTTTCATCTTTTTGTAGTTCTTTAATCAATGGTAGAAAATTTGGACTCCTTGTTTTTTTATAATCTATTGTTAATATTGAAGGCTTGGACTACCTTAATTGTCTTATGAAATTACTGGGAAAGAAAACAAATTCTCTCTAAATTAAGTCGAGTTTTGGTTAAGCTTATATTATAATTTAAGCTCGTTTTGTAAAATTTACAACTTACTATTTGTTGACCACTAATACTTAAGTAATTTTTATAACGGTAGTCATGCCGTTTTAGTGATATCGTAATGGCATGCATGGCCATTATGCCTATAAATGAACCCGAAATGAACCCAAACAGGTTCTAACTTCTTAAAGTAGTAAATTTCGCTACATTTGAACAGCAATATAATGTTTGGGAGGCCCGAAATAGAGAAATACTTAAGTAGTTTTCATAATGGTAGACATGCCGTTCTCGTGATACCGTAATGGCATGCATGGCGTTATGCCTATAAATGAACCCGAATAGGTTATAACTTCTTAAAGTAGTAAATTTCGCTACATTTGAACAGCAATATGATGTTTGGGAGGCCCGGAATAGAAAAATACATAAGTAGTTTTCATAACGGCACGCATGCCGTTTTAGTGATATTGTAACGACATGCATGACGTTATGCCTATAAATGAACCATAACAAGTTCTAAAACGCTGAAATGCGGAGCGCCGAAAATTTGTGCCATGCGATCGCATGGAATAACCCAAAACTTTTCTGCTAAAAAAATAGATATGTTGCGATCGCATGGTATTTGGCCCATGCGATCGCATGGTTTTATATCTTGCGATCACATGGAATAACTCAAAACTTTTCTGCTAAAAAGATCGCAACATACCAAATTTTCATGCGATTGAGGTTTTGATCTCGACTAATAACAATTACAGTCCTTAAACTTTGTGGAATACTGACTTCATTCCTTGAATTTTTTAATTTATTTCGGATAAGTCCTCCATAAATTGTAGCACACGTCCTCCATCTTTTTGCTTCTTTATACTTCAGTCTCCAAAATTTATAGATAAATAGTAAAATACTTCAAAGAACTCACAAATATCCATTGTAGTAGCTAAAATAAATGCAAAATCTGCACTTATCAGCGTTATGCCTATAAATGAACTCGAACAAGTTCTAACTTCTTAAAGTAGTAAATTTTGGTACATTTCAACAGTAATATGATGTTTGAGAGTTCCGTAATATAGAAATACTTAAGTAGTTTTCATAACGGCAGACATGTCGTTCTAGTGATACCGTAACGGCATGCATGACGTTATGCCTATAAATGAACCCGAACAGATTCTAACTTTTTAAAGTAGTAGATTTAGGTACATTTGAACAACAATATGATGTTTGAGAGTCCCGAAATAGAGAAATACTTAAGTAGTTTTCATAACGGTAGACATGCCATTCTAGTAATACGGTAACGACATGCATAGCGTTATGCCTATAAATGAACCTAAACAGGTTCTAACTTCTTAAAGTAGTAAATTTAGGTACATTTGAACAGCAATATGATCTTTGAGAGTTCCGGAATAGAAAAATATTTAAGTAGTTTTCATAACGGCAGACATGCCGTTCTAGTGATAGCGTAACGACATGCATGACGTTATGCCTATAAATGAACCCGAATAGGTTCTAACTTCTTAAAGTAGTAAATTTAGATACATTTGAACAGCAATATGATGTTTGAGAGTTTCGGAATACAGAAATACTTAAGTAGTTTTTATAACGGCAGGCGTGCCGTTCTAGTGATACTGTAACGGCACATGTCACGTTATGCTTCAAATCTCTTTCGCAAATATTTTTCAAGCGTTTTATATGCTTATTCAATGTTAGAATAGTTATTATACTGATTCATAAATAATCTCTCTACCTCTAAAACTATTCTATGACATCTTCTCCATTATGAACACAATATGCATGAATTCTTTTCACATACTAAAGTTCTTTGCTAACAAATCAACTAAATTAAGTATCATTAAGGTCATTATAACAAATATGACACATATTAGCTTATTTGTTAAAAAATAACATCTTTATGGCCGAATTAAGCGAGAAATTAGTATTGCAGGACCATAACGGCAAGCGTGCCGCTTTAGTGTACCCATAACGGCATTGCTGTCGTTATATTTTTAAACTGTTCGAAATGACTTCGAAACTAATACACTGACTTGTTACACTGATTTTATCAAAAATAAGATGTTCAATGTCAAAGTGAACAATAGATAAGAACTTTTAGGACCATAACGGCAAGTATGCCGTTTTAGTGTACCCATAACGGCATTGTTGTCGTTATAAATGAGTGCTAACTACTAACCTACGTCCAATAGCACTAAACTAGTCTATATATTCAAAGCCAAATATCAAACCCAATGCTAGGTAGATGGTGATAGTCAGTAATTAGATAATGTCACTGGTCCCGTTATACATTGTGAATAACGACATACTTGTCTTTATTTTAAATTTTTAATGCCCTCACATATTAACTCACTAAAACAAACATATATTCAACAAAAGTTATCACATTAAATGTTATAAACACGCTGAAAGTGGAAAAATAAGATAACTGTATGGGTGCCGTTATAAATCATAGATAACGTCATATATGGCGTTATGGCAAATTCTTAGGCAAATACATATATAAGCAACAATGCTGTAAAGGCCCAATGTTATAATACATGCTGACAGTGGAAAAATAAGATAACAGCATGGATGGCGTTATAGATCACAGATAACGGCATATATGACGTTATGGCAGATTCTTAGGAAAATGCATATATCAACAACAATGTTGTAAAGGTCCAAGGTTATATACATGGCGACAGTGGAAAAATAAGATAACGGCATGGATGCCGTTATAGATCACAGATAACGGCATATATGACGTTATGGCAGATTCTTAGGCAAATGCATATATCAGCAACAATATTGTAAAGGTCTAAGGTTATATACATGGTGACAGTGGAAAAATAAGATAACGGCATGGATGCCGTTATAGATCATAACGGCATATATGACGTTATGGCAGATTCTTATTCAAATGCATATCAGCAACAATGTTGTAAACCAGAACGAAAATTGAGCAAAAAATTGCAACAATTGATATTAGTATATATATTTTATCTTCTCTAACTACAAATCTAAAATGTAGATAATTTAACAAGTTTACACACCACTCAAAATTACAATGGACAAAGAGAGAGGACAAACATAAAGATTTTTTGGGTTTATAGGTAGAACAAGTGCAATGAAGATGATGATGAGAGAAAGACATGGCTGCAATAATTTTCCTAGAGAGAGAGAGAGAGAGAGAGAGAGAAAGGAGAACGAAAGATGAAAATGAAAAAATTAGGGTATTTTTTGTTTTAAGCACTTGGGGGTATTTTGGATATTGTGTAATATTTTTTATACTTTATTTAATGGGGGAGACTATTTACCAAAACATTGTGGAAGTAGAATTATTTTACTAAACTTATTGTTTGACAAGTCCTTTTAACTTAAAACTCCTTTTTTTTATCTTCAGTTTTCAAAATTTTAAAGTCATATAAGGCAATCTCTAACCCATATTTTTAAATTGGTGCAATTTTTGTACTAAAATAGTGCAACTTCCACATCAAATTCACATATCATCTCCAACTCATTATCTTTAAATGTTGAACCAAATGAATTGTATATATTCTCATATATTTATATTTTTAATTTTCAAGAATAATTTAGTTCAAAAATTATTTAATTATACAGTGTATTTATATTAAATATATAATATTTAAAATACATTTAATTTCCATAATTATTGCATTAATTTAAAAAAAAAAAAAACACGATACTCAATATCACAATTTTTAAAAAAATATTTAAAATCACTTTATATCACAAAAATAATAAAATCCAAATCAATAAAGACGCAAAAGGAAAAACAAATTTTTGCTTCAACCAGAGAAGGGTAAAATTAGAATAATTTTTAACACGAAACCCATCTCCATATCTATGGCGCAGCACTGTTCATCTTTTCAAAATAGCGCAGGAATTTGGTGCACGGTTGGAGATTTGTTTTGCTCCATCTTGGAGTTTTCACTTTATTTTAGCGTTGGATTGGAGATGCTCTAAGAACTGTCACGAACATCGTTGTATAAATCCTATCATTATTTTCTATTTTCTTTGTACAATTAAGACACTTCGTACAAGTAACACTGTAACTTCGTACAAGTAACACCGTAACTCTATGGTATCGTTGTTGTAGTAACAATAAAAATGCCTAATTGGTAGTATTGTAACTTCAAAAAAATAACATAAACATTAAGCATCATTTTCAATAAATTTTAAATTAATTATGTTAATAATTTTTCAGTCACTGGTGCATGGCTATATCGATCCAATCCAAATAAGTCATCCTACCCATCCATTTTCTAATAACAACAACAGAACAGAAAGGAAAATGGGACTAGGAGGAGTTGAAAGCCGTCCCTGATTCAAGATTGTCCTTGATCTCCTTCTTTGCCTGCTGACTCTCCATTGGCCGCCAAGCCACGGATTTTGACATCGTAGTACACTTCTTCAACTCTTCTAAGATCATACTTCATTCCTGTCCCAAGAAAATTTATCACTTTGCAATTGAAAGAAACCCTGGTTTAAAATCAATCTAGCTAGATGTCGACATCACGAAAATAGAACAAATACTTCACATCCATAAGGACCTTAACCATCATACTAGCATAAGCAACACCTGAATGATTTACTTACCATCAAATTTTTTGCGTAAAAAATCATTCCTAAGATTAAGCATGCGAAATGCTGCATGTAGATCTGTCAAGAACTTCAAAACTTTTCTCGGACATTCATAATCCCCAGCAGTCACTTGGTTCACCACATACCTAGGCTGCAAAGCATGTACCAGTTACTCATTTTCCTCCTGTTATGGCGGGCAAATATCTTACTAACGGACAAAAGTAAAATCAGTTATATTCCGCGATAACTAGTTTGGATAGATAAAGTCAGAAAACAACAAGCATTATAATCAAAGTGGGTGTATAAAAGGCATGCAGAGATGTTTTTAGGGCATCTTCGATGCTCTATTCATGTTTCAGGAGAAAGGGGAAAGGAGAAGGAAGAGAATAATTAGTTAAGGATAATGGAAGGGATCGAAGGGTAACAGTTGTATTATACAAACAAGAGGTACAATTTATATAACATTTTATTTTCTTCCCCTACACTTTATCCAAATACAGAAGTTGCACATTCTCCTTTCCCTTCCCTTCGTCTCCATACCCTCAAACCTAATTAAACCTGAATCTCTTTGATTTTCAACTTGATTGTCGGAGAATCTCGAGTTTTCTGTGGCAGCCCTCCCCCTGAAAACTCGGGAATAAGAAAGATATTTTGACTATGTGCTTACCAATTCATTGGACATAAAACAAATTCCTGTATAACAAGAAATAAACTCTACGTCAATACATTATCTGGAAATTATCCGAGTTAAAGAAATAATGATAACAAAGTGAGATAAGTATAATACTCTTGGACAACAATCAATATAAGAAAATAAGAACAGGATCAAATGGCTTACGAACAATATCTATAATCTGGCAAACATTCAAGGAAGTCGATTGGTCTTTTAGTCGCAAACAAAATAAGATTATAAAGCAAGCTAACAGTTGAAGGTTTCAGCACAGATTGATGCGATAGAAAAGTTCAAAACATGCCCGTACTCTCTAAAATAACAAGTTATTTTATCATAATTTTAGCTTTTACACAGCATAAATAAAGTGTTAAGTCAACCAAAAAAGATGACAGTTCAGGAAATCTACATATTGCGATGGAAATACGTATAACATTATAAGTGAAGCATCTAGAACAGAGAAACCAATCAACACAAAAACTCATGGTCAAAACTTGAAAAAAAAATTCAGACAAAGCTTTGACACTTACCGATAAGATAGTCTTCGATATCAAGTCCAAACTCGGTAGGATTCACTGTGTCATATATCAACAAACAACACTAAGATATTATTGCTTTCTCAGCAAACTTAAACTATTGTACATCAGTTGTGATTAAAAGAAAAAAAGGAAACTACTATTATGTTACCGGAAGGGCTAAAACTTGGAGTACCGACAATGTTAGTCGTTCAAAAATGTGTGTTACTTTGCCAATTCATATACAGATAACAAATGCGTTTGCAAAAACAAAAGGAAGGTGAAAGCGAAATTCCTATCTTGGTAGGCAATTTAGAACTAGATAGTAGAGATAGATAATAAACCAACACTGGAGCTCATTAATAGTTATGCATGCCCTTTTTTGACAATTCAAGTACATACAAACAATGGTTGTTGCAAATTAAAATGAAACTGAATTTTTTTGCTCGCAAGGAAATTTAGCAACTAGATCCAAATAAGATATGATAATGGGGTTCAGAGAACAATAAAGAAATACAGATGAAATCTGTTATTGGTAAAGCAACTTAACCCCAAAATCCACATCTTGCAGTAGGCAGCTTCACAATATATATTCGGTACTTGAATCTGATGATTAGAAACATTATTGAAGATGCATAATCTGAAATTTGTCCAAGAAATCTCTTATTTTAAAGTGGATAAATAAGATGAATCAATGAAGAGAGTTGTTACAAGGAAACTTTGACATTTCCCATGTCAAATGAGAAAAGGCAAACATCACAAGTAACCATAGACCTTTTCTTTCATATCTGAGCTCGAGCTCTTATATTTTCAAAGTATTTTATCCACTCAGCTGGATTATATGGTTAACAACCGTTTAAAGAACCATAAAACTGTGCAACAACATGCACCTAATACTCAAAGAACATATCCCCAGCAAATTACACCTTTCAACTGAATTTACAAAATTTAGAAACAAAAATATTCAATCCATGAAAGTAGTTGCTGTTTGTTGAGCAAGCTAGAAAAACTTTAACCCTATATAAATTGTATTTCGAATGGCATTTGAACATACATCCAAGTTTCTCCTCAGCGTTAGTGTGCACAAGAAGAGTCCCAGTTTCTAACCAATGCATGAAAGAAAGCAATGACACTACAGTCTGCGTCTCACTCCTCCAATCAGCGTGATACCTAATGACAAAAAAAAATTAAATTAAAAAAAAAATCCCTAAATCATTACGAAGATAGATACCACTTAAAAAATCCACAAACAAAAAATTGAACAATGAAATTTTCCTCTAACCTGTAATACTGATCAGGACATTCACGAATAATTTCTGCAAGCTTATTATATAATTCCCTCAGAACACCAATTTGTTGCTTTGCCTTCTCTAAAATATCTAATCAAAATAAGAACAATGATAATGAAATCAACATCAACAACAATGACAATTAAAATAATATGATAAAATTACATTTTTTTCTATTATTTAAACTGATGCGCTAGTACAATCTAAATTGAACACAATTGAAGTAATCAACAAACTGGATTTAATCCACTCATTACAAAGCCCACGTGAGATGGAGAAAGAACCAATCTACTACTAGTATACCGCTTTTCTTTGCGGTGGAATCCGACCGTAGAAGATTTTAATGGATTGAGGAATTGAGAAGAATGTGAGAGAGAGAGAGAGAGAGAGAGAGATTTATTTGAGAAGAGTTTGATTTTGATGAATATGGAGAATAATATGGAGAAATTGAAGAATTGAGAGAGATTTATGAATTTTGGTTTGAGAGGATGAAGACGTAGTGACGGACAAAAATGTACTTTTTTTTGTACTTGTAGCAGAGTAAACCTCCCTACAGTCGGTGATTATAATAATGAAAACAGTTATGGTGGGTTAAACCAAAGACATCCTGAAACCTCAATATTGCCATTAAACCTACACCTTGTTGTCAAAAAATATTGATATTATCGTAAGATTGAACGCCACTGTTGTCTTCTTTTTCTCTTTCTTGTTCTAAAGCTATTTATCTTACATTAATATTTCTTTTGAAGAGAATATAAAGTAATGATAAATTCAGGGGGAAAAAAAGAAGAAGAAATAGTAAAACTGTAAAACTACTATGCCCCATTTGGTCTGTATCTGTGACCTATCTTGTCAATAAGAAAAACTAAATAATTGGTTTCCATAAGACTATCCAAACAATCATAATGGTTTTTTTAAAATTGAAACCAAATGAGATACATCCATCAAAATTAAAGCTATTAAACAACAATCAGATTGCCAAAAAAGAAAAAACAAATTTGAAGTTTGACATTCATATTGGAACACTGAAAGTTTAAATTTAAGTAGATGACAGAATTGTACCGGAGATAGAGCGGGAGTGATGGATGAGGAGAAGGTTAGAGTGCATGAGCCTTGTGGCGGACTCAATTTCCATAGCAACTGCCCGAATGCGTTCCCGTAACTTGCCAGAATCTTCCAGCTGGCTTCGCAACTCCTCGAACTGCTTCTCCAGTTTTTCAACAGTTGGTGAATGTGGCATGTGGGTTTCGCTGCCCCAGTCCGCCATTGAAGTGAAAGAAGTAGAGGGAGAGTAATAACAAACTGGCAAAACGGTGACGTATTTGAGAAGAAGAATGAGGGGGGTTATGTTGGTAACTGTAATTAAAGAGAAACAACAATCACTATTCAGAAGAATTTAACATTTCTCTATGAGAATCACAGGCTTGCAGCTCGCTTTTATGTCCTATTAGGAAGAACTTCACAGGTAGTATGTAGTATTCTTTTCGAATTCAACACGTTGAGTGAAATGTTCTAGCCGATGGAAAAGTTTGTAGATTAATCCTTGAAAGTAACAATAGCATTGACATTGTAGTTCTCAAAAACAAACAATAAATCAATTTATTAGTTTTTATAAGATACCATTTTCAACCGCAGAGCCTGCATTCCTAATATTCGGAATTACATAATCATCAGTAAATGCCGAAGCCAAATTCCAAGTAGAAGTATAGAGAACAACTAATTCGTATATATCAGTGTGTCTTTAAGCAGAAATCAATTCAAACTAGATGGAGCCCATATCACACTTCTACTTGCATAGAAATTGAACACACTGGGCCATATATATATCATGTAATAACTGCTTGTTTCCTTTTTTTCACGTGTGTTAATTCGATCATCAAAATCCAATTGCACTTCCGTGGGGAAAAAAAACTCTCCCCAAAGAAGAAGAAAAAAGAAACAAAAACGGAAAAAAAGACTAAAAAAGTGATAAACAATTAACTATAAATGACAAGAGAAACACATACTAGCAACATAACATGCAAAAAATAAATATTATGTCCAGAACTATACGACAATAATAAAACAACGTAGAAATTTAAGCGTGTACAAGAATACACCATTTACTTAAAATGAGAGTGAGCATTCACCTGAAAACTAAAATTTCCCCAGCCGTCTTTTTGCAATGGGAGAGAGGAGGGAGAATCGCCGAGGATAGAGAGAGAGAGTGAGAGAGTGACTGTTTATTGTATGGAATCGAAAGGTATATTATTGTAATGGAATCCGATTTTGGCGTCCGGCGTGGCGACGCAATTAGGGTGTGACGACGACGTTTAACGAAGGACGCAGTTTATTTATTGCCTAGGTCGGTTTAGTTCCAGCTAATTAGACCCTAGCTCTTCCAGTAGGTTTTGTAAAGTAAGTATTTTATCAGTACGGTTTTGATCTAACGTCTTGGTAGGTATTGTTATAATGTTCACCGGGACAAGTGTTCTCCACTCATTAGAACGTCTCCAATGCAAATTATGGATTGGAAAAAAATATATGCCACGTCATTAAATAGATAATATGTATTAAAATTACATCTCCAATGCACTATGTAGATTACCATGCTAGGCTGATGTGGCACAAAATAAAATAGATGATGTGAGGTAGTGTTTCTACATGTAGAAGTTCCGTGAGATTGGATGACTCGGCAAATATTTTAATTTTGGAAAAAGAAATAAAGTTGAGATTTAAATTAATATAAGTGGATTAGTTTTATTATTTTTAAATTTAAAAAATAAATGCCACATAATCACCATTATTGAATTGTAGAAGGAACCATTGGAGAGAACTTTTGGATTTCACCGTCTATTCATTCCACATTTATCTAGAAGTCCTTCTATTTAATTGCCACGTCAGCCACAATCCATAATTTGCATTGGAGGTGCTCTTAGATGAGTGTAAAGTAGGACTTTATATTCATCCAATAAATACATGACAAGTGTTTCGGTGAGCATTAAATTAATGTACTTTATTAGTATCAGGACATTTATATTGGCCGAGTCGGGATTGGAAAGAATTTTCTCTCTTCGCACTAGGGGTGGCAAAAAAACTTGCGACCCGCCCCGCCAAGCACCATTCCGCCGGATAATAGAGACGGGTTTATGGCAAAATTTTCTGCCCCAGGGCGGGTCTGGGCCCCGCGACCCGCCCCTCCAATTTTTATTTATTTACTTTTTTTTGAAAAATCATAAAATAGAATAGAAATTATAATTTTCACTACAAAGAGACTAAAGAAGATTCGAACCTAGGTTGAAACTTGTAAACTACCAATCTTAACCACTACATCATAACCTCAATCTTATAATTTTTTTTGTTTTGTTTGGTACAAATATATAAAAAAAATTTATTTATTTATTTTTAATTATTTTTTCAATTTTTTTTTTTTAAAAAATACTTTATCGGAGCGATTGGCGGGTTGAAAGGCCGCCCCGCCCGCCCCTCTAATTCGCTGGTCACGGGACGGGGCGGGTCAAAAAATTTGGGGGGCGGGTCAGCCCCATTGCCATCTCTACGCACCGCCAACAAAAAGAAAAGAAGTATAGGAAAGAAAAAAGAGGTTTGGACGACAACCATTCCGTGAATTGAAGTGGGGGGAAGGGATCTCTTTTCTGCTACGGGAAAAAAATGGAGTTGATTTGACTCGGCACAACCTAACGATACATCCAATACCAATAATATGTGTCTAGAATGCGTTGCTAGATCTCTGCTTCAAAGATAAAAAAAAATTGCTTTCAAAGGTAGCATTTTACTATTGAGCATGTGGATGGCGGGTAGACTCGAACTCTTGGAAGATCTCGAAATAGACAACTTATATTTTTCGTTATTAGTATAATGCTTACACGTGGGATTCGATCATAGATCTCCAAAAAAAAGTATTTTATCCTATTCAGAATTCTAATTCAATAGAAAGTGAATATTACGAATCAGGACAATTATGGGCTGCAAAATAATAGCATATGAAGAATGAGATTTGGTCAATAGTGAAGTTGTGAGCAATTCTTACCTAATTTTTTTTAGGATAGACGTACATTATTTTTTCATTGTGAGTAGAAGTGAAAACTTCATACGGTTGTGATAAATTATAAACAGTAAGTCTGACAACATGTGTGGATAAAAAGTGTAGGAGTATAAATTATGTAGATGAAAAAAATGTTTGATCCTTATAAATACTAATAAACATTGTTATAAAAAATTTGCCTAGGTGTGGGGCAAGGACGAGGTTGTCGTCCTTACCTCGCCTGCACTTAAGTCTCACTTAGGCAAAAAATAAATAAATTGAATCTCGGCTTCTACACCTAGCCAAATTTTACGCTTTTTAAAACATTAATAATAAACATGATTACAATTTCAACTCTTTAAAATATTATTTTTAATTTATATTATTATTAATATCATTTTTAAATTTTTGTAATAATATTTTATTTGCCTGGATGAAGAAAATACGGATTTACTATTAATTTACATAATAAAAGTAAAAAAGAAATATAAATTTAGAATGAAGTATATGACCTGATCTCTCAACCAATGAAAATACATTGCAGAAAAACTAGATTTATAGGTTTATATGACCTAATTAGTCTACATAGTTGATAGTAAAAATAAAAAATAAAATAGATTTTATATTTCATATGTATCATACTTCTCGTTATCATACATTATTTGAGATATTTTATACGTTTATGGTTATTTTTGTAATCGCTACCTCTTAGTATATGTTAATCAATATCATTTTAGTAATCATCGACCGTAAAAAGGTTTACTCTACTAAAAACATAAAAAAAAAAAAAAAAAAAATGTTTCTTTATCCGTCACTACGTCTTTATCATTTCAAACCAAAACCCACATCCCTCTCTCAATTCCTCAATTTCTCTATATTATTTTCCATATTCATCAAAATCAAATTCCCCTCAAATAAAACTCTATCTATCTCATTCTTCTCAACTCCTCAATTTATTAAAATCTTCTACGGTTGAATTCTACTACAAAGAAAAGCGGTATACTAGTATATGTTAATCTATGTCCATAGCCCATCTATAATATATCAAAGTCTCATTCATATCTCCACAATACTTCAATTTTTATTTTTTATTTTTTGTGGAAATTAGACTCCCTATTTTATTTCGTAATTACAGATGAAAATATTGCATTTTCAAAAATGCATTGAAGAGCATTAACATCATTATAGATTTTGTGGATTGAAATCGGGCGACAATTTAGAATTCTGATTCAAATTCAATGCAGATTTTTTTGGGGATCTTGATATGCAGTATTTTTCAAAACATTTGCAGAAAATGATTTTCTGGCCCAGGCCTACCATCCCCATAGGCCCAAATTTGCCTAAAGTCGTTACTCTTAAGTTAAGTGCATGTTAGACTAAACTAAAATTATAATTTAAATTTATTAAGTTGTCAAACATAATTTTTATCTACATATTTTATAATAACAATAATTTACTATCTATTTATTATCTATATATTTTATAAAATTTATAAATCATAAGCACGTAAAAAATAATTTCAACACTACTAAACATGTTCTTAGAATCAAAATCAAAATCAGAATACTCAGAGTCGTTGATTTATACAATGCTTATTTCTACTTCTTGTTAACAATATTTTATTTGTAATTAGTTGTTTCGTGTATTAGTGTGTTTGGAAGACCTTTTTTGAAGTCTAAAAGCACTTCATAAAGAGTAAAAGTACTTTTGGTTATTTTTATTGTTGTTTAGTTAAAGTCAACAAGCACTTTTTAACTAAAAAAACAACTTAAGAAAGTTGTTTTAGAGAAGCTCAAATTTTAAGCTTCTCTAAAAAGTTATAATTGAACTTTTACGGAAAATTGTAATTAATTTTTAATGAACTTCAAAATTAACAAAATTACCATTAATATATCAAAAAAAGATATTAATTTATTTACTATATTAATTACTTATATCAAATTGTCACTTCATATACTTATATAAAGTGGAAAAAAAAATATTAGCATATTAAATAATATAATACAATTTATACATAATATGTTTAATTTAAATAATTAATTATTATTTAATCAAATATACTAAAATAATCATGTTATTATGATTAAATTAATATATTAAATTTAATAGTTATTATAGGATAAAAAAATATATGATTTTTTTTAAAAAAATAATATGAATTATACAATAATTAATTATTGTTTAGTCAAATATAATAAAATAATCGTGTTATTATAATTAAATTAATATATTAATTTCAATAGTTACTATTGGATATAAAAAAATTATTTATTTTAAAACAAATAATATGAGATATATAATAAATAATTACTGTTTAATCAAATAAATATAAAGTTTATACAAAAGTACTTTTATAGTTATATAATCAAACATTCAATTTAATATTCAAAACACTTTTTTTATTTATATCCAAACAGTCAACAACTTTATAACAAAATCTCTATTACTAAAAGTTCTACGACTAAAAACTCTACTGCTAAAAGCTCTACTCACAACAGCTATATCAAAAGAACTCTACAAACAAAAGGAAACCAAGATGAATCAACTAGAAAGTTTGCAATTTTTTTTAAAAATGACTTCAACCGTATGAGAAAAACTAAAAGACAAAAAAGAAAGTATAATGAGTTATACTTTTCAATATGTATGTTTATGTAACGATCATGGACTTTTTCCTACGAACCTTTCGCTCAGGCTATTCTGTGCGCTGTTATAACATACGTACTGCCAAATGGAGGTTTCATCCCAAACTAGATTTCTTTCACGTCCCCAACGATACGAATCATTGACCTTCCATAGGAAGAACTTATGGTGAATGTTAGTACTAATTGAACAACTTACCCAATTGGTATCAACATTCACCATAAGTTATTCTTAAGGGGATGTCAAGGGTTTGAATCGTTGTGGATGCAAAAGAAATCCAGTTTGGAGATCAACCTCCAATGAACAATACGTATGCTAACGGCGTACGAAATAGTCCATAGATGAGAAGCTTGTAAGAAAAAGTTCATGATTCTTACAAAAAAAAACACGGCATTCTCCATAAAGTTTCTCTTAAAGAGGAGATCAAGGTCTAACGCGAAAAAAATCCAGTTTGAGTCTCAACCTCTAATGGACAGTACGTATTCAAATGGCGCACAAAATAACCCTTGTGCAAAAAGCTTATAAGATATGATTATATACATAAAATATTAAATGTGATCCAATAAACTTTTGACAAATATATAGAATGTACCCCGATGTAATTCTAAATTTATGCAAAAGAAAAAAAATCCTTACACAATACAAATTATATTTGTATTGAGGGTTAATTTCACCAACGGTCACTGAAGTTACCTTCAAATTACAAAATGGTCATTGAAGTTCAAAAGTTTTAGTGGTGGTCACTGAAATTAGAAATCTTTTCACTAATAGTCACTCTATTAAATTTCTAATTTTAAAAGGTGATGTGGCGTGATGATGTGGTATGTATTTATTGCATGGTAGTCCATATATCTTATATAATATTCACTTTAGTCTCTATATTTCAATTAAGTACTTCAAAAATTGAATCTTAGGTCTTTAATCTTTTATATCTTTACACTTTGGTCCCCAAATTTCAGTTATCTTTCAGTTAAGTCCTTTAAAAATTGCATCTGAGGTCTTTAATCTTTTACATCTTTACACTTTGGTCTCCAAATTTTTAGTCATCCTTCAGTTAAGTCCTCCAAAAATTGCATCTTAGGTCCTTCAACTTTTTGCCTCTTTACACTTTGGTCCTCAAATTTTCAATTATCTTTTAGTTAAGTCCTCCAAAAATTGTATCATATCCTTTAACTTTTTACCTCTTTACACTTTGGTCATCAAATTTTCAATTATCTTTCGGTTAAATCCTCCAAAAATTGTATCTTAGGTCCTTTAACTTTTTACATCTTTACACTTTGGTCCACAAGCTCTAATTTTCGATTTGGCAATTTTTTTTTGTGTGTGTGCACACAGGCACCCCTACTCCAAACTCGTACTTTTGTTAGTTCTGAGTAAAACATGAGTAAAACAAAACTAAAAATAAAGATTCAAAACACACAAAGAAAATTTGTGCAACACCATTGACTTCTTATCCCATTTGTATCAAGTTTAGATCTAAGCATTTAATCAAGAAAATTTATTCAAATATTGCTACACAACCAAATTTAGTACTTATTTTATGCTCGACTTGTGTGTGTGGATAGCTATTTTCAATCACCAATGTAGCCCAAATAGAAGTTATGCAAATGAATGGATTTTTAAGTTTTTTCAAACCCCGACCACCAATTGTCAAATTTTCCTTTCCCAACTCCTACTCGTGCACTTCACACCATACTCAACCATCAATCAACTATTTCCCAAAAGTTAAAGCTTACTCACTTAACTCTTACTCAACCATCAATCAACTATTTCCCAAAGGTTAAAGCTTACTCACTTAACTCTTCACTACACTACCGCTCTTAAGCCAAATGAGACTAATTTATTAAGGTAATTGCTTAGATGGTTAGTGATCCTACATGATGTCAAGTGTTTTAGTTTCAAGGTAATTGTATCCTATATATCAAATTAACCAGGCATCTAGATTTTCGATTTTATGCCCAAGACTTAACCAGCTAATTGCAATACTATTATTTCTTTTCTTGCTACATTTCTTTAATGATTTTTTTTTCTTTTTCATCATTGTCAATAGCTTTCTCTCTATCATTGAGACAATCGTGTAAACTATTTCCTACATATTTGTAATACATAAAGTTAAATTACTCAAAGTTAACTTTCACACGTCAATGTAAGTAATTCTTTCCTAATGGATTTACCTTGACTAGTACAAAGTCGTCATAATTCTAGTGCACAGGTAATGCTTAGCTTAAACTTGTCGACTAAAACCACTCCTATTTAACAATTTTTACCCAACTTCAAATCATTCTTTCTTTAGACACTCACTGCCACCAGTTCAACATCTCCCAAATTTATTCTCAACTATTGGTTAAGTTTTTAACTCCCCGGGTACTTGGAACTCTAATCAAAGTCACGACTTAAAACCATTGAATTCCAAATCTCCATTCACATCACATAACCCATTTTAAACACAAACAACAACTAAAATAATTATGTGCTCAAACTAATTCTAATCTCGCGTGGATTTTAACAAAAACAAGCATAATGCAACAACACTCATCAATCTTTCAAGAACCAAATTTAGACCAAATATAAATCATCATTAGCCTCGTTGAGTTAAGCTTAGACCAAACATAAATCAATTTTTTTGTCACATCTTGGAAGAACGAAACTACAACAGATATTCAAAGCAAAACATCCCCATGATAAATGCAAGAGATCAGATAACCCTCGTCTGAGTTAACAATTCTGTTTCAATGGCCAACAAAATTTCTGTACCAATACAAATGGAATCCTAAGTGAATAGCTACTATACAAAGCTGCCAAACTATGATATCCATTTTTCTTACACAAGTATTATGGACATAGAATGACGTTCGAATTCATTTCTTTGCGAAATTCACCAAACAAAAGAAAGCTAACAACCTACAGCCTATACCGGTAACTATGAGTAAAACTAGACAGTAAGTCCAATTTTGAACACTGTATCCCAATTCGTTTAATGAATCGCAACGAGTTATCAGCCACACTCCGGAGTATCTGAGGAAAAAACGAAGAAAAAAATTCCATATGTATGCCTATACATATACGAAATAAACATTTGAATACAAATTATGAACATAATTAAAATCAAGGTGAAAAGAATCTCATGCTGACCTTTGAGCATTTGCAATGAGAAAAGCTTCCAGAGCCCACTTTGGATAACTATAACTCCCTAGATACTTCCCAATTTTATCGTCTTTACCTTGATTAGCGATGAGAGTAAGAACAACAGGAAGAAGCACACACCACTGCATCCAAGAGGATCGGCAGCATAAGAAAAGAATAAAAATAGAAGAAATATATGAATTTATATATATTAAACTATCATTTGATGATGAATATGATCTGGAAGCGTACCAGTTGGGCTTGACTAGGCGGAAAGAAGATGGCAAACACATAGGCTATGCCAGTTACACAATATACAAGGCAGAGCAGAACGACATAATTATCCGTAAAAGTTGATCTTGGATTGTTAAAAAAAAAGAACATAGAAAGGAAAACCAAAGGCTTGATAACTGTATTGAAATGATCAACTGTATCCTTGGACATAAAATAGGCTAGACTGCTTGTGCCACCATCATTCTCTCTCATATAGTGTAATTTGTCCAACGAAAATGATCTTAAAGCCGAAATCTTGCACAGGAGTGCTGCAAATGGGAAATTAAGAAAACAAACAATGAGAAATAAAGAAATCATTTAAAATCACCTAAATCATAAATGCCAAAACTTTATATCCAAAGGCTACTACTGTATGTTGGTTTTCACCAGGGAGGTGATGAATCTTTTTAGCAACACATCTCACAAGTTTTAGAATCATGAAAGTACACGCAGCGGTTATCAGATTGTGTGAAGAATAATTTATCCAAAATAGCTAATATATCAATTTTCAACGACATTGCTACAAAGAAACAAAGTTAATGACACTGTGCAATGCACATGCAAAGTCCAACAAGTAAACCCTACGTTTATGTAAAGAAAATTCAGTAAAAAATGCTTGAGCCACATCATCAGTGAAAAGGATACTTACACACAGCAATGATTGTATACATATAACCATGATATCCAAAAGTGTCCCCTTTCACTTGAGAAAGAGTTCCTAAACACGCTCCAGCGAGCAAAAGGATCAAATAATCTGCTGCTTGCAACTGAGCTTCTCGTAGTCGCTGCTTGATACCCCTGAGATGTTCGTGATATACCAACACACTCAGACCAACACATGTAAGGACATAATAAATCATCACACACTAATACCAAGTAAAAAAAATATACTTCTAAATAATGTGTTAGCTTAGTACCTGTCACTACAACTTTGACAATTGCTCACACAAAAATAACCAATACTTACTCAAAAAACAAACAAGTTACCACGAAAGTGAGAGACATTAATAAAGTTGAAAAATGCCTGAGTGGTGAAGATATTAACCATGCCAGCTATTTGTGTAGGGCTTGCCAATTTGAGTAGTCACACAAATACGACCTATGCAAATTTTGAATACTTAAAGTTGCATGTGTTTTCCGATAATTAATGTTTTACACCAACATGTCAACTTGAGAAACTGAAGAGGAAGTAGATCTACAGATGACAATGAAAAAAATTTGAGATTAAGTACCTTCCAAGAAAATATCTATATTGCTGAAGTACACCAGGCGTTACTCGATTAGATAAGTCGTGGGGTTTTAAGAAATTAAGCTGTGTATGATCTCGATTATCCTGCGATGCATCTCCTGGAAACGATTGTTCTGGAGCTCCATGAGTACTTCCACCATTAGAGGAAGAACCAATTTGATCACACAATTGCAACATATCTGGAGGTACAGGGTACCCGTTATGAAGCATCCATCTCACAGGTAGCTGTTCAACAGTTAAACCTGCACTTGGTTTTGTTATGCCCTCAAGAATGTCAATGATGTGGTCTGGAGGAGTGACACGTTCTGGTACAGTGATTCCTATGCCCACAAAGTATTCTTCTACCTTTTTCACAGGTCCATGATACACGATAAGACCACCTTTGGCTAATAGTATTAAGTCATCAAACATCTTGTACAAGGTATAGCTGAGGCAGAAAAAGACAAATCATGACATCTACCGTGGCAATACAACACCAATAAATGGCTCATAAAGAAATAAATGAGGCAACTTCAGATCATTACGATGATGGTAGGGTGGCTACCACCCTAGTTTGAAGGAATTCCTTCTCTATTCTTCCTTGTTAAATTTGAATTACTATTAAAGTACTTTCCCTTCCCAGTGCCACTCCCCCGTTCCACCCTATCCTGCCCACCCTAAAAAAAGGTTGCTATATTCTAATCTCACCCTCAAGCTCTGAATCCAACATCTGCCACTGTCCATAGGGAAACTCTTCAGTTTATTGGCTTAGGAACAACTTGATATATAGGATCCTAGGACTGAGGTATATGAGCTCTGCCATCATTTCTTGGTACATATTTTTGAAAAGAATATCAAAGGTTAAAAAACACTGTTAGTCACTTGACATACAACGAAGTTTCATGTTAGTTGCCAAACTTTATTTTGTTCCAAAGTGGTCAGTAAATTTTGTTTTTTGTTTCAGTTTGGTCACTCTCATGAATTCTGTTAGTTTCTACTAACGGAATGTTTGACGTGGAAGACCTCCACATTGACACCACGTCACACATTCCATTAGAAAAGCTAACAAATTTTAATTGAGTGAAGAGACTGAAACAAAAGGCAAACTTCAGCGACCACTTCGGTACAACATTTCGGTGACTAACATGAAGCTTTGTTGTAACTTGAGTGACTAACTGTTTTTAACCCAATATCATACCAACATTCAAATGGAGTTGGATTGTAGTCAATAATATGAAAACTGTTGGTAAACCTACAAGGAACTTTTCCACCTTGTGGTGTTGGATTCATGGTGCATTTATTCTCTCACTACAGAAGGTAATCTGCACTTTTCAGAATCTCCTAATTTGTGGTAGTTTCTCTGGTTAGCTGCACAAGTTTTTCATTAAAACATAAAGTGATTATATAGCATATTTTAGTTCCCAAAAGAAATAAGAGCTAATAGACCTACCTTGGCTGGTGAACAACCATGCAGATGTTAACTCCTTCAAGAGCTTCACGTCGAAGAGCTCTAAGAAGTAAGTTGGAAGATGAACTGTCTAAGCCAGATGTGGGCTCATCCAAGATCAGTAGTGAAGGTTCCATGACCATTTCCAACCCAACATTTACTCTTTTCCTCTGGCCTCCAGAAATACCTCGCTTCTCTACTGTCCCAACCAGCGAATCTCTCACTAACTGAAGTCCCAGGGACTCAATAACTCTTTCGACGACAAGAACCTTGTCGGGTTTTGGCATGTCTGCAGAAAGCCTTCACAGTGTTGAAGCCCAACAAATAGGAGACAGTGACAATCACGACATGAAAAGATAACTGAACAAGATGCTAAATTGAAAAAAGAAAGAAAAAACTAAAAAAGAATTTGAAGTTGAGTGATGCTGCAAGGCTAAGAAACAAAAAAAACATTTCTTTATACAAATACAGCATGAATGGACAACCTACTCTGTGATATACCAAGACCGAGAGCAAAATTTTTCACAAAATTCATTTCATGTAATTACTTGCAGTCTCGTCAAAATAAAAACATGATCAATGACATGAAGACTTAAGGAACTGAGGAGATTCATACTTTATGTATAATACAAAATGTCTGCTAAACCAATTCTTATTGAAAATTAAGAGAACAAAGAACTTGAGAACAAAGAATCTGAAATAATTATTGAAAAGTTGAGTTTATACTATCCAATACCAAATCTTCAGAATGAAATGAAATCTTATTATTTACTTGAAGTTTAAGTAACCAAATATTTCATTCTGGTGACAATTGAAACAGGCATGCAATATGATCTTAAGTTAATATACCTGCACCGAGCACTGAAAATGAGGTTCTCTTCTACAGTCAAGTTTCCATGAACAATATCATCTTGTGGGACAAAACCTATGATCTTCTTGTAACAATGAATGGAATCAGGCTTTCCATTTATAAGAATTGAACCTGACATGGTGCATCCAGTGCTCTTTCCTGCCACAGCAGAAAGAAATGTTGTTTTCCCTGCTCCTGATGGACCCATGACCGCAGATATTCGACCCGGCAAAATTTTCCCGGTCACACTCCTCATCAGATGTCTGTGTTTCTTTTTCAGAGTTATGGTAAGATCCTTGAAAGCAACCTCAATTGTAGGCCTAGTCCTGATATCTGTATCTGTGGCCATTGAGATTACTCCCGAGAAGGTCAAGTTTTTATTTTTTTGCTCCTTAGCTTTCTCTTTCTCAAGTTGACCGTATGCATACTTAAATATTTGGCTCTTAGTATGCAACTGTTTTGCCTTCGGCATTTGCTTTTTGATATTCTTGTCTCCAATCTGCAGATTAAAACCCCCGTGGCTGTCTGAATCATTTTCAAGTGATTGCAACATTTTTGTGAGGTTGCCTGATTCCTTTTTCTTTTCTTTTGGAGCAGCAGATGTCGGTTTACTTGAATTACTTGGAAACTTAGGCGGAAGCAATGAGTCATTAGTGCTAGCTTGCTGGTTACCAGTTTTACGCGAAAATGTGCGTGACAACTGTTGTTGCAAACCCATAGTTCGCTTCTTTGCAACATCTTTTGCACTCTTCCACCTTTCTCTTGCTTGTGCAGTTTCTCGGGCACTTCTCGCTGCAGATTCTCTAGACTTGGCCAGTCTTGCATGTCGAGTTGAGAGGACTTGATCAGAGCAATTGTAGAACACCGTAAGTATCAAGCTCAAAGCACCCTGCGTATAAAAGTGAAAATCAGTTTAAAATGGAAGCAGGTTCAACTCAAAAAAATTGTTTTTCTCTTATCTTGGGGACTTTCATTTCTTTGGATAGTGTGATTTTCAGATGTTAGGCTATCTGCTACCATCTTGTACTTCCTTTGGTAACTACTACAAAATTGGTAAAGGTCCATACTGAATCCCCAAGGTGGAAGTTTGAGAAAGAAGTTACAACCCAAAAAAATCGATCAGTGTATTTAGTGTAAATTCTTCATCAATGCTAGATAAAGAGGCCAAATAAAAAGTGATTTTGAAGATTGAGGATCTGAATCTCTAGGTGGAGTATAGTATTCCATCTTCCATGATGACAAAAAATAGATGATACAGGCATTGTACAAGCTATATGAGTCGTCTCTCGGTACATGGTTCAAAATCACACTACAGAAAATCACACCCACGAAAATTTCATGGGTAGTCCTGTATTGCATTTAGAAGAAGAAGGAGGAGGAACCAGAATATTAGAAACCATTTGTCAGACAAAGGTAATCACATCATTATGTATTACGCAATGGCTACATTACTAAATAAATTCTTACTTACAATGAGTATGAACCCATAGGCATGCATGTTCTGTTTGTCTGTATTTGGATTACAACTACTCAACTTGAAGCAAGCTGCAAACCGTTCAGCGAAGTATTAAAATGACATGGTGAAACAAACATTATTGTTGAGCATAAAATCAAAGGAACAATATTTTCAAATATTGGCACAATAAAACAAAAGGGTCAAGAATAATTTTCAAATAAGACCAGAACTAATAAATTTCATTCCCGTAAACATATATAATGACAACCCCATTCAATTACAAATGCTATCCTCGCATTGATCTCATTATTATCTAAATGCGAACACCATAAAACTACAGCAATTCGCTTAAAGACTGGTATGCACATTAAATTCTCAAGAAATGCCTTTTCCATTATGGGGTTATTCATAAATAACATAATACTATCATTGTATCTCTTCAATGTTTATGGGCAACTGTAATTTAAGAGAAACAACAGTCTATATTCAGATGGATTTAACATTCCTCTGGGAGATTCAACAGGCGTGTAGCTCCCTTTTATGGCCTATTATGTTGAACTAATTACTATTAGTATAAAATTTCTTTTTGAATTCAACATGTTGATGAAATGCTCTGCCTCTGCCCTATGGAAAAGCTTATTGCTAAATCCTTGAAAAGTAACAATAGCTCGACTTATAGGTGCCCATAGTTCTCATAACCAAATAATGTGTCGATCTATTAGTTTTCATAAGATACCTTTTTCACCCGTAGAGCCCTGCCTGCAATAATGTCTGGAATTGCATAAAAAATTGAACATCAGTAAATGTGGATGTCAAATTCCAAGTAGAAGTGTAGAGAACAACTAATTCTTATATGTCAGTGCTGATCGCTGAAATGCTTTCGTGCAACGAGTTTTGTGCTCAAGATATATACCCCTTGGTGCATGTAATCTTTTTGGTGGTAGTTGGACAGTAAGATCCTGCTGAACAAAATATCTCCTCACTACTTGCTACACCTGCCCATGTGTCTGCTGCACCACAAGTGTGATTTGCCTTACCAGGAGGGAGTTGATATGCGTATCTGAAAATTTTCTTTACCAACACATGTATCAACAGATCATATAAACAGTAAAAGCCCCCAATATTATAGAAAAGCAAGCCCCTGCTAGGAAATAAACTTACGGATCACATATGCCAGTGGTTTTATTGAGATTTGCACGTGGGCAATAAGAACCTAAAGGACAAGCTGCAATAACAAGACAAGAACACACATATGAGTTAGTTGCAAGAATTTGATCATTAATGACCTTCAAATGATTCATTAACAAAAACAAGAGTATCTAGTTTCACATCTAGCAATGTTCTGGGATATCTTCTAGAACCAGAAAAATCTTTCCACATGGTCATCGATGTACAAACATAAAAGATCATTCAGATAAAATTTTACAGAGAGATCAAAAGTTGTCAAGGTATAAAACACCATCCATGTTGACCCTTAAAAATCAATTCACACATAAAGAAATCAAGAGCTCGTTGTCTGTAAGTTTTAAAAATGAAACTTCCCTCATCTTTTATTCTAGCTCTTAGGAAGACCTCAGAAGAATGAAATGACCATCTTTAACAACCAAATAAAAGTACTAGCTCTATGGACCAATAAGCTGATCAAACATAATTTGTTTCCACACATTCCATATAGTCCACAACTTTTATCCACTTTTTTTACGAACTTCACTAGCTAATTAGATACATGATCACAAAGATGAATAGAGGAACATTGAGCAAGGAACTCAATCCAATGGTATATATAAGCCCCAGGGAGCGGCATCCCTTTTCCAAAAGATGCAATTTGCCATGCAACAATATCATTTGTACAGAAGACAATGACTGGTTGTTAACCTGCTCTTCATCCTCCATTGAGAAATATAAAATGCAAAGTGGCATAATTCATCTTTTCTCAATGTGGAATCCCAATAATAAAAGAGATGCATAAATCACATTTTCTCTCAGTTAAAGTCATGTAAGCTGCTGCTGCTCCAATACATTATTCCCGCCCACCATCTTTTGTACACTACTCTCACATGTTGAACTACTCTTACTGCAGCTGGACCTATAAACTCGATCCATATTACATCATGTAAGCAGTTAATGCACACAATGGAACTTGGTAGTAAAGATGTTGCTTTTTATCTATGTTTTAAACAGGATATTAACTTTCTAGACTGAATTTTCTGAAAAATAAATGAGCAGGTGCCAGAATCTAGTATTGCCATAATACATTGCTTCAAAATTTATTTAACCCATGAAGTTGCTCATTGAAAATTAGAAGCACTAAAAACATGATATTTACTATATGTAGAAACCAAAAACGGGCCAATTCCAACCACGAAAAAATGGAAGGATTCAAAAATACTTACGGATCATGCAAGTGATGCCCCGGGGGCAGAAAAAACCTTCACAACAAGGTTGACTGTCACGAGTTCGAATGGGAATGTCCTTAGAGTTTTTCAGGTCAACCTTCTGGTCTGGAGCAACACTAGAAG
Organism: Forsythia viridissima; assembly: GCA_030279155.1. Taxonomy (NCBI): domain Eukaryota; kingdom Viridiplantae; phylum Streptophyta; class Magnoliopsida; order Lamiales; family Oleaceae; genus Forsythia; species Forsythia viridissima. The sequence goes on from CM059042.1 coordinate 14,961,371, forward strand.
CCCACCCTGGCTCACATCCAGGAACCCATGAGGTTAAATTACAGTTCCTGTTGGGTTTTAAGAATTGAGCATCAGCTGACTTTGTGTCCATAAAACTAGTAAAATAGAACTTCATCTCCGCTGCTGTACACATCCTCTGTGTAACATCTGTTGATTTGAGCAATAGACCATGAGAAACTAAAGTGAGGGAGATAACTCTTGCAGAGCTTCCTATGGAAGCATTATATTTTAGATTAATTTACTTTTTTTAATACAGAATGACGAATTTCTATATTACTTAACTTCCTGTTGTTACCCATCAAAGTCTACTTTCATTTCATTATGTAAAACACAAGGCAGAGTGGTTCAGGTTTTGTAGCTTGGTAGAGGTGAAGTTAGCCAAAAAAAAAAAAATGATTAACATCTGCCACGAATGTTTTGACACATTCAACCTACCTAGTGCAATACAGAGACACCTCTCATGAGTTTGCTAAAAATCTAGTTATTGAAAAATCTTTCTGTTCATCCCATATCCAATCATATGGTGCCAAAAACAAAATTATTTAGAGCCCTTATCAGCCAGGACTGTGCATAAAGGAGTACAATTTACAGCAACGAAGGTCAATCACCTTTAGTTTGCATAACACATTTATTCAAAAAATCCAAATTGCTGGCAAAATTAAATGCCTCATTCAAATCAGCATTCCTGGAAAGAGAAGATAAAATTAGCAAATGGGATAATGTAACCTACTAGTTTAGTAAAAACATATCAAATTCAGGTAGTTCAAATAAACTCACACATCATTAATGCAATATCCCAAGCTCTTGGTGATATCCTTGTTGAATATCTTAGTAAGATTCGAAATTTGGCTGTAGATAAGAGATGCAACAAGTGGTACCACTTTCGGGTTCCGTGTCCGATTGTATTCATCCCCATCCACACACCAAACCCGCCGCGAACAGCCCAGAATAAGAACCAAAATCAACAACAAATATGGAACTCGAGAGGCATTAATCCTCGTTCCACTCATTTCAATCATTCAAATATAACCAATGCTCATACATAGGGAAAATAATCCAACAAATATCAGTGCGCATGTATATATTTTCACTAGCAATGCGTGAAAATGCCAAGATAAAAAGAAAAGATGGATAAATGACGGGTGCCCAGAATTTTGAATTGGATTGTTTAAGTGTAACCTGGGAGGATTTAGGAGATGAGACGAAAAGGGAAGCTTTTTTGGGCAAAAATTGGGAGGTGGGATGTGGGGGTTGAAACTGGGACGGAGCTCCATGGTTTTTGGAGGAAGAATTGGCTGTGAGAAATTAATGGCTCTATTCGTGGACAAGAAATTGTGCTTGCGTGAAGCAGTGTTTGATGACTGGTTTGTGACTTTAATTTCAGAGTTTCTTGTTACAGCCCCATAGCCAGTAAAATAAACAATTTTTTATTTGATCAAATTTAAAAATAATTAAACTAGTATATTGCTTCTTTTTTACTGTAGAATTCGACCGTAAGCTCTATTATGATAATAGATTTAAGTGGTGAACAGAATTTGAAGATGATCGGTAGAGATGATCGATTGAGGGGGGTGAATTGAGAATATAAGCAGATTTTGGATATGGTCCCTTGAAGAAGATGATTGAACATGAGATTTTGGTGATGTTTCGTTGAAGAAAATAATTGAATAGCAAATTTTGGAAGAGATAAATAGTGAAGACGTAGTGAGAAGACGTAGTGACACACATAGTGCTTTTTTTATCCCTGTAGCGAAGAAATCTCCCTACGGTCGGTGATTACTTATTTTATACTTTGCACTTTATTGTATAAACTAGTGTGTTATCCGTGCTATGCACGGATATTGTAATGAAAGAAGTAAATTCACAAACGTTGATGTTAGAAATTTCACGTGACTTAAAAATGATTGATGAGATTTTTATAAAAGTATAAGAAATAAGCATCATATATGCGTTACAATTGTTAAAAAAAAAAAAACTAAACTGATGTGCCAACTATTACAGATTTTGAAAAACTTCTTTGAAAACAACATTTGTCGTTGAATTATCTTGTCCGTCATCCCTATCGCAAATCAAAAATTTCAACCCTTTGCGATTTGTAACTCTAAACACAAAAACGTATAACTGATCATGGCTAAAAACTGGTTTTTTCAAATATAGGCCAACATGAGATAGCGATTGACCCTGGCTTTTGTTAATTGTCATTGTGTATGACACAATTAGAGGAAATTGTCTTCGTTGAAACTTGAACGGCAGCCTTGGGTCAGATGGAGTCAACGTCATTCTAGGGATAAGAACTTTATGACCTGGATTACTTCAACCGAGAATCTTTGCTTCCAAAACATGACTTCCAAGCCTTGTAATAACCAATCTTATGCCGTTACATAAGCCAACAAAATGGTCTATGTCCTATAAAAGCATAACGGGAGTACCCAATTTCAATTCATGGATGGGCACACCAGAACATCTAATTCCATTCAAAAACTTAGGCGTATGAAGGTCATATAACATATCAACATTGGAATCTGACTTGCAAGTTGAATTAGAACTTAAATAAAGTCTTTCCTTCAGACACATTTAGCGAAATCATATAATCGTTGACAGATTCAACCATATCAAGTGTCGGTGAGAAAATAGCTCTTTCTTGCAGATAAATTGCCTCATCAACGTTGCAAGTAAACAATGGATACGTGCTATCCACGATTGCTTTGACTGGATTGTCGAATCCATGCAACAAAAAATCGTCCGGAATTTCAATTGTTGCATGGCCATCATTCACACCACCAATTGTTCCATCTCCTATACTCGCAATCCATTCAGAAAATGTATTTAACTCAACACACTCAACATCTGAGTCGATATTTTGTAGTCTCGTGTTTTTGGTTAATCTAAAAAACTTACAATTTTTCCATAGATATGATGAATTGATAGTTGCAAGCACAATATCCCATCTCTCCCTTTTAGGATCACATGCAAGATCTGTCGAAAATCTCCTCCAAAAACAACTGTTTTTCCTCCGAAAGGTAGTTCCATACTAATTGGATTGCTGAATCTCAAAATATCTTGCATGCTTCTATCCAAAGCCTCGAAGCAATATATGTTCATCATAGGCGCCTCATCCCAAGTTATAAGCTTGCATCTGACAATTAAGTCCGTGAGAGGACTACCCTACTTAATATTGCATGTGGAATCTTCATTCGGCTTAAGCAGTATCGCAAACCTTGAATGCGTAGTTCTACCACCAGGCAAAAGTAGCGATGTTATACCGCTTGAGGCTACATTCAACACAATTTCTCTTTTCGATCTCAAAGTCGCATATAAAGTTTTCCATACAAAAGTCTTCCACGTACCTCCATACCATAAACAAAGAAAACACCACCTTAATCCATTTGAACTGAATTCAATACCGTGTCGTAAACATGCCGCTGCTCAGTTGTCAGATTAGAGACCAACTTCTTGTGTTATTCCACCAATTCTTTTCGATCATATCTCACTTTATCTTGTATAAGTCTATTCTGAAAACTTGAAGTAAAGTATCCAGATTCCGGAAATGGCATTGAATTATAATCACATAGACTCTTTCCACTACTCCACATAATCTTCTCAACCTCCACAAGAGCATAACTTCTTATTTCGTCATCGCTCAATTCCAAATCTGTACATTATTTGAAAAACATAGATAGCTGTAGTAAAATTCAATCGAATCTTACAAAAATAAATATAAAAACATTAAGACTTAAGTGTAATACCTTGGTGTTGTAGCATGTTTCGTTGTTTGTATAAAATATCATCCGATAAGTATGTCCAGCACTTTTCCAACACAATTTCAGGCTGTGATAAAGAATCTGACGCTAATAAAGTTGCAAACGGGCTTCTCAAAGAATGTGCTGACGCCCATTGACTTGCTTCAATAATCCCATCTATGTATTATTTGTCATTATCCAATAGACCAAGTGCATAGCAAGCATCTTTAAAAGTACCGTGTTGAACATCGTTAACACATTTTATTTCATCATAGCATGTGGGTCCACAGACTATATTGAGAAGACATCGCAAGTAATACATTTCTCCACATCCTGGAGGTACATAAAATATTCGCCCAATAGAGAATCCATGCTATCTAGGCTGCCGCACTCGTGTCAACGACTTCCAAACAAACTTAGTCGAAAATTCAACAGACGTTAGTTGTTTTGCTTCGGCATATTTTTTGCTCGCATCCATCCACGCCAAAAACATGCTTTGGTTAGCAGTAGGACGATTCAAGACTTAATCAATTGCCTTAGAATCTGAAAAGATGACAATCTGCTCATTTGGAAGATGAAAACTCAACCACTCGATAGGAGGATCTCTGTATTGAATTTCAAATCTGAAAATTCTCCATGCTGCCTCACATGGTGAAATGTATCTACAATCGTAGTACATATTCACTTCATCAACATTTTTACCCGAGTCCTCATCGTCATTACTACGGTAAAAAGTCGTGGTAACGCGATCATGCCCCTTATTGATATATTTGAACAAATACTTGATTGATCGAGATTGGTTGCACCACTCTACATTCATGTGTGCACCGTACTTGAGCAACAAATACCGATTGTGGGGCACAACAATTCTGTTGTCAAGATTAACACCGTTTTTTTAATCGTTCGTCCATCATCTCTTCCTCTATAAATTGGGTAGCCATCTTCATCAATATTAGTGCAGTCAACAAATTTTTTTGGGAAAATATTTAGTACATCAATTATCCTCCATGCACAGAGAAGAATTCATGGCACTTCCACATTGGGTTAAAATATACACGAATACATTTTTTACATCATTGAAATCCATTCAAAAAATGGAAATTTTTTACAGTTTATTTTGTTACCGTCATCGGCATGCATTTGTATTGCTCGTTTGGTAGAAATAATTGTTGATTTGGTAAGCTTTCTCAATGTTTGTCTTTATGCGCTCATGTAATCTACACCTTCAATGATATGCTCTCAAATGTTTAGCACCCAACAGATTAATTCTTTTGGAAGATTGGTTTACGGGCGTTCCTGCTATGATTAGTAAACAAATACTTCAAATTCTTGTGAATCTGCTTGCATAATTCGAATCTAAAAGTATATGTTGATAGTTCTAAGAGAAAGAGCAAAAGTGTAAAATGAGGAACATTAAAGTAGAGCATTAATAAAGTTGCAGTATTTCAAAATGATTATTGTGCTCACGCGAAAAACGAATAGTCAGTCTGCCTCTTTATGTGCAATCCAGCACAAGACAAAAAAATAATAATAAATTTGGAATAACAATGGTTAGTGGCACTACCATAATACGTATAAAAATAATGTACTCCCTAAGGGTTAAAAAGTACCAATGTTAACACATAATAACATATAATTTTAAAAAAAAAAGTTGTATTCTTTTCCGCTTGTGGAACAGACCGAGAGTTAGACTATTATACGTCCTCAATTTAAACTATGAATGTTTAATTCTGTTAGTCCATCAATCAACCGTGTAATTCTAAACTTTCAATGTCGTTTACTTTTTTTTTGGGGGGGGGGGAGTCATAGTTACCCAACCGCTTATAAAAATCACGTATGGTCAATTGATATTATATACGTGTAGAGATGGCAATTGGACCGGGCCGCCCGTCGGCCCGGCAGCCCGGTCCGCAAATTCACGGACCCAGGCCGGCCCGGGCCCGTAGGAAGAAGGGCCCGGTCTCGGACCGGGCCGTGTTTTTCTTCACGGGCCGAGCCGTGAAATCCACGGGCCGGCCCGTGTATCCGGCCCGTGGGCCTGGTCCACGGATCAGGACCGTGGACCACGGATCCGTGGTCCACGGTCCAATTTAGTCCCCAGCAAAAAGCTGGGGACTGACCGTTTGCAATTTGGTCCCCAAATTTTTATTTTTATTTTTATTTTTTTCAAACGGCTATTTTTTTTTCCCCCTATATATATCCCATAAATTAACTATATTCTCCTCACAAATCTCTCAAATCTCAACTTACAATCTTACATTCATACTTTCATTTGCCGAAAAAATTATATTGTACAATTTATATAATTTTTAGATTTATAATCTTATTCTTCTTATCTTCTACATCTCTACATTTCAATTTCCATATTTATTTTTTCTACTTCTAATCACTAGTCTTCTACATTTCTATTATCTACAATTATTCATGGATCAATACAATTTTCAAAGAAGTGCCGAGTCTGTCGAAAACCAAATTCAAGATGATTTTAGTGGTTTAAACAATGTTCCAATTCCAGAATTTGGTGAAGATTTTGGAGCTGGGAACACTGCTCCAATTTTCAATTTAGATGATATTGACGAAGAGTTGGAAACGACCAACACTACTCAATCGACTACTAAACGAAGAGCCGCAAAACAAAAAGTTCGGTGTTGGGATCATTTCAATAGAGTGCATACCGGTGCATCTGCAGATGGGCAACCAATTTTCAAGGCGGTTTGTAAATATTGTAAGCAACAGTTTGCATGGCAAAAGGGTGGTGGAACGAGCCATCTTAACCGACATTTTTCGAAGTGTATGCAAAAGCATGGCAGAGTTGATACCAACCAAGCCCAACTACATTTCGGCTCTCCGGGTGGATATACTAGTTCTTCTCCCAATCTTAATAATTGGGTTTATTCACAAGAGGCTTTGCGTCGAGAAGGCATGTGCCAGTTGGTGGCCAGTAGTGAGTTCCCGCTTAGCATAGTGGAAAGCCCTCATTTCACACGGTTTGTACAACGGTATCTTCAACCAAGGTATCAACCCTTTGCTAGAAACACTCTTCGTTCTGATACTATTGCTGCATATAATAAAAGAAAACAAACTATAAAAAATGATTTAAGTAAATATGCTGGTGTGGTATCATTCACTTCGGACTTATGGTCCGGTATAAATAATAAAGGATATATTGCAGCTACTTTACATTATATTGATAAATTATGGATTATGCATAAAAGAATAATTGCTTTTAAAGTAATTGACTACCCTCATAATGGCCTACAGATTTTTAATTATGTAATGGCAATTATTAAAGAATTTAATTGCGAATCTAGAATTCGCAGTATGACTTTTGACAATGCTCCGCCTAATAATATTGTAATAGAAAAATTAATTGAAGAATTACAACCTGATTTCGGTGGAATTTTGTTTCATGTTAGATGTGTATGCCATATTTTTAATTTAATTGTTCAAGACGGTTTAAAGTATATAGGCCCACAATTAGAAAAAATTAGGTATGCATTGAACTATATTACTGTTTCACCTAATCGGAAACAAGTATTTGATGAATTATGCGTAGAAAATTCTCTTCCAACTAAAAGTATATGTACATACATACGTAATAGATGGAACTCTACTTATTTAATGCTTGAATCATGTGAAGGTTATGAACATTGTATAACTGGTTATTATAATGGTCGACATTCACACGGTCCACAATACGATTTGCAACCACATGATTGGCAAATTGCATTTCATGTTCGTAGATTTTTAAAAGTATTTTATGATGCCACGAATGCATGTGGTGGTGTATACTATCCTACTAGTCCATTAGTTTTAAATCATTTTTATTTTATTGCAAATAATTTTAATAGATATAAGACGTATGCAATTTTTTCTGATATTGTTGAAACAATGGAAATGAAGTTTAGAAAATATTGGGAAGACTTGCCTATGTTGTTCCCGTTAGCGTCAATTATGGATCCTAGAGTAAATTTACAAGGTACTAAACATACTATTTCTGAAATTTCTAATAATTTGAGTTACGGTGATCCATTAACTTACGGTAATTTAGAAAAAACATTATGTGAAATGTACGAATTTTATGCAGAAAAAACCGGTAGGAATGTTAGAAGACTTCATGCGCCAAATCCTTCTTCTTCTTCAAATAACCCTAATCCTAATGATTATTGGAGTTTCCTTATTTATAAGGGAAATCAAAATCCTAGTTCTTCTTCTTCTTCTTCTTTGCTTTCCCGTGCTACAAATGTTGAAACTAATATTAGAGATATACCATTAGAGTTAGCTAGATATTTTGGTCACGATATGCTTAATTTGTTAGATGAAGAGGAGAGGAATAATTTTGATATACTTAGGTGGTGGAGACAAAACGAGCGTCAATACCCAATTGTTTCTATTATAGCACGTGATTTACTAACACCTCCGGTATCAACTGTAGCATCGGAGTCTGCTTTTAGTACAGGTGGTAGGATTCTTACTGATTTGAGGTCAAGACTTAAACCAGATATATTAGAGAGTTTAATGTGTTTGAAAGATTGGGAAGATGCAGAACATCGAATCCAAGATAAAGTAAGCATGATATTGGCCGAAGAGATGGACGAACTGAATACGTGGTAAGTAAAATGTAAGTATATTTATTATTTTGTATAAATTCATTCTATTTTTATTTATTTTAACTTATAAGTTTTTATATTTAACTTTACAAAAAATTGTACACGTAACAACTTGTTCGTGTACAATTTTAACTCTGCCTACGCTAATAGTAGCCGGTCCCAAGCCCGGAAAAAGGAGGAGGGTTTTAATTGAACATTTTTTCTTTACTTATTTTTTATTTTTATTTTATTGAACTTAAAAAAAAAAAAATATTGAAATTTCACGTGGGTCCGTGGACCGGCCCGTGACACGCGGACACGGGCCGGTCCACAGACCGGCCCGTGGATCGTGGACCACGGGCCGGTCCACGGACTGGCCCGTGGATCGGCCCGTGGGCCCGCGGTCCATGGGCCGGTCCGGACCTCTTTTTTTGAGACGGCTCGGCCCGTCTCTTCACGGGCCGAACTCGGCCCGTTTCAAGGGCCGAGCCGGACCAAGTCAACCACGGGCCGAGCTGGTCCGGCTCGGCCCATTGCCATCTCTTAATACGTGTTATCGTTGTATACGCTACCACACTGCAACTTGTATTGACCCGATATTTGTAGAGCAACAACTGCATCATTACAATTTGCATACGATATTCAGTTAATCTAGAAGAAAACTCAAAAAGTTTGTATTTTATATTACCGTAAAGATTATTGGGCCATTGACTTTCCTGAGTTTAATGCCTTGTTGGTATGGGCCTCTAAGAATGTAGCACACATTTATATCCTGTAGATTGAAATTCAAAAACTGGCAAAGTACCGAAGATGGCCCAACACTCTTAAGTTTCTTCTCATCAACATTTGAGAACAGTTCTCCCGCTAGGGATCTTTTGGTAAAACTTTTGGAGTTGTAACCTCATCGCTAGAAGAATAAACCTTTATAATCAAACAAACACCAATTAAGAGACGTCGACAATTGAACTTAGCTAAACAACCCATAAGAATAGACAAATGCAGTTTACTAAATACCTTCTCATCATCAACTTCGATCTTCTCAATCTTGGATATAACATCAGAATAGTGATTTCCATTGTTTTTCACATATTTTGAGATCATGTATGCATCTTCGATTACCCTCGTAACTGTATAAGCAGCTTTAGGAAAATTAATTTTCTGATCCCTAACTTGAACCTTGAACAAAACCTCTCGATCAACAAACGCCTCAATTTTCGTAGGTATAGAATCTATGCTGAACTTCTACTATTCATAATTATTGTAGTTAGATCAAATAGGCCATAAATTAGGCAATCAGCGAAATAGTTTACTAATTAAAAAAAAACACCACAGTGATTTCATCTAGCAAAGCGGATGCGCTATTCCCTATTAATTCAGTACATTCTCTGTCCCACAAAAGGAAATGTATTTTCCTGTCCCATCAATCACCCTAATTTGCACCCCCATCAATCACCCTAATTTGCACCTTGAACCAAACACCGTAAAATTACATATAGAATTTTAGAAAAAAAATTGAAAACATATTATTTTTTTGCACACGTATATCTAAAGTATTCACACGCGAAGATTCAACCTTGGATGGACGGAATTGTCAAATCGATCACATTTTTCACAGTAAAATCTCGTCTCCACACAATCGACTTTTTTAAGACACCTTTTGCAAGCTAAATACCACAATTTCTTCAATCTCGAGTGAACACACTTTAGCTAATACCCAAAAACTACCAACCTAGTCATGCAAAATAGCAAAACGAAACAATATAACAAAGTTTGTTATACAATTACAAATATAAGCATGTGCAAAACTGTACGATGATAGCATTGTTTACCTCACCACTTGAAATTAGTTCATCTATGGTTCTAAACTCAGTATTCCCACTTTCAAGATCACATGACACGGTGTAAACAGTAGACGAAGACAACAAACTGATTCTCTGTGAGGTTGTCTCCATTCCAAGCGACAACCTTTAAGAAAACACACTTTAAAAAAAACTTTTCACAAAGTAGAAGACTATAGCCCACGAAGAGTATATGCGTTAGAAATTACTTGCAACGAAAATCTTGAACATCATCATAGTCACCGTTGATTATTATCTTAGTTACATAAAATGTGTTGCAGACTCTATAAACCCCTGCATTAAAAAATTGAACAGTTAGTCAATGAAACGAACAATTCCCTTTGAGATTGTATATAATAAGCAATGTTCTAAAATGCGTAATGCGTGACGACGCGGCGAAGTGAAGCATGCATCAAGAATTACAGGCCTTTCGCCTAGGTGTCAAAATACGTTTTCGAATTTTAAATTTTTTTTAATGCTCAAATTTTAAATTTTAATAATATAACCCAGAATATACTGATTTAGATTACAAAATTACAAGCCTAGTTTTCAAAAAATAAATAAAAAATGCATGAATTTTCAAAATTAGATGGACACTGTACAATGAAGAAAAACTAGATTTATATTAAGGCACATACCATGGTTGAACATATCACATTCAACGTGATTCAAAATTAAAATTGCAAGACTACTTTTAATAATATAGCATATGATTAGATTACTAAATAACAGCGCAGCATAATAGTTTTCAAAAGTTAGTAAATTACAACTACCACAAACATAAGCACAAATTACTCAATAATTTCCTACAATTTGATTACATACCAACATAGCTTAACTTTTGTCTAACTCTTTATCGGATTCTAAGTCAGGCTTTTCTTTTTCATCTAACTCATCTTCCGTACCATCTGATACAAAATCATTTTCTTCGGGCTCCCTTATTTCATCTCGAGCATTTCTAGCACATATTGTAGATTTAAAAATGGTTTATATTTGGCCTAATTTAGAAATAAATTTAAAGAGGCTTGCTTGCTCTAATGCGTGTTATGCGCGATTATTCTAGCTTATTCTCGCCTGATCGCGTTTATTCTCGCATATTCTCGCCTATTCGCGCCTAGGCAATCAACAAAAAAAGTTGACCGTATTTTTACGCCCATACTCTCAATGCGACGCGTTTTGCAAACGCATCTATTTTAAGCGCGCCTTTTAGAACACTGATAATAAGTGAATGTAGGAATTGCGATACCATTCAAATCCTTTGCACGACAAATCTGTAGCAATAGAATGATGGGCTCTCGAGTTTCTACATCTAATTTAGCATCAATCTCATCAACCAAATCACCTAATAAGGTACAAGGCAGCCGATTCCTCCTAAAAAGCATAAGATACTCATTAAAAAATATATACGCTACGTAGTGCAGCGGATTTGCTAATAAAACATCCGTACTCAAGGTCCATGATCTCAATGTCAATGAGCTTTGACATTCGCCTAGATACTTCCTTAGTTTTTGACACATCTCTACCAACTCCCTCTCCTATAATGTCTAAATGCAACAAATTAAACAAAAAACAAAAAAACAAATAAGACAATGGATTTAAGAAATTCATTTTTTTATACACAAGCAAACTAAAAACATGCAGGAAAAGTTAACTTCGAAAAAAAAGTATTATTGAACAACTCAGTTTTGTTAACATTGGTTGCATTCAGAATATCATTGAAAGGCTTGAAGACATAGGATTGCTTTGGAAAATTGTCATCGAAGATCTCAAAAACGTGAGTCTTAATCAGGAAGTTAATTTTGTACTTGTGAGACGTAGTCTTAAATGGCATGTCGTTGGTGTCAACAACAAAATGCCAAATTACGTATATATGTCTTTGTTTAATCAACGGCTTATACATTTTTATCAGAGAACTCTTAATAGTCCCATGTACCCGGTCACCATACATTAAAGTTTACAATGATGTTTTTCAATTATAATATGAATGGAAAAAAATAAAAATAAAAATCACAAAGAAACTATAAAATCATACAAACAATGTTATGCTTACTCCACCACTATGAAATTTTTTTAACGTTAACTAAAAATTAAAATTGAGATGGAAGTAACTTAAAGAATTAATGTTTAAAGATTTTAAACTATCTTCCAGCAATAATGAGTTCAAAAGTTTCACAAACAAAAGAACACAGTTTGTGTAAAATAGCAAACTAAAAAACAGCAAAAAATTAAACAAAGGAGATTCAGTTTATCATTTAAATAATAATAAAAAAACAGTTTTATCAAATTTATTTATTTCACGGTTTGCCCTAAACTTTTAATTGAATGTTTTCCAAATTTATTTTTCACCATATCATTCAAACAAAAGAACACAATTTGTGTAAACAGCAAACTAAGAACACAGTTTGTAGGATTCTCAAGAAGAAAAGTCTGAGTATTAAGCAACTCATCATCATCTTCAACCCCAATCTCAACTAAATGCTCCAACAATTCATTGTCCTTTGAAGAAGATTGTTCACACATTGCAACAACACTTCGGCTAGACGATTTGTTGCCTTGTCAATTGCACCAATCGCCTCTTTGAATATGTTGTTGTCCTCACTAATCTTACGTCTACTTTTGCACTTTTTTGATGCACTGCCACCTTCGGATTGGCAAACTGGAGAATTTAAATCTTTCTCATCTGCTTCAAGATTTATAGCTTCCAATGTAACTTCATTCTGTTCTGTCATCTCATCAATTTCGTCAACTGTGTTCATTGCGTTTTTGTTAGCTAAATGGGCTATTTTCCTCTTGATCTCCCTAGGGATATCACTTTTGTCTCCATTGGCCTATCTTTTGCAAAAATCTCAGATAACTTGTCATAATTATATATAGGCTTGTTCTTCCATTCTGCAACATTTGGATTTGACTACAAAAAATTCCAAAAAAAAGGATGTTTATTTATGAAAGTAAATTTAAATAAAATAAGAATAGGAATATAGTTTATGCAAACCTCAATAAGTTTGTCCCACACTTCAGGTTCGGCAAGCCATGTTGAAGTAGATTGATCATATGCAAACCCACTTAATCCATCCTTAAACACGTCATGACAAGCAGACCAAGATTTTTTGATATTTTTCATGTGATTTTGGATCTTGTCCTTGTTCAATCCAATGTGTGGAAACTCTTTCTTCATAGTTTGTAATATTTTCTCGTGTGCTTGCAATGTGAAGGTCTCGCCCACTCTATTGCCACCCACATGCTCATGCAAATATGCTTCAATGAGAATATCATCCATTAATTGGGTCCAACGCAAGTGTGGCTCTTTCTTCACTTTTGGAGGCATCGTTTTCCTGTAAAGAATCGTTACACAACAAGAAAAAATATAAAAAAAATGTAATTGACATTAAAACAATGCATCTTACCTGATATGATAAAACCAAAACACTTAAAAAGTATTAATAATAAATCATACACCGTTAATGTTTGATACAAAACATGTTAAACAAAGTCAATACACAAGTAAGTGCTATTCACTGCCTGTTTAAATTATATGCTTCCCACATTGCATTTGCTATTGAATTTCTAATAAACTCTCCTTTTGCTGCATCTTCATTATTATCTACATTGCGCTGATTGATCATTTGCTCTATAGTTTCACTAGCCATGTCTGCATCAACCTCGGCTATGAGACTTTCATTCGGATCAACTACCATCAAGAAATTATGAAGTATGCAGCACGCTGAAACAATTAGTTTTTGTGTTCGAAAGTTGTACATCGGCTCGGTCCCACTTGCTATAATGGGAAAGAGTTTCTTAAGTACTCCAAATGTTCTCTCTATTACATTGCGTAATGAAGAGTGTCGATGATTGAAAAGATCACGATGATTTCTAGGTGGATTTCGTTGTGAGTACTCTTTAATGTGGTAACGTTCTTCTCTGTAAGGTGTGATGAGACCACTTCGAAACATAAAACCCGGGTCAACAAGATAAATTTTCCTACATTATAACACACATTGTCAAGATACTACTGTCAAATATTACGAAAAATTATGAAGTTTGTAATTACCATTTGGAATATGAAGTGGATAATCACGTGTGAGGGCATTCTTCATTATCCTAGAATCAGAGGCAGTTCCTTCCCACCCAGTTAACACATACGTGAATTTCAAGTCAAATGTGGAAGCAGCCAAAACATTCATAGTTGGATGTTCCTTTCTACCACGGTGCTTAGCAGCTTGTCTGATCGGTACTTTAACACGAATATGTGTACCATTAATTGCCCCAACACAGTCCTGCACTATTTATTTTTCTTATCCAAGTATGTCACTATGTAATTGTATTCAAAGTTTTTAGTGTAGACAATGTTACCTCAAAGTAGGGGTAGAATATGGTATGATGGTGTATTTCGGGTGGCACTTGGCCTCCATTTGGTTGTACAATGAATTTATCCTCCAATTCTATAATTGCTTCCATCACTTTATGAAAGTGACGACTAATCGTCTCACCGGACCGATGGAAAAATATCGAACACGCACTATGTCTTGTGTTTTGCCCTAAAATCCAGAGGAATTTAGCAACTTGTTCTTCAATTGTGGCTCGTTGAGTTGCACGAAGTCCCTCATCCCTTACTAAAATACTACAAAATTCTACGAATGCAGCATGACTCATTCGAATCAAATTTCAACCGCGTGGTCCCGCAACATGTTGCATTACTTCATCTCGTACTTGCTCACTATGCAAACGCATTGCACGATTGTTTCTATTTAAACTTGAACTATTTCTTGACGTGAGTTGCTGCGTTAATATAAGTCCAAATAGTAGGAGAAACATCATATGGATATGATGTACACATATAGAAATGTACACGATAAGATCATCACTATCGAAATTGTCACGGTCGGCCATCTAACAAAAAAAAATTTGTTATTGAGTTACTAGATAAACAAATTCACAAACTCATAAATTAAGCATGCTGGCATATCGTGAAAACAAATCCAATATATTGTAAAATTGGACAAGAGCTGCTAAACACAATTCTAAATGATAAACTTAAAAAAAAAATTTAAAAACAAATTATACAAGTTCAACGTAAATTACGTGATTAACGTAAATTAAGTGAAAATATAATGACACCCACAGAAATTTCAATGGATTAACATATACCCACAGAACTTGCAGGGTTATTATATCAAAGTGGAAAACTTACTGCGTTAATATACCCAGAGAAATCCGTTGCTGCGTTAATATACCCATAGAAATGGAGGTTGAATTATATACTGTGAAATGGAGGTTGAATTAATATACCCACACAAATTTCAATTGTGAAATGTCAAAATTTTCATATGTATGTTATTACATACTATAGATACACCATAGATACACACAGCAATTATATGGAGCAAAATTATGATTCCATACCATGGATGTGAAGTGGAGGTTGAATTAATATACCCATAGAAATTTCAATTGTGAAATGTCAAATTTTCCATATGTATATTATTACATACTATAGATACATCATAGATACACACAGCAATTATATGGAGCAATATTATGATTCCATACCATGGATGTGAAATGGAGGTTGAATTAATATACCCACATAAATTTCAATTGTGAAATGTCAAAATTTCCGTATGTATATTATTACATACTATAGATGCACCATAGATACACACAACAATTATATGGAGCAATATTATGATTCCATACATATATTATATACACCATAGATATACACTGCAATTATATGGAGCACAATATTAAACACGCAGTCCTTGTCCAATCCAAATATTACACATATATATTATACACACAGATAAAATACACACAGATATTTCACAGATACACACAGAATAATACACACAGCAGCAGCCGGGAGATTACCTTTCACAGCAGCAGCCGGGCCTTCCAAGAAGTAGAAGAGTCTGTGTCTAGTTTGTTGGTGGGGAAAAGGAGTTGAAATGTCTTTTTTTTTTCTTTGCAGATTTTAATTGTTTAAGGAGGGTAAAGTTGGAACAAATTTTGAAGAACAGCAAAAAACCGCCGATTTGAGGAGTTGAGAAGTATACCTAAAATTACACTACAACATTTTTAGGTGGTTTTTAAACCTCCCAAAACCGGTGCTCTAAAAAACCAACAATCATGAGTTGTTCCAACCTCTCATAAACGGTGCCATTCAAAATCAGTCAAAACCGGTGGAAAAAAAACTCCCAAGCAGAGCCTAAATAGCAAACTAAAAAAAACAAAAAATGAAATATATACTAAATCATATTTATGGAAAATACAATAATATTTGAGTTAAACAAAGGAGATTTAGTTTATCATTTAAATAAAAAATAGAACATTTTCAACAAATTTTTTTAATCCATGGTTTGCCCTAAACTTTTAATTGATTGTTTTCCAAATTCATTTTTCACACTAAAAAATGTAATGCAACACATATCTGACTCAAAAAAAATAAAATATAACACTAACATAAAACAAAATTGGAAATGTGATAATAAACTCACCTTTTTGTCATGTGAAACAAAGTCCAAGTTGAACACTTCATTCGGATTTGTGTCTCTCATCTGCTCGTAGACTCGGACAACGCGTACCTTAATTGCCCAGCTAGTTTTCGTGGTGTCGATATCTCACATAAGATCAAATATCGTATCTCCACGTATGTTATTGCAAATGAAGCCTTTGATGCGGCAGAAAAAATGAAGAAATAAACGAAAGAAGAAATAAACGAAACATTAACATAGCTTCAAAACAGATAGATAAAAATCGTTGAACAAATAGTGGGCATGGAAAAATATTAGAGGAATTTATGAATAGAATAAAAAATTCTACAAAGACTTTTCAGTTTCTTAAAACTATAAAAGAAAAAAAGAAAAAGCAAAAATGCAGATGTATGTAGATGATAAGCACAAAGACTCTTCGGTTTAGCCAATTATTATTTCTTAAATTACCAAGATAAGCACCATGTATTGTACCGAGATAGAAGGTAAATCGAGGAACTTCAGTTGGAAAAATAAAAAAGTAGGCAAAGTCATTTGTGCGTACACAGCCCAACACGTCCCAACACGCGCAGGAAGGATTCCAGCAATAAGTATAGTATTATGAATGAACATTTAATGGCTATTAAAAAAATCCATTTCCAGAAATTGGGGAAAAAACAGAAATTCTAAATAGGAAAGTACATTTGGGCAGGAAAATAGATTTTGATTCCAGTTTTCTTTTTGTGTATATATATATATATATATATATATATATATAGACTAGTATACCACTTTTCTATGGTGGAATCCGACCGTGACATCTATGAGAATGGTTCACTAGATTTGAACCCCTTTGTTTCGGATGGAGTCTTGGTGGGCGAGGATGACGACCTGAGTTACGGTAGTTATAGTTTTATGATTGAGGCAGCGAGTAGAGCAAAGAGAAGATCGTTTGATGAAGAGTTTCGTTTGAGATGAATATTGAAAACGTAGAAACACACGGATATATATATATATATATATATATATATATATATTATGTTAGTAGCGGAGAAAACTCTCTACATTCGTGATAAATAATTATTTTTTACTTTATAAATAAAAAAGTAATTTATACTAGTATATCGTTTATCCGGTGGAATTCGACTGTAGAAACTTGCTTGATAAGAAGAATAATGAGGATGAACAATGTTGAAATAAGATATTTGAAAAATAGGGAATAGAAATGAGAATGAGAGATTTGAGGAGAGATATTTTTCTCAAAATGGTAGAGAGACGTACATCACTTACTTTTTTTGTGTGAGTGAGGATGAAAACCTTCTTTACAGTCAGTGATAAATATATTTAGAGTGTGTTTGATTTTGATTAAAATCAGATTTTCTTGTAAAAGTTGATAAAAGTTGGTGAAATGTGTGGTTGAAAAGTTGTGGGCCCATAAAATGTATAGTTAAAATTAAATGTTGACTTTAACTTTAACTTTTTAGCAAAATTTTAATTGTTTACAAACAAAGCCTTAGAAATAAAAAGATATATTTGAATATTTAAAACTACAAGAAGATACACAAAAAATCCGATTTGCCCGTAATGTTTAATTATTTAGTGCATATTTAATTTTGATAAATATCAATTTTTTTAGTAGATTTTAATAAATTTTAATGAAATATATAGTTAAAAAGTTGATAAAAATTGCGAGTCTCATGAAATATGTTGTTAAAATTAATTGCTAACTTTGATTTAATCTTTTATCAATTTTTAAATAAAACCAAACAAAGACTTAATTTCTAGAACACAATACTAAGCTAATGTTTGATAAGTAGTAATAAGTTATCTATTAGTTAAATTTAATTTGCCCAAAAAGCTTAGACACAATCATTTTTCTTTTTCGAGTTAAAATAATAAATATTTATACTATCAATTATATATTAGTTTAGACATCTAATTCAACAACATATAACATATATTAATTTATTTATTAAAATATTTTTAGTACTCGATTGTCTAACATTGGCATATAAAGAGACTAACGATTGAACTTGCCGTTCTATGTCATGATCACAAGACATTTTCTCTCAAAACTAGAATGTTAGATATGTTTGATAATGTAAAGATAATTTCTACGACGAATAAAGAATATATAATTAAGTATGATTGTGTATAATTATTTCAAATTAAGTACTCATCAATTTTGAGCATAATTTAACAATACAACGACGCGCTTATGTTTAAAAGTGCAACAGTAAATATGTTCAAACTATGCATATTAAATTATTCTTAATAAATCTATAGAATATGCACAAGAAAGCTTGTTAAACAATTTCACACATTCAACCTTTGACCCAAGGGACCAATTCTTGAATTTTTCTCAATGAATGGGCCTTTTTTAGGCCGCGTTCATACCTGGCTTCCAGTTTTATGTCATACTCTTTCACTATTATATACGTGTACATTTGTATATGAATATTTTTTAAATTTATCCTCCCAGACTTCCAGTAACAATGTGTTTTTGTATTAAAAGTTTTATATACGTGTAATAAATTAATTCCTTTAATCTACTATGGGCAGATGGGCTATAATAATTGTTTGGCAGACTTTTTCTACTGGTGCCGTATGTGGAAGACTAATTCCTTTACTGGAGTCGACTGTAGCTTTTTTGGGAAGCCTATCTTGACTCGCATGTTCAACACAATCGCAAATTTTTTTAATTTTTTTGGGTTATTTACGAAAGCAAGAAAGAACATCAATCTGTACCTCTGGCTTCCTACCATAAGAAGCTTGAAGGTAAAGTTTTGCTGGAGAAGATTTTTGAGCTGTGTAGCTGGCAATTAAATTTGGGTTCTTCGATTTTGTGTGACTATGTGATTAGAATTGTAAATTCTTGGTCTTCTGAAAAGTTGTGAAAGATGGGTTCGTGAATTGCTTAATGAACATGACTCAGAATTGAATATGGGTTGAGAATTATTTGTGTATTTCTTGTGTCTGTGACTGAATTTTGTGTTATAATAGTTATAGTGAGAGGTTTAAGAAGGAAAAAATGACTGAATTTTTTGTTCACTGACTGGTAGATGCAGCATCTCTTTTCTTGGATTTGAATTTCTTTTGACTACGATCATGGCAGGAATTTAATCTGAGAATTGGGTTGTGGACTTTGCTGGAATTCTAGGAGGTTGATTATATTTCTGAGAGAGAGACTGCTTATCAAAATAATTGTTGATTTTATTCAGGAAAGCTTGTGCAAACATCTCTGATTTTTTTCTTTGTCCCAGAATTTTATTCCCCATTCTCTTTTTATAGCTTGAAGCTTGCATCTCTGTATCGTGGATTCGTTTTGTTTGAATTCGATTATAGCGAGAACTATATTGAAATTGGGTTGTTTATGCTTTGGGTTATCTTCCATTCCAATAGGTGCCCAAAACAAAGTAGCAAGATTCTATATGGCTGACTCAAAACAATGGGGAACAAGGCATCGTCTCTTGTTATTGTAAAAGGTTTATGCTTTAGGTTAAGAAGAGATTGAGCATATAAAAGGAGTGGTTTATGTTTTAGGCTGGTTTAGAATCTTTTAGTTGAAGCCACAAGAGATTCACTAAATATCTTGCCCATGACACTACCTTTAAACACGGACGTTGTTGGTTTGATTAGCTTCTTGTTGTACATAATAGGTGGCAGCTAAGAGTTGCTGTTTTGCAAATCAATCTCTGTTGCTTTCGATTTACTGACTTTAGTGTTTCTATTCCCCAAGTTCAACACAATCTATGTAATGATCCATGATGTGATTGCTGCCTAATTTCACTTTGCATGATTCCAAATGTGGATTTGCAGTGAAGGGTATTGAATAGTATTTAGGGCCATGAGGTGTTTCCAATTCCATAATGGAGAGAAAAAGGAAGAACCAAAGACCACAAAGTCAAATTCTGCCCAATCCTCATTTACTGATCGAGAAATGAGGCAATCTGGATCCGATTTCAACTCCCAGGATGCATCAGATACTAGCACAGAGTCCAGAGGAAGAAACCAATTTCCAATTTTGTCCGACAGGCCCAGTAATCTCAGGGCTTTTACTTTTTCCGAGATGAAACAAGCGACAAAAAATTTCAACCGATCTGCCAAGCTGGGAGAGGGTGGGTTTGGATGTGTTTTTAAGGGTGCGATCAAGATTTCCGAAGATCCAGCTAACAAACTTGACGTGGCGATAAAACAACTAGGCCGAAGAGGACTGCAGGTAGCTTTCCTTTCACGTTTTTCTGGGTTCTTATTTTATTGTTCTAGTTTCATTATAAAATATTGGGATTTTATGATGGTAACTCTTGTTGATTTATGCCGTGTAATAACATCTATCCAAATGAGAAGTTCTCTCATATAAGTCGTTGGTTGACAGCATTAAGCTATTTGAATAGAAAGTCAGACCTTTGTAGTTTGTAAATTAAGATTAAGATTACTAATTAACTGTCTATGATCTGATTTCAGTAACCCTAGAAACTGAAATGAATAGATATCAACATGGGTTTATTCAGAATTATTTTGCTCCTCTCAATAGATGAAGACAACTTAACTATACGTTAGAGAAGCTGTATAATATTAATTTCCTTAAATTCTCCTCCCTCCCTCTCTGTATGTGTGTGCATGCTCCCGTGCTCCCCATCCTCGTGCATGTGCCCCTGTGGCCTGCTAGAGCCAAACGAAATTAAGTGCTATTTAATGGAGGTCTGAAGCAGTTCCCTTCTCTTATATCAACGAACTCATTTAAATAAGACTTGTTGCAAGATTTGCCCTCCCTCCATCCTGTTGTTATGGCTGCACATTGCATTTTCGGATGTCCCAAAGGATTTGTATTATTTCAAACGGTCAGACTATGATTATCTTGCAATCCCGTTAGTTCAATACAAAGAGAAGATTCGAAAAGAAACCAATCATTATTATATCGCATGTTTGAAATTTTGAATTCAAAAATGGCAAATAAGTAAAACACCATTCAAATGTCAATGTCATAAAATTTCTGCATAAAAAACTGGAATTTGGAAATCAAGCTAATTTTGTTGGATGGATGGAGTTAAATGACAAAAATTATATGGTTGCCCAAGTGGTCCAATATTCAGAATAACTAAGATCTGAATGGGAAGAAGTAAATGATGACAAAAATGATGGCATTGCCAGAGCAAGATGATAAATGTGAATTCTTTTCAAGTAAAAAGAGGGAGAGCATCACAAATAAATAGATAATTGTGCCAAAATTGAGGGTTTCTGTTGACATTCTTAAATTACTTTGTCACGACACATCAGGCACACAAACATCCTATGTTTTTAATCTTGAAAATTTAGGAAAACTGCCTTCTTGCAAAAGTTCCTTCTAATTAGAGTATATTAGTATTCTTTTAGTTGATTTGACTATATTGGAGAATGACTTCTTGCAATTAGATATCGGAACATGTTTTGCTTTTTTGGTAGAGAACTAATAACTGATTTACGTGGTAGGGTCATAAAGAATGGGTGACAGAAGTAAATGTCCTTGGTGTGGTTGAACATCCAAATCTTGTTAAACTCATTGGCTACTGTGCTGAGGATGATGAAAGAGGAATCCAACGGCTTTTGATATATGAATACATGCCTAACGGAAGCGTGGAAGATCATTTATCGGCTAGGTCAGAGACACCCCTCCCTTGGGCTATGAGGCTGAAGATAGCCCAAGATGCTGCTCGTGGCTTAGTATACCTGCATGAGAAAATGGATTTTCAGGTCATTTATTCTATCTATTGAATGTTCGTTGATTTCTTTTGCCACTTAGTGCCATAAAAAGAAGCACATAGTGCTATAAAAAGAAGCACAGTCACTTCTTTTTTTGGGATAATTGTATTCATTTAGGAAGGCATAAAAGAATAATCACTTTTCCAGGTCATTTATTTTTCCTATTGAATGTTGGTTGATTTCTTTTTCCACTTAGTTCCATTATAAGAAGCATAGTCACTTTTTTCTGGGATAACCATATTCATTTAGGGAATGCATAAAAGCATTTGATGTACACGGGCTTGATTTGTGCATGGATATAATGGAATATAAAATTGAAGTTTTAAAATGCAATTTGCAACCCTGCTATTGTTATTTATTATGACGTTCATCTTCTGTATACAGATCATCTTCAGAGATTTCAAGTCTTCTAATATTCTCCTAGACGAGCAATGGAATGCTAAGCTATCAGACTTTGGATTGGCTCGGTTGGGCCCTCTAGATGGACTAACACATGTGTCAACTGCGGTATGGTCAATTACATGATGGCTTATTGCCTCACTTTATGTGCTATTGGAGAATAATTCTTTTCTTCTTGATTTACACCTTCCAACCTTTTAGATTGGGTACGTGGAATTCAGAATTCTTGTTACTGAACTATGAACAGCTCTTATCTCTGTATCTAATGAATTTTTTTAATTCAAAAATATGTGAAATGTAAAAGGCAGGTATTCATTATGGGATATTGTTGACACCATAAAACTAAAGAGTGTTTCAATTAATCTGTTACGAAATTGAAGCCCAAGACTTTGAATGGAACGCAACTAAGTTATGAATAGGGAGGATTACAAGTCCACATTTTGAATATTTATGTAACATTCAGATTCGGCTAAGGATTTGAAATACCACAATGACTTAGAAATCATCCATCTTCGTACCTAGGTAGATTTGAATGCACATTCAGGAGATGATCCTTAGTCATGTCTAATCTAGCAGAAGCATGGAATTTAGCATTTGATATAGAACATCTAAGAATTACAATAGAGTACAATGGCATTGGACCACTTGTTAATGTAACCTAGTCCATTGTAATTTGACATCATTACAACTTAGCAATTATGGTTTGTCCATTTTTGGTTAAAATGTGAATGACAAACAATTTTGCGTACCGCGTATCTGTTGCATGTTGCTTGTGATAAGGCCTCTTGCATGATCTAGACATGTACGTTTCTTTCAATCGCATTCTTATGATTCTATAGAAATGCAGAGAACAATTTGTACACGTTCTATAAATATAAATAGATTCCGGTCAAATGACATGTGCTAAAACAGCATTTCTTTTCCCCGCTTCGTTAGTCTTTCCACACGCCTCATGCGATGACTTGAAATTTTTATTCTAATTAGTTTTTAGATACATTTTTAGTCTCGTATTAACTAATACGTCATTATCAGATTGTGGGAACCCTGGGGTACGCAGCTCCTGAATACATTCAAACTGGTCATCTAACATACAAGAGTGATGTGTGGAGCTATGGAGTCTTTCTCTACGAACTAATTACAGGTAGACGACCATTGGATCGAAATCGTCCCAGAAGTGAGCAGAAGCTCTTAGAATGGGTAAAACCGCATTTATCCGATGCTAAGAAGTTTCGGTTGATATTGGATCCAAAGCTTGAAAGTAAGCATGTGCTTAAATACGCGCACAAGCTCTCGCTTGTAGCCAATCGTTGCTTGGCCAGACTTCCAAAAACACGCCCAAAAATGAGCGAGGTTTTGGAAATGGTGAATCAAGTTGTGGAGGCATCAACAGGAACAGGCGATCCTCAACCACCTCTGAGGAGTAGAGAGTCGATGGCAACTTTTGATGAAACCGAAGCTAAAGGCAAAAGGAGGTTCATGGATATGAAAATTGGGGATGCTGGTTGGTTGGTTCGAATGTGGTCAACAAAGCTCGTGAAGACCTGTTGATTGTGAAATAATTTCTATTTTCTTTGTTTTTCGGATATATGCAGGAATGTTAGCTAGTATACAGATTTAATGGATGTCACAGGGACAAGAAAAGCTTGTCGTCTTATAATATGCAAACATTACAAAATCTGGATGGATAGAAATGACAACTGTGTTATGTGACTTGTTGTTTTGTTTGAGGAAACCTAGGGTGTGTTTGATTGGCACATTTTCCATGGAAAATGTTACTTCCATGGAAAATATTGTCAAATCTAACACTTTTATTTTCCACCTTTGTTGTTTGATTGGCCATGGAAAAGACAATACATTTTCTAGGTACAAGCATTTAAAGCATGAATTTGTCTTCTTTCTTGGAAAATTTTTTCTTACCTAGATAGTAGAATTTATTTTCCTACTTCCATGGAAAATATTTTCATTTTCCACCCTTTTTCCATGCTACCAATCAAACACACCCCTAGATTAATTTGGGTTTGGCACAACGATGTATGTGATGACTGACAAGATTTTAATTTTTTCTCCTTAAATGGAGATGTTTCTTACCCGTGTGTGGAAAAAAAGTACGAACTTTTAGCGGACAATTTGTTTATATTATTTTGCATATAGCAACATCAGAAAATTAGTGTACGGCCAAGTTGCGTGTATTCTTGATCATAAATATGCCCAAACTTGTAGTTCAATATCGAATTTCCAATAAGCCACGCCACCCCAGCAACGCCATGGCCGGGCCCGGCCGCCCCTGCCTGTGTATTTTCTGGGAAGCTTGTTCTGTGATTGGTTGAGGGAGAAAGGAAAGAATAATTTTAATAAATATACATATTTATGACATGTTTAACTATAAAACAAATGACAAATATTTTGTATGTGCTTTTTCCTTAAACCACTATTCATTTTCGATAATAAATATGTTCTTAACTAGTTTAATGTAAAGTCGAAATTTTAATACCTTTTCAAATAAATCGCTTACCTACTTACCCTTTAGATAAGCAAGAAGAAAATTCACCAATAACCTTCAAACTATATGTATCAAGAATAGATTAGTTGGATCGTTAACTTTAAATCTTTTTAATTATGTGCAAGATGAGATTTTTATCAAACAAATAAATTTTCTATTCAAATAGCGTTCGATTTTTCTTTAAAATATAATTATGTGCAAGATGAGACTTTTTTCTATTGAATGAATATATGGTCTTCAAAATAGAACTTTCTATCTAATATAAATTGTTTATTGAGATTAGTGATGGTAATGGGGCAGATTTGGATCGGATCGGCCTGATCCGCATACTGATCCGTTTATAATTATTTATTTATTATTTTTTTTTTGTCAATTGTCATTCAAAAAATTAAACAAACATTGAAACAAATTTTACTAATTTACTACTTTTTTCTAATTTTTTCTTTCTATATTTTTCAAATGGGGCGAATCGGATTGGATCACACATGATCTGATCCGCTTCGCGATCTGCCCCGGATCGCCCCGATCCGCCCCACTGATCCACAGATCGAAATTTTTTTGCTCCATTCGGATCGGGTATTCATCGGATTTAGGATGGATTGAATATTTTTGCCTTCCCTAATTGAGATAGCATTTGACTTTCTTTTAAAACACTATTATACTATTTGTTTCGAGTTCATAAATATAATTTTCCCCCTTGACTATACTCATCATGTAGCTTACCGTTTGTTTATAAGTACACGCATATCTACATATTTAAAATCCAAAACGAAAACTTCATCATTAACATGTAAAAGTTTTAAAACTTAGATTAATTAAATTAAAAAATAATTTTAATTTTAATTAAACAAGCAGTGGACAAATCGTAGTCAGAACTGGCGAGTGACAATGATAGCAGTTCTGACTCGCACATCAATGTTCGTTTACCTAATATTGTTAAGTGCGAAATTTAAAGAATTAAATAAGAACACAAGATGTAACGTGGTAAACTCCGAAGGAAAATATCCACGGGCCTCATGGGTAAAAACAATCCACTAATAATCTTGTTCAAAAATACAATAGTATTGGTTTTTGTAATTTCGCAAAATTAACAAAATAACAATCAAAAGAAAACAGATCAACTCCCTTTGATACTTCTTTTTCTGACTTGTTGATGAAGTGGAATCAAACCCACCAGTCATGATTTTATCGTTACTTCCCTATTGTACTTGACCGCAACCACTACTTGGATTAAGAACTCTCGTTCTTAATTTCACGTAAAGTAGTTTGAACAAGATATGAAATTGTTTGAACAAGATATGAAATTGTTCGTTCAACACCAATTTGTTTTTTATTCTTCAATGCGTTTGAAGAAAACCCTTTTGCTTTGAAAGTTGAATCAATGAAGCATCGAGTTTTGTTTTTCCACCAATAAATCCAACGGTTTGGAGCTTGGAGAAACAAGAACAAAAATTATTTTCAAAGTCTTAATTCCTTGATTTGTACTTTTACTTATAATTAAAGTAGAAATCAATTTAGGAATTATTTATTACCTAAAAAACCTGCAACAAGAATGGTAAAGTAATTAGTAGGAAAGAATATATCGAAAGATATTCTTAGATTTGTAGAAGGAAATAATTTAAGAAACTAAATATTTTCTTCATAAACAAATATAAGAGAGTAAGAAAAGATTATTTAACCTAAAAAATAAGCTGTTAATAATATTCATATGATCAAAATATTTCGTGTATAGAAACAAAATAAAATCGCATTTTTAAAAATCTGAAAAAATAATCTGCTTATCAACTCAGTCAATCAGAACTTGTGTTATTCAAACTAGTCAAAAATGAAAATTTTGACCTTCTCTTTTAACATTAAAAATCAATAATATTAATTAAATGAACAAATATAAAAAGATGAAACATATGACACAAATTTTTTCAACAACATATTTGGCCAGCTTGAAAATACCCTTTTAGACAGGGTCACACACACCTTTTGCTGACTGAAAATGGGACCATTTGCCGACTGAAAATGCACCTAGATCTAGTGCAGTAATTAAAAATTACTTATGCTGATACCATTTGTGTCATATTGTGGGTCATATAGGAAGGGCAAAAATAAAATTGAGGCAGCAAGAATCATGGTGTGTGTACATTGTACACCAACCAAGAAAACCTAAGACAAACAAACTTTTTTGACGCGTTAATTGCATCGTACTTGATAAAAAAGAAGAATTAACACAAACTATTATCATTGATAGGTGTAATTAAAGTCATGTTAACACTTTTAAATTAGAGGGTCATTTTCAAAAAAAAGAATTTTATAAATTTCTTCTCATCTAACCACTTGTCACTTGAAACGTCTAAGAAGAATATACCTATTCTATCTAGTTGGCGTAATAAAAATAGAATAATGACTAATCAGCCAAGAAATGAGAAGAACAACTTACAACATTTAATCATACGCTAATCGTTTATATAAACATTAGTAGAGTTTGATAGGACAAAGTCCTTTGGACAACTAAGCGTACCATAATCTAACCACAGCTTACTAGTTAGCATCAATTACATAAATTATTATGGCTAAATATAGAGCGTGAAAATGTTAGAAGTCGTAGTATTTGACTTATATGTCATTACAATGCAACTATTGTACTACTAGTAAAAAAAATTCTATCCACCATAGTTTATAGAGAAGTTGCTCCATTGTTAAAAGAACCACCATCTTCACATAAGCATCTCTATCTATACAAAAGGGCGGAGAGAGGGACAGGATTGGACTATAGTCTCGCTCAAAAAAATCAATTTTTGAAAGACAATTTTTTTTCACTAACAGACTTGTTTTGAAGTACATTTGTTTTTTTCTCTATGTCACACTTATTTCATGCTCATTCTATAGAATCGTTAAAGCGTCACGAAAGAGACACCATAATCACATTACGTTTGTTTCTAACGAACAACAATCCACGTGATTTATGTATAATCAATAATAAATTTCAGCTCAAACACAAACTAAATGCTTATTTGGTGTAGATAAAAATTAAATTCTTAGGTAGTTTTGATAAAATTTTATGAGATGTGTCATTCATCAATTGATAAAAATTGTAAATTTCATAAAATATACAATTAAAAATAAATTTTAGAAAAATGAAGTCAAACAAGAGCTAAATAGCAAAAAGCTTAAAATCTTAATACACGACAAGTATTCATGCGGCTTGGAAAGCGGCTTCACACCTATACTTGGATTAAACAAAAATTTCAAGATGCATTAAACCACTCTTTACACCCCCGCCACCCACCCCACTCCTCCTACAAATTACAATTGCCTATAAGTACCCACCTAAACGCCATTAACACAAAATTATAAACAATAACAAATCAGTAATAAATTAAATTTTATTTCAATAAATTTAAAATCAATTGTAATTTGAAGTCGATTTGAGTCTTCTTAAAGAAGATTGAGCCAATCTTGAATCAAATAAGTTCACTAACACATAAATACATATTATCGAATCTTATCTAATATTATATATCAAATATACACTTAAATATTCAATAACATCGAATCCTTCACAACGGCAAATGTTACAAATTTTTATTTCAATAATTTAGTTTTAACACTACTACTTTAATGCACTAGATATGAGTAATTTATTTTTATTGTAATTAATGTAAATTAATTTAACAAACACACAAAATAAAATACATATTTTGTCAAATCGTTACAGACAAATACACCTATATTGAAAATGCAGCTTAAACCAACCTTATCTTTCGATCCACTCAAAAGCCACCCTTAAAAGATCGATAGGCTTCCATACGCCACTCACTATTCCACTTGCACAAACTTGTTGAGAAAATTTTACTGGACCAGTTGATTTATTTTACATTGGTCATTCAATTTTAATTTATTTTAATTGATCATTCTATTTATATTATTTTTATTTTTATTTTAATTGGATTATTATAGTCGTACTAAAAAACAGATGATAAATCCTAGATAATTAATGGAATACATTATTTAACACTTGTTTAATCGTTATTTTGTCAAAGAAATTGAAAAAAAAATTAAGATTCTTATATCACTCATTTGAGTTTTTTTATTGAAAAAAACTGCCGGTTTCACAAGAATAAGTGCTACATTACGCATTTCGTGAATCGTAAAACCGAGCTTTATTTTTTATTATAGTTACCTACACAATGGTCAAAATGAAATAAAAGTGCAAATTGGATGATCAAATAGAAATAATTTGAAGTTTTGTGATCAAAGCAAAACATGATGCAACTTTGGGTGACTACATTGATATTTCCTCCAAACTCGTTTAAAACTAAGACGCTATCCTTTACTCAAACTGTATATAAATAATATAAACACCTTAAAAATCCCTCCTCTTTTCTTCCCCTCATCATTGTCATCCCCTTAAAAAACATAACACCCACCCACCCACCCACCATATACATATATACACAAACAAAACACACGCACATACTTTCACGTATCTTATATATAAATTTACAATTGTAATTTTGGAATTTACTGGCATTTAATTGAAGGTGAGTTTCAGTTTTTTCAAATTGATTGTGAGGTTGAGTGATTGTTTTGTTTAAACTGTGTTGGATTTCGAATGCGATTTGGAATTGCTTTGCGCTGAAGTTTCGGATTCTTCTACATAGTACTATCTTTCATGTACACCTTAAGTGCTTTTTACTTGTACTTACTAATGCAGATGTATTATGTGTATTCTCTCTTGGATATTTAATGGAAACGATTGATTTACTAGATTTAAGGTGTCTGCAGTGGTGGGTTGTTTTATTATATTTGCGTGAGTTTGTATGTGTTTTCGAACAATGAAAAATGAAATTTTAATTGGAAAGGATTAAAAGGAAGGCCTTGATGGATTTTTGAATTCCAAACAAATTATTTGAAAGTAGAACTTTAGGCTGAGGTCTTGATGGCCGAACTAGAAATGAAGGGGAATGAGTGTATTCAAATATATGTGGGTTGAATCTTAATAGCAATGCGTATGTGATGTAGAGAGATGCAACCAATTTTCCCAAAAGCTATAGTTGATAGAGATGTGCAATCTAGCCCTATGTCATCCAAGATCAGGCCCGGGAATCCACCCGAAGCACTATTTGTTTGTGCCCTTAGTTTGAAGAATCCCTTGTAGGCCCACCCCCATGTTCAGTTTTGCTCTGCATCATTCTCCCCTCCTTGGGGAATTGAACATGGGAAATCAAGCTCTGATACCAACTGATGTAGGGAGATAAGCTATAGCTCATAGGAGAGGCGCAATCTAGCCCCTATATCACCGAGGATCAGGCTTGGAAATCCATCCCAAGCACTATTTGTTTGGATCTTTACTTTAAAGTATCTCTTACGAAATAGCCCCACCCCCATATTCAATGATGCTTTGCATCAGTATGCGTGGTTAACATGTGATGTGGAGGTTCAGTTTTAGCATTTCTGATTAGGGGGAACTACATTACAATAAAGATCACACCTTTTCTGTGTAATTTTTTGTCAAGTGATATGGAGATCAATCAACCGTACATATTGTGACTTGAATTGTGGTTTTAGACCACTTGGGTTTTCTACGAATTCCATTCCCAAGCTCTTGATTCCAAGCCACTAAGAGTGTAAGTTCAACTCATCATGCACGTGCACATATATGGGTTAACCATCAAAAGACTTGGCATGTGGATGCATTCATTGATTTTCTGAAAATATGATTAAGTAATTTCTTAGTGGTTGTCATTTTCAAATTCATCTACTATAACAGTGGTTGAAACTTGAGGTACCCTTTAAGGAAAAACTACTGATTTTGGGGTGATTTGGTGGACAGTTAATATATTTATTCATTTGAAGCTGTCAAGATACTCTATTTTTCACGCGTTAGTGTTGATCCAGTTGACTTCACTCCTAGAACATAGGTACTTCTGTGAAGCAACTTATTTGTCCAGATACAGACTGCATTCAGACAATTGTGAATGATTCTTTGAACATGATGTGATCATACCTTTGACCATTTCTGGATGTGGGAGTTAAAATTTGTTATTTATGCAAAACTCCTTTAGGAGCTACACTTCCAAGTGTGAAACCAAGCTCTGAAACTTAAACCTCACTATTTTGAACACGGAAAGAAAGTGTACTAAGGACCACACTAGGATGTTTCATTTGGATGTAAGCATGCCTTCAGATCCATTGCAACAGTTGTTTGCATTCTTTTGGACAGTGCTTCAGCACAACAAGTGATGCAGCAACGGGCCAAACAGCTTAGCTCACATTATGTTCGGAGGTTTCTCTTCCCCCTTCCTTCCAAAAACCAAAAAGGTTAATAGTGCCTTTGCAGTTTCCGTGTTTCGAAGTTGCTTAGATTTATATTCTCCGAATCAAGATATAGCCAATCATTAATATTTTTTACCAGACATTTCATGGACCCGCAAATTTTTTACAACTTTTTAACCACACATTTCATCAATTTTTACAAAAAAAAATCTGATTTTAATCAAAATCAAACACACTCTTAGTATAAATCACACTTTGCTGAAGCTAGATCTTCATAACTTGATTTATGAGTCAATGAGAGCTAATTGTACTGAATTGGAAAACAATTTAGAGACCTAGCGTGGAGTTTCCTATCAATGCTTCATGTACTGCTTCTTTTGAAGTGTTATGCAAGATATTGTGATAGAACCTAACCGATTGTGTTGTGATTTATTGCAGATGTTCCAGTGCTACTAGAAATTCAAGACCAATACAAAGCAAAAACTGAATATGTGTGAAGAAATGAAATAGCCATAGGAAAATAAACGGAATTGTATTGCTTTTGAAAAGTTCACTCCTTGATTACAATTGTTTGATTGAAATAAAATAATTACATATAGCAGAGCAATTCGAGAAGCTCCGTTTCTCCTTCCTAATTGTTCCACAAAAATGTGATGATGGTATTCTGTTTCCCACTTCCTTTTATGCCACAGCTGCACCCAGATTCCTCCACTACTAACGGTTTGCACATGCCATAATTTGCTGTCACATGGGCCCCACGTGATCCCTTACACTTTCTCTTGATATTCATTTCTCACCTTTGCATGTGTCCCCTACCTTAGTGCGCTTCGTGTAGGTCATTAAAATTGGAGCTCTATCATTACCCCGCCCTGCAAGATTCACCTTGTCCTCAAGGTGGAAGGAGGAAAATTGTTGGGAGATCAATTCCAAAGGTTCCCACGTGGCCTCTAGGGAGGTAACCCCTTCTACTGTATTAGGACGTCGATGTCGCTTAGATTTTTACCCATTCCTGGTCGCCTTCCAGTATGGCCTCTGGTTCTACCAACATCTCAAATTTTCCACTGATTTGAGGTGGTAACTCCAATCTGTCTTGAATTGGTCCCATTGCTTTTCGTAGTTGAGAGACATAGAATACATGATGGATGTGAGAGCTAGGAGGCAAGTTCAGCCTATATGCTACCTTCCTTGCTTTCTTCTCCACTTTCTTCTCCACCATAAAGGGCCCATAAAACCTTGGGAACAGCTTCTCATTGGGGCGTGCTGCTAAGGATTTCCGCCTATAAGGGCGGATTTTTAGATACACCATATCCCCAATCTCAAAATTCACCTCCCACCTTTTTGCATCAGCAATTCTTTTCATCCTGAATTGAGCTCTACCCAGTTGCGCCTTTAATTCATCTGAATTCTGATCCCTTTCTAGTTGTTGTTGCTCCACCGCAGCTACTATTGCTGTCCCCTTTTCATAGCGTATTATCAGGGGTGGTTCTCGGCCATACACAATTTGAAAAGGAGTAGTTTTAGACGGCATGTGGAATGAAGTATTGTACCATAATTCTACCCAAGATAACCAGCTGGACCATGCCTTCGGTTTAGAGGATGCGAAACACCTCAAATACATTTTCAGCATTCTATTCACCACCTCCGACTGTGCATGAGATTGAAGATGGCAAGCGGTGCTTTGACTTAGTTTGGTGCCTTGCAAGTGGAACAATTCTTCCCACAATTTGCTCATGAAGATTTTATTTCTGTCTGATACTATGGACTTTGGAATTCCATGTAAACGGACCACTTCTTTTACAAAAATGGCTGCCACCATATAAGTCGTGAATGGGTGCTTTATTCTTATAAAATGAGCGTACTTGCTTAGTCTATCTACCACCACCAATATCGTATCCAGTCCACCCGATTTCGATAGTCTTTCCACAAAATCCATTCACTTCATCTCAAACCTGATCGGGAATTGATAATGGCTGTTACAACCCGACTGGAGATAGAGTTTGATATTTATTCTGTTGACAAATAGAACATTGACCCACATACTTTCTGATATCAGCCTTCATTCCTGGCCAATAGACACTAACCGTTAGTCGTTGATATGTTTTTAAGACTTCATAATGGCCGCCAATATTTTCATCGTGTCCTCCCTGCAATAATAAGTGTACCAAGGTGGACTTCTTGGAAATTACTAACCTCTCCTTCCG
Source organism: Forsythia viridissima (assembly GCA_030279155.1). NCBI lineage: Eukaryota > Viridiplantae > Streptophyta > Magnoliopsida > Lamiales > Oleaceae > Forsythia > Forsythia viridissima. The sequence continues at coordinate 14,995,114 of CM059042.1, forward strand.
TAATAGTCGGCCCTGACAAATCCTAAAAGCTGGATGGGTTAATGGATTTACCTCAATTTTCTCTATAATTTTTCGCAGCCGTTCATCCTCATTAATCTCCCCCACCAATTGGTCTAATGGAATTACTGATGGTATTGTCATAGCTTGCAATTCTACTGTCTTATTCACTCGTGATAGCACATCTGCTGCCTTGTTTTCTAATCTCGGTCTATACTGTATGTCGAAGTGATAGCCCATTATCTTCACCAGCCATTTTTGGTATTCTGGATTGACTTTCCTTTGTTCCATCAGAAATTTTAAACTTTTCTGATCTGTTCTGACCAAAAACTTCTGTCCTAGAAGGTAGTGCCTCCATTTTCGTATCGCGAACACAATCGCCATTAGCTCTCTCTCATAGACTAACTTAGTTCAGCCTCTCGAGTTAAGAGCATGGTTGTAATAGGCTATAGGACGGCACTCTTGCATTAACACCGCTCCAAGTCCATACCCCGAGGCGTCAGTTTCTATTACAAACTGTTTGCTGAAATCATGAAGTGCTAAGACCGGCACCGAAATCATGGCTGCCTTCAATTTTTGGAATGATTCCTCCGCAACCTCATCCCAATAAAAGTTATCTTTGTGTAGTCTTTCTGTGAGGGGCCATGCGATATTTCCGTAGCCTTGCACAAACCTTCTATAATAACCTGTTAAACCGAGGAATCCCCGAAGCTCTCGATGGCCCCGCGGACTGGGCTAATCACACATCGCCTCGATTTTAGATTAATAGGCAGCTACTCCCTCTTGGGAGATAATATGATCCAAATATTCAATTTTTGACTGCCCAAATTGGCACTTTTTGATGTTAGCCACTAACTGATGTTCTGTAAGAAGGTCTAGTACGCACTCTAGATGTTCACTATGATCTTCCAAGTTGTGGCCATAGACCATTATATCATAAAAAAAAAAACAAGAAAAAAAGCCTTAGTGCTTTAAATACCTCATTCATCAGGAATTGAAATGTGGCCGGGGCGTTGGTCAGCCCAAATGGCATGACCATGAATCCATAGTGCCCCTCATGTGTTCGAAAATCCGTCTTGGGTATATCTCCCTCCTCAACCCGAATTTGGTGGTAACCCGCTTTCAAATCCAGTTTAGAAAACACCGCAGTTCCATGTAACTCGTCCAGTAACTCTTCAATTATCGGAATAGGGAACTTATTTGGTATTGTGACACGGTTTAGGGCTCGATAATTTATGCAAAAAGGCCAGCTTCCATCCTTTTTTTTAACTAACAATATTGGGTTGGAAAACGGACTGACACTTGGTCGAATGATCCCTACTGCTATCATCTCTCGGACTAATTTCTCAATCTCATTCTTCTGCACATACGGATATCGGTAAGGTCTAATACTGACGGGAGCTGTTCCAAGAATAATCTGGTGCTCTTTACTATGACGGGGGTGGTAAGCCATGGGGTTCCACAAACACGTCTTCATGATTTGCCAATACCCCCTTAATGATTGGTGGAACCTCCAATTGCAAGTCGCAAAAGTCCGAAGTGATGCTCCCCAGGTAACACCCTTTCGCCATTTTCTCTAAATGCCTTGATCATAGATTTCATCGATACGAGAGTTTTACTTAGACTTGGGTCTCTCTGTAGTGTCACTAGTGTCACTGATGTTCTTCCTATCTGAAAATTCATGGTTAATTCTTTCCAATTAACTTGCGTACCACCTAAGGACGCCAATTATTTCATACTTAAGATAACATCCGAACTGCCCAGCTCCAAAGGTAAGAAATCTTCCTTAATTTTGACACTTTGGATTTCCAACGTCACACCCTTGCACACACCAGCCCCTTGCACAGCTAATCCCGTCCCCATGATGACTTCATAACCCGTAGTGGCGGTTCTCGGCAACCCAAATTTTTGGACCAGCTCAGATGAAATGAAATTATGAGAAGCTCCACAATCGATCAATATCACCACATTCTGACTCAAAATTCTTCCCTTCATCTTCATGGTTTGCGGTGGGGTCAGCCCCACCACCGAGTTTAGAGACAACTCTACTACCTCCCCAACTTTATCCACCTCCTCGGCCGCTACTTCACCCTTCTCTCCTCTCTCTATTTCCCATTCCTCACCTTCTTGAATTAATAAAACCTGCAACTCCTTGTTCTTGCTTGATGTATTTCTCATCACAGCGGAAACACAAACCCTTTCTCTCTTCATCTGCAATTCAGTCTTACTCAACCTTTTGAAATGTTGGTTCGTCTGTCTCCCGGTGGGCGAAACCTGGGTGTCCCCTGATTTTGGAATTTCGGAGGATTGGAGCTGGAGAACGGTGTAATCGGCTGTGGCTGTGGGTAGGACGTAATTTTGTGTTTAACTGGGCTGGTACCTAGCAAAGACCCCTTGAGAAAAATTGCCCTCAATCCTTTGGGCCGTCTCCATAATTTGGCCCAACCCTTTGGGCTTCATCAAGCGGACCTCTACTCAAATTTCGGGCCTCAACCCATTGATGAAGTTTTCTTCCAGAATGGCCTCTGGCATCTCATCTAATGGCGATGCCAACGTCTCTAACCATCTCCGATAATCGCGGACGGAGCCCTCTTACCGGAGCGCCAAAAATTTATCCTCTAGCGACCCTTCTTGTGATGGTTGAAATCTTTCTAGCATCCTCAACTTCAATTCCTCCCAATTGGGTAACTTTCGGCCTTTTTTTTCCCATTGAAACCAAGCCAACGCTTCTCCCTCCAAGCAAACCACTGTGGCCTCCATTATTTCTTCCTCAGCTATTTGATTGATCGTAAAGTATCTTTCGGTCTTGTAGATCCATTCGTCTGGGTCCACTCCCTCAAATATTGGCATTTCCAATCGTCTGTTACGATGGTCCGGCCTCCATACTCCATCAAAACCTCCTCCACTTTCGATTTCGTGGCAACCCATTTTGATTCCAGGTGAGTTATCGAATGTAATGGGTATTTCAGTTCGTTTGGCCCCTTCTCCTACCTTCTCTTTTCTCCCTCTTTCTTGTTCTTCCCATTTGTCAGCCATCCAACTAACTGAACCTCTCCATTATAGTCGTCATCTGTCCCTGAATATCTGATTTCAAGGAATCCATACTCGCTTGCATCCCATGGTGTCACTCTTCTATCCTTCCCTCTATCGTTCCCACCCTCTCCGCGATTGTCTGCCCCATGATCGTGCTCTGATACCAAAATGATAGAACCTAACCGATTGTATTGTGATTTATTGCCGATGTTTCTAGTGCTACCAGAAATTCAAGACCAATACAAAGCAAAAACTGGATATGTGTGAAGAAATGTAATAGCCATAGGAAAATAAACGGAATTGTATTACTTTTGAAGAGTTCACTCCTTGATTACAATTGTTTGATTGAAATAAAATAATTACATATAGCAGAGCAATTCGAGAAGCTCTGATTCTCCTTCCTGATTGTTCCACAAAAATGTGATGATGGTATTCTGTTTCCCACTTCCTTTTGTGCCACAGCTGCACCCAGATTCCTCCACTACTAACGGTTTGCACATGCTATAATCTGCTGTCACATGGGCCCCACGTGATCCCTTACACTTTCTCTTGATATTCCTTCCTCACCTTTGCATGTGTCCCCTGCCTTGGTACACTTCCTGTAGGTCATTAAAATTGGAGCTCTATCATATTGCTATTAGTAATTAATATGCTAGAGCTGAATATCTTACAGCATTCCAATTTTAGCCTTATGGCTATTACTGTTGCATTAATGCTGATGATATTTGGAGATCATTACTTTTTTGGGAAAATATTTTGCTATTACTGAGCGGATTAGTTATGCCTTTTCATCCTTTGTAGCTGGGAGCTTTGTTGATGCAAGCTTAGCTGGGGATGACCATAGTTTTCTTTGACAAAGACGTATCTTGAGTTGGTGAGCAGTTTCTGAAACAAATAGTAATGTATGAGCCGGAATCAGACGCTGCTTCTTGGGGTCTCTTCAACATGAACCAAATCTTCAATAATAATTACTATGGGGACAACACTCAACATGATGTGAAAATCTGTCGTGAACGGTATACTAGTGATAGTCATTGTGATACAGAGTGTGACAATATTGACAGTGATGAGAGTATTGCACACGCTCTTCTTCAAGAAGAATTATCACAATTATCAATTGCAGAAGCTCCTGAATTATCATGTTCTGGGAAAGATTACTCGCAAAACTCCAACATTGTCCCTAATTGGCAGAGCCCTTCAACTAACTATAATCCCGGTTATTGCTTCTCTGATCCCTGCTTGTCCGATATATGATAATCCGCATTATGATACATTTCTGATAGAATCTACAGACTTTGCAGGCCATGATGGTTGCCTGGGAGAGACTGATGATGTGGGAAGTTTATGCTCCAGTCCTGTTGATAGATCATGTGATGGTGAAGATTATTCTTATACTTTGGAAATTACAGACGAGTCTGAGCTTGATGGAGAAGTTGAAAAGAGGTTATACCAAATGATTCCTGTTCCTGTAAGTATAGTTTCCGTGCTGTCTTTTAATGCCTTGTGGATCTTGGGACTCACTTCATAGTCTAAGTGCATATACAAATCAAGTACTACCTTTCTTTAATATATTATGAAGTTTCTTCTTAACCTATTATTCTTTTCAGATACTGAATTAATGTTAGTCGTGATATTTTCTAAATATGCGGATATAGAATTGGCAGAAATATCAAATTTGAGTTTCCAGCTGGTGAGGACTGGGTGCATACCAACTTTAGCCTTTTAATTCTTGGTTTCTTTAACGTTGTTGATTATAATAATACCTGGTGACAGTTGCCATATTTGCATATTAATATAGACAGTGCTTGCAATTGCGAAGTCTCCTTGAAAATTTAATGCCCTCCTGGCTCCTTCCTGATAGAAATTATACAACACAGGATTATGATTTTATCTTGCTTAATAAGGTCTTATCTTCAGCTTTAACTTTAAAAAATTTATATCAGAGTGAGAAGCTGTGTGATCTTCTTTTTTTTTTTTTTTTTTCATTTTTATTTGACAAATGGTAAGTATTATGAGTCTAATAGCAAGGACTTCTTGTTATATTTTCTATTCATGAATCCATGATATCTTGTACTGTGTATAGTTATAGTAATGTCTTAGTGTCTGATTTTTTGTTTGATGACATGTTATGCCAATAACCAATTTTCGTTTGCACCTTGTGCACATTGGTAAAAATTGTACATATTGAGAACCTCTAATCAAGTGCCTGTAGTATGTTTCGGGCCCCAAAGGGGCTCTTCAGCAAATCCTGATATGCATGCTTGGCTTGATTCAGGACCTTCATCAATACTCCAGCAAATCAACACACCCTGAATCTGTTTTATGCCACTATTGAAACATATTTGGTGCCCAAATATATGAAGAAATATTGCAATTAAAACTTTTCAAGTTTCGACGATCAATTGACATAGTTTTATGTGCTCGAATGATATCAGTTTGTAAAGTAGAACTAAAGGCATTTTTCCCCATTTCTATGCAGCACGTTCCAAGAATTAATGGAGACATACCTTCAGTTGATGAAGCAACCTCTGACCATCAAAGGCTGCTAGATAGGTACTTATAGTTCATGTGCATGCAGGCATGCTTGTGTGGGTAGACACTACTAGAGTAATATTAGAGTCCTAATAAATTAGAATATATTAGAGGATTGTTTTACTTAATAATATTAAGGTTTGCCTTATTATATAAACTATTTGTATAAAGTATTTTACTGATACCGTTTGCTTAATAATATTGATTCTTCCTTCTCCTTCTTTGTTCTTCTCTTCTTAGTTTGATTTATATTATTGTTAAAATTTTCACATGGTATCAGAGCAAGTTTGATTCGACTTGGTTTAAACTTGATTTTTTTTTTGTTTCTTTTAGATGTTGTCATCCGACTAAGTTTTGTTTTTTAGAGTCTTTTTGTAGGTTCGTCGGGTTGTTTTGGTTTTGACTGGTTAGATTACTTGGACCCTTTGGCTTATTTGGGGTATTTATGTCCAAGTCAGTTTGAAATTTGGAATTTGTCTAGTTGTTTTATTCTGGAATTTGGTTGGTTTTGCATTTAGGTGATAATATAGATTTTGTTTGGTTTTGTTGATCTGAGATTCGGTATTTGCATTTAGTTATTTGGATTTGGAATTTGCTTCCAATTAATCTAGATTTGCAATTTGTTATCCACTAATTTGGATGAATTTGGTCCAATTAATTTGGAATTTGATATTTGATCAAGTTAATCTGGAATTTGGTATTTAATATTTACTCCAGTAATATGGAATTTGGTCCATTTAATTTGAAATTTGATATTTGGTCAAGTTAATTTGGAATTTAGGTCTTCGAAATTTGCATTCTTTTGATTTGATTACTTTGATATGTTCGGATTGGTGTTATGGCTTTTGTAATGAAATTTTCGACCCATGAACGCATGAAGCATATAGAGATTGACTGTCATCTTATTTGTCACCATCTTCAGTTTTATTTGTCACCATCTTCAGTATGGCACTATTTTCTTACCATTTGTTTCTTCATTGTTGCAGTTTGCTGATTTTTTCACAAAGTCACGTCCGGTTTACCGTTTTCGTTTCTTGCTTGATAAACTCTCGCTACTTTTTGCTGTAGCATCGTGAGTTTGAAGGGAATGTTAGAGTAATATTAAATTCCTAATATATTAGAATATATTAGAGGATTGTTTTAATATATTAGAATATATTAGAGAATTGTTTTACTTAATATAGATTAGGGTTTTCTTATTATATAAACTAGTTATATCTAGTATTTTACTGATGTCGTTTGTTTAATAATATTGGTTGTTCTTTCTCCCTCTTTGTTGTTAGTTTGATTTATATTATTGTTAGAACTTCCACAGCCACTCCCTATCCCTTAAATGTTGCAATTGCTGCATACGTATCTGTCGCGAGTAATTAATATAGTAGATTAAGCAGAAAGGGGAGGGAGACTCAACTTATGGCAAAACAAAATGACTATTCTATAATGGCCAATCTCAGTTTTTACTAACAGCAAATGAAAGATGTTAACCAAAATCTCGTTTTATGACGAACATTTAAATGTGGAACTGGATCAGTTGCCGTAGTTGACCACATGGAATGGGCTAAGAAAATTGGGTAGCCAGTGCTTGAATACTTACCAAATCCCCCATCACCCCTCAAGACTTGAACTGTGACTGCTTGGCGTGTTTGATGACTTACCCACTGGTTCCAACCCTAGGTCTCTTGCTATGGTGGTTGTTGAAGTTACCGTGAAATACATGAGAGTCCGTGCACTCTGGCCAGATTTTTGTTTTGTTAGATATAAGCCTGTTTCTGTTTGTTCTGATCCATCATGCATATCAACTATAGTTCACTTAGGTTTTTGCAGACGGTAAGACTTAAATTGCATCGCCTGTTTTCATGATTATGCATTATCATGTGCTTCATGGTAAGTGAAGGGTAGGAACATATGATCAAGATTTGATGTTGGATGATGTTCGGTTTCAGATTGCTGTTATACGACTTGGTTGAGCACAAAGTTCATGGAGATGGGAATTGTCAGGTCAATTGATTCATCTTTTTCCTTAAAATATATTTGTGGTGACTGCCCCGGCTCTGTCCTAAAGGAAGTTTCAAGTCAAATGTTCCCAGAGTCATCTCTTTAGTTATATGTAATGTGAAAATCAATTGCTGGAAAGAAGAACCATGTAACATACAGCTTGTTCGCTTCCATAGCATATATCCATCCTTTCATAGTATGCAAATCATTTTTGAGTACCCCGACTAAAAGACACTCAAGAAAACACTCAAGTCTTCTTTAGTTTTTATGTTATATGGATTGCCCGTTTTATGGATTGTTTCATGATAAAATTAACGATTTGCCAAAAATTCTCTAGCCAAGTTTTCCATCCAAAATAATGTCAAGTGATTCTTTATCAGGATAGTTATTTTGGTTTTCATGTCCATACACGCTTTTACTTAAGCACTTCTATTGATTCTTCAATTCTATGCTTGTATTTGGAAATGTCTTGGCTTTTATCTCTCTTGTTGTAAATTTTCATTGCATGAAACATAAGTCATCGTGTGGAATTCTGATTACTTCTGCTTTAATTTAACATAGCAATGAGAAATTTTTTATATGTTTTCATTACATTTGATTTTTTATTAGATAAATAAATTATTAACTGTCCTCCCTTTCCTCCAGTTCCGTGCTTTATCAGATCAATTCTATCGGACTCCTGAGCACCACAAATTTGTGAGACAGCAAGTTGTTCATCAGGTTGTTTTGTGGTTATAAAGTAGATTTTTCTTTCACGATATATTTCTTGCTGTATTCTTGGGTTCATTTCTTGCAGTTCATCTAAATGCTCATGTCTTCCTATGCATTGGTTGGGTATTTTCAGCTTAAAGCTCATCCAGAAATGTACGAGGGATATGTTCCCATGGAATATGGTGAATATCTGAAGAGGGTGTCCAAGTACTCTTAAAGTCTTTGCCTTGTTTAATTAAATCAATAGTTAAATTTCTTTTCCCTTTCCAGTGCTGGAAATCTCTATAATGCTTACCTTTGATTATTTAATGAACTAGGAGCGGGGAGTGGGGTGATCACGTCACTCTGCAGGCTGCTGCTGATTCAGTATTGATAACCGTACCTTGTTACCTTTTTCATTCATTTAGATGAGGGTATATGTTATCAGAACTGAACAATGCTATTTTTCTTTGCTGGCAGTATGGTGTGAAAATTCTCGTAATAACTTCATTTAAAGACACCTGTTACATTGAGATTCTTCCCAAGGACCAGAAGTCAAAAAGAGGTAACTTTTTGGGTTTCTTAATATTGCGCTATTATCTTTTACACGAAATAATAGTCGTAGTTCTTGCCAATAATCGATAGATTATTCATTATATGCTAGTCCGGTGATTGACACTTGAGATTCTTGTGCTATTTTTATGCTTTGATGACATGCTGCAATAACTTTTCTATCTATTTGGCGGAGATATCATTTTTGTCTAGATGTTTGTTATGGACTAGTTAGGAATACGTGTGCTTTTGTAATTACTTTATGATCTTTTTTTTGGTGACTGATACCAATTGACACGGTCTTTCCCGAATCACCCTAGTGGACCTGAAACATAATGTTTGCTGATGATGGATGCCAGCTAGGCGCTGGACCCACCATTAAGACTGACTTTTATTTATCTTTGACTATAAAATATTTAGAAAATTTTTGACAGACTGTAAATTGGACTAAACCAAACTTGAAAAGTAATAAAATTTTCCAAACACGTAGCTATGATAACAATTGGGGACCACTTTCCCAGCAAAATACATAATAACCAAGATCAAGTTCAAACAACCTATCATCTTCTACAAAAACAACCCAAATATACGTGAATATACAAAACAAGCACTAAGCCTATCTAGCCATATACATATAATCCAAAATAACTTATCCAAAAAATAAAGAACATGTATCCCAAAAATAAATGATGACATGCTCAATGAAGTTGAATCATACAAACTAATGCTTGTGTGGCTCTGACTCAACAATCAACAAGCTTTCCAAAAGTTGTTCAAACTCAACTAAGAAAAAATGTGGGAAAATACATGAGCTGATAGCTGAGTGAGTAGAGAGTTGGCAAATAATTATATTTTCCAATTTAAACATATTTACTGAAAATCTAATCTATACTTTTCCATAATTACAAATTCTAAAATCCGAGAATACTTCTAAACTTTATACCAAACAATTTTTAAGAAAATTGATTTATCATGTTCTATACTGAGTAATGCATTCTATAAAACATGAAGAAGCTATATAATTCTGATATCATAGTAAATCTACAAAGACTGTCATCTGTAAGCAAAAACTTGTTTCTTGTCAACTAGATACGTTGTAATATAATAAAAAATCACACAAAAAAAACCTTGAATCACTGATAATTTGCAATCTAAATCTGGTCATACGTGCGTAGACTACCCCAAAGGGTTAAGCACCCATGTACACGGTCTAACGCCCCTACGTGTACTAGGTTATCTTATGAGAGGTCTTTACGACCCACTCTTATACACAAATGGACTTTGGACTATGTATAAGAGTGATGGACTTTGGACTGTGTATAAGAGTGCTTATCTCTTAGAAGTCTTTCGGACCCACCGAATTATGATGAGGCAAAGTACAAATCCTTTCAACAATCATAAGATATAATATCATACATCAAACCTACCAATGCACCAGGTTCAACCAAATGTTGCCATTGAACCATAGCCCTAGTTGGTTAAAATGGTATGACGGCCTCTCCCATCATCTTGTTTGACATCAAATTTGTCGAATGCATTAAATTCAAATGAAGAATCTTCAACTTACTATCACACAAGTTGTGGTATTAAAAACTGGTCTCTTCTCAATCAAATGAAAATTTAAAACTAAACCGTGGACCATTGATATTTATGGGGTCGTGTAGAAGGATAAATACTTCACAAATATAGATAGTTTAGCAACAGCGTAAAAGTTGTAAAGTTGCTTAAATAGTAGGAATTCATTATGCATCTTCTGCTGCAAAAAAACACAAAAAAAAAGGGTAGTGGCTGACATATCCTGATACTTGAAGCTACCCTCCTAATATTTACTTTACTTTATGCTATTTTTTTCTTCTTTGAGATAGAGACAATTGCTCTATGATTCCAAAGACATCTTTTTCAGTAGTTCATGTTCTGTGCCCAACATTTTAAGCAATACACTGCAATGAAAACCCCATAAAAATTAAATACTGTAAATAAAACTCATTCAGAAATTCATTGAGGTGTGGAATAGTGATAAGTACCAAGATTCTGAAGAGCTGCAAAAGATTATGAACCAAGTATACAATTGGCAGTGATGCCCTTCACTTCATTCACAGAAGTGTGTGCTCCGTCCTGATGTTCTGGAATATAAAGTAATAAGTGGAATAAAATACCAACTAATATTATTGGAATTAAATTGTCTTTGTTGTCAAAATTTTACCTGTACTTTGTTGCTCAAATATTCAAGCTTTCTGAAAAATCGGAAGGGTCTGGGTTTGATTCCAACACATCTCTAGAGCCGTCCAAGGCACCAATTTCCTTCAAATTGTCCTCAACCCAATCCCAAGCATAAAACCAGCAACTCACTGCTCAGTCCAAGACAAATCAAAAGTATGTGCAAATTTTTGGGATAATTGCATCAAAGGTCCCCAACATTTCAAAATCGTTGGGGATATGCCCCTAATCTAAAAAAATAGTACCACACATCCCCAACGTATGAAAAAATTGGCGTGATAGGTCCTTTATGACCAAATTGCCCTTCTCTTTAAATAAACAAACAAAAAAAAACAAGAAAAAAAAAACCATAATTGAAAACTAGCTATATATACCCAAAAAAATAAAAGTGAAAAATGTATCCAAAAAAATAAAAAGTAACAAATAGGTCATCTTTCTAAAAAGTTCTAAAAAATCTACATCATCTTCATCATTTACCAATTTGTCGAAGAAATCTTCATCAGTCTTATCCTCCACCTGGAATGGATGAGGATTTGAAGCCATCTACTCAAATTATTCGAGCTAACAACACTCAGATCCAACAATCAAATCCATCGAATTCCATAACAAAAAAACCTAAACAAATCCAAATCAATCAAGATCGAGGGTTTTTAGATCACCCAAATTCCACAACCATCAAATGAACAAGAAAAACCCAAAATTCCAAAATTTTGCATTAATTCAAAAGCAACCCATCTCACGAATAAGACAAAATTCATGGAGAAACTATTCAACAAACAGATCAAAATGAAAATTCGCAAATCAAACAAACAAAGAGAAAAAACACATTTCTTCATGTATTATTTTAGAGAGAAAAAAATGGAATTAAGAGAGAGAAAGTAGAGCGGGAGAGAGTGCATGTGTGAAAAAGATAACAAGCACTTGATTTCGCCCCTAGAGGTCTCAACAACCCACAAAAATTATTGGTTTCTTACAAATCAAAATGAAAAATCGCAAATCAAACAAACAAAGAGAAAAAAATACATTTCTTCATGTATTATTCTAGAGAGAGAAAAATGGAATTAAGAGAGAGAAAGTAGAGAGAGGGAGAGAGTGCGTGTGTGAAAGAAATGACAAGCCCTTTGGAGGAGTCATCAACACTCAAAAATTCTTTGTTTCTCACAAAAATATTTATCTTTATATATATACATACACATATCAAACTTCCATGGATGCACAGCAATCGTCGATTTGATTTGTTTTGAAAAAGATTTTTCTCTCATTTTTCCAAAGTTTGATAAAATAGAGGGTCACTTTGTTACTTTTTATTATTTTGGGGTAAATTTGGTTATTTTTCAATCATTTTTTTCTTTTTCTTTGTTTTTTGGTTTTTGTTTATTTAAATAAAAGGGCAATTTAGTCATAAAGGACTTACCACACCAAGTTTTTCATACGTTGGGGATGTGTGGTGCTATTTTTTTAGGTTAAGGGTATATCTCCAACGATTTTGAAACGTTAAGGACCTTTGATGCAATTATCCCCATATTTTTTTAAGAATTTTCATTAATTCCTCTTATATTTTCCTCGTTGTTTAAACAGTCCCCGATCAAAGAAAATTATTTTCTCCTTAATTTATCCTTTCCTCCTCTTCCTTATTGCCTGAATTTTATTATTTCTAAAGATACAGAGATATGAAACTGCCAAAAAAGTTCTAACTTCTAACCACAAAAAATATTTGCTGGACACAATTTACTTGGGAAAAGAACAAAATCGGACAAAGTACAAATTTCGAATGACTGGTCGAACTGACCAACAAGAAATAACACAATCAACATACAATTAAATTCACAGAAAAGAAAAAGAAAATGCAAACAAAACTTCATCATAGATAAGCAATTGCAAATTTAAATAAATACATAAAGATAAAAATTGAAAGAACAGAAACTACATACCTTGTTCACAGACAACACCTTAGTGTTAGATTATAGATACACTTCGCATACATGGGTGTGATACTACAAAGAATAAAATGATCAAGTACAAGGCAACACCACCCTAACACCAAAACTCGAGGCTGCAACCTCACTCCTTTATTTGCTACGTGGATAACGCTCAGAAAGGACAAAAACTATCTGCTAAAAATCTCTCTGTCCACTAATTCATTACAACATATTTCTAGATTTCCTCCAACAAATCTAGATATTTCCATGCCTATAAAAGGCACAGTTATGTAAAATGGTCTACTACTACTTTAATACATAAGAAGAATAATTCTATTCTTCTCATTTTGATAACAATCATGCCGATAGGTAGAGAGTCCTCCTTTTTCTAGGTCATCGGTGCGCAAAGTTGTTCCATCGATCCGAATTTTCCAGTTATCATTAGCGTGTAGTGCATGAGGGGGGGAAGGGGTGGGTGTGTGTGTGTGTGTGAGAGAGAGAGAGAACCATCCAAATTATGATAGAGCAGCGTCCTTTACTTAGCGATACGATGAAGGAAAATGATGAATTTCAGAGCTCAAATCGATAATTGGAGAGAGAGAATGTGTGCAATTGACGTTGATATATTTGATGAAGTACTAAGATGAAAAGTCATGTTTCAAGGACGAATTAGGAATTATGAAATAATAGTGAGGGCATTATCTTTGAAAAACGTTTTTTCCATTTCCACACTTTTATACATGTTATGGATTATAGATATAAATTAAACGATTAATCTTTACTACCTTGAGCAATTTGTAACACGAAACATAAACAAAAGCAAGAAAAACACACGATTAAGGTCACTCTCAATGGGAGATCTACATCATATTGATGCCGCGGCAGTATTTAAGTGTATCAAATGAGAGAATTACAATGTGTTTCTGGACTCACGCTTGTCTATGTTTTTTCTCTACCACCAAGAGATGCTCGCCCTAATACACTTTTATACAAGAAGAAATATTAGGGCGGCCTAATACTTATGCGATTTTCCAAAGTAACAGCTAAAAAATTTCGCCTCGGGGATAACTATACAGTATAATTAGGCTCCAAACATCTAACAATATATATGGCACGTCGAATGCTCACTAATGTGCTTAAAATTTTTATGTTAGAAAAATGGCAAAGTCAAAGCCTCTAGCTAGATGGATAAACAAATACCCAACTTAAATAGTACTCTTCGGGGCACACAGTAGCACCTGGTCATGCGGGTCAAATTGCAGAAAGTTTCTTAATTAAAATATTTTGACTTGCTTGTCGAAGAAAAGGAATGTAAGAATATCTATACCCTTGCAAAAGTAATGTAAGAATATCGTTACCCTTGGAAAATGGCCTTTGCACTTTACAACAAAATAATGTATACTAGTAACTGGAAATGATCTCTTATTTTGCCCACTGGACAAGGCATTGGCCAATTAAAAAGTGTTTGACATTAAAGTCAAACACTTAGCCAATGCCCAATGTGTCCAATGGGCAAAATAATCTCCCCCACTAGGTGGAGGAGATCATTCCCATACTAGTAACATTGTTTGAAACTCCACCGATTATTTGTCAATTTTGAATGAACACCAAATCCTTACACACTACCTCTGCCACCCAGGTGGAATGTGTGGGGTCTCATTGAGACTTGTTCTTAAGAACCAATATTTTCAATTTGTAAATTGGAAGTTATATATCATTTGCTTTATTTTAACTTTGTTTGTGGGGTGTGTGGGTTCAGATGAAGCTTGTAAGAAATGAGTGTATGAAAGTACCAGACCTATCTAGTGTAGACATTCACTCTCAACTCTGCAAATGCGATCCAGTGTGTTTGTTCATGTAATGATTGTGTTCTACACCTATTTTGTTTATTACTTAAACAATCTGGTTTGACTTTTAACACACAATTAGGCATAGGACTCTGATTTGCTGAATCTATTCTCCGTTGGCACAGTTTCAAATCATTTTGTTTATCGCCTTAATTTTGTCTGTTCTTGTGCAGTCATCTATTTGAGTTTCTGGGCTGAAGTACATTACAACTCAATATATCCTCAAGGAGGTAATCACTCTCTCTTGATTTGATTAAAAGACCTAAAAGACACGGGGGTTAGAGGAGAGCAAAATGAAACCAAGGTTTTTTTGCCTGACATTATGCATTATACTGAACTTTCTTATTCATTAATTTATGAAACCCACAAGTTTATAATAAAAAGAACTTGAATTTGGTTGATTGGTAATTCAATTCTACAATAAGTTTTCATACTGGGGTAAGTTTTTTGCTTTTATTTCCATACTAATCCAATTAAGTTATATTTCATTGTTCAGATTTGCCCCCAAGTGATTTTAAGAAGAAAAAGAAGTGGTGGAACTTTCGAAACAAGCATTAGAAGTATTTAACGATTCGAATTATACTTGGAAAGTATTTAGTTCCCATTTTGGCCAACTCTCCATCATCTTTTTTTGGTTGAATTGCATGTACTTTTGCTGTGCTTGACTTTTTCAATAGGAAGCATAGCAAAGTGATCCAACTCACATTCGCCTCTCATTCACTACCGCTGTACTTCTTCTTCAGTTGTACAGCCATCGTAGTGTAGGCCTTATTCACTATATATATTTTTTGTGTAATCATATAATCATATCGTTAATATGGAATGCTGATCTATCAACGAGACAATGTCGTTTTCATTGTACTATGGTGCAATTTGACAAGAGTATCTTCAATGCTATGTGACAAGAAAGAGGAAATTAATGAGGAGAGAGATAGTGGAAGAAGGAAAGAGAAAGAAAAAGTAGATGAGAGAGATGTACACAATTTAATAAAAAAATAGGTGGAAGACTGACGGGATGTCCAAAATTGTACAGCTTGTTGGACGACTTTCTACAATAAATGTTGCCACATGAGTTGTCTATTATACTTTATCGCTACATTAGTTGGACATTCAAAATAGAATGTGGCATTGGAGATGTTTTAAGTGCATGTATATTGGCCACTAGGTTTCATCTAGGCGTGAATCGCGGCATTTACGTCTCACGCTTCATCATCGTCTTGTCTTTGTCTCGCTTTTGCCTAGGCTTCACATAGGTTCGAAAAGTTTGAAGTTCGACTTCTACGTCTGTTCACATTTTACGTTTTTTAGAGCATTGATGTTAGTACATAATATTTTCAAAATCCCCCTCCCCCTCCAAACAAAACGGGGGAAAGAGAGAAGGGGGGGTCCCTGAAAGGAAGATGATTTGAAACTTCATTCTGGGGTTGGGGTGGTTTGTATTTGAAAATTTCATTCTTAACACATGAGAATACATGTTATCAACCCCAAAAGGAAATCTAGTGGTCCACAACCTAGCCTTTTCGTCTATACTCGGTTTCATGGCAGTGGTCCACAATGAAAATAAAATCTCTACATTCCATTCTACAAACCATTTTGAATGTTCCATCACACGTCCAAATGGCTTACTAGATATAGTAGAATAGTAAAGTCAAATTTCACCTGACTCAATCCCAAAACTTGATCCAATCATTGTTTCTTGGCTATGGCTGCCCAATCTCTTTCACAAAACAAGCAAATTCTGCTTTCCAATTGCGGATTAAATTTACCATTAGTGCATCTTTGACGTGTAATATAAGTATTCTAAAAAGTGTAAAGGATGACTAGACGTTGAAGTTGAGCTACAAACTTTTTGAACTTAGACGAAGGCTAGACATGAAGCGTAAAAGCCACACCTGTATGTAATACTAGATAAGACTAACAACCGATCAAATGAGATTATAATTTTTTTTTCTTTCTAAATGCTATCCACTTCAGTCATGGTTAAAAGAGACTTGAAAGCCATCGTGAGTATATTTAATTTCTTCCAACTTTGTAACAAGAAGCAGAATAGAATAAAGAAGGCCTGTTTTCTATTGAGCAAATAGGAACCATTATATATAATTTTCAATAATGTACATCTTTCTCATGCTCGTTCATCATTTAACTACATATAAAATTCTAAATAATCAAAACGAGATGAGACCATTTCCAACTTATTTTTTAAAAGGCCCCAATTTAGTTTTGCCTATCCATTAATGCCACTAGATTACTAGTATCTAGTGATCCTCAACCACTCCAAGATGCCTCTCTTCCACCTCCTCCTCCGCCGCAGGCTGCAGGAGCAGAGCCGTGAACGGCATGTGGCGATATGCATTGGGATCAAACTCCAGCCCCATTGGCGGCGGCGACTGGCAGAGGTCCAGCCTACAGCTCGGTGGCGGAGGCATCGGTTGCAGCACCCTGTTCACCGGAGCCTGAACAGAAGCGGGGGACCGGGACAGAGGAATGGTGGGGGCGGTGGAAATGTGGTCAGCAGGGACGGTGCCGGTACCGGTGGCGGCGATGATGGCGGGTTCGGCTTGGCGGAGAAGCCACTCAATGGTCTCCCCGTCAGAGCGGTGGCCAAGCTCCCTCGTCAGCTGGAACACCCGAGCGGCGCACAAAGCCGGTATTCTCACGCGGCGGCCCCGGCCATTGACTTTAGTGTGCCTGTCCTTGGTGGACAACGAAGACCCATTTGCAGTTTTTGAAAGACCCAACTTTGTTCTAGCAGATTTAGCAGCAGAGGACTCAACAGCAGTGGTGGCAGGATGTGGAATGATAGCCATGAGTGGCTGAACAAGGTGGCGACGGGAGGCTGGCATGGGGCGGTGGTTATCAGAGGAGAGTTTGTAAAGGGCCGTTTCCGAAGCCATTTGTGGGACGGGGTCGGTGGAGAGAGAAAAGGGGAGAGATTAGGGTTTTTTTGGTACTTGGGATACTGAAAGTAAAACACAGAGTTATGTTATGGTTTCTTGGGAGGAGACTAAGGGCCCCACAATAGACCGGGGTCAATTTCCATTATGGGCTTTGGGCCCACAGTTTCAGACTAATGGGCCTATCTTTGTCTGCAACAGTCATCACTCATCAGTCATCGTGGGTGCCACCAAATATGATTTGCATAGAATTAAATTAATTTAATTCATACTTGATACTGTTAGTTTAAAAAAAACTTAACCAAACGTACTTTCAATATTTTGTAAAGATTTTTTTAGATTATAATCACTAAGTCTTATAAAATATGTGGATATAAAATAAGTAAAATTTGTGGGTCATACTTGATGTGTAGATAAAAATAAAGTTTGACTAATTTATAAGTACTTATAAACATTCGCATACATCAAAAATAATCTTCTAAGTACTAGTACTTAGCTTGTGCTGAACACCGGTGACATTACACAGATTGTGTTTGGATTGATTTGTTGTGAAATAATGGTGGGTCTTATTTATTGATTAAATTTGTTGGTAATTAATATGTCATGTCACCGGTGTTTCGTACAAGCAAAGCACCGTTGCTCAAGAGAATATAAGTCAGATAATTTGTATGTTATTAATTTTTTGTTTACGTGTAGAATAGTAGATATATACTCTCTTCATCTTATTTATATATGTTGATTTTTCTTATTTGTCCGTCTAAAATTATAGTCCACTTAGACTTTGAGGATGTATTTGATTTTTTCATTTTCTAATATACTCATATTGAATGTACTTTATTATCAACATAAATAAATTTGTACCTTTTTAAATGTAGTGGAAAACAATAGTACTTAAATAAGGGTAAATTAAGAAATTTTTATACAATTTTTTTTTTCAAAAATATTAATTAATTTTTTTTAATCTGTGTGAAAAACAAAATCTGTTTATATAGAGGACGAGGGAGTACTAAAAGAGTATTTATATTTAGTCTCATTCATACATATGTGCGTCTTAAAGTTTCTTATTTTGCACAAAATAATCCAAAATGAATCTGGAACATGCCATGCACCATTAATACTTTTTACTTGTTGGTCTCTCCGTCTGCTCACTATTTAGTTTGCTAATTTTACTTTAAAAAATAAATTAATTAAAAATAAGCTAGTATTTTCTTTTCTCTCACTTTTGATACATTCATTTCCCTCTCCTAACTTGTTGAGGAAATTTTGTCAAAAATAAAATAAAAATAAAAAATCCCATTTTTGGGTTCTCTCAAATTGCTCTTGTACTGTCTTCTTCCTCTCAATAATTAAATTATTTGGTTGATAATACACCTATTATTGTTTGTTAGTAAAGATTCAAATTAAGTCCATCTCATAATAACATTTGAATCTCGAAATAAATTGAGCATTTATTGAATATAAACATCTACATTATTATTACTCGCCGATAAAATCTTTATTCTTGATGAAATCTCAAATTACCATATTGTTACTTGCCTTCAACGACGAACTAATAGACACGAAAGTTGAAAAAAAATTGAGGCACGAAAGTTGATTTTTTTTTATCTGCATGGTATTGATGTCTAATGAATAAACACTTACGTTTAAAATTGATATCTAATGAATTCTATAGATTGCTATATATATATATATATATATATATATATATATATTTTATTTTTTAAAAATAAAAAAACAATCACATAATTTGTATAGAAAATACTCCCTCCATTCCACAAAAATAGACTTGTTTTCTTTATTTATCTGTCCCAAATTATAGGCAACTTACTTTATAGAAGATGTATTAAATTTTTCATTTTCTTAATATACCCTTATTTAATTTACATTGTTATCAACCAAAAACAAGCATTTAAATTTATTAAATTCATGAATGACTAATATTAAATTGGGGTATAATAGAAAAAGTGTGTGAAAAATTTATAATTTCAATTACATTAAATGGGATTTCTTAATTTGTGTGAAAAAAGAAATGAGTCTATCTTTGTGGGACGGATGGAGTATATATTTGTATTGAAAATTTAAATTTTGTTCAGTTAGTATGTCTAATAAAACTTTTGAATTTTGACGAAGTTCTAAATAATGTTTTTTTTCTCTACCACTTCAACTTAACGAAATCTCTATCAGCTTGCATTGACAACAAATCTTTTTAAATGCCTTCTATTTTGCAAACACAATTTTTTTAAACAATTGATGGGTGGATTGGAGAAGGTCTAAGGTCTTTGGAATTAAAGGCTTATTTTTCATTATGTATTTAGGAAAATTCCTATAATTTATTGAGAATATATATTAGACTATCTATTTATTTATAGAGTGATGATATAGCACCCACAGTAGGCACTAGCTACAGTGTCCTGTCCACTGTCTACGTGACATCACTACATTAGTTATTTTTTAAAAAGTTTTAAAAAATTGTCAGCATTTTTTAAAAAAAGTAACAAATGTAATAATGCCATGTGGATAGTGGACACCATAATTAGTGCCCACTTTAGGTACTATATCACAACTCTTTAGTTATAATTGAAAAAATAAAATATATTGGGTAGTCTAAAATTTTTGAAAAATACTGACCACTTTACAAATATATTTGACAATTATTGAATACTTATAATTTAATTTTTTATCTATTTTTTTATTAATTATGAATTTAAATGAATAATTAACAAAAATTCCTTAAATTAAGTGACTAATAATAAAATCACCATATGTATAGTGCCTTATCTCTAATTTCAATTCACAGTTTTATCTCCTTTATTTTTTGGACTCTATCAAACTCTATTATTTTCATATTGCTTTTGAGATTCTTAGTTGTTTATTGTAGGGCTCGACTTGGCCCGTTGCCCACTAGGATCGACTCGTCCCAACAAGGGCCGCTCGGTTCGGCCCTTTGGCTCGTGAGCTGAATGAGTCGAGCTGAGTCGAGTGGCCCACGAGCCCGGCTTGTTTTTTTCTTTGTTTTTTTTTTTTTCAATTTGAAGTTTGAATGTTATTTTTGAGAATTAAAAAATAAGAAAGAAATGAAGTATGAGAAATTTTTTCAATTAAAACTTAAAAGTTTGAAACCTTTCTCATTTTTTCGGACTTGGAACTGGCTATTTTTAACGTAGAAGGAGTTAAAATTGTACACGAGCAAGTTATTATGTGTACAATTTTTTGTAAAAGTTAGACGAATGAAAGATATTTACGTAAACAATACTTACAAATAATTCAAGTATTCAAATTCTTTAGCTATCATTTTGTCCACTATATCTTGAATCCGAAATTTGGTATCTTCCTAGTCCTTCAAACACATTAAGCTTTCTAATATGTCGGCTTTAAGTCTTAACTTGAAATCAGACAGAACCTAGTCACATGTAATAAAAATAGACTCTGATACTACAATTGATACTGAAAATGTTAGTAGATGGCGTGTCATAATTGAAACAATTGGGTATTGACGTTCATTTTGTCTCAACTATCGTATTATATATATATAAATCTCTCTTCGTTTAACTAAAATACTTAGTATGTCGTGGGCAAAATACCTAGCTAACTCTAAAAGTATATTAGTAGCACATAATCCTACGTTCGTAGAACTGGAAAAGAAGAAGAACCACTAGCATGTTGATTGTGATGCTCCAAAACCTTCTTTAAGAGGCTCTGGTGTGTCTATCATGTTCTTATCCTTTAAAGTTCGAATGTGGATAAAAAATGTAGAATTCTAGATATTATTCTAAAAATTTACTAAGGTGACTTATTAACCATAATGACTTTAAAGTTGAGGTTAATAACCTTTAATGATTTTTCTTAAAGTTGAAACTTCTAGTTAATTTGATTAAATGATAAGTTACTGTCTTTTGATTTCTTATGCATTAAACGAACAACCAAAAGGTCATGAAAACTTATGAAATTTTAACCAAATAAGCATAACTTATCATTCTAATACATACTAAAATTTCGTAATTTTATGAAAATGATAAGGTCACCAAAAGAGGATGCAAAGTTCACTAAAAACAAAATTAGACAGTTTTCAATATTCAAGTTTATGTCCGATTTTCCCTAACCAAAAGACCTTGAAATTTTTTAATATTTTCAGGAACAAAACATAATATAATGTATTAAATCATATCCAAAATTTAGAACTTAATAAAATACTTAAGGTCTCCAAATTAATCTTCAAAACATGTAAGGCAGATTCTCAAGTTGAACTGTCAATCGTTACCAAAATTTTCATATCTTATTCTACAGACATTCAAAAGGGGTGATTCCAAGTTTCAAAGGATTGAAATTGATAGGCCACCAACCCCATCAGATTTCATCCCAAAACTTGAAGTATACTAATCTGGACATCCTTTTGAAATTGAACTTGCAAGCTGGAAATTTTAGACAATTTCATTCCGGTCATCA
This sequence comes from Forsythia viridissima, assembly GCA_030279155.1. NCBI lineage: Eukaryota > Viridiplantae > Streptophyta > Magnoliopsida > Lamiales > Oleaceae > Forsythia > Forsythia viridissima. The sequence continues at coordinate 15,017,233 of CM059042.1, forward strand.
TTCAATTATCTAAACATTTTCTAATACTCAAAAAATTAGAAACCTCATTATATAGAGCCCCAAGCAAGTTTTTTCCAAATATCATGTAACGTTCATAACAAAAATCATCTCATAACATATAAATTTCAGAATTTAAAACATCATAAAAACAAATTGTCATTTATTCATCTTCTTGACTAAAGTCTTTTCTTATAGCTTAATCCTTTCATCACCAAGTTTCCATCCAACCCTGCAATCAATCTATGAATAGAAGAAGGGTGAGTTTGGAAAAACTCAATAGAAATATCAACATAATATAATACAAATCTCAAATTATATATTACAAATCATGTAATAAACCATACAAGCTTCTAATTTCGGTGAGCTCAAAGGGCCAAAACCCCAATATTCTTTTTTAGATTTAATTCTGAATGATTTAAAACCATAAACATTCTTTCTTATTCCAAAATAGGATAAACTTATTTTCTTCTTCATTCGAAGGGAATAAACTACTTTCTCATCCAGATAGTCACAAATTAAATTCTTTAGCATATAATATACACATAATTACAATACATAAAAGGGATTTATTCAATTTTGCATATAGATATTCCTACATTGCTTTCTTGATAAAAGGGATGAAAAGCTTTTGAAAAAAAAAAACTTCTCTTCTTTCTTCTTCTTCTTCTTCTTATCCTATTTCCTTATTATTCTCTTTCTTTCTTCTTTTCTTTCGTTGTAAAATTGGCTTAAGTGTGTGTTTTTGGGGGGGGAAGGGGGCGGTTTTTGAGAAGTGAAAGGGGAGGGGGCCGATTTTGAGGGAGAAAGGGGAAGGAGGAATAGAAAAATTGAGAATTTTTGTGGTTTATTCTATCTTCTTGGATGTACTTTTGTATTTGAAATTTGGTAAGTTTTTGATAAGGTGAAATTACCATAATTTGAAACATCCTACATATCTTTCCTTTTATAGAAAATAGTTATAATTAATTAAATAATTTAATTAATAAATTAATAAATTTCAAAAATCGTAGGATATTTTCTCTAGTGGACTTATGTTGTTTATTATTATTGGACCTCGTTTGGACTTTGGATGTACATGTGGCCGCAAATACTTGCTAATAATTTTACTTAGTCTGAAATAAATTCTAAAATTTTGGGATGTTAGATTGATTACCTGTAATTGAACTAAGGTAACTGCGCAAGTCATTATCGTCATGTGATGACAAAGCAGGTGTAAAAACATGGGGTCATCTGATGTTCCTATCGATATTTTTAGTGTAGAACTCGTACATATCACATAAAGATTTTTGTAAATTATCATACGTTAGTAGATTCTCGTACACTAATTTTTGTGAAATTGCCGTATTTGTTACTTTGGTACCTTCTAAGTTAAATTTGAGATCCATAATGGACGCTAATGAAAATAACATATGCAATTCTTCTTAATATTTTCTAAATTTAGCCTCCATCGCTAATATAATATTAGAAAAATAGCAATGTCTTTATACATATTAAAATTGTTAGTAATATAATAGAAATGATTGAGAACTAGTGGAACTGTTGAATAATATACACTTGTACATGCATTTATTGCATCATAAAAAATTAACATGAGTATATAAATATTCTAACATGGGTATCTAAATATTCTAACAAGGATATAGATTTCTCAATCATATGTTTGAAAATCATATTATGGACCGTGTGAGTGTCGGTCATCATAATAAGCAGTAATGCAATCTTTGTACATTTCACAAAATTCGAGTATGAAATATGTTAAATTTCGAGGGGTGTATTTAATCTAGACTTTTAAAGACTTTGATTGACATTTTTCAAATGACTGACTTTGATGAATTTCATTAACTTTTATTGACTTTTATAGATTTTAATAGATTCCTACAAATTTTTATGAATTTGTATAGATTTCATTTTGAAAGATATTCTTATACTTTCACATATTTTTATGGATTTTTATAGAATTTTTTTAATTAAAATTTTTTAATATAAAAATTAAATATCCCACAATTACAAAAAATGTCGCAGAAGAAAAGTCTAGTAATAATTTATTTAATTGTATTAATATTATTAAATTCATAAAAAATGTTCTATTTAATTGTTGCAAGTAACTATGTCAAAAGTTAATGAGATAAATTATTAACCCACTCTATTTTTTATTTTGGGTAAAACTATAAACTTTCAAATAACTTGTGAATAAATTCTAAATTAAAAAAATTATGGCATGCAATTCTTTTTAAAAATATTTTCCAACATAAAAATTTATCCAATTTATAATCTTCTTTTTCATATTTAATAATCTATATGTACCATATCATTATTAGTCACGACAATTTCATAATAAAAAATCGAAGTACCAATTTACGAAGAGAGAAAAACTGCAACCATTATATAGAAAAAACAAGAATGAAAATGAAAAAAAAAATACATTAATAAAAAACAAATTTCTAACCCGATGAAATTCATTAATAAAATATAATCAACAATTATATAAGAATTTAATTATAAATTTATCTTGTTTTTAATGACAAATAGAAAAACGATGAAAAAAAAAGAGAGAAAACTAATTATGGGAATATTGAAGAAAAAAAAAATCACATTGTTCCTACAAGTTCATAGAAGGAAAAAGAAGAAAATGGAAAAATGGTTAGGAGAATATTGAAAAAAAAAAAAAAAATCAAATTGACTAAAAATAAAAATAAAAATATTCTTTTTCATAACAAAATATTGGTAATTAATTATGGTTATAGGATTTGTAGAAGGAAAAAGAAAGAAGAGAAAAAAAAAATAGTTAGGATAATATATTGAAGAGGTAAAAAATCACATTAAAAAAAGAGAAAAATATTAATCTTGACTCTACAATTTGTTGAAAGAAAAAAGAAAAGAAAAATGTTACATATAGAAATGATTTTTTTTTTCCAAAGTCTTTCAAAATCTTAGGAGTGAATGTGAGAGAAATTGTAATATTGTTTATTTATACATTGTGCTTTAAAGTTAGTACATATAAAATTATCTATAAAGTCATTAAAAGTCATCGATATTTTGAATACCCTTTAATTTCGTAGGATTTTAAAATGTCTGAATTGAATATCGCATGACTTTATAAAACTTTTTAAAAGTCTTTACAAATCTATATTAAATACTCCAAGATTTTTATGGAATTTAAAAAGTCTAAATTGAATACACCTAGACTTTTAAACTCCATAAAAGTCTTATCAAATCATAATTGAATACATTCCCCTTCATCTATGACCTATATCGGTGCAAAAACTTTTTCTTTAAGTCTATTTTTAATACATAGAGTACTAAAAATTTATTTTCTAGCTGGTGAGACCATAATATAATTAATAGCGTATCTAAATTTTTGGTAATTGTTCTTCTATGAAATATAGCCCATCTTTCATAATTAAATTCAAAACATGACATATACAACGAATGTGAAATACATAATTTCCTTTATTATAAAGATTTTAAAAAGTTTGAACATTGAGTTGATTTAACCATTATTACATGCCTCATCAACATTTCCATAAGCTTGGGCTTATGTAGCTGATCGTTCTTTGTACATAAACTTTTGTGGGGGTTTCGCATTGGTTCAGTAGTTCTTCCGCTTCCATGATAAATTGTCCCATTTGTGCCTCATAAAAAGAACTAGCAGGTTGATGGTTAACTCCATATATAAACCTTTTACATAAAAAACTGAATAATTCGATCGATTGGTATGAATTTTGGAAAGATGTAATTTTTACAATCAGTATATCTTATTTCGGAATAAAAGACCATTAAATTCTGGATGTAAATTTTGACTTAATTTTTCAATTACAATATTGTTGGGGCGAGAATTGTCAAAAGTGAAACTATGAATTTTACCTTCGCAATTAAATTCATGTAAAATACCTATTAAAACACGAAAAATATTAACTCCATTATGAGGATAATCAATTATTTTTTATACATTTTTCAATATTTATCAATATAATGTGCAATGTCAGCCATATATCTTTTGTGGTTATTACTGGGCTATAAGTCTGAAGTAAAAGAAAAAATACCGGTATAATTATTAATATCACATATAATATCTTTTTTGTTATTAAATAAAACATTAATGTCTGACCAAAGAGTATTTCTAGAAAAAAGTTGGTATCTTGGTTGGAGATACATTTGTATAAACTTCGTGAAATGAGAACTTTCCACTGAGCTAAGTGGAAACTCAGTACTTGTCACCAACTCTGTCATGCATTCTCGGCGCATGCTGTCTTGTGAATATACCCAATTGTTTATATTTGGAGTAGAACTAAAGCCGGCTTTGAGATATCCAAATTGGAGTTGCGCTTGATTTGATTCCAACCTTCCGTATTTGAGCACACACTTTTTGAAGTGTATGTTTAGATGGATCTTGTCTATCACCTTTTGTCACGCTCACTTTTTTTACAGTGTTTACACACTGCTTTGTACTCAAATAGTCCGTCTATTAGTGTACTAGTGGGCACCAAATCGAAATGTTCCCAGCACATAACATTTTGTTTTTTGGCACTTTGTTTAGTGTTTGAACCGATGGTTGTATTTGTTTGTGTGTCGATTTCTTCTTGAATGTCATCTAAATCAATCATTTCGGTGCTCCCATAAACATCACCAATATTTATATCGCTAGGAATTAGAATATTATTAAGACTACTGAAATCGTCATCACTTCGATTGTAAGTCATTTCGCATAAAGAGAAGACTAGAAGAAGTAGTAGAAAGTAAAAACTATAAAATTAGAAATGTAGAAATAAATCAACTAATATTGAGATTGGACAAAAATGATAAATATACTAATATTGAGATTTAAGAATTTGAGAATTGATGTTGAACTTGAGTATATAATAAATAGTGATGTGTGAATAAAATGTATTTGGAAGAAGGTATTTATAAGAAAAAAAATTGTATTTTAAAAAAATAAAAGAAACAGCAAGCTGCGGGCTCCAGGCTCCAGGCTCCAGGTTGCCAACAGTCACAAAAATGTGACCGTTTGGGCCATGAGCTTGGACGAGCTAGCTCATTAGGCCCAAAGGGCTCTGTCCTTTTTGGTGGGGTGGGGTGGGGTGGGGTGGGGTGGGGTGGGGGGGCTCAGCCCATGCTCGGACTGGTCCCATGACGAGCTCGAGCCCATTATAGGCTGAGTCCACGAGTCGCTCGACCTATTTGCCACCCTAGTTTATTATAAATCTTACTTAATTTTATAATTTTTTTTTATCTATAATCGTAGAAGAGACAAACCCTACAAGAAAAATTGATTATCTTAAGGACATTCATATTTTTTGTTTAAGTCAGATCTTACAGTTATTGAATTTGCCTATTTATGTGTTATAATCTTTTGAGTGTTATTTAATTTCTGACTCTACTTTGCATTTTTTCTAGATTTTTGGTGATGATAGTTACTCGAAACGGTAGCAATTTAAGATCCAAACACAGGATTGTGCGCTCTTTCTCCACGTTAAAATGGTACAAATGTGACTAGAAAGAAGTCAGTCAACATTATAAGAAAAAAATAACATATTTGTCTTGATACTAATTCTTGTTGCTATATACTATTAAAGCATTTACATGGAGTGCATCTTGTGCCACATTAATGTTACCGAATATTGCGATACTGAGAATGACAAACTGTTATATTCAATTTATTAGAAATCTGCAGTATCACATTTCGAATTAGAATTTTTGGATAGGGTGAATTTCAACATATTTGTTGAAAACTAATAATTTATATTGACTATAATTTTGTTGAACAAGATTCGAATTTTGAATTCAATTTTGATGATATTCTTAGATAACAAAAAAATAAAACGGTTAAGTGGATAATTTGGATGGTAATGTTGCTAAAATAAAAGTTTCATTATTTTTTAATTAATTCGGTTTGTTATATATATTTAAAAAAAATAAAATTAAATCCAATAATTTTCAATTTTCAATCTCAAATTAGTGTATATAAGTAATTTTCCCTCACTTATATTTGATAAAAGGGGCTTGATTTCTTTTACTCCCCAATTCCCACCTGGAATCAATCGTAGAATTGAACCTCTTCTCCTTCTTTAGGCCATTTTACTGTATTCTGTGTGTATTAAAGTAAATGGGATTTTATAAGCTGGCTTATCAATTACTCCATAAAATATAGCTTCCTATGAACTTTGTTTAATTAAAGAAATTATGGTTACGGAATTTAGTATGAATGAGTCTGGAGTATTTGAGGTGAATTTTTGAACGATTTTGTGCTAGTACTAGTAACAATGTTCACATACTATTCCTAGCAACATGTTTGGTTAAGCTTAAAAATAAATTGTTGACCTCTAAAAATAGCTATCAACCTCTTCTGCTTACGTGTATTTTACCAACACACTTGAACGATTACGTCAGCATGTGAATCTCAAGGGTAAACAAGAGTATGAGTAGGGAAGGCGTTTGAGTGTGGGAGGAACACATACATACTAGTCGAGGAAATAGCTTGAGAGCATCTAACCACATATTTCCTAAGTGGGTTGAAGAACACTTAAGTTAAGTAAATCAATGAAAATGACTTTGTTCTAATATGAGTTTTGCTATTCAGAATTTCATCATTCCCTTATTGTAGAAATGACTTTGGTATTTATAAACTAAAGTCAATTGGCCAGGTGCTCTGGATGCACGAGAAATAGTGTAATCCTAGGGAGCCCCTTGTCATGTTCAAGGTGTCACGTCCTAAGTTTAATAAATAAGGCCCTTTCAGCCGCATGCTAGGGGGGCTAGGACTGTGACAGTATTGACAGGCTGTCACATCAGTCTTATTAAGTCTGAATTGTAAAGTGTCAATGAAGACTTACTCAACACGTAACCGGAGTCGGTCTTGACTTCCTCCTCCTCTCAAACGTCTCTTCACATACCTCCTCGAAATAAGGTGAACAGCCTCAGTGTTGATGTTATCACCTCTAGTAGGTAGGTTTAACTTTGACCAGCTAACGTGAAGTGTCACGTGGTACTGAAGCGCAACATAAATAAAAATTATTTTTAAGTATATTTTTGTTTTCATGATCCTGTTGTCATAATCTCCTTATAAAATTTAATCTAAAACAATCTTTCTGTTCCCGTGCAATGTAAAAGAACAGTGAGGTCAACATGCATCCTGGATAAGCAAACTAAAAGGAGGGTGCCAACCAAATTGAAATGTATGGAACTTAATTATAGTGTTAATTTATCTCTCGACTCAGATTAACCTAGTTTCTTAGGTTATATAAGGAGTACAAGGGTCTGCTTGGGAGTTTTAGAGTACCGATTATTAGGGTTTTTTAAAGTACCGGTTTTAGACGTTTATGAGTGGAGCGGTTTTGGTTGGTTTTTTGTAGCGACTTTTGAAATGGTCCAACCAATGCTTGAGAGTTTATTATCCAGCGGTTCTAAAAGTTTTTTAAAAGAATCAAATTACATATATGTCTATATATTAAAAAAAATTAATTTTAAAAATTTTATATATTGACCTATCATTGAAAATGTAAAATTAAATTTATGTTCTTGCATATGTTTTTGTGTGTGTGTGCATATGTTCTTTTATTTTTACAAATATTAAGTTTAGAGAAGTTTGAAAATAATTATTTGAAAGAGGATAAAATAGGAAGAAATTTTGAAGAACGGCTAAAAATCACCAATTTGAGGGGTTAGGAGATACACTCCAAATTACACTACACTGTTTTTGGGTGGTTTAAAAAACCGCTAAAAAACGGTGCTCCAAAAAACTAACAAGCACCGATTTTTTCAATCTTTCATAAACGGTATATCAAAACCGGTGGAAAAAAAAAACTCCCAAGGAGGTCATTTTTTAGAGAAATGATGTAGAAGTGCGAGAAAAACTTTGTAAGCTCCTTGTTTATTATAGTGAAAAATCTGCCGGAATGTTAAGACTTGATGCTTTCCTTTCGCTTATTGGAAGCTTCATTGCACACTTTTAGAATTCGTAATATGTTTTGACTTTTTCGGAAAGAAGTCAATTTTCGATTTACTAATGCTATTCATCTTAGTAGTTATCACCAAATTACGTAATTGTCGGTCTTTCTATTTATAGTCCAATGGAGTTGTGATGCATTTGAATGCATTTGACAATTCATTGTCACCTAAACGGGTGATGATCACCACTAATAACAAATAAAATTATTCTTTTCAATTATATTAGACGATTTTATCAAAAAATAAGTTTGATCATAATTAATTCTGGTTGCACATTGGTTACTTTAATAGAAATTGGTAATTCTTATCGAGTTGGTGCTTACAATGTCAAGAACAATTGATTATTTTAAATGCACTTTTCATATTAATTATTCAAGTAATTAATTAAAATCTTAGTTCAAAGTTCCAAACACGTTTTCATCAGAATTACTAAAACATATTTATACATCAAAAGGAACCTTAATTGTCAATCCAGCTCATGATATAATTAATGTCTAAACTCTAAACGTTAGCTTGCATGTGGCATGTGCCATCAATTAGTTTTAAATTAGATTAATTAAAATGAAATCAACTGCTAATAATTAAATAAATTAAGTTTAAATTAATTATATATATAGATCATTATTCATATCATGTAATCTTAAATGAAGATTCGGAGGGCCGGGAAAGATGTAACGTGTGTACAAACAAACGACAATTAATTAGTTGGCAATTTTGTCAATACCTCTCGAGAATCATATATATATAAACCAGCTTATTAAGAATTTGATTAAATGATTAATGCATACTTAGATTTAAAACACAAATAAATACAGAACACGTGCTTCACTATTGGCCAAATTAATTATAGATTTATTTCTATAATATAATTATAAACTACGATTGAATAATTTTTAGACTTCTCATAGAAAAGACATGCCATATAATCTTTGAAGAACTCAAATTCCTTCTTAGGCTAGAAATAAGAGGTTGTAATACATGTGCTCTGTGTTAGAATTAATTGAATTTTATCGAATTGAATTATTAAATATATTTAATAATGTAGACTATTACAATTAATTTTGGGTGAATTGGAAAAGTCTCAAATATAAAGTACGTAATTGGTTAATGGTATTATGAATGGACACATTCACTCAAGATTTAATCTCAACCATCAAATCAGATAAAAATATGAAAAAGTGTGATCTAGGAGCTCAAATTAATTAGACCAAATGGTGCACTTATTCATGAAGACGTACACACTCATTCAAAAACACATTTCAAATTCTATAAATAGGAATCCCTAAATTTAGTTTTTTCACACAAATCAATTCTGAAACATTAATTTATAAATTCTCACCCCTCTCCAAAATTCCGTCTATATAATTTTTGAGCAAATTCCTGTTCAAAGTAGTTTCGTGCAATTTATTTAAAGTCCATTCTATTCAAGAAGAGTACAATCAATTTTTTGACTCGACCAACAAGGCTGGTATAGTGCAATACCAATTTTAGAATGAGCGTTGTATCTTGAGAGACATACGTTCATATATTCTATTGACACCTTTTTGCAAAGGACGAAATCTGTCTTGAGGAGATTTGCTTCAACATACTTCGCTCCATCTCTGCTTCTACTTCATTTCGTATTGAGCTAGTTGAATTTTCGACAACAATATGTATGAGACATGCATCAATATTGTTTCAAAAGGAACGCGAGACATACTAAAAAAGAAGGTAAAAAATGAGTTAGTATATCAAAAAGCTATAAAAATACACTGCAATTTATAAATGGCAAAAGCAGTGAAGAGAATCCTCATAACCTGACAAGCAATATTATTACAGATTTCTTAGTATTCCAACAGATAACTTCTTCAAGTGATGTCAAGATCTACTTATAAGCTGAATATAATTGAGACAAAATTACTTAAATTAGTAGCATCGTGCAAAGGCAAACTTATGATTTTGGGTAATGATTTGGGCAAAATTTAAACAAGAAAATATCATGTATATATAATTAAGCCATGTTAGTATGGATTATGATTCTTAACAAAAAAACCTAAATTAACAAAGAAACTAACATAAAACCTGTCGGGCTCTGCTATAATAGATCTGTGTCACTGCATCTGAATCTGTGATCTCCATCCCTGAATTAATTTGACACCTTCAAATCAAATAAATTACTCTCAAAGGTGACAAAATTAGTATCGACATAAAGAAATTTTACAAAATAAATTCCCAGAAAAATAAGTAAATTCTTACGTCTGCCAAAAACAAATTGAGAGATAGATTTAGCACGAGTACAAATGAATCGCGTGTTCCTGTATAAGTCGATAATTGCTAAAGCAGCATCATCAAGATTCTCATTGCTCGACCGCGATGGTGCATGTGAATCTTGATGAAGCTGCATTCGCAAACAACGACTGTCCATAGACATCCATCAGACTACACTAATTAGGCCAAGATATAACATTTTTGGGACTTGTAAGGCATAAAATTCATGTTCCAAGGTTCAATTATCTACAGGGTTGAACATAAACCCTAACATATATGATAACTGAAGCATATATAACACACAGAAGTGTATTTATGCATCTTTCAGGAACACGACGAAAATATATATAAGATCTGATTTAAAAACAAGATTTTCATAAAAAAAAAAAATGTAAGCAAGAAATAGAATTTAGTGTGTGGGAGGGAGAGAGAGAGAGAGAGAGAGAGAGAAGGGAGGAGGGTTTGGGGGAGGATAGTGAGAGTTAAAGAAATATAGAAGTTCAGGTTTCCTAGTACTAGGTTTTATAATTTCATCATGTCTTTGGGCACCAATCAAATTTCACAATATTTTAATTGATTAAATTAAGTTGACAAAATTACACCAACCTCCCCCATCTTATTGGTATATGCAATATTTGGATCTCTATTTCTATTTTCTTAGCAAATCAACTCTTTAAACTCCAAATTTTACAGCAATTATGTAATTCTTTACATCAAATTATATTTTTATTTTTATATTTTTAATTAAAATTGTACATATTATAATCTTTAATTTGAGGATTAAATTGTTAGAAAATGTAAAATTTTTGTTTACCAAGTCACCCACACTTCTTATTTCCCTCCATATGTTCCTTAGTACATTATCTCTTTGACCCTAGCTTGGAAAAAACAAAAGGAAAATGATAGATTCCTTGGCACCAAATTGCCCACCCAAGGATCATGGCCAACAAGAAAAATAAGTTGATGGGACACAAAGGTGTCATCTTGGGCCAATTTTTTTAATAATTATAAAAATTGTACACAAGATACTCATAGATCGTGTTCTCCAACTATCAAATTTATTTTTCTGTATCACGTCTTTAGCGGATCGATACATCTTTAGCGGATCTGAACAAGTTATCGAACCAATAAACTTGCGTGACGTAGAATTTGTAGGACTTAGAATATAAGAAGAGCTACCACTAACACTTCTTTTATTTACTTTGAAATTATTTTCTATAGGCATGATTTCCGTATGTTTAGTTGTCCTATAGAAAGTAAGTTAAGAATTATTTTTCAGAAAACTAATTATCGATAGTATGAAAGTAGTTTTAAATTTTCTTTAATCATGATTTATCATTGATTTACTTGATTAATTAATTAAAGATTAACTTTTAATATCTTTTTTAATACTATACTACAATATTCGGTTGTCCTAACCAAAAGTCCCATTCATGTTCAAGGCCGGGAAAGTTTGGCATGTATCGGTAATGATTTAAAAGATTAATTTAAAACGAATTAATCTCTAGTTAATTATTAAATATATTTATCAATAAATTATATCACACCAACAAAAATAATGGTTATATTTTTGTATTTATCAATAATTATAATCACACCAGCCAAATTAATGCTAATTTGTTTTTATTTATAGAAAATATAAATTTCCTCGGTAAGATTTGAGTCAAAAGAGGTTGTATGCCCCGCTCATGGCAGACAACCTAGTACAAAAACTATGTGTGTGTCCACATAAAATTCTTGAACGACACCACCATGAAATGCAAAGATTCCTCCTCGAAAGATCCTATATCCTCCTAATCATGTTTGGTTAAGCTTAAAAATATTACTTATAAGTTAAAATTAATAAATTTTTTATTAGTTAAAGATATAAATAAGTATTAATTTTATAAAAAGTAATTTTACTTTTTTTTTACTTGTGACGAGAAAATTGGATTAAATTTTTTTTTCCCAAATATGTTTTTGCACTAATTGTGTAATATTTTAAATAAAATAGTTCTACGTGATATTAAAACAAATGAAAATTTTAAATTCAATTCTCATATCATCTACTAATAAAAAGCTTACGAGTCAAACATTTAATTAAAAAAAAAAAAACTTTCGTATAAGATTAACTGGATCTAAAAATAATTATATTTTTTTGAAATGCTTGGGCAAAGAAAGTGCCAAACACGTAGTAATGACTGCCATAATGACGAGGTTAGCGATTGATTAATTTTGTTGATAAGCTCAACATTATAATATTGGAATATTTGCACTTTTCATACCCAATAGTTACAACATGTTATTAATCTATCCTTAACCTTTTTTTTTTAGCACCAAACATTCTCAATATTTCATTTAATTGCAAATCATGTCTATATTGACCCATACTGATGGATTTGTCCCCCTCTTTAATAAACAAAAATAAAAGAAATACAATATAACTACAAAAAACAAGAAAAAATTGTAAATGAAGTTCCATAACTTTTCAAAAAATATAAAGTATCGTCTTCCCCCACCCCACCCACCCACCCCACCCCTATCAAGTAGTAGAAACAAGGAGGCTATTAATGATACCCCCACCTCTGCCTCCACCACCAACCCACAACCACCATATCACTGCCACACAACCACCGGCCCTCGTCTCCCAAAGACCCCCCCCCACCCCACCCCACCCCACCCCACCCCATTTACTCCACTAACAAACAACACACTGATTTGCTCATTCTCCAACATACACAGTCAACATCCTTCAATACACAATCATCGGAATACCGTCACCTCCTTCACTGAAGCTATTGGGGTGGTCATAAAGGGCACATTTCATCTCGAGATTTGAAATTATCGGGATAGATCTCACCTCCAACACCACCTTCGAGCACTCCAAGCCCAAAACCTAACGACGGTTGCAACCCCCACCATTGCCTTCACCGTCCACAGTCGACTCTATCTCTCTCCCTCTCTATGTGTGCATGTGTGAGTGTAGATATAAATACATAAACACACCACCATTACTCAAACCACCGTCTCCAACACAAACTACACACACATCTAAATCTGTAGCCGTTTTGTAATGAAATCAAACTTTAGTATTCTTCTAATTTCCAATCTCCCAAAAACTTACCTGCCAAATCAAAACTAAGGACAAACTGAAGAATAACAATTGTTGAAAAAATTTTAGATTACTTGCGCTTCTACCGTATTTACTAATCTATATCTAATATGTATATACACGGACGGTGTATAATTTGTGAATTTTCTTGCGCAAATCAATCAATTCAACCTTTTTTTTAATAATTTCCATAAGCCATATATATATATATATATATATATATATATATATATATATTAGTCAATACACTATTTTTTTTAGTCAATACACCATCACATAATTGAAAGATTGGAGATGAATTATGCTAAAAAAAAAAATGAGTTAATAATAGATTGTTACATTTCACGAAGATTGAGAACTCAAAGTACGAATTTTCCTATAATATTTAACCATATATGGGACTTTACAAATTAGACTTGGATGATAGAGCCAGGCCCATTTTAGTTTTCCATTCAAAGCCTAACCCAAAGCTCAACATTTAAGATTTGGATATACCAACAAAAATAAACACATTAATATTTTTTGTGAAAATTATATTCTCCACGTACATTTTTTTAATAAATTTGAATTATATTACATTAATTTTTTTTAATAATACTATAAATACACTAATTATACTGAATAATAAAAAATTTATTATTTAAATATAATTCAAACATATTAATTAATACCAATTTCAACATATTATTCAAGAATCAAATCTTATCATTCCATAAATAGTGGAGTGATTAAAGATAATTACTAAATTATTTCTCTTCCAACATACAATCCACCATTTTCAAACTTCTTTTTAGGTCTGTAATCGTATAAGGAGAAATCTCTACAATGGCTTGAAGATGTTAAATTATTTCTCTTCACTGTCAATGACTTTTAACAAATTTAAACGTAAAAGTAAGAAAAGACAAAATAATTCAAAAGAAGAAAAAAAATTCCCAGATATTGAATAAGAAGTTTACCATGTCGATTCCTGTAGGAGAAAAGGTAAATTTTTTTTTTTTAAAAATGCTATGCATGTTATCTTTTTCTTCAAAATTTGCTTTTTCGGTCCTAAAAAAGTAAAATAAAAAATTGGTGCCCTTCTTCAAAATAATTAGGGTTATTTTGTGAATAAAGTTCATTTCACATAAAACACGATAAATTTGAGTTATTTAATACCTGTTGAATATTTTTTTGGTCATTAACAAAATAACACGATAAATTTTAGTTATTTAATACCTGTTGAATGTTTTGTGGTATTTGAAAAAGATTCATGTTCTGTTCAACATAGTTTTGTCATCATCCGCACACTTTTGTCAAACACTAGTTGTTAATTATTTTTTAGTAAACTCTATTACCAATAAATGTGTCAGCAATATGATATAATTATGGGTGCTTAACTAAATACTAATGTAATAAAATACAAAACACTTCGATATAATGGATGTGTATATCAAACCAATCCATTATTTTTTCAAATCTCAAACAACATATATTTTCATACTTGTTAATTTATCATATTAAGATTTACATATTGTTATCACAAACCGATAATTTACAATGTTATTATTCTTTGTTACCATTTTGCATAATATGTATTGTTTAATGTTATTGTAACTGAAAAGTGCTATTTTGTCAGATCACATACAATGGATAATTTAATGATAAGAATATTTTTATATACGACGTGAAATTCTTAAATTATGTAAACCACTATTTGAAATTCATCGTTTAATTGACATGAAATTGTTTCAATTTATTTAAACATTGTTTATTTAATTTGAGAGTAGTAGGAAATCCTTAGATCATTTCACATGCTAATATTCCAGTGTGTTCCATTTTTTTTTTCAGGAATGCGTATTTTATATATCCAGCGAGTGCTATTTTCATATGTTGATGACGTAGAGACTTTATTTTTTGAATTTTAAATTTGAGATGATATTATGGGATAAGATACATTAAGTGAAACTGATTAAAGAATAATTTGAATGGTAATAATGCATAATTTAAAGATTTTTCAATAGTCCAGTATAATTCATATAATATTATTCATATTTGGTATTCTTATAATTTTTTATTTTTGTCAAGTAAATCTTAATTTATATAGAAAATATAGTGTATTTGTATAATTATCTCGTATTTTTTTGAGAAAATTCAGGGTCAGTCACTGATTATACACTCATGGGCTCTGAAATCATATGACTAAAACCTAATTCAATTAAAGTCATATTTTAGTGCTAAAAAGACCAACGTACCCCTGTAATTGCAAAAAGTGCTAATTCAACCACGATACGGTTTTATTATGATACAGTTTTATTAAGGTTTTTTTGCACAAATAGTCCCTGTCTTTTGCACTTATTGTGGGTTAAGGACCTATCGTTTCATTTTTTAGCAGTTTAGCCCATATTTCAAATGTTTTTGGCAGCAATGGTCTTTTTCATCAATTTCCGTCCAATTCTTCGTGAAAGTTGACGTTGGAAAATTTTGGATTTAAAAAGTAAAGGAAAATTTGCAGCAAAAGTCCATAATCTTTCAAAAAGTATCGAAAAGTTCCAAAACCTTCCAATCCTAACACATGTGACCCCAAAACTTTTTGGCAATTTTACCCCCAACTTAATAAATTAAAAATAACTCCTAAACCTTTTCAAAAATATAAATAAGTCCTAAAGCTTTTTATTTTTTACAGATTTACACTTAAAATAATAAAAAATGTGTCATCAAGTCTCAAAACTTTTAATTTTGTTCACCAAAATGACATTTAAAATGTGTTTGATTAAAATCAGATTTTTTAGTAAAAGTTGCTGAAATGTGTGGTTGAAAAGTTGTGGGACCATAAAATGTGTGATTAAAATTAATTGTTGACTCTGACTTTAACTTTTTAGCAAAATCAAAATTGAAAATAAACGGGCTCTTAGAGTTTCTACAGATTTTGTCTAGTGGTCCGTTGATTAACAAAAAAATTATACCCATGATCAAAATTTGACCATTTTTCAAAATCTCCAATACAAACTACTTTTAAACTCCATAAAACAAATACACATTCAAAATTAAATATTTTATTGTTGAAGTAAACATAGTGTTTTAAAATGCTCTATTAGAAGTACAAGATTATTGATACTATCTTCATTCAAAATGCTTGATACTGTTTCAATTTATGATACTGTTAAAATAAGTGAGGTTGTAGTTTGTATATGTGCTGTTGTTTTATTAAGATACTGTCATATATGATACTCATATATTAAGATAATTTTAACTACGATACTATGATACTGTTTTATTGATGTACTATTTTATTTAAATACTATGCTATGATTTTCTGTTAAAACATAACATTTGTGCTCACCTAAGTATGTGATTGATAATAATATGTTTATGATACTATTACATTTACTTAATTTTTTGCTATCTTTAACTATATGATATTGTCATCAATGATACTGTTATTATGATATTGATACAAATGTGCTTCTGATACTGTTTTATTAAGATAATTTTATTTTAATACTATTTTTTTGTTGGGTTGAAATTTTCTATTTTGAGTGCATGTAATACTGTCATTATTTACAAAAATACTGATATTATTGTGCTTGTTATATTAATATAATAATGTACTTCTGATATTAAAATATTCAGATACTTTTATCTTTGATACAATTATATTAAGATGCTAAAATAATGTTCTTAATAAAATACTATTTGTGATATTATATTACGAGATACTGTTCTTGTTACCACCCGATTTTGATAGGGCCTCCACGTCAGCAAAAGTCCAACGAGATTCTCATATAGGCCCAGTAAGGGCCTCGTAAATTCTGAAAGGGGCTTCTGAGGCCCACCAGACTTCTTAGCCATCTGCAGCTAGAATGCCGGGAGGCCCATGGAAGGCCTCGACACTCACAGCCGAGCCATAGGGCCCCGCAGGGCTTCGTATCAACCTTAACTAACAGACAGCACGATATTCTGGAATGACCAAAGAGATAATTGAAGACAGATTGCGTTGGTTTGGCGCACGGATCCTCACAAGGAAACCGAATCATAATCTCCTAAAATCATGCAATGTGATAAGCTCAAATAAGGAAGGTGATCTTGGAGATTGTCTTGACAAGGAATGATGATTATCCCATAAGGAAGGAGGATCCGATTGGGTACCTGATTGATTTGTTACCTAAATCAGTCAGGACTCTTGCGCTATAAATACGACGTCTCCGGTTGTTCTAAGGTACGCTCTTTTTGCACTTAAAATCCCACCCTAAACTCTGCTCAAATCTCTGCCTGCTTGTCTCTCCCACACCCAATTACTTTTGCCCCCCCGTGTATTGCTCTAATACCGGCAGTTGACTTGATCGTCGGAGTACCAACGATCACCGGACCCTTTTTCCCTGGAAATCTTAATGCCTAACGATTGTCCGAGTATGCAGGTAACATACAGGTTGGCAAATGAGTGACTGGAGATCTGTTAGCACATGGACGTTGCAGGTTTCGACGTCAACAGTTCTTAATAAGATACTGTTTGTTATCTATTTTATTAAGATACTGTTTGCTATAATACAGTATCAAACAACACATATGAATGTGTGACAGTAATATCTTGAAATACATAAAAATGTTGATGTATGTAGGGGTGGGCATGGGTTGGTTTGGTTTGGTTTTGGGCCCAAACCGAAACCGAACCGACCAATTCGGTTTGACCATTATCTGAAACCGAACCAAACCGCCGCGTTGGATGAAACCGATCCAAACCAAACCGACCAATCTTGGTTCAGTTTGGTTCGGTTTGAGCGGTTTGGACTTTAATGTTTTGGGCTTGTATACACAAAAAAAAAATTAATTCTATAATTCCCATTTCAAATTTTCTTTACAACATGCAACCTATTATTAACAAAAATTTACAAAAAATTTAAATATAACTCCCATTTATAAAATAACCTATTATTTACAACCTGTTTTTTGACATGTTATTTATAAAAATAACTCCCATTTCTCGGTTCGGTTTATTTGGCGGTTTGGTTCGATTTTTTTGCCCAAATCGAAACCAAACCAAACCAAACCGAATATAATTTTTAAATTAGTAAACCAAACCAAACCAAACCACCCGGTTGTGAAAAACCGAACCAAACCGACCCAATTCGGTTCGGTTCGGTCGGTTTGATCGGTTTGGCGGTTTGGATGCCCACCCCTAGATGTATGTGAAACAAATATTATTTTTTTTATTCGACAAAAAAATTCTTACAAAACAATTGTGTTCATATATATATAAAAAAGTAATATCTCTAATAAAAATAACTTAATTCAAGAAAAATAAGAGAAATCATTCATAAAAACTGAATCAACCTACAAAATAACATTTAATAAGCAATTGTTTCCAAAATTTTGCAATCTAGGGACTGTCCAATACTTATCAAAATCACCATCATTATTTGATAACAATAGCAAATTGTTAAAGTTTAAATGTTTATGTTTTATATGATTGGGAAGAAGAAGAACAATTAAAAGCTGTGAATCCACTATTATCACTCACGAAAATAGTGAAAATGTTTGGGTGTTCAGTGGTGAGTGGTGAAAACGGGTTATGAAGTGCAATAGCCGGTGGGAGGCGCGATAGAAGATGGTTGTTACGTGCGTTGATGGGCTGAAGTTTAAATTGGATTTAATTATAATTAATATGGGTCACATGAGTAATTACGGAATTAATTAAAATATGACTAAAGTAGTATGACTTAATGACAATTTTGAAAAATATTTTGATCTAATTTGAAATAAGTCACGTACGAATGACTTATAGGCAATTTCCTCTATTTGTTTTTTCATTTTTACCAATTATGAATTAAATTCATGTATTCAAATATAATTAATATATAATTATTTTTAGATTTGGGTTATGAAAAGTTGCTTATAAAGGTTTAGTGAAATTATGTAATTATTTTTAGACCTTAAAGTTGCTCACATTATTGTATGATTAACAATTTTTTTTTTTTTTTTTGGTTTATTTTTTGCAAATGGGTTTCGGATTAATACGAAAATGTTAGGTTTGAAAAATCTTTACTTGACTGTTAAACATTAATTTTCTTGACATGTATCCATTTTATTGCACTTTGTCTTTTTATTAAATTGGAATTTCAATTTAGAATTGAATTTCTCCCATAAACAAAAAAGAACTATTGCTAGTCCTGTGTCGAGTTAAGAGGATTGGCCTGTATATTACATAATTAATTTTTTTTTTCTTTCTTTCATATTTTCACGTAATTGGATCCTGAACTTTTTCAAGTCGAATTGGCCGGTGAACAACATAACCTCATTATTTGACCTTTGCATGTTACCTTTTGTCAACATGAATTATTACTATACTAATTAAGGTAATTGAAAATTCGGAAATGTTGTATTTTTTGAAATTAATTAGCTTAATGACGTGTTTTACTACTTCTAATGTAGAGCTAGCATGGGTCAAGCCAACCCATTTACAGCTGGAGGATTTTGGTGATCAATTCGTGGAATTTTCTCCTCCATAAATCCATTAAAGATCAAGAAAATGTAGACAAACTTGAAAGTAAATAAAATAAAATTTCCCCACTTTTTGCTTTTATAAATACTAGAAACTCAAAATGTATCGTCACACAATTTCTATTTAAGTTATACGATTTCAAGAATAACTCGATTGACTTATAATAATCATGCTAATGAATCACAAAAGCATATTTAGACTAATAAAGAAATTAAATCAAACAAAATTACAGAAGCGCACTTGCAATTAGACTAATTTTATAGAGCTAAGGTCGTCCAAAAAGTATGTTATAATATGATTTGACGCATATAACATGAAATAGTGCAGGTGAATTCATTTCGACATCAACACGTCCAAATATTTTGATGTCATCAACTCTTTGGCCCCCTTTCTATTAATCAAAAAAGTGAATTTTCTCCTTTCTAGTGTATAGTATGACATCGCTTCTCCCTTTGTGCACTTACAAACAAATCATCACAAATGTATCTGAAAAACATAATGACAATCTTTTAAATCTCTATTGATGCATCTATATATATATTCACATTTTTGTGAAATCCTTGTTTGGATGTATCTAAGTTATACTTAATTTACTTCAGTTGTGGACAAAAAAATAAAGTTCATGTTAGCAACTCCTGTATGCAAAATTTGTCTTCATTTCATCCAGTACTGAGGTCTGATAGTGATAGTTACAATTAACCTGCCAAAGTATATGGGACAGAAGCATTACTTGACTATAATCCTGTTAAAATTTACCACAAAAATAAGTCACTTTTTTTCTATTCTGTATATTATTCTTAATTATAGCTTATAATTTACAATGGTTGATCCGTACCTGTCCTTGATTTTCTAACCAGAAACAAAAATCCTCTTCACTTTCCACCAATATAAATGCACCAGCATACCTCCAGGCTCCAGCCACCATATGTTCAAGATTCTGTGCTTCGTCGAGCAAGCAAGGAGAAGATAATAATTCATGGAAAAAAGTGAAAATGGCGCAGACTACTCAACTGGGATGCCAGTGCAGGTTTCGTCGTGCAGATCCTTCGGGGAGAAGTGCAGTCACTTGGTGAAGAAGCAGCGCGCCAAGTTTTACATTTTCCGGCGTTGCATTGCAATGCTTGTTTGTTGGCATGAGAGGAATGAATCTTGAGGTGTTGCTTTCTTTTTTTATGCAAAAGATAAGGGATTGTTAGTGAAGATTGTATGGATAAGGAGGGAATATGTATTTGTTCTTGTTCATATTCATTGATTATTGTGATTAGGGTTGAATTTTCGGTGCCTAGTATTACTGAGGACTGGACATTATGTTGTCCATCTAAATCCTTCTCGTCAAACATATTAATTTGAGTTTTAATCACTTCTTTGAATGAATTAATCAAGATCTTGATCACAATTTTTCTTATTTTTCTTCTTGTATTCTGCATGAGGAAATATATGATCACCATTTATTAAAATAGGTGGGGACAGAGATAGGGACGGGACAAGAATGTAGTCCGGTCTTCCTCCAAAAAATTTTAACTCTGTCACTGAAAATAGAGTATTTGGTTTTGGTGTCGGCATCGAGATGAGTCTCACAGTATCCACAGCCTCAATGCGCGAAGCATCCCATTTCCAATGCTTTGTTAGCCCTTGTAATAATTTTTTTTTTTTTTTTGAGTAATAATTCATTTCATATATTTATAATGCAGTCAGAATTTTATCAGTCAAACCTGAAGAATTCATGCATATATACATACAATATTAATTTTTCCCCCAAAACATTAATTAATCATCTTGCTTCCCAACCCTAAGAGCTTGTTTGACAAAGCTTAAAAACCAAAATGGGTTTTTTCAGCCGTAATGTTTGACTTTTCAACCCACTTTTAACATGAAAAGTCAACAATTTCAACTCAAATAAACCAATATTGGTCAAATAAACCAAAAATTGGTTTATAAACTAGTTTATAATCTCTGTCAAACGGACTCTAAAACTGTAACCGTTTGAGTTTTGTCATTTCAGACTACCTAGTTTTATGAGACCAAAACAAATTACAAACAGATAAGCCATATTTGATTTTGATTTTATTTTTTGGGACTATCCTATAAAGTTTTTAAATTCTATATTTAATAATGTCTTGTAAAAATAATTCAATCTTGAGGACCATATTAAGCACATGACAAACTGACAGTAGAAAAGATACCAAATATTAGTTTGGGATCAATTATTTAAGATGTCCATTTTAGTCTTTTCACTTGTAATTCTATTCACTTATATATATAGAGGGGGAGAAAAAGAGGATATATTGCACTTTTTATCTAAATACTAAAGAGGAAAAAGAATTGGATGGTTATGTTCACACTACAATTTATTATAAGTGCACCATATTTTAATTGTATTTAAGATTTTCAATTTTTGCTCATTATTACAATTATGTTCTTAACTTTTTGTCATCGAATTCTTATCTTCAGCTTTAATTACTTAGCACATTTCATTATTGATGATGGTTTATGTTGAGATATTTTGTTTACGTGCTTCGAAATGAAAAAATATTTTATGGTATTTTTGTATCTATTTTTTTTAAAAAAATATGACAGACAAATAATTTTTTTTAAGAATTCTCAACAAATGTTTTTTACGGAAACCGTTATCAAACACAAATGTGCTAATTAATGAAAAGTTGAAAATAAAAATGTGATAAAAAAAAAGTTGGAGATATGAGTGCTATAATGTTAAAAGATTAAAGATGTTAATTGTAATTAAAATGTGGTGCAAAAAATAAAAAGTATTGTATGAATATAATTACCCAAAAGAATTTGATTATACATATAAGAAAATTAATATTTTGCCCTCGTGAAATTAGAAATCATTTCACCTTATCATTAATGCCGTATAATTCACCATTTAGTACATTAAATTACTATTTTGCCCTCATGAAATTAGTACATTCTTTTAAAGTTAAATTAGTACTATTAAAGTGTTGAATCATATATATTCAATACAAGATTTCAAACATGTCCGGGGTAAATGAGAACAAAGGTTATATGCATATGTTTGGAAGTGCTGAAATTATAATTTAAGTGCTTATATTATAAGCAGTTGGTAAATGTGTGGATAAAAAGTGGTTGTAAGTTGTGGGTCCCATGAAATGTGTGGATGAGAATTATGTTTGACCAGTTTGACCAGCTGAAATTATAATTTAAGTGGTGTCAAACATATGCTATGTAAAGAATAACAAATTATGTACATATAAAGAGTTTCTATATGCAGTAATCGCGAACAATTGAGCCTACAAAATTGTTCGATATACAGAGCCACTGTCAAAAATTTGAGAATCAAATGAGATATAAATGTATTTAGAAAAGATCAAATGAGAGATTACAAAAATAAAAATTGTTTCGCGGGTGAATGTTTACAATTTGAAATTGAAAACAAAATACAAGGTGATGATCAAATTGAAATAAATGAAAGTTGAGTGGCCAATACGAAACAAACACGTGACGAAATGGTTGAAAATATTATAAATGTTCAGTGGTGCGTGTGCGCTGGTAGTTGGGATGGAGTGCGAGTGATGAAATAGAAACGTGAGGTTGGGAGGAGTGAGCCGACAGCGAGAATCCTTTACAAGGTGTTGTGTGAACTGTGAAGTACTGAGTCCTCTGAGCCACCCGTGCGGCCCCCTCTGTACAATTTGGGCCCCAAAATATTGACTTCGTACCCTTCTTGCTTTCGCTAATTTTACAAATTTGGTAAACACAGTAATCTGACTCACTTGTTCATGACACTGCCACTTCCAATTCTTTTTTTTCTTTTTCTACACTTTTTACCATTATTGGTTAAAACTTAAAAGTTCATAGTACCGTCGTGGGTTTTTACCATGGTAATGTTTTCTTGAAGCGAGGGAAAATGGGGGCGTGTTGCCTGATGCCTAATGGGTGAAACAAATAAATTACTCCACCAAGGTTTCTCTCTCTAAATCATGCTTTCAAGTTTCAAGCATATTAAAAAGGAGACTCCGTGCAAAAAATATAATATCTGACAACTCTCGATCATCTTATGAAGGAGTCTATAAATGATAATAGCGATAAAGTGTTTAAGAAAATCAATGACACCAAAAAATACATAACAAAATGTCTCATCTTTTGACTACCAACGTTTCAAGTGAAGGATTTAATTATTTTGTATACTAATAAGAGTACAATAATTTTGTTGGCACGTCTCTGTCCAATTTTAATTACTTCCACTGCATTGCACTTCACGATAAATTATAGTTTTTATAATTTATACCAGTTCTTATTTTGAAGTGATTGAAAAGAACTTGTTAGACCCAATCAAATAATTAATATTTTATTTTAAATGTACAATCTAACAAATCTCACACTTGCGCAAGAGTAAATGAAGCATATTCAATACACTCATGTTTTCAATAAGCCCCTCAAAACTCCGAACACGTATCATGAGCAAAGTAAGATACATTTAGATAGAGTAGAACTAACAAGCCAATAAGAATGATAGTTAATTACAGTTTCAGAATACATAAAATATTAGGCTAGGAAGTAAGATTTCTACACTTGCAAATTACAATAGATTGAAAATTTCAAAAGCTCTACAATTCATGAACAAATTTTGTACATTATAAAATTAAAAAAATGCATATGTTAAAATCTCAATAGTACATTTATTTTTCAAATAGAAAAAATAGCGAAAAAGTAGATTGACAAATCATTGATTCTCTCGAACACTAATTGGGATCGAAATTGTAGAAAAACTCTTAATTTATTAATTTAAATAAATAAAACCAATGTTTTGCATTACATATGTAACAATCAATAACACTTGCTAAATTGTTATGAATTGAGAAGAAATAAGAGAAACTTAAGAGAGAAAAAGAAGAAAATGACGAGAGTGAGAGAGTAGAAGATTGGGAGAAGTTCTTGTTGGGTTAAAGGGGTGTTTGCCATCACAATTGGATATAAGTTGCTAAGCTTCAAATGCGTTTTCTTTAGTGGACTCTTGGCATAGGATGATGACACGTGGTGCCTTGGCTGCCCTTGGATGCTGACCATCTGGCTCTTCTAATATGCTTCCTTGGTGTTCATTATCTCAGCTTGATTGTTAGCTACTTGACTTTTGGTTTCCACAGATAGGCAACTCTCATTTGTTCTCTTGAGAAAAAATCTTCATCTCCTTCTGTTTTTCTTCATCCTTTTTTGGTTTTATCTAGTTTCTGATGATAAGATAAATAACATGTAGTTCTTTAATCTTGGTTGCTAAATCAGTGGTGGGAAGGTTTTGGGTGTTCTTCGTGAACAGTATCTCTTGGAGTGTTTGGTTGAGGTTTCTTGAGATTAGCGTTAGTAATTTTACAGATATTTGTAATCTTCAACATTGATGTACATTTTGGTTACCGGTTGGTTGATTATTAATGCTTGGAGCATATTCCACATTGTGGATGTTCCACAGATGATGTAGGTGTTAGAATCTAGTCACTGAACATCCGGGGCTTAGGCCGAAATAAATCTTGTGTTCCTTATATTTTTGCATTGTTTATTTCTTAGATCTGTTAATTGATTTAACTTTCTTGAAAGTATCTGATATTTTGGGTCTTACGGTGGTATCAGAGCTCATATCTAGCTTTCTTGATCAAAGATCTGTGGTAAATATTCTGTACAGATTTAGAAACATTGTGGTGAGATTATCATTTTCTTTTAACTTCTGTTGTTAATATAGTTAGGATAATCTTTTTTTTTTGTTTTCCTATTCATATAACTCCGTTTACTAAAGATCCTTCTGGAGACTATTCTTTGTCCAAAAGCTCCTACGAGGCCTTGGGAATCTGAGATAACTCAAGTACGAAAAATGTTTCTTAGAGTTCTTTTCTGCTGGAGACAAAAGGTTTACTAGTTTATTTCATACTGTATATATGAGTAACTGCATGTGATATCTTGTCAGTAAAACTACTTTGTGCTTATTTTTATAGGCTATCTATGTTGTGTTTACTTCTTGGAAAGAAATAAAAAAATTTCTTAATATATCTATGTTGTTGTTATTGTTTAAAAACTCTTGTTTTCAGAAGAAAAAAAAAACTCTGTTTGAAGTGTTTTTTCAAAAATCCTTTTTAAAATGATGTCAACAAGATTTGAAGTCAATATATTTTTATGAAAAATGGGACATTTATATGTGGGGTCAAAAGTTAAAAGCTATTTTGATGCAACAAAGATGTGCAAAAACTCTTGATTACTCTTGACATGTACCTATGACTAAGAAATGTGAATTGGAAGAAATTGCGTTGAGTAATATTTTTTTACGCTTATGTGAAATGTGATAAGAACAATAGGAGAAACTAATAGTGCTACTGAATTATGGACCAAACTTCAGATCTATTATGTGACTAAAACTGTTCCAAACACATGTTACCTTTTGAAACAATTCTTTTCTTTCAAGTTCTTGCCAATTGTGATGAAAATTTTTCACAAAATCAATTGGTTGTGGTCCTATTAAACTCCATAAGTGATAGGCACAAAGACTTAAAAAATGCTATAGAATATGGGAGGCAGTACTCGAAAAAATAAAGATTTAGAGCTAAAATATGAGTCAAGAGAAATTTTGAAAGGAGGGACCTTAGTGGTTAAAGAAAAAAATTCTCGTAAGTTAAATTTTCATTCTAAAATAGATCAATCTGAGGGAAAAATAAAGAGTCAAGAGTAAAGAAAAGTCTAAAAATAATGCAAAATGAAAGAAATGTTATTTCTGTGGAAAAACTTGGCATTTTGTTAAAGATTGTTTCAAAAGACAAAATAGACTAAAAGAAAATGGTACAAAAGAATGAAATGCAGTCTTAGCATATAATAAGGAAGATTCTGAAAATGGTGTTATTCTTGTTAGTTCTAAAACGCATCTAAGTCAAGAATGGATCCTTGATTCTAGATGCACTTTTCACATGTGACCTAACATAAATTGGTTCACTAATTTTCAAAAAATTAATGATGGTCATGTTGTTATGGGGAATGACATGACCATTAGTATTGATGGAATAGGAACAATGAGTATTGTTTTAGAAAATTGAACCAACTTAATCCTTCACAAAACTAGACTTGTGTCTGTTGTTAAAAGAAACATAATATCCTTAGGTGTCTTAGATAAAATAGAGTTTGACATAAGGATTAGAAAGGGACAAATAAAAATCTTCAAGGATTGTGATTTGATCATTAATTCTGAGAAGAGACATAGTTTGTATTTTTTAAAAGCAAAATCTATTTTTGGTCTATCAGCAACAATTTCAGATGAATTTTTTTTCCAAAATTATGGCATGAGAGAGTTGGTCATATAGGTAATAAATGCCTTAAATCCTTACAAAATCAAGGTGTTTTTGGTAAAATTAATCTATGTGATATTACTTCTTGTGAAAAATATATCTTAGGAAAGCAAGTTAAACTCCCATTATTACCTGGAATTCATAAATCTGAAAAATTACTTGACTACTTACATGCTTACTTATGGAGCCCCGCTTCTGTGTGTACTCAATCTGGTTTTAAATATTATTTGTTAATCATTGATCATTTTTCAAGAAAATATTAGGTGTTTCTGTTAAAAACAAGAGATGAAATCTTTTCTATTTTCAAAACTTGGAAAGCTCAGATTGAAAATCAAGTTAATCTTAAAGTTAAAATTTTGAGAACACATAATGGTCTTGAATTTTGCAAAATACATAGAATCATAAGACATAGAACAGTGACATATACACCTCAGTAAAATAGAATTGCTGAGAGAATGAATAGAACTCTTTTAAACAAAGTAAGATGCATGCTTTTGACTTCTGGTTTGCCTAAGCGCATTTTTGGTAGTGTTGAAATTATTTTTTAAGTGCTTATATTATAAGTTGTTGGTGAATGTGTGGATAAAAAGTAGATTGTAACTTGTAAGTTGTAGGTCTTATGAAATGTGTAGATAAAAAGTATGTTTGACCTGTTTGACCAACTGAAATTATAATTTAAGCATGTCCAAACATGTGCTAAATTGTTTTGGGGTGAATCTGTAATGACTACTGCTTATTTGGTTGTGCTGCATATGCTCATCAAAATATTGGTAAATTAGAGTCTAAATCTCTTAAATGTGTTCTCTTAGAATATGAGAAAAACATAAAAGGATATAGGCTCTGGGTTAAAGAAGAAATAGGATATAAAGTGATAATTAAGAGGGACGTGGTCTTTAATGAGTACTTAATGCATTGTTTAAAAGAAGTCAGTGTAAGTTTGCAAGAAATAGATGTTAGAATTGAGGTGAAGTCTTCTAATCTTGAAAATAATGAAGATATGGGAGAAAAAGATAACTTGAATCATCAAGAAAATATTTTTCAAAATGAAGGAGAAATGGATGAAAATCTTCCTGATCCTGCAACTCTGCCTATTGATGAATATCAACTCATTAGAGATAGATAGAGAAGGCAGATCAGACCTCCTGCCAAGTTTACTAATGATAATTTTATCTCTTTTCTCACATATCAAGAAGCAATATTCTAAAAAGCGTAAAGCGTGGTTAGACGTCGAGATCGAGTTTCAAGTTTTTCGGGCCTAGACAGAGCGAGACAAGGACAAAGCGAATGCGATGCGTGATGCGTGGCTAGGCATGGAGGCCAAGCTTCACGCCTAGACGAAACTTATGCGAACTTTTTAGAACACTGTCAATAAGTAATTGAAAATGAACCAATCACTTATGAAGAAGCTATAAATTGTAAAGATTCTTTAAAATGAAAAATGACAATGGAAGAAGAATTGAGTTCTCTTGTTCAAAATAATACTTAGATTTTGGTTGAAAAACCTAAAAATCAAAAAGTAGTTGATTATAAATTTATTTTCAAATTAAAATAGAGTAGTGGTTGTAGTAACTGGTAACAATGTCATGTTTAAAGCTAGACTTACTGCTAAAGGCTTTACTTAAAGAGAGGGTGTAGATTATTAAATTTTCTCACATGTAGTAAAATATACTACCATAATAATTATTTTATCTTTGGTAACTCAATTTGAATGGGATTGAATCGGTTATATGTTAAAACTGCTTTTCTCTATTGTGAGTTAGATGAAACTATTTATATGAGTCAACTTTTAGGACGGTTATACCTGCATATTTATGTATTCAGTGCCTATGGCAAAATAATATGATTTTTGGACGGTTTTCAGCGATGGGATGTTAAATAATAAAAGGTTTGAAAAATAATGTTATTAAGATATAAGAAGGGAAAATTGCCAATAAGTCATCCATAGGTGACTTGTTTCTAATTAGGTCCAAACACTTTCCAAAATTGTGAATAAGTCATATGAATTTATCTAATACCATAATTACCCCTGTAATCTGTTAAACCACTTTAAACCAGATTTCATCAATTCACGATTCTTATTCAAGCTGCCATTAACAACTTTCTTCTCCAGATCTCCCCGTCGACAATCACATCACCGGCGCACCTCGTAGTAGACGTTTTGTGAGCCGCCACACTCTAAAAACCTTGTTTTGTTTTTGCAATTGCTTATTTCATGAATTTTATGGTTTTTCAGTTCTGTTTCTCTTCTCAATCATGGAAGGTGGCCTAATTTTACTTTGTAAGTATATTTCAGACACACTTCCCATAAAAGTTTCTTCTGGTGGGGATTTTAATGGTGTTTTGCGAAAATTATGTGATAATTGGAATTCATTAGAAGTCGACACTATTTTATTACGTTATTGTATTCTTGGACATGATAGGTGTTTTCTAAGGAATGAGGAAGAATATAGGAACATGATTTCCTTGATTTCTGCTTTTGAATTGAAATTTGTTGATATTAGTGTTTCAGACTCTAAAACAATATCACTTGATTATAAAACAGTATCACATGATTGTGATACTGTTTTCGGGAATGAAGGATCTGCCATAACTACATATTGTTCTTCAACAAATAGTAGGGCATTACTTTCATCAAGTTGGTCAAGCATAATCACTCATGTTGGACAGAGGTTTGAGAGAGGTGTAGCTGAATTTAGAGATGCTTTATGCAAATTTTCGATTGAGAGAGGATTTAAGTTTGATTACATGAGAAATAACAATGGTAGGGTAGAGGCTCAATGTTCAAACAGATATTCTGATGATTGTAGGTGGTATGTTTGTGCGACAGTATCAAAGGTTAGTGGTTTTTGTTACATACGAAAGCTTGTGAATGAGCATAGTTGCCCTATAGTGTTGAGGAAAGAAAAAAGTGAGAGATTAAGTTGTAAGGTAATTTCTGGTTTGATTGTTGATATATTGAGGGAGAAACCAACATTGTGTTCTAATGATGTTGTTTCACACTTTTTAACAAACTACGGTTACACGATAAGCTATGAGAAGGCTTGGAATGCATTGGAGAGAGCGAAGGGATTGATTTTTGGCAACACATCTGAATCTTTCAAGCAGTTACATTGGTATATTGAA
Source organism: Forsythia viridissima (assembly GCA_030279155.1). NCBI lineage: Eukaryota > Viridiplantae > Streptophyta > Magnoliopsida > Lamiales > Oleaceae > Forsythia > Forsythia viridissima. Next base: position 15,047,408 of record CM059042.1, read on the forward strand.
GCTGCAAGGTCATTTAATCATGGAAGTCATATTGATTTAGAGGTGGACCAAGTTTCTAAAATATTCCAAAGATTGTTTGTTTCTTACCATGCGTGCATTCATGAGTTTAATCATTGTCGTCCCATGTTGTTTATCGATGGAACATTTTTGAAAGGAAGGTTCAAAGGTATCTTGTTGTCTGCAACTGCTAAGAATGGCAACCAAGGTTAGATACTGATTTTCTGTTATTTTTGTGATACTGTTTTATTTTTGTGATACTGTTTTCTGTTATTGATACTGATTTTCTGCTCTTTTGTGATACTGTTTTCTGTTATTTTGTGTAGGCTTATATCCATTGGCTTATGCTGTTGTAGATTCTGAGAACTACGATAATTGGTTGTGGTTCTTGGAACAGTTGCGTAATATTGTTCAAAGTACTCGAGAGCTTACATTTGTGTCTGATCGAAATGTTGGGTTAATGGAAGCGTTGCCTAAGGATCCCTACATCGAATCATTTTTTCTGTTTACAACACCTTAAAGGAAATTTGAGGGATAAATTCAGTGGTGGTGGCTTCTCAAACAGTTATAGAGAGCGTATGGTCTGGTTGTTCCGGGAATGTGCACATGCTCCAACAATTGCATTATTTAACCAGAAGTTGGAGGTATTGAAACGTGAGGGGGGAGCTATTGTTCAAAGGTTTCTAGATGGGTTACCATTTGAAAATTGGTCGAATGCTCATAGTGTTGGATGTCGATATGGAGAGATATCATCAAATGCAGCTGAGTCTTTTAATGCATGGATAGTTGATTGTAGGAGTTTGCCCATAACCCGAATGATTGACATGTTGAGGATAAAGCTGATGAACATGTTTGTTACAAGAAGAACTGATTCTGGTAATGTTATGATACTGTTTTATTTTCTACATGATACTGTTTTATTTTTACTGTGATACTGTTTTATTTTCTGCATGGTACTGTTTTATTTTCACTGTGATACTGTTTTATTTTGGATGTGATACTGTTTTATTTTCTATATGATACCGATGTAGGTGAGTGGACAGGGGTTGTCTGTCCCAAGATGATAGAGAAGTTGCAGGGATATGGAGATGAAAGTCGATCATGGAATATCAAGCGGTCTTCCGATACAATTTTTGAAGTTTTTTCAGATCCATCGGTTTGTGTGGATATTTGCAAAAGCACATGTTCTTGTTTCCAGTGGCAGCTGAATGGGTTCCCATGTGTGCATGCAGTTGCTGCAATTAATAGATCTGGAAGGCGCATTGATGAATTTGTTGATTATTATTTTCATGTTGCAGCATTCCGCAAGTCCTATGAAGAAGCTATACATCCCATCCCTACATCAATGAGGTTGGAATATGAAAATTCTGCCAATTTTGACATTTTGCCTCCACCTACAAAGAGACAACCTGGAAGACCTAAAAAGAGGCGAATTAGATCAAGGGGTGAACAAGTGCGGATGATACGTTGTGGTAGGTGTGGAAAGTTGGGTAATCACAATAAGAAGACTTGTAAGGAGTCATTGGTCTAAAAGATTGTTCCAATGAAGGATATTATTCATTCTTTTTTAAATATGTACGAACACAGTTGTGTTGTAATGATTTGTTGGTTGAATTAATGAAAGCAACATTTATTTCACAAAACAGTATCACAAAATGTTTATTTTCACAAAACAGTATCACAAAAATTAACAAAACAGTATCACTAACAGTATCTCATTAAGAACATTACATTGCAATACAGTATCACAATTTACTATAATCCCTGGTATTTTTGAGAGTTATCTGTTCGTGTGAAAGATATTATTGTTTCTTTTTTAAGTTTTTTGATGGAGAGATATTATTTGTTGGTCGAATTAATGAAAGAAACATTTATTTTATAAAACAGTATCACAGAATGTTTATCTTAATAAACATTTTGTTTGATACTGTAAATAGATTAACAAAACAGTATCACAAACAGTATTTCATTAATTAACAGCAGTATGTTCACAATACAGTATCACAAATTGTATTCAGTATCAAAAACAAAATTTCAAGTACAATTACAAAACAGTATCACAGAATGTTTATCTTAATAAACATTTGTTTGATACTGTAAATAGATTAACAAAACAGTATCACAAATAGTTTAACAACACAGTATCACAAACAGTATTTCATTAATTAACAGCAGTATGTTCACAATACAGTATCACAAATTGTATTCAGTATCAAAAACAAAATTTCAAGTACAATTTACAGTATCAAACAAAATCCGCAACTAGGAAATCTATTCATCTAGAATGAAGAAAATATATTCATCCATTTATTCATCTACAACAAAATCCTTGATGAATTGAGAAACCATGTTTGCTTTATATTGTCTAACTTCCTTCATTGTCATGGTTTCTTCTATCTCTTCATTCTTTGCCAGTCTTTCCATTAGATGGCAAACGTGTATTCCACAATCGACACTGCAAAACAAAATTCAAAAACATGTAGTAAATGTCGGTGTGCTGCATAGCCATTTAAACACAAGATAATACAAATAGGGAGTTTGAAGGATTAGTTGCTTCTTACGTCCCAATGTGTTGTTGTGGACATTTCTCGTAGGAGATCAATGGATGATTGAATTCTTCTTCTTTGTATATAACAGTATTTGTAACGGGAGATTTCATAAATAGTTCTTTTTGTTTGCTCTCTACATATTCTTTCTACACGTATTTGGAAAAAAACAACAATGTAAAATGTTAGATTTGTATTTTTAACTCACTGTAAAAACAGTATATGGTACTGTGACAACTCATTATCTTACCAATATTATAGCATCGTCCATATATCTGTTTGAAGTCCCATCTCTCGACAAATTACTGTTGTAATGTGTCCATTGACCTGCCTCAAAATCGAATGTGAGCAGTGTCCAATGGTTTGGAACTACGTCAGATCCTCTTCCTCCGTTTGAGTTCATTGGGAACAGCAAAAGTCGAGGCTGCCCGGTGTTGTGGAGGTGCTCCAACACTATGTCGATTTTTTGAGTTCTTGGAATTGCCATTTGAGGATTTGTGACATATAGCTGCAGTATTCAAGTACAATATCAAGATAAGAAATTATTTTGTTGTTAGACCTAAGTTTGTAATTGAAATGTTTATGTTGAAATTGAATAATTTACCCAGCACAAAGAATCAAAAATGACAAATCTTTTGTTGTAAGTGCTGTCTACAATTGGGTCTTTGGCATTTAGAAGTTCTCCATATGCATCAATTACCTGCATATAAAGTATCAAAGTTATGTTTTGTATAAGTTTATAATTTAGGAATACATTTTTTGATTTTTACAATCTTACTGTATTTGATATTGCCTGGTCGCCAAGAATATCAAATAAATCCCCCAATGTCACAAAACAGAATTCTGCTCCTGTTGGCATGTAAATCGTCGCTCTGCAATAGCAAACAGCCTTAAAGCAATGAAACAGTATCACAATATCACAAGTAAAACATTCAATAGTTGAAACAGTATCACAATTTTTTAAAACAGTATCACAAATGTCTTAGTTTTAATCCATGATATTGTTTTATCTCGAAAACAGTATCACAATATTATAAGTAAAACATTCAGTAATTGAAACAGTATCACAATACTTGAAAACAGTATCATGAATTAAAACATCAACAATTACTGTAGTGAAGATACTTACGATGGGTCGTGGATTTTTCCGATCTTTGTGATCTTCTTCCTGTCATCTGCAGTTAAATGTTTTGCTGTTAACCATTTTGCATTGATTTTCGTTGGTACTCTTTTTTCTTTCCTCATTGGAAGATCGGGAAGGTCCTCAACATTGATGATTGTATTGTCATCCTCTTCTACTTGCTCCTTTTTATCCTTTGTGACTCTTTTTTTCGTAGCAGAGTAGGTAAAATCATCATCCCTCTTTCTTTTTCTTTCCTTTTTTTCTTTTATTCTTTTCACCATTGAAGTTTGCTTTGTTGCATCCTTTGTTTTTTCGACCTCTCTGTCATTCAAAGCTTGAGTGACTTCATGCACTACCTTTTCAGTCAACTCATTTACAAGTGAGGTATTCTCTTTTTCCAATGATTTATTTTCACTTGTAAGAGATTCCAAAGTTTGTTGCAGCTTTTTGAGTTGTTCAGCAGTGTTATTCTTTTCCTCCAAAACTGCCGCATGTAGAGCCATTGACTTTTGTAGCTGGTCTTCTATAATTCTGATTCTTGTGCTCATCTCGTTGAGCTCCTATATATTCCTTTCAATTTGCAAAGTATCAAAAGCATTAATTATCAGCATCAAAGTATTAAAATCATATTATTATCAGTATCTTAATTAAACAGTATCACAACAAAACAGTATAAGAGACAATGGTATCTCAATAAAACAGTATCACAACAAAACAGTATCAGAGACAATGGTATCTCAATAAAACAGTATCACAAGAAAACAATGGCATAGATAAAAACAGTATCATATCAGTTTTAAAATAAAAACAGTATCATATAAATATATATTAGTACCTTTCATTCTGTGAGACGCTTTCATCCAACGCAGCTTGCAAGATGCGCTCCTTTTCTCTAGAGTCATGTAATTCATCACGGAGTCTAGATGAACTAGTTATGGCTTTCTTCTCTGATGAATCCTTGATTACAATTTCTGCCAGACGACTCAAGGGCAAGTGTAGCCAACTATCATCCTCCTCTTCAAAACCTCCATGTTCTACTTCATTGACGTTGTCTTTCTCACTTTGTTCATCTTTGTTTTCTTCTGGTGAAATGTTATCCTCTATTCGATTGTCATCACTTTCTTCCTTTTCTGTATCAACTTTATCAGATTCTCCATCTCCATCTCCATCCGATTCATCATCTTCAGTAGATTTTTCACTTTCATTAGATTCTTCATCTTCATCGACTTCTTCAACAACCTGCAATGGTGTAGTTGAATAATAAATATTCTGGATGTTTGTATGTTGAATAAATCTTCATGTAAGATACTGTATGCTGTGAATTGGTGATACTGCTATTACCTTTCTTTTTGCTAGTTTGTGTACTGTCGTAGATTTTAGAATACAAGTGAGATCTCTTAAATCCCATTTGATGCATTTGGGTTCTGCATTCTTCTTCAATGGTTTGCAGACTTGAAGATTTTCCAACAACCAATACTGAATTTTCATAAATAAAAACTTATTAGTGCGAATATCATATTTAATGCAAAACAGTATCAACAAATAAAACAGTATATAGAAATCAAATAGCTTACAGCTAAAACCATGACACAGCCTGTTACATCGATCGGGTCTTCATTTTTGCATAGTGAAGAAATTAGATATTCGAAGATGTGCTTCGACCAATTGTAGGTTTTGATCTTGTCGAGATCTTCAACATACTTGATATATCCCCAGCTCAAATTCAGGGATTTATTTGGCACAAAGAACGATGCCATCAGGAAGAGTATCATTAACCTAGAAACATCATCGATGTCTTCTTTTTTGTTCCCATTTGCTGCAGCTCTCAACTGTGTAGATATTATTGTTTTGGTCAATCTACGACAGTCTCTGAACCTTCGTTGGGAGAAAACTGAAATCGATGCTGGCCTTTGTTTTTCAACCTCCATCAGAGTTTTACCTTCGACGATGCCAAAAATACCCTTTACATCGTCCATCTTGAACTTTAGACGGGAGTTGTTTATCAAAAAATCCTTGTTTGACTTGTCAAAGCACTCGATGATCTTGTACAGATCCATATCACTTCGACGACAGCAATGTCTGTCAATCTTGTCGTCCAGTATCAAATTGATAAGATTGAAAAACGGCAATTTTTTCAACCCATCTGTTTGTGGTTTTGTTAGTGACAAACCTTTCACCTCCCTGATTACTGCTTGGAGGTTAGAACGGTACTGTGGGTAAGGCTTTTTATCAACAGTTACTTTTTTTCGTATGGGAATAGACTTCCTTTTTCCCATTGATTTATAACCAATTGTTTTGTACCCAGAAGTATTTTTGCTTTGCTGCATCATAAATAAAAACAGTATCAAACAGTATCATTATATACTAATGCACATCAACTAAGAGATTAAAACAGTATCACATGAACAAAACAGTATCACGGATGAAAACGAAGACGTTGAAACAGTATCACAGGTTCAAACCTTGCCATATTTAAACAGTATCACAGGTTCAAACTAAGAGTATCAAACAGTATCATTATATACTAATGCACATCAACTAAGAGATTAAAACAGTATCACATGAACAAAACAGTATCACGGATGAAAACGAAGACGTTGAAACAGTATCACAGGTGCAAACCTTGCCATATTTAAACAGTATCACAGGTTCAAACTAAGAGTATCAAACAGTATCATTATATACTAATGTACATCAACTAAGAGATTAAAACAGTATCACATGATCAAAACAGTATCACGGATGAAAACTAAGACATTGAAACAGTATCACAGGTTCAAACCTTGCCATATTTAAACAGTATCACAGGTTCAAACTAAAAGATTAAAACAGTATCATTATATACTAATGCACATCAACTAAGAGATTAAAACAGTATCACATGATCAAAACAGTATCACGGATGAAAACTAAGACATTGAAACAGTATCACAAGTTCAAACCTTGCCATATTTAAACAGTATCACAGGTTCAAACTAAGAGATTAAAACAGTATCATTATATACTAATGTACATCAACTAAGAGATTAAAACAGTATCACATGATCAAAACAGTATCACGGATGAAAACTAAGACATTGAAACAGTATCACAGGTTCAAACTAAGAGTATCAAACATTTTGCATGGTTAAATAGCACGTGCTAACAAAAACAGTATCCTAGAAACAAGGAAAAAATTAAGCAAAAATAGAAACACTATCATAGATCGAAGGAGTATCAAGCATTTTGCATGGTTAAATAGCACGTTCTAACGAAAACGATATCATAGAAACAAGGAAAAAATTCATTAAAAATAGAAACACTATCATAGATCGAAGGAGTATCAAGTATTTTGCATGGTTAAATAGCACGTTCTAACGAAAAAATAAAAAAAAATCACCAAAACATCAACATATTTTATACAGTATCACGTATTTCAAAGCCCTACATCACTTGTTCTGACAGAAAAAACTAACCCACGGAAAATACATTATCAAAAAATTTATCGAAGAAATTACCTTCGCCATCGATGTATGCGGTTATGATTTGTGGTTAGGATTTTCGGTGAGAAGAATCAATCACGAAGAAGATGAAGTGTGCAGAAATAAATGGGAGGTTTTCAAAGTGCTGTACGTGTTTAAATGGCGGTTGGTGTAATTGGAGGGCATATTGGACTTTTGGCACTAAAGTATGACTTTAGTTGAATTAAAATTGGGCCATATGACTTTTTAGCCCAATTTGGCAGTAACAATGACCGGCCCAAAATTTTCCCATATAAGAATGCAAAATGGGTAAAAAAAAAGATAAGAAGCACGAGCCCAAGTTTTCAAGATTAATATCCACAAGACATGGTTGTGTTTTCTTAAAACATAGAATGGCCTATGATTTGATTTGATTTGATGTGTTATTTATTGTCATTGAATCACACAAAATTGCCAGCAAATCATACGTCCCAATACTACTTCAATGAACAATTTGGTTTTCTAAGTAGAGGTTGTAATTGGTCAAGCCAAGTTTGTTTATGGGCTTGTTTCTCATGCTTGGTTTGGTTTGATTCGATTTATTAGATAAGTTGGATTTGGCTCGACCTATTCATTTGTTCGTGACAAGATGATTCGTGAGTTTTTTACTTTTTTTAATTTTATATTTAGATAAAATTTATAAATGAGGAAATTAAACATAATTAAATATGGAAAAAAAAAAGTAAGATGGGCTCGTTATATTACAAACGAAGTGGACCCATTATCACTTCTATTTTCAAACTTATTTAAATTTATATTGGATAAATTTAAGATCGATAACTATTTTGACACTTATGGACTCTAAAGTCATATAGTCAAAACTTAATTCGATTAAAGTCACATTTTAGAGTTAAAAGACCAACATACCCTTACAATTGTAAAAAACGCTAATTTAATTATACTGTTTTATTGTGATACTGTTTTGTATGATACTGTTTTATTGTGATACTATTTTATTATGATAATGTACATTGATATATCTATACTTGTTATAAAACTAGAAAAGTAGAGAAAAAGAGAGAGGAGAATAGAGAGGGTCAAAACTCAAGTATGTCCATTTACTATAACAATGACCCTTATTTATAGGGTTCCAAAGGGAGTTACAACCTGATTAGAATACACTCTTCTAGAGTAGGTAGATAACTAAATAGACATCTAGATACAACTAAATAGTTATTCATCATTATCTATAATTTTACAACACTCCCCCTTGAATGATTTATTACACAATAATTGTTTCGTTGTTTGGCAAAAACCCAGTGGGACAAAAATACCAATAGAAAGAAAAAATTATCAAAAATTGGAGTACTCAAATGCTGCTTCATTAAAATCTTGTCAGAAAAATCCAGTGGGACAAAACCTGAACGAAGGAAAAAGAGTACAGCTACTCCGAGTGATTTCAATCAATGGGGAAAAAAAACCTTCTATCGAGCTATCTATATCTTGTGCGTCAATGTCTTCAATGTCGCCATCTTGTTAAAATTTGTATAAAACAATTCTGGTGAAATGTGCTCTATGTTATAACCTCCAGCAATATCATCTTCATACATTAACTCTGGTTGACCGTAATCAGCATGATGGTCTAATGTAATTATATTAAAAATAGATCTTGTATTTGTTCCCTTCAGGGGTCTCATATACAATTTATAATATACGAGAGTATAACCATAAAATTATGATGAGGGTTAATGATTTATAGGTTATGGACATCCATAACTAAAATATTTATACCACTTCCAATTGTATGTCATTTATAGAAAGAATATGCCTCGTTAAAACCTTACTAGAAGAAAACCCGGTGGGCAAAAATCCTAGTGAAGGAAAAAGAATACATAATTCTTTTAATACGTCATTAAAATTGTCTCATTAAAAACATTGCCATGAAAATCCAATGGGACAAAACATTGGTCAAGGAAAATAGTACAACGCGTATTTACTCCTCCTCATTATAATATCACTTTAGATCTGAATTTCGATCGATTAAGTTCTTGAAAAGTTGAACTATATGCTTCAGGCATATTAAATCCTCCAGAGATTAATATACATAGTTTTATTAGTCATGCGAGATGAGTTGGTTATAACAATATTCATTGTATGCATATATGTCATACATTGATAAATTAACAAGATATCAACTTATTATTGCTTTACATAAGCCTTTGCGAAATTCATAATGTTAAAAGTCGTGCATTACATATTACGACTTCATTTTTCCATTTCTTTTTCGCATAAATATACACCTTTAGGTGCTTCGACTATATGTCCGGAAACTTCAGGTTTCTCTAGTCAGTTCAATTTACTTGGATTACATCATTTTATTTGGCCAAGTAATTCTTTGACAGATTTCTTTCAATATCTTTGCTACCTTTTATAATATGAAGCGCTTCTTTATATACAAAAATGTTGTTAACAACATTTATTTTTTAATCCATTTCTTTCTCATAACGACATAACTTAACGAGATCTTTTCGTTTTATTATTTCAGCTAGCTGAACCTCTTCTGGGATTTTATAATTAGTTATGTCTATATACTCTCCAAGAGTATACACCTGCTCAATAGGACCATCTTTATAATTGGCTCCATTTTTTATTTGAGAATTTTTTGGAATCAAATGTCACCACGCTTCAGGCATGTCATTAATTTACCTGATATAATGTTAATGGATTGTCCTTCAAGGACACTAATATAAATTGGAGCATTTAGAGCTGGTATATGAGATTTGATTTAATCTCTTTGGTCAGTAAATGCATCTGTCAATTGTATAACTTACAAATGAGTTATTTGTTGAACTTCTGGTTCATATTGTCTTGTGCAAGGATTTAGAAAATATAATATACTGCATTTTCATATATTCTTTCCAACTACTTAATTTCTCTCCCCATATGTTGAGAAAACTGTCTTATCAAAATAACATTCGAAATACCATATTATAAAATATCACCTGTTAAGACTTAAGATATTTTATAACTTAAGATATTTTATAATGTTCCATACTAAACATGTATTCTCAACATTTTTTAAAATCTATCTCAGTGCACTATGGTGGATCGATTGTACATATATTGCATTATTAAAAATCATTAGATGGATAATATTAGGCTCTGACCATAAGCCAACTATAGCGGGGGTAACTTTAATGTTGGCATGATGCGTATAAGTATTTCTGCATATAAAATAGCATTCCCTAGACAAAAATAGGAAGCGCTTTGTTCTCAATAGTAATGGTTTAGAAGTTAATTGGACGCGTTGAAAAACAATATTGCTAAACCATTTACCATCATATCAACTAATATTTATTAAAAGTTTGAGATTTAGACTCACTAGTATTGACAAGACAATCACCGTCTTGGTTGTATAATCTAAAAATTATGCTCATAATTTAAAATTTGAGCAAGTAATCTCGTAAACTTCAAGTTGTGAATAATAACACCATACAATCATCTAGTAGATGTATCTGTTAGATACAAATAATATATAGATGGTAAACATGGAAGGTGATGGGCCTCATAAATCACCTTAAATAACTTTCAGAAATGCAAGGAATTCAGTCCCGATTTTACCTAGTGAATGTCTACTAGTTTATATACAATAAGAACACGCATCACATGAGAATTCATTATATTGAAAAATCTTCTAGTTTTCAATAAATATTCTTATTAATAATTCACATTATATTGATCCGAGATGGTCTAACTGGTAATGCCAATCAATAAAATTTTTAAGACATTGAACTTCTTCAATATAGTACTTCTTCAAGAGTATCAACACTCTAATATTACACAACATTAATATTTTGAAATTGTAAAATTGTGCTTCTTCAAAAGCAACAATACAATTTTTTTTTTAATATTTTCTATACTTTCTGTTTCTTCAGAAACAATAATATCATTTTCTTTTAAAATATTGATATTCATAATATTATACTTTTTCAGGAATATTAATACAATATTTGTATAAAATTACATATCTTATAAAATTACATTCTTCGAAAGCAAGTAATATTCGACTGAAATATTAATATAATGTTGTGCTACTTCATGAGCAACAACATATTATTATTTAAAGATTTACTCATCATGAGCAAAATCATACTAAAAGTTAGATCTTTTACAATTATGCTCTTCGAGAGTAAGTAATATGCCAGAATATTAATATAATGTTGTGTTTCTTCAGGAGCAACAACAAATAATTTTAAATATATTAAAATTTATAAAAATGTGTTCTTCAGGAACAATAGCTTAATATTAGATCTTATGAATTATGCTCTTATATTCTGCCAGATTATTAAAGTAACGTTGTGCTTCTTCAGGAGTAACAACAAATCATTATTCTGAAATAAATATTTGTTCTTCAAGAGTAATATTATAATATTCTTATAGAATATTATATCTTATAAAATTAGGCTCTTCGGGAGCAATTAATATTATACTGGAATATTAATGTAATATAAATCTTTGCTTATTATGAAGCAACAAAAAAAAAATATTCTTCTAGAATATTTATATGTTAGGTTTGACTTATGACTCTGTCAAAATATTAATGTTGTGTTTCTTCAGGAACACCAACATATCATTATGAATATATGCTCTTCAGGAGCAATATTATGATATATATCAATTTAAGATTTGTATAAGTTTCTATAAAAAAAAAGAATCCAAAATTATGGGATTTACAGAAATAAAATAAAGAGAGAATATGAATTTTGAAAGTAATGAATATACAATCATGGATAATTAGAATTGGCTAGGATTGACATTGTTGTTAATTGTTATTATGAATCATCAGAATCAACATACATTAACAGCGTCTTGTGATCGTATAACAATTAAGTAAAATTATGACAAATTTAAAACATAAACATTACTTTATTTTAACTATAATATTATGATTGATGATAACATACCCATGCCTCAGTTGGAGATTAGATTTGAAATATAAAATCATTCAACCACCATACTATAATAAAAAGAATATCTGCTGAATAAATTGGAATTTTGGTTATGAAATCACGTCTCTGCCGAATGTTTTGCTTCACTCTCCTTTTTTTTTGGAATAGAAAATAATACCTATTTGCTAATTTATTGGTTAGAATGTCGTGCTGATAACGTGTTATGAAACTAGAAAATTAGAGAGAATGAGAGAGGAAAATAGAGAGGGTCAAAAGTCAAGTATGTCCATTTACTATAACAATGACCTTTATTTATAGGGTTCCAAAGGGAGTTACAACCTGATTAGAATACACTCTTCTAGAGTAAGTAGATAACTACATATACATCTAGATACAACTAAATAGTCATTCATCATTATCTATAATTTTACAACAATACCATATTTTTATCTTTGATACTATTTTATTATGACAATGTTTAAACCTATGATCTTGTACTACTAATTGAGCATTTTAAGAACAATATCATTACTTCAATCATTAAAACATATTGTACTTAGTTTTATATGAGTCCAGATCTGCTGTCCCAAAATCATGTCTCTTTAGCTGTCCCTCCAATAAAAATCTTACATATCATCAAATAAATATTTAAGGAGATTAATATGAACAATATTTAATGCATTCACACTTGTTTTTATTGATGATGTGTAAGATTTTCATTGGGGGGACAGCTAAGGAGACATGATTTTGGGACAGCAGATCTGGACTCATTTTATATATGATATTGTTTTGTCTATGATACAGTTTTATGTAGATAATGTGATATGGTATACTTACACTATATTTTTTATTTTTGATACTGTTTTATTATGATAATGTTTCAACATATGATATTGTTTAATCTATGATAATGTTATTAAATGCAAACAATATCAATGGTCTTATACTACTAATTGAACATTTTAAGAATATACTTCAACTAGTAAAACATCTATGATATTGTTTTAATTTATGATAATGTTATTGAATGTAAATAGTATCAATGGTCTTGTACTACTAATGGAACATTTTTAGAACAATATAATTACTTCAACTAGTAAAACAGTATCTGTTTTATTTAGATAAATTGATATTATATACTTATATCATGTCTTTATCTTTGATACTATTTTATTATAAAAATGTTTCAATATATGATACTGTTATTTTATTGAGTTGTAGTTTGTGTAAGTGATATTATTTTATTAAGATATTTTTATGTATGATACTAATATATTAAAATATATTTATCTGTGATACTGTTTTAGTATGTATGATACTGTTTTGAAAAAAAAATTAAATATTGTCATTTTAAACTAAAGAGATGACTTCAAACGGCTAAAATCCATCATACGCAGTGGTAAAACCACTAGTCTTGACCGGCTCGTCGAAACCATTCCGAAAACATATTATAATAAAAATTCTAAGCACGTATGCGAATTCTATACTCGTTTCTGTTATGATACTGTTTTGTGTGTGATACTATTTTAGTATGATAAACTAAAGATTGTCGCTTTAAGCTAAAGAGATTAGCTAAAATCAATCATTAGCAATGGCCAAGTGACTGGTCTTGACTGGCTCGTCGAGACGATTCTAAAAACATATTATAATAGAAATTCTGAGGATGTATGTGAATTCTATATAATTTCTGTTATGATACTTTTTGTGATAATTTTTTATTATAATACAGTATCAAACAACACACATGACTAACAACACAAAGAAATAATCTAAGGGCTACCAGCATTCATCCCTACAGAAATTCAAGCTATATTTACAGCAACAAATCATGGCCACAACCAATATACTTCCTAAACATTCGCTTATACGCTCATTCCATATTTTGTTGTCCTCACATTTTGTTCAAATGGCAATGCCGGTAGCACATTTTTAAGAGAGAGAAAGCATCTTTCAGAAAAAGAGAACTAACTACACGATCCGACGAGAATGAAGGACTACCAGCATTCAAAGAATTAACAGTTGGAATAGCTAAAGGCGGATGAACCTTTCTAAAATCTTTCCTGAATTCACAACTTGCTCACAAGCAGACCTATTCTCGTGGTACCACTGTTCCGCCTCCGCCTCCGTCGGAATTGAAGTTACCACTACTCCACCTCCGCCTCCGCCTCTGCCTCTGTCTCTGCCTCTGTCGCAGCCGGAATTGAAGTTACCCATTCTCATGGTACCATTGTTCCACCTCCATTCTCGTGATACCATTCCACACAGTCGTCGAAATTGAAGTTATAATTTTCGACTACAAGCTCTGCAAAGGAGGTTTGTGGAGATAAAAAAAGGCACCGATGGAAAATATGGACCACATGGTTATATTGGAATTAATTTCAAATATTGCTTAAAGTATGATTTAATCACAATTTTGAAAAAAAAAAATTGACCTAATTTAAAACAAGTTATATACATGTGACTTATAGACAATTTCTCCATTTATAGATTTATATTTCTCGTAATTAACCCATTAAAACGAGAGACTTTTAAGTTTGTATCATCATTTTCGATTTGTGCATTCATGGCACAGAGTGCTAATCTTTGATAAGATATTAAACTAAATTTAAAAAATCAATTTTGCACTTGTTTTGCCTCTATACACCCCAAAAAAAAATAACAAAACAAAACAAAACAAAACGGCTTGTGAGACATTGGTTATAGGTTTTTCAACAAGTTGGAACTTGACTTGGATCCAATCAACATTTTGAATTAGGTTTAATTTTGACTTTTATTCAGAATATTTGGTCAAGCTTATACTCAGAAGATAAGATGGCATGAATAATACATGATTAAGAATTAACAACTCACCTTCACCATGTTAACTTTTTTTTGAGTTGTTTAATAAGTTCCACTCCGAAAAGCAATGCTGTAAACAACATAAAATGTGATTAAATATAAAGACCAAGATTCAAGCTTTTTGAACCTAAACAAAACTTAAGCAAAAACAAAGCGTGAAGTATGAATAAACAGTATGAATAAACGTGAAGACTATGTCTCACACATGGACAGAGTCTAAACAAACTTTTTAAAACATTGTCTAATAAAGTCAAATATCAACATTAATTGGATTGAACCCAAACATAATAGGTTAACTTAAAAATAATTCAAGAGTTCCACGGATGGCTCAAATCTGCCAAGTCAACAGCGTATTGGTATGGAATACAATTTTAATTTTCACAAAATAAACGTTCTCAACATAATTTTTGACACAGTTAGAATTCTAAATGGCATCTCACTTATGGCTTGAATTCTGAGTCATCCTTTGGTAGGACACTACAATTCGAACCATGACAAACATAATATAGGAAGTGTAATGCTCCTTGGACATTAACTTCAACCAAAACTAAAACCACTATTGAAAAAATATCAAATACGCTATTTACAAAAACATAATTCAAATTCTCAATTACGTCTTTGCAAAAAATATATTTAACATTTTCTCAATAGTAGTCTAAGTTTCGGTTGAAATTAACGTCCAAGGAGGAGCATTACTCAGAAAGAAATTACAGAAACCATGGCCATACATAATATAGAAAACCAAAAATCCATTATTATCTTTAAAAAGTACTAAATTGTTGAAACCTTAGGATACAGCATAATCCGATAAAATCCTTTTCTGTAAGTGATAATAACATACACCATAAGTATAGAACCAGAGTATCATAGCGTGTACAAGAACAAAAACAACCTAACTATAGAGGTCATCTTCATCAGCTGCACCGGCAGCAGCAGCAAAAGGGTCGGATCCAGTAGCACCAGCGCCGGTCTCAGCAAATCGGAATTCAGTACCAAACCCTCTCGACTGCTGCAATGTCTGAGCAAATGCCTGGTACTTGCGAATGTCAGCATCACTGACACTCCTCCGTGCATACTTCATTGATTCCTCAAAATGAGCAGGTTTAATCTCGGCCACTTCTTCTTCAACATCCTCCTCCATGGCCTCAGGATTCTCACTTCTTCTCTTCTCCCTCTCAATATCCTTCAAATCACAAACTCAAATCTTTAGAATTACGTTCTGCTTAACATATTACACTGAATTCAAAAGCAATTCTCAACAGCACAATTAACCATGAAAGGAAGGAAAGCTGATAAAACTTACTTTTTCGATGTTCTCTCTGATAGCATATTTGACTGCACGTTGGCATATTTCTGTAATGTCAGCACCACTGAAACCTTGAGTGTACTTAGCAAGGGCTGCCAAGTCTACATCTTTGGAAACTGGAGATTTTCTCAAGCACGACTTAAAAATTGAAAGGCGTGACTCCTCATCAGGGAGAGGGATATAAATCAACTGATCAAGACGTCCAGGACGGAGAAGTGCAGGATCGATTATATCAGGCCTGTTGGTAGCACCAATAATGAAAACAGTTTTCTTTGCATTCATTCCATCCATTTCCGTTAAAAGTTGATTCAATACCCTGTCAGCAGCACCCCCAGCATCTCCCACACTGCTTCCTCTCTGAAAGAAAAAAGAAGAAAAAGAAAACAACTGTGTGAATAAGGAACTAGAACCTCACGCAGAAACTCCAATTCACATCTGAGAAAAGTGCAACTTGCCTGAGTAGCAATTGAATCCAATTCATCAAAGAATAGGACACATGGAGCAGATTGGCGAGCCTTGTCAAAAATTTCTCTAACATTGGCCTCACTCTCTCCAAACCACATAGTGAGCAATTCAGGACCCTTGACACTGATGAAGTTTGCCTGACACTCATTGGCAATAGCCTTGGCCAGCAAAGTCTTTCCACATCCCGGGGGGCCATAGAAAAGAACTCCCTTTGAAGGTGACATGCCAAACTTCTCGAACTTCTCAGGATGCTCCACTGGATATTGAACAGTCTACATAACAAATGGTGCATCCAAAAGTTAAGAGAGAATTATACACTTTTAACAAATAAATTGGGTCAATATACAAAACAAAAATAACTAGAAACCAGGATCCATAGAGCATTAATCAAATGGTACCTCTTGGAGCTCACGCTTGACATTCTCGAGGCCTCCAATATCTTCCCAACTGACATTGGGTACTTCAACAACCTGTAGCATCCAAAGATGCAAAATTAGTATCCGTCAAGCATGAATCAAACAGAAAAGAAGAATTAAAAAAAATAAGATCTACACTTACTGTTTCACGTAGAGCTGAGGGGTTGCTGATTCCAAGAGCAGTCTGGAAGTGCTCGTTTGTAACAGCCATGGAGTTGAGTATCTCAGCATCGATGGTATCATCTTCCAAGTCAATCACATCCATCTTCTCCCTAATGCATTGAAGGGCAGCCTCAGTGCACAGAGCTGCCAAATCAGCACCAACATAACCATGTGTGTCTTTGGCAATTCTTTCCAAATCAACCTGCAATATATTTCAAAGATTAGACTGGCCTTGTAAAGTCTTCTATGAAGTAGGAAAGAAGATACACTCGAACGAAAATCTTGGAAATTGGGATATTTGAACATACATCTTCCGCAAGCTTCATGTTCTTGGTATGAATACGAACAACTTCAAGACGCCCAACTTCATCTGGAACACCAATGTCAATTTCTCTATCAAATCTCCCAAACCTTCTCAAGGCAGGGTCAATGCTATTGGGACGATTTGTGGCGCCCATTACGATAACATGAGCACGGGATTTGAGTCCATCCATCAGCGTCAGGAGTTGGGAAACAATCCTCCTCTCAACCTCTCCATGGGTCTTCTCTCTTTTGGGAGCAATTGAATCAATCTCATCGATAAATATAATTGATGGTGCATTTTTCTCAGCTTCCTCAAATGCTTTTCTGAGATTGCTCTCACTTTCTCCAGCCAATTTTGACATAATTTCTGGTCCATTAATACAGAAGAAGAAAGCACCAGTTTCATTAGCAACAGCTCGGGCAATTAGGGTCTTCCCAGATCCCGGAGGTCCATATAGCAGTATTCCTTTAGGAGGCTTGACACCAATTGATTTAAAAAGCTGTGGGTGCCTTAGTGGCAGCTCCACTAACTCCCGAATCTGCGCCATCTGTTTACGTACACCACCAACATCGTCATAGCCAACCTCATCCAACCGATCCTCATCCTCTCTTCTTACAGGCTCTCCCTCACAGAAGATCTCAGTATCAGGGGCAACAACACAGTACTCAGGAGGATCAGTCTCAATAACCTTGAATTCTACACTTCTCATTCCTCCCCTTACAAGAAAAAGATCACCCTTCCTCACCGGTCGGTATGCCTCAAGGAAATATGCTGCAGACGAAAAAGAAAAGATTAAATCATTGCCCATTCAAAGAATGAGAAAAAAAACAGAATAAATTTTGAATCAAATGACCCACAATTTAACTAATCAATCACTCATAAAGGGGGAAAAAGCAAAAGATGTATCATATCTTAAATTAATTATACTGCTAACTTTTCATTCTTTGATTATACCATATGTAAAGAAGCTCTTTTCTTCCTCTAATACTATTTTAGTTGGGAATCTTATTAATGTAAGGTTACCAAAATTATCATGATATATTCAAATGAGAAAATATTCAAGGTGAGTCATCATATTTTTGGCATAATGGTTCATTAGACCTACCACTTCCCAGAGTTAATTTGTTTGTCATCCGCTAGAGTAAATTTAATATTAAAACAATTGAGAAGTATAGTTTTGAAATTGGAAAGAAAAATAAAGTCGTCCATCAAATGCTGAAGAAATCATATTTTTGGCATAACGGTTCAGCAGACCTACCACTTCCCAGAGTAAATTTGTCTGTGATCTGCTAGAGTAATTTAATATTAAAACAATGAAGAAGTATAGTTTGAAATTGGAAAGAAAAAGTAATTCGTCCATCAAATGCTGAAGAAAACGAAGGATTTCTCTGCTGAATTAGAATTTAGAAACATGTTAAATTTGAATTCACCACAAAATGTCAAGGACCGATAATATCAGAAAGGACATGGAAGAAAAGTGCCGCACAAGTTTAAATGCTCTAGAAACTTACGTTTCAGGAAAGCGTCAAACAGGTTTCCAGTAACACCTTCAATAGTGTCGTCCACTGGAAGAATGTGGACACGCTTCCCATACTTGACATCAGCACATTGATGAACGGAAACCACATCTCCGAGCCTAACCCTGAGGTTGTTTCTCACAACCTTATTCATCCGAATCTTTGGTTCATCACAAGTGTCATCAGCAAGTGCAATACAGACTGTGTCCTTTCTTTTCTTACCCTACACACGATACCAGAACCAAATTAATAAACATATAGATATGGTATATTGTATTAAACATAAGTCTCAACACATTAGCATCAAAGTCCCTAAATCAACCCAAGGTCTACAAACACTAAGCTATCCACTCCAGTACAAAGACACAGAACCAAACTAATAACCTAAAAATACAAAACTAAAAACTAAGCACCTTTCCGAAGCAATCAAATTATTTTACATAATTCTATAGCTCCAAGAAACAGATACTTTGTTTTGGCAAATATATATACCGTCCACTTATAGAAACCGATACTTAGTTGAGCATTTAATTCAGGTGATTATTCAAATCTTTAATTCAAGATTATTCACGTATTCTACAAAAAATTAATTTCCAATCATGCACAGCGAGTTTTAATACTCTAAATCACCAGTTCTGGTTCAGCTTTAAGGATACTTCACAGTTCATACTTCATTTACAAAAGTTTCAACGAAAGACAAGAGGACGGATTAAAGAAACCCAATCTCAGAGGCTTTTAAAAAATAAAAGCAAAAAATATTGAAGAATCCCAAGTATACGTCTAAACATCCACTTTTTAGCAGAGTCAGCCAAAGAACAAACCCATTATGCCTAATAGGACAAATTTAGTTAAACTTTAAAATTGCCTAGATCTTAAATTCCAAAAAATTCCCCCGTCCCAAAACCCTAAATTCGACAATAACCCCAACTTCCCAATCACGTTCAACCCTCAAAATCTTACAAAATAAATCACAATATAGCAAAAGGAAAACAACACACTTATTAATTCAACAACAAAAATCATAAAAGGCGAACAAAATCGAACCTTGATTAAGATGGTATCTCCGCGGAAAAGCTGAAGCTTTTCCATAGTATCAGGGTGGAGAGCAACCACAGAATTATCATCATTAATGGCCTCGTCGACTACCAACCTATTGGCCGCCTTTTTCCTTTCCAAAATCGCCGTACTGAAATCCCTCTTCGCACCCTTACTGCACAACATAAAGAAAACCCAGAAAATTCAACAAAACAAAAAAAAAAGACAATGAAATACAAGTGAAAATACTTGTTACTGTACATAAACATATGCAAATAAGCAGAGATCTGAGAATGTATTGAAGGACTTACGAATCTGAGGACTCGGCTTGATTACTCATGGTGAATTATATGCAGATTGAAGAATAAATTGGTTAAGGGTTTGGTTTTTTTTGTCGATTGAAGAACAAGAATGGGAGATCTGGAGATTGGGTAAAGGATATTTATAAGTAAAATTGGCTCCGTTTCTTGTTAGGAAAGAAAGGGTTTTTTTATTTTATTTTTATTTTTTTTACCCTTTTTGAACTTTAACTTTGTTGCTTTCCTATAGGCTAATTCCTTTTTTTGTTCAAAGTAAAATTCCTATTAGGATTTCTTATCTATTTAGTATTTTCTAATGCTAATGATTTTTTGGTAATTTTGGTAGTTCTTCATTCTCATCCTCTTATATTTATCAAATAAAATAATTTAAATTATTTGATAAAAAAAATTTAAATCTTATTATCAATAAATTTAAAATCAATTATCTTAATCGTTTCTTGTTATATTAAGGTTTACAATGCACCACAACTTTCTTCTTCTATTCAGATTTGAGAAAGACTATAAAAAATACAAGCGACAAAATAATTTGAAAAGTGTATCTAAATAATATTTAAATGTAGTTTAATATTTGTTCTTATAACTCGTTTTATTAATTTCGTATTATTCTTGAAAGCAAACGAAAGTTTCTCCAAGTATATATAACACATGTTTCAAGTACGTACATCAATTGTCTCAAAATACTTTATATACTCGCGGGGAAGGAAATAAAGAAAACTAAACTAAAATATGCAATAAATTATGTATTTGTTAAAAAAAATTTTAGGAATATTAGAGTTTGTTTGATAAAATTTATTTTAAGATTATAAACAGTAGATTCTATAAATAAAAAGTACATAAAAATTGTAATTTACAAAATATGTATTAAAAATAATATTTAATCAACTTATAAATACATATAAACACCCAAAAACACGTCTTTAACCGCGGTCAATAATCTTGCTGTAAAAATTATACTGCTCCAGAATATAATATTCTAGAATGTTCTATATTGTTCCAAGTCCATGACTCCAATGCCTAGAGAAAAAATAAAATAAAATAAAATAAAAATCAACAAAATCAAGCTGAGTTAATGTGGGACTATTTCAGTCAAATCAACAAAATCAGCTGAAGAAGTTATTGGTTAGAATCATCAAATCAAAAGGATTCTTCTAATTTTAAACGAGATATTATAGAATTCAAATACCTGAATTTTTTACCAAAAAGGGGAAGAACGCAAAAGGATTAACAAATGTAGCCGGTCCAATTTTATTTGATTCAACTTATATATTATATTCTAATTAATCAATCTAGTCTTTGTTTGATTTTACTTAAAATTTTAATGAAAATATGAATTAAAATCAACAACTAATTTTGACCACATATTTAATAAGACTCACAACTTTTATCAAATTTTCAACCATATATATCATTATTTTTTATCAAAATCTAATGAAAAATTAATTTTTAACAAAATCAAACGGACACTTAGTCTATAAGAATGGTTTTTTCTTTTGACGTTATCATAATTTAGCAACTGTTATTGACAAAGTGAAAGCGGGAATTAAGAATAAAAACGTCTCCAACAATTATTTGCATTTTGAATAATGGCTTCTATCTTGAGGATTGAAGAATTTTTTTTCAAGTATACTAATTTTTAATCAAATTTAACCAAGAAAAGGGCTACATCTAAAAAAAAAGTTTAAGAGCTTATACGGTGTAGGTTGTTTTCCAAAAAATAGGTTTTTTTCCATCCTTTTTGACTTGTCAAACTTTTTTATAGTGTAAAAAATTTAAAAAGTCCAAAAAAAAAAAAAAAGGCAAAAAATAGGTCTTTTTGAGGGGGAAAAAAAATGGAAATCGAATATGCCCTAAATAGTGTCCAAATAAATCAAAACCTTACAAAAAGGAAACAACTGAAATATCCCTAATTTAATTTAAAATACTAAAAGACTAATGCATAAGTATTTAAATTAAATAGAACTCAACCCAAATAAAAACAACCCAATAGGCCGGTTGCTTCCGATCCCTGCCAGTCCTATGCCTAGCTTCTCTGGCTAATCATGTCTTCTGTTTGAGCTCACGAACATCCATTTATCCCATATAAGCTTCTACCAAACTATGCAGTTCATCATCCTTCTCGGGACCAATGGGAATCGCCATAAGAATCATCAGAAGAAGAGTCACCAAGATAGGGGACCAAATGCTAAACATTGAAGGCGTAAGTTGTGCGAATATGACTAGATAGGGAACCAAATGCTAACATCGAAGACGTCAATTGTGCGAATATGACTTGGGAGCTTCAAGTGATAGGTATTTAGACTTATCTTCTCAAGGATCTCGAGATGACTAACATTTCATGAAGGCTACTGTTGAACTCATGAGTCGAGGAGTGGTCTTTAGTCAAAAACAACACAAACAAAATTACCCATCTCGAATTCTACATGATGCCTCTTTAGATCATCCACAAGTTTAAGTCGCAAGCTATAATTTAGAATACAGAGTTAAGTGCCCCGATATAAAAATTCATTAACCAACACAAAGTTTGATGAACCACCTGCTCAAACAGAGCAAAAGACCCAAAATAAAATCAAAGCCATGAATTGTGACCCGCGTTTGAGAAAGCAAACATTATCGTTGACTAAGAGCATCGGCCACTCTATTTGAAGCCCCCATGAAAACTCTAAAATATCAACTTTGAAATTGACCTCCCACTGCCTATAGGCCGCTGCCATCAACGACCTGTTGCGCAAGGTTTAGGGTGCAAACTAGTTGATGTTCAACACAGTTTCTGTTTCAGATTGATCATCTGACTTGTCTCCATCTTCGGGTTTCTCAACGGAGACCCTATCTATGCTACTAGGCTCGCTACCTCTCTGACCGTCGAATCGACCTTGTCCAGCCATGGCGCGTGCACCACGAATTCCACGATTCCCGTCACCAATTGCCGTAGAGATCACTCGCCATATGTTGTTGATGGATAACCAAGGCGGCGTCGTGCTGTGTCAACGCCTCAATTTGTTGACGGATTTGTGTAAGTTCGTCTCTACGATTCCCATCACCATGACCACCTTTACCTCTTCCTCCCACTATTGTTGGGAATGGAACTGGTCTTTGATACTAACTAATGTAGCAAAAGCTTGAAATAAGAACAAAAACACGATCTCCAACAATTATTCACACACGAAAATGCTTTTGATCTTGATGATTAAAGACTGTTTTTTAAGTATATTGATTTTTAATTAAATTCAACCAAGAAAACAACTACAACTAAAGCGTGTTTAAATAACATTGAAGGACATCAAAACTCAATAGAACTCAACCAAAATAAAAAATACTGCAGCAAGCTGGCTGCTTCAAGTCGCGCCAGCCTCTTGGCTTGGGTTCTCTGGTTGATCACATCCTATGTTTGAGCTCACAAACGTCCATTTTCCCTACGATAATATAATACGATAATATAATAGTCTTATTTTATTCACTGTTTAATTTTCGTCTAATACGACATAGTTTTGGGTGATTTCACCTCTTACTCTTTCCACCAACTCTCGTCTAAATTTCTTAAACACACTTTTCTATCCATCAACTCCCTTCTAAATTTCTCTAAAATCTTCCAATTTCCTTGCAAATCCCGAACCACAAATTCGCAAGATTGAGAAACAGCTCGAAATCTTATCAAATCTTTTATGAAATCGCCATGTAAGGCTCCGGTCAACGTAAATTCTTTACATTTTCAAAATTGTTTTTCACTTTTTAGTGATTTAATTATTACTATTTGAGATTATTCATCGTTATTAAATAAATGATATTAAATAGATATGTTGGAGGATGTTTGAGAATTGAACAATGGTAGTTTTTTTGGGAACAAAAAAATGTATCTATATGTATGTGGGTGTATATATATGTGTATCTGTATATTATAGCATTCTGGAAGATTGGAGAATCAAAATATCATTAATTATACTAAAATTCACATTTTCGTCTAAGTTTTACTTATTTTCTCTTCTTTATTAGATTCGCTTCCAGTTACGTAAAATTTTCATAATTTTTTGGACAAATTTTAGACGTTTTTACAACTCGCATTTGTCACAAATTCCCCATTGTTGAGCATCTCGACAAATATTAACTCAACAAATTGGAGTATAATAAGGCCAAAATTCTTTTTTTATTTCTTTTTTGTCGAGAATCTCGGCACCCGTCCAAGCAAACAGATTTTCATTCAATTTTCACCAATTTTTTTTTATCTTATAAGCAAATTGTACACAATTCGTTAATATTTGGCTTTTGGGTCATTTCTTGGTGAAAAAGTTGAAGCCTAAGTTCGAATTTTTGAGGATTTGGTCCAATAAAATAAAAATTGGTTGTTTAAGCACCACACATCACTTTACCAATATCACTATCCGCCAAGGTCTATAAAATATTAATATTTAGAATCTTAGTTATTTAATTTTTTAATTTTTTTTTTATTATGAGCTATGTGTTTATTTGGTTCTACTTTTTTTAATAGAATTTTAACATTTTACTACATTGATTTAAAAGTTAATTGTATTAAATGATATATTCAAAAATATATTTTTCATATTTATTATTTAAGTATTATACATATAAAAAATTTTATACGTATATATTCAAGCAACGCCTACCAAACGTGCAACGCACCTATCAAAAACTAGTGTTCATATAAGCTGCTTGCCAAACTTTGCACTTCATTAATTATAGGAAAATTGGCGTAAATGGTCTCTAATCTTTTCCCTTATTGTAGAAATTATCCATAATCTTTATTTTTTTGGCAATGCAGTCTCTAATGAAAATTGCAATTGAATTTTTAACATTTGCAAAATGTGCAAATAGATCCAATATATTTATTAATAATATTTAATTTAGCATATTAAATATATCACTATAATCGTGTCCATTAAATTTTTCGTAAGACAAGTATATAAAATTATTGCGCTTTAAGTATATTTAATTGTTGTGTGATGTAAAAAACTTGAATAAAAATTAAGTTAAATAAATAACAAAATGACGTATATAATTTTATGACAGAAAATTGGCGCAAATGGTCCCTAACATTTTCCCTTATTACGCAAATGGTCCCTAACCTTTATTTTTTGGCGTAGTAGTTCCTAACCTATGCGTTTTTGTGCACAATTAGTCCTTATTTAATAAAAAGACAAAAATACCTTTAGTTTTAGTTTTAAAAATTGCAATTGGATTTCTAACATCTACAAAATGTACAAATAAATCCGATACATTTATTAAATAATATTTAATTTAGCATATTAAATATATCACTATAGTCGTGTCAATTAAATATTTCATAAGAGAAAAATATAAAATTATTGTGCTTTAGATATATGTAATTGTTATGTGATGTGAAAAATTTGAATAAAAATTAAATTAAATGAATAACAAAATGGCGTAAATAAATAATAAAATGGCGTATACAATTTTATTATTTTTTAACATAAAAATACTAAAAAATTAATTTACACATTTTGTGTTATTTATTTTTGAACGATAATAAAACTTTAAAATTAAAATGTGAATAATACAATTTGAGCTCTAATATTTGTAGTAAATAAATAAATAATTTAATTAAATATTAATATTTGAGCATCAAGTTTGTGACAAAGTTATTTTTCTTTTTATGTTGTAATAATAAAATTAAAGTTTAAATTTTAATGATTACTTAATAATAATAAAATAATTTTAATTAACATGTTTGTTAATAATTATGAACTTAAATTTTAGTTATTTTATAATAACTTATAAAATATACAAAATAATTTAGTATATTATCAATTTGTTAGTTTTTTTTTAATTTTTTATTAAAAAAATAAAAGTATTGGACCAATTTGCACTTATTGTGAAGGTTATGAATCCAAATGAAAATTTCTCTAATTAAAAATAAGAGCATATTTGTCTTTTTTATCAAATAAAGACTAATTGCACACTAAAACACATAAATTAGAGACTTTTGTGCCAATAAATAAATGTTATGGACCATTTTCACACTGAGGGCAAATATTAGGGACCTTTTGTGCAAATATCCCTTAATTATATCCAATCAACGTATTTACCCCTAAGCTTGACCCTCAGTGCAGAAATTGTCTCTAACGTTTGTTTTTTAGCACAGAAATTCCTAATCTATGTGTTTTGTTGTGTAATTGGTCCCTATTTGATGAAAAATACAAATATGTCATTATTTTTAATTAGAGAAAATTATAATTGAATTCATAACATTTGCAAAAAGTACAAATGTGTCCGGTGCATTAATTTTGTTTATAAAAAATTAAAGAAAACTAACAAGTTTTTTTATTTTTATATTTTGAATTAGCACTTTATTGTCCAAATTGATAATATCATAAATTGTTTGTATATTTTATGAATTATTAAAAATAACTAAAATTTAAACTCATAATTATTAACAAACATGTTAAATAAAATTACTATTATTTATTATTAAGTAATTATATTATTTAAAATTAAAAAGAAAAATAACTTTGTGACAAATTGATGCTCAAATACTTTTATTTAATTGTACTCTTCGTTTATTAACTACAAATATTAGAGTCAGCTGTATTATTCATATTTTAATTTATTGATTTATTAAAAATAAAGAACACATAACTTGTGAATTAATTTTTATTAGTATTTTTATGTTAAAGAAAAAATATAATAAGATTTGTTCAATATCATAAAATTATATAAGTCATTTTATTATTTATGTAACTTACTTTTTATTCAAGTTTTTCACATCACATAGGAATTACATATACTTAAAGTACAATAATTTTTCACTTTTCTCTTATAAAAAATTTAATTGACACGACTATAATGATATATTTAATATGTTAAATTAAATATTATTTAATAATGGGTAAGTAGAATTAGAGGTCTTGAACCTTTGGACCTTGTGACAATAGGGTCCCAAACTTTTGATTTCTAGCATTGAGATCTCAAACCTTTCAAATGTCTGCATCTGAGGTTTTTTGTGATGAAAAACGCTAGTTAACCGTTAAATGATTAATTTTTTTTTTATTGAAATGGCATTTCTACGAGGGTCCTTAATCTTTAAAGTTTGTAACAATGAGATCCCAAATCTTTGATTTTTAGTACATGGGATCCCAAATCATTCAAACGTCTACGTCTGAGGTCTTTTGTGACGTAAAATATCAATTTGACTGTTAAAAAGAAAAAAAGAAAGAAAATGAAATCATCATCATCACCAATTCCAACCAATAATTTCATCAGTAATTTATAAATACAAACCAATTATCATGATATGGTGCTTTCATTGGGATTGGAGTGGGTATTTGGAATTAAGGAAGATGATTATTCCAACCAATAATTTTATCAGTCATTTAGAAATACAAACCAATTATCATGATATACCGCTTCCGCTATGGTTGAGGTGGGTAGTTTGGAATTGAGGAAAATGATTATTTATTTTTTCTTTTGCTTTTGTTTCTTCATTTTATTTTTATTTTTATTTAATTAAAAATTAAATATGAGTACACTAATTATTTTACTCAAATTTTGATATTTTAAAGATCAAAGTGATATTTTTCATTATAATAGGACCTCAGACGCCGACGTTTAAAATGTTTGGAATTTCGAGTGCTGTAAATTAAAGTTTCAGGACCTCATTGTGATAAAGTTTAAAGATTAAGAACTCCCAATGTTATTTACACTAAATTAAAGTAAGGGTAAAACTGGTATTTCAATTTAAAAAAAAAGGATCATTTAACGGTTAAATTGACGTTTTTCATCATAAAAGGACATTAGGCACAAAAATTTAAAAGGTTTGGAATCCTGATTGCTAGACATCAAAAGTTTGGGACCTCATCGTCACAAAGTTCAAAAGTTCAGGACATCTGCTATTTACCCTTTAATAAATGTACCAGACCTATTTGTATTTTGTTTAAAGGTTAGGATTTAATTTCAATTTTCTATAATTAAAATTAAAGACATATCTGTCATTTTCATCAAATAAGGACCAACACCAAAATACATAGGTTATGAACTTTTTTGCCAAAAAATAAACGTTAATGACCATTTCTACACTGAAAACAAAGATCAAGAACCATCTGCGCCAAATTTTCACGTATTTAATATTTAATAGAATTTAGTCCGTAAGTATGGCTTCTTTCTTTTGAAAACGCTAGTAAGTATCAATTAAACAAATGTAAAGACAATGTTAAGTGTGGATCAAAAGTTTTAAGGAACTTTGCTTGTTGATCTCAGTCTCATCTATATTCTCCAATGCTTTAATCTCGAGTCTTATCTTGTTGGAATCATACAAGCAAAAGGCTAAAATGAATCCTTTAACCCTTAAACAAGACACAAAATTCTACCACCCACAAATTTTTCGATCTACTTGTAAACTTATGGTGTGTTTGATTGGAAATGGTGGAAAAGAAAAAAAAAATTCTATGTAAAAAGGAAAATAAAAATCACCAAAATGGTGAGAAAATCTTTTCCACTAAAGGTGTGTTTGATTCAAACATTTTCCATGGAAAATGTCACTTCCATGGAAAATCTTGTCAAATCCATGGCTTTTATTTTCCCACTTTGTTGTTTGATTGGCACATGAAAAATCTAATACATTTTCTAGATACAAGCATTTGAAGCATAGATTTGCCTTGTTTCTCGGAAAATATTTTCTTGACTAGATAGTGGAATTGATTTTCCCACTTACATGGAAAATATTTTCATTTTCCACTCTTTTTCCATGCTACCAATCAAACACACGGGTGTGTTTGATTGGCACATTTTCCATGGAAAATGTTACTTACATGGAAAATGTTGTCAAATCCAAACTTTTATTTTCCACCTTTGTTGTTTGATTACACATGGAAAAGAAAATAGATTTTCTAGGTACAAGCATTTAAAGCACATATTTGCCTACTTTCTTGAAAAATATTTTTTTACCTATTTGGTGGAATTTTTTTTCCACCTTACATGGAAAATCTTTTCTTTTCCATGGCAATGAATCAAACACACCCTAAAATTGCCAAATTCATGCTTCAAGTAATTGTACCACAGAATTCATTTTTCTTTTCCACCTTGTATCAAACAGTCAAAGTAAGAAAATATTTTCCACTGATGTAACATTATTTTTCTCGAATGTGACATTTTCCATGGAAAATTGTGCAATCAAACGGACCCTTAATATTTCTTTTGAGATCCATCACTCAATTGATCAATAAAATTTGCGACTACTTAAAAAATATAAAATCCAAACTTTTATTTTCCACCTTTGTTGTTTGATTACGCATGGAAAAGAAAATAGATTTTCTAGGTACAAGCATTTAAAGCACATATTTGCCTACTTTCTTGAAAAATATTTTTTTACCTATTTGGTGGAATTTTTTTTCCACCTTACATGGAAAATCTTTTCTTTTCCATGGCAATGAATCAAACACACCCTAAAATTGCCAAATTCATGCTTCAAGTAATTGTACCACAGAATTCATTTTTCTTTTCCACCTTGTATCAAACAGTCAAAGTAAGAAAATATTTTTCATTGATGTAACATTATTTTTCTCGAATGTGACATTTTCCATGGAAAATTGTGCAATCAAACGGACCCTTAATATTTCTTTTGAGATCCATCACTCAATTGATCAATAAAATTTGCGACTACTTAAAAAATATATTTTTAATTATCTAATTAATGCTGAATCGAAGCTTTATTGTCTAGTAAATCTACATCATTTTCAAGAGTGAGGTCGACAATGAGTTGAACATTCTATTTCCTAGGGAAAATGTTGTGTACAAACAATTTCAGGATGCTTCATAATCTGTTCTAAATGATACAAATTCTGATTCAGCAATTTAAAAATTTATGTGCAAAGTGGCAACATCTATTGAAGAAATAACATAATGTTGGAATTTCCAAAGAGTTGTATTGGTGGATTGTACTTTGTTTTCCTTTTATTTTTGAGTTTTACACTTGGGTTCTCAATTAAAATTTAAAATCTTCGAGTCCTAAAAAGTTGAGGTGGTGTTCTCTTTGCGTTTGAGTTTTGAATTCATTTTGTATTTTGTGTTTTGAGTGTTTGTTTTGAGATTTTTGAAAATGCATTCTTTTTGGTGTTTTCGAAAATTGTTTCCGAAAATAGAAAACTCGAAAACGCGTTTATTTGAATTTTTTGAGAAATTTGGACTTGGAATTAAAAACAATTTAAACTTGAAATTAAAAACAATTATTATTTAAAAACAATTTAAGCTTGGAATTAAAAACATGTAAACACAATTAAAAACATTTAATTTGGAATTAAAAACATTTAAAAAGAATTAAAAATATTTAAAAAGAATTAAAAATATTTAATTATGGAATGAAAAACATTTAAACACAATTAAAAATATTTAATTATAGAATTAAAAACATTTAAAAACAATTAAAAATATTTAATTATGGAATGAAACATTTAAAAACAATTAAAAATTTGGAAATTGTTGGAAATTCAAACAATTATTCATTAAAAACAATTAAAAACAATTATTTTTAGAATTAAAAACAATTATTTTTATAATTTAAAACAATTTAAAAAACATTTAAAAACAATTACAAATATTTAAAAACATTTAAAAAACAATTAAAAACATTATGTTTTGAAATTAAAAACATTTACAAATAATTATTAATTAAAAACAATTAAAAACAATTATGTTTAGAATTAAAAACAATTTAAAAAAACATTTAAAAAAACATTTAAAAACAATTACAAATATTTAAAAATATTTAAAAAACAATTAAAAACAATTTAAAAACAATATTTAGAATTATTTGGAATTAAAAACTATTTAAAACAATTATATTAATTCAAAATACTTAAAAAGAAGCAGTGCATTGTGGGGATTCGAACCCCTGACCTACATTATGGAATTAGTGCGCCTCAACCAGTTTGGCAAGGCACCGTGTTTTGTTAAAAAATGGGCAAGAGAACACACCCTGAATTTTTGTAGTAAATAAGCTCCTTTTGACCTCTACAATTTCCTTTTTTGCCTAGGGTTTTGGACGGGTCGAGTTAAACTTGACAAATTTGAGTAGGTTAGATTCCGAAATTTGTTAATCAAGTTCTTAGTAAGTATCACCCTAATTTTGAATTTTTAGTTTGAATCAATAACTAACATATAAAGATTTATATTACTCTTCTGAATAAGTTTGAGCTGAATTTGAAGAGAAGTTGAATCTCATGCACCTAGTTAGAGTGTGTTTGATTTTAATAAAATCAGATTGTTTTTGTGAAAATTGATTAAATATGTAGTTGAAAAATTGTAAAAAATTGTAATTCTCATGACGTGTGTAGTTAAAATTAATTATTAATTTTAACTTTAATTTTTTATCAAGATCAAAATTGAAATCAAACAATCTCTTGATTTTTATTTTTATTTTTTCTTCAATTTTGCATCCCAAGCACGGTGTGTCGTTATTTGTGAGAGTAAAAGATTCTATTGACGAGAAATGAGCAATTCAAATTGTTCTAACATCAAGAAAAGATAGTTGTTGATTTCTTTGAAACCTAGGCAATTCAATTTTTTCTAACTTCAAGATACAAAATTTTATTCAAAAGTTGTATGAGTATTTGATTGTTATAATTTTTTGTAAATTATAAGTCGTAGGTTTTACGGAATATGTAGATAAAAAATTAATAAAATTGTAGATTTCTACAAAATGTATTGATAAAAATAATGTTTAACCAGTTTATAAGTATTTATAAGCTCAAACATAATGAAAACTATTTGTAAGTTTCTATCAAATTTCAAATTTAATTTTGAAATTTAATTCAAGATGCATTAATTTATTATGACAACTTTTTTTATTTTCATAATAAAAATGATAATTTTTTAGAGTCATTTGTAGACATTAAATAAAATTAAATATAATAGATTTTGGGCTATAAAAAAAATTTAACAATCCATTCAAGTTTAAAACTAGTGTTTTTTTGAGATTTTAGAAAAAGTTGATGAGATGTTTAGTTGAAAAGTTGATAAAAATTGTGAGTCTCATAAAATATGTGATTGAAAATGAGTTTGAAAAAAAAAATATTAAAAAAATTCTTTCAAACAAGCACTAATTAAAAGATACAGCCATGTTCTAGTCCCCACTGTGGGGAAATCTTATAGTCCCCACAGCTTATTTGACAGCTGACTAAGCTGCCAAATGGGATTAAAAATTATTCACACAACCCACACTCTTTCCCCCACCCACGCACCCTCTCATTACCAACAATCTCTCACTGTCTCCCCACGATTTCCCCCAATGTCTTATGCCTTAGCTCCCCGCCGTTGACCACAATCGCCGCCGGACTCTTCTTTCTCCACGTGTGACCTCCTTCCACCGCGATGGTTGTCCTCTCTCTGCCGCATGCAGTTGTGTTCTAACCACCACAGTTCTAGCTCACGATTTCCCCAAATTTGTTGTGCCCTAGCTCCCCGCCGCGATGGTTGTCCTCTCTCTGCCACGCACTCTCCTGTTCTAGCCCCCACTGTTGTAGCTCATGAGTTCTCCCAATTTGTTGTGCCCTAGCTCCCCGCCGTTGACTACCATCGCCGTGGACAACCATCGTCGCGGAGAGTCTCCTCTCTCTGTCGCGCGCTCCCTTAGTCGTGTTTGCTCTATCTGTCGCGGATACCGCCCTCACCGTGGGGAAATATTTTCAGACGTGGTCCTCCCATTTCATCACTGTCGTCCGTGGTTCAACCGGTACTGATATTTTTTTTAACGTGTTCTGAGGGTATAGTGAGATTGGAGAACAATTATTTTGTTGCCAATCGTAATCCTACCCAATGATTTGCCAAATGTGAGGGTTTGGACGTTTTGATAGAATCTAAAATGGGTGATGAATTTGTGATGAATTGTGATAATTTTTGTTGATTAGGTGTGTTGTGGGCTGATTTGTGATGAATTGGGATGATTTTTGTTGATTAGGTGTGTTGTGGGCTAATTTGTGATAAGTTGCCTGATTTGGCATGCTTTGTCTGAAGGTTTTTTTTAATCAATCTACATCTAACCCAATGGTTTGCCCCGTTTGTTGTATGGGGGGAGAGGGAGATAGGGTATGTGATGATAATGTGGGGGCTAGATCAGGACTGTAATTTGGTAAACAGGCTGTGATGATCAATGATGTTGATTTGTTGTGATTGTTGGAATTTGGCAACTACACAATTAGTCATGTATCTTGGCTTGGCATCCCGGATGGCATGAGTAAAGGGTTGTAGCCCGTACGTTCATGCAACCGGTGTTTGTAGCCATGGCAGTGCTAATGAATGTAGGCCGAAAAAATGATATGAGCCTCTAATGTATTTGTTAATTCGTAATCTAATGTATAGCATATGAAACTTATTGGTATTCTTGTATTATTGGTGTGACCTTCGAATAACAGATAGGTAAGGATCAATGTCTTCGTCTAGTGAAAATGTTCTCCAAGCACGACTTAGATGTAGATGTGGTGCGTATATAAAGATTCATACCTCGCACTCCGAAAGGAATCCACACCGTCGATATTGGAGATGTCATAGTGTGAAGGTAAGTCACTGTTCATATGTATGTTTTGGATTGTTCAATTGAATTGACTAGAAATATATCTTGCTATTGCAGGATGGTACAATATGTGGAGGCTTTAGTTGGGCCGACGAGATTGAATGTAATTTTGGATCGCAGTCAGAAGGACGTGATCATACATAAACACTTTCTTCGTGTAGATTTCAACTATCTGATGTTCCATCATAAGACTGGACATCAAGCGGGGATTTTCATTCAGATCAACATGGTTAGCTACTAGTTCTTCGTGGCGTTGATGACTCAGTGCCTTATTAAACCTTGTAATGAATCCCATCAGTGAGTTATTTCTATTCACGTACTTCTTAAAAGATACGTGACCACTCTCAGATCGTTGGCTGCTAGACATTCCTGCACTGAATATGTGCTTAACGTATGATGGCACCCACCGACCCCGGATGTCATACATCTATTGTAGCCATTCATTGTCATGTAACCTGTTTTTAGCATTGCTTCGTTCCAACGTTCCTCAAATTCAACTGGTGTCTCTGAATTTTTGATAATATGAACTAAACTGTGATACTGTTTATTGTACACCATCGCGTTAATTTTTTCTAAAAACTTGTTTAGAATGTGCCAGATACAATACCTATGGAATGTCAACAGCATGACAATTGATGTGGCCTTTGCAATTGCAGTGTCCTGATCAGTAATAATCAACGGAGGAGTATGATTGGAGATTGAATCCAGGAACTTTGAAAACAACCAGACAAATGACTCTGTTGTTTTGTCACTCAACAAGCCGCACCCAAACAGAATAGTCTGACCATGGTGATTTACGCCTACAAAATGGGCAAATATCATTGAGTATTTATTCGTGTTATAGGTTGTGTCGAATACCACAGCATCGCCAAAACAACTATATGACCGTATAGATTCAGCATCAACCCAATAACAACGAACAAACTTATTTGCTTCGTCTATCTCGTAGTCAAAGTAAAAGTTGGGATTTTTTTCTTTCTCAAATGTGATATGCTCTATTAGTGTTTCAGAGTCATGACCTCTTTGCTCTTCTTGAATATTTCTTTCATGGTTCCCAATATCTCTCTCCATACACCCAATCGATGATGGACCACCTGCATCTATCTCAATGAGCCTTAATTGCTGGGCATGTTGGAATATTAGCGGCAGCAAATTGTTGAGTTAGTGCTTTCTTTGTACTCGACACAGTCCGGTGAGATCGTAACAAATGCACTCGACTAGGAGTAATAAGGGCATGATTGTGTTCTTCGATAAAGTTGTTAACTATCCACATTTGGCCCGTTTGTTGCTTCACCACGGTTAATCTAGCACAACATCCAACTCGTGTTTGCCAACACTTTCTTTCCCTAGCACGCGGCACAGAATCTTTATGTTTTTTCTGATATGTGTCATTTGTTTTCCCTTCCTTAGAACATACAAACAATTTTTAGTATGTCTCACCACTAACCTTATTCTTTTTACTGTTCTCAATTCGTGTACTAAATCCAGCCTCCCGGGCATAATTATTGTAGAAAATATAGGCTGCCTCATGTGATTCAAATTCTTGTCCAGTTGTTGGGACACGATGAACAGAAACTTGAGGAATATATACATTGTCTGAACTTTGTGATTCCATTCCTATCAAATACAAACAATAAACAAACAAACACCATTATGAATACAAATTTATCGATCACATACAGTTTATTAGTTCAACAATGATATTATACAGCTACTTAATCCCCATTGCAGCTACTTTTCAATCAATAAATAATGATCATTTTCAATTTGTATAATTTATTCCCATTGCAGCTCATAGCACGTTAAAAAAATTATCACTACCGGTGGGTAAACCGCGGACGACAGTGATGAAATAGGAGGACCACGTCTAAAAATGGAGGGTAAACCGCGGCTGTAAGTAATGACAGTGGGAGGACCACGTCTGCAAATGGTGAAACACGGTGAGGGAGGTCACCGCGGCAGATAGAGCAATCACGGCTAAGGGAGCGTGCGGCAGAGATAGTAGGAAGACCACGTCTGCAAATGGTGAAACATGGCGAGGGAGGTCACCATGGCAGATAGAGCAATCACGGCTATGGGAATGCGCGGCAGAGACAGTGGGAAGACCACATCTGCAAATGGTGAAACACAGTGAGGGAGGTCACCGCGGCAGATAGAGGAAACACGGAGAAGGGAGCGCGCGGCAGAGAGAGGACAAACGGCGGGGAGCTAGGGCACAACAAATTTGGGAAAATCGTGAGCTAGAACTGTGGCAGCTAGAACACGACTGCACGCGGCAGAGAGAGGACAACCATCGCGGTGGAAGGAGGTCACACGTGGAGAGAGAAGACTCTGGCGGCGATGGTGGTCAACAACGAGAAGCTAGGGTACAAGACACTGGGAGAAATCGTGGGGAGAGAGGGAGAGATTGCTGGTAATGAGAGGGTGCGTGGGTGCGTGGGGGGAGGGAGTGTGGGTTGTGTGAATAATTTTTAATCCCATTTGGCAGCCTAGTCAGCTGCCAAATAAGCTGTGGGGACTATAAGATTTCCCCACAGTAAGGGGCTAGAACAGGACTGTTAAAAGATATAAGTCTTCTATATGATTTTTGCAAAAAGCGCAATCAATAATAGGAAATTCATCCTACTCTCAAAGTTTATATAAAATTAATTTAAATATAATAAATTGGATGATTACAATATTTCTATATAAATAGAATCATAAGTCATAAGTGCAAAAAAAAATATTGAAGTATTGAAGAAAATATAAAGTCCGAATGAAGAAGAGGAAAAAATATCTGAAGTCCAATCTGTAAATCCTTCTCTAAATCAAATTCAAGTATAAGAATATCTAGTATTCACCAAATAAACCCAAATTCTAATCAAGTCTTGAAGATTCCAAAAAGTTCAAGCCTTATACTCTAAGAAACCAACCAAATTCATTAGACTCACATTTTTTATTAATTTTTTCAGCATATATTTCATCAAATTTTTATCAAAATATGCAAAAAAAAAAAAAAAAAAAGAACTTCCGCAAACAAGCTTGAATAGGCAATCAGTTATGTTTAGATTGCATTGCAACGGTAAAGATATCGAATATCGAAAAAATTGCTTGACTATATATTCCAATTTTTAAATGGTGTAATAGGTGTATACTATTTTTCTCTTTAAATTTTGCAATTGTATAGAAAAATGGGTTAATTTTATTGACGGTCACTGAAGTTTCAACAAAATTACAAAACGATCATATAAATTACAAAGTTTCAGTGCTAGTTACTGAAATATACTAATGTGTTCATCAACGGTCACTCTGTTAATTTCTCAGCGTAAATTATTGACGTGTCACCGTTAAGTGTCCATGTGGCACATAATTGGTCAACATTTGACAAAAATTTGATGCTATGTAGACTTAATGTACTAATAAAAAAAAAAAGAACCACAAAGGATGCACATAAAATATGAAGACCTAACACAATTTCTAGACAATATCTAAATTAGATCCCCAAACTATCTGTACAATCTGATTTTTCTCTAAAAAACGATTTCAAACCCTAATTTTCTCTCTCAATTGGTTAAATCGGGTTGTGCAAATGGTTTGGAGATCTGATTAGATATTGTCCACAAATTGCAGCTAGGTCATCATATTTTAGGTGCATCATTTGTGGTCCAAATTTATTGTTATTAGTACGTAAAGTCCACGTGACTTCAATTTTTGCAAAATATCGATCGATTGTGTGTCACGTGGGTGCTTAACGATGACACGTCATCAATTTACGATGGAAATTTAACAGAGTGATCATTTGTGAACGCATTATTATACTTTAGTGACTGCCACTGAAACTTTGTAACTTCAGTGATTATTTTGTAATTTCGTTGAAACTTTAGTACTGTCGGTAAAATTAACCCATAAAAAATACTTAATTTCGGCTTGAATCGGTAAAGTTCACATAATATCAGTGGGCTATGAAGCTATGGGCTAAAAGTTCACTCCTATTTGAGATTATTACACCCACTACTTACCAATTTTAAAATAATTCCAAATCTAACAACTTAACAAATTTATTTTAAAAATACTACATTGCTAAAATTATATTAATTAATAAAATAATAAATTAAAATCAAATATATACCTCCACATGAATTCCCACGTGAATTCTAAAGAACTTTTACTCATATTTACTGTTCGAGTTCTTGATTATTTGCACAATAAGTTCTTCATCTTTACAATATTTCCACTTTAGTCCATGTACTTTTTCTTTCATTTCAATTTCGTCCTCTTTTATTTGCAATCCAAGTCTTTCAACTTTTAAATTTTTGCAACTTAGTCCTCTATATTTATACTTTTATATCAATTAGTCTTTTATAGTATCACTATTTGATACAATTATTACAAATGATATTGTGTATCAATATTTAATACAGATATTACAAATGATATTTTGTATTACTGAATATATTACTGAATATGTTACAGATTATATTATGTTATTTTACACATTACATGTTACATGAATTAGTATTATGTATCACTGATGTTACGTATATTACAAATGATGAAATCAATAGTTTTTAAATTTGGCATTGTGTTACATATCTATATCATACTGATGTTACATAGTATCACTATGTTTTTAGAGTCCAATGTGTATATTAATATGAACTTGTTGAAGTTTAGAGTTAATTTTGCAGTTGTAACAGTTTCTGTTTAGTTTCGCGATCTGATACAGATGTTACAAATGATATTGTGTATCACTGTTTGATATAGATGTTACAAATGATGTTTTGTATAACTGAATATGTTATAGATTATATATATTATTTTACACAACACATGTTACGTGAATTAATATTTTGTATCACTGATGTTTTACATCTCAATTTGTAACACATATTGTTACAAAATATCATTTGTAACACTTGTATCAAATATTGATACACAATATCATTTGTAACATATGTATCAAATAATAATACTATAAAAGACTAAATTGACATAAAAGTATAAATATGAGAATCAACTTGCAAAAATTTAAAAGTTGAAGGACTTGAATTACAAATAAAAGATGACGAAATTGAAATGAAAGATGAAGTATAAGAACTAAAGTGAAGATATTATAAAGATGAAAAATTTATCGTGCAAATAATCAAGAACTCAAGCAGCAAATTTACTTATTTACCATATATTATTTAATATAATAAATTAAAATAATAATTTTTAAGAAAATATTATTTTTAAGATAAATGAAACAAAAATAGTTTTTTGGAATTATTTTAAAAAATGACTTATTTATGAAAAAATCCTTGATATTTTTGTCTATGTCCTAATGACTATTTGTATTTAACAAAAGAAAAAGAAAAGTTGATATTTTGTCTCTGACTTTTTGTATTTAAAAAAAAAAAAAAAAAAAATCTCTACCAAAGTGGAGAGTTGGGCTCAAATGGACAAAGTTGATCTAGGTTGAGATACTCTAGCTACTCGGCTAAATAATCTCAATTTGGAGATGATACTTAATGATAATTAAAAATTTATTTCATAACTAGAGAGCGAGATTTTAACTACGGCACTCTAATGAGATAGATAAACAAACAAACTATATATCAAAAATCAAAATATTATAAATATATAATTAAGAATAACTTCTTCGTGCATGTTTATTTGGACCGAATCATTTATCTTTGTAGAACTTCATTGTTAATCATATGATTTAAACAAAATTCTACAAGACTTATGACATAATTAACCCACTAATAAAATGTCATTAGCTACATTAAATCGATATTAATCTTTCGTTTTTGCAAGAATTTTAGCCTTCAAATCCTTAAGAAATTGATTAAAATTTCTCTCTGACGATCCATCCAGTGCATTTTGCATCATATTGCTTACGCTCTTCATCTCTTCTTTTAAGCCGTCTGATTTGCCACCACCCATCAAAATCTTGATCTTCTTTGCGACTTCTTCTCTTGAAACGGATATTCCATCACAAAGATTAATTCCAATCTTCCAATCATCAACCACTAATTTTCTATTAGTAATCTGATCAGTAAACAGTGGATAACAAATCATTGGAACTCCACACCATATACTTTCTAGTATAGAATTCCAACCACAATGTGTCAAGAACCCTCCAATGGCTGGATTTGACAGAACAAGATTTTGTTTACACCAAGGTACAATCAACCCTTGATCTTTAATCCTGTTCTTAAATCCAACTGTCAAGATTTCACCATCATCACTACTTACTGTACCTGGCCTAAGCACCCAAAGAAAATTCACTTCACTAAGCAAAAGCCCTTCTGCAATTTCAAGAAGTACATGTTCATCAATCTGGGCTAGACTGCCAAATGATACATATAAAACTGATCCAGGAGACTTGGTTTTGAGCCATTCTGTGCTGTCTGATTCTGGTAAAAGACTCCTAGCAACAGTGTTATTGGAGAAATCGGTCGGAAAAACCGGTCCGACTGCGTAAAATGGCTGGTTTTCATTCAATGCTGATACTGCTTCTGCTTCAAGTTCTTGCACTGTGTTACATAAGATGAAATCTGCATTTTTCACCTCCTCAAACGCTGTGAACATTATAGTGTGTATAATCGTTGACTCGGAACCCTGAAGATATGACATGAAATCTTTTGTACTGATGGATTGAATTCCAGGAATATAAGTTATGTTTTCCTGTAAATCATTTGCTGGGACATGTCCATTTTTCCTCAGAAGATCTAAATGATAATACAAAGAAAATACCAGTGCTGGTTCAGTCCAAAATGAAACATTCACTATATTATACTTTTTGGCAATTTTTGCAGGCCATACACATAAAGTATCAGCAATCAAGAAATAGTTATAAGAGGATGATGATTGAGAATGAAGTATTTTTCCCACAAATTCATCTACTCGAGTTGGGAAATCAAGCAAAAAGGATTCTGCAAACTGGTTTAAGTTCCCAGCTCGGTCGAATTCGAGCGGAAAACCGTCGTTGATGGTTGTGTAATGGATGTCAAGGCCGGAATTTCTTGCTTCACTGAAGATGTCAACTTGTGTGGAGTTGTCTTGAGATTTGGAAATCTGGTGATGAATGAATTCGTTGTGAACAAAAGTGATGGTGAAGCCCTTTGAAGCAAGTTTAATGGCTAGATTGACAAAAGGGATTATATGGCCTTGTAGATGGAATGAGATCATGATGGCATGGGGCTTTCGTGGACTCTCTATCTCTGCCATTTCCAAACAAGGGACAGAAAATGTTTTGTAGAATTTTGATTTTTGAAAAGTTGGAAAAATATTACTTATTTTAGAAGTTGTCGTGCAACGGAGGTGATATATAAATAGGAGATGGTAAGAGTTGTGAAGTTTTCGTGCAACGTAGAGGATAAGAGTTTTGAAACGAAGTGTTAAAGTAGACGAGGAGGAAAGGACAAGTTGGATACCTATTTTGAGTATTTTCCTCTACTTTATTGGCTTTGTTTGATAAATTGATGTATTGGACGGTCAAGATTTAATCAAAGCCTCCAAAGAGAGAACAAGTAAGACAGTCAAACAAAGAAAAATCAAAAGGCCATGTTTATTTTTCATTTTGATACAAACATTCTTGATCTAGTCTCCACCATGTGGAGAGTTATAAGAACTCTCTGATAGAGAGTAGATCAAAGCCCTTGAGTCAAAACTGGTAGAACAATTGTCATCTATTCTCATTTCTTTTGTCAAACTCGTGCCAATGCAATAAAACCACAATTTTCAATGAAATTTTTACATATGAACTATGAAGTACTCAACAAAAAGTAAAT
This sequence comes from Forsythia viridissima, assembly GCA_030279155.1. NCBI lineage: Eukaryota > Viridiplantae > Streptophyta > Magnoliopsida > Lamiales > Oleaceae > Forsythia > Forsythia viridissima. The sequence continues at coordinate 15,089,111 of CM059042.1, forward strand.
TACTTTCTCACTTTCTTGATGTAAGCAACAATAGATTTACCGTCCATAACATCATAGAGATTCAAAGCTTGAGAAGCAGAAGCCATAGCTTGAATCTACATCTTCAATGGCATATATGAATCTTCTATCATAGCTTTTCCTTCTAACATTTCCTTTTTTGAATTAAATCCCATTTCTAATTTAAAATTTCTGATAAAACTCAGATAATAATGTATATCTTCTGCTAAAGAAGATACAAAAATGAAAAGAAAAAAAAAAAAGATGAAGGAAAAAATAATATTTTCTTTTTAAATTTAAAATCGAAGGAAAAATTGTTTTTCAATTACTTTAATGGATTATCAGTGGAGTTATATGCGTGAATTACTTAAAAAATAGCAACTAAAATTAAATGAGGACGAAATTGCCATAAATTAAAAAGTATTGAGACCGTGGGTGTAATTTACCCTCCTCCTCTTCTTTTTTTTCTATGTAAAAAAATGAAATAATATAAATTTTATTGAAAATTCTATATGATAAAATATTATAAAATAAAAATGTAAAAGATTATGGTAACAAAATTAATGTACAATATCAATAATATGTAGACATAAAAAACAATTTAAAATTTTAATTCTGTCTTAAACATATATTTTTACACTTTGAATTTTTTTACGTAATTTTTCAAATATTAACTTAGCAATCTGACTAGTATATTTAACAATTAAAACAATGACCCGGTGACTTAGTATCTTGATCGATCGATGTCCCGATAAATTTGATATCTATGATGGAAAGAGTTGTGAAAGTATATGGAGAAAGAAGGACAAAAGCAATGCAGTGTGGGTTGGTAAAAGGGTGGAAAAAGTAGAAGAGGACATGGACAAGTTGGATAACTATTTCCCTTATTTTATTGGTCCCAACTTATTTTTGTTTAATGTTGTCAAGATTTATCAAAGCCTCCAAAGTAAGAATCAAATAATAAGACAAGAAACAAGTGGAACACCATGTGATGTGTGGGACATGTTATAATGCCCACGGTGGACATTGTTATAATGTCCACCGAGACACTTGTCCTACACTTATTGAATTAGTGTAAAGTGGGAACAAAACCGTGTAAGGTGTAAACAAAGATCATTAAAATCTTTGTAGGTTTCATATTCAATTTGTTAAAGTAAATTAGATAATTTTGTTTTTATTTTATTTTATTTGTATATATCATTCTTAAACTTTAGTAATTTGCGCAAATATTCATTTCTGACAATTAAATCCTTCATTTTGAATAAATTAAAACAGCAAAAAAAAAAAAAAAAAAATTACAGCAAAGATCCCAAGCTTTTCAAAATTGTGTAATATAGTCCTAAAATTTTAAATTCGAACACCTAAATCCCAATAAATAAATATATAATGTTCTTCTTCCCCAATTCCCCTTCCCCCAGACTTGCTCTATTAAACCAGACGACTCAATTTGCTTTATGTCCCTAACATTTGGCACACTTGGCAGCATATTTTCAATGAAATTCACAGTCAATCAACCATCAATACTCACGAGGTGGTGGTAATGGTGCACCTGCACTTGGTGGAGCCTCTTCTGAGTTGGCTGCTGCAAATATTCCTCACCTAATTACTAAAAACATTTTTTTTTTCTTTTTGCTCATTTTTCAGTTTTGATCGTCTATTTTAAGATTAGTAAAACTGTATTTTGTTTGTCATTTTCTGAAAATAGAAGCTCGAAAACACATTCTGTTTGAAATTTTGAGAAATTGTTTTATATCATTTTATTCAATGAACTTAATTATTCAGTAAAATAGAATAATCTTATACTAATATATGATAAAATAATGCATAAATTTTAAAGTTAGTGAATCTTACAATAAAATACAAAAAACAAAATAACAAAATAAAAAATAAAAATTAATTATGTGGACTGAGAAATTTAATCAATTTTCATTTAAATTAATTTTTAAATTTTTTTTATTTAAATAACCAATAAGAGTTTGAATTATTTTTTAGTATTTAGTATTTTCATTTTTATAGAATTTTAAATTTTTTTAGAATTTTTAATTTTTAGAATTTTTGTTTATATAAATTTTTATTTAAATAAATTTATTTTTAATTTTTTTAGAATTTTATTTTTTAGGATTTTTATTTTTTTAAAATTTTTGTTTTTTAAGAATTTAGAATTTTATTTTTTTAGAAATTTTGTTTTACTTTTTTTAGAATTTTTGTTTTATTTTTAAGTGTTTTCTATGTTTTCATAGAAAACACTCAAAACTTCAAAAACCTTGTTTTAAGTTTTGTATTATATATAAATTTAACCTATGTTTAAAAAATGAATATTAAAAATAATACAGTAAACAAGTTTTGAGTGTTTTACAAAACTAAAAACTAAAAATAGTTTGAAAATAACAAAGAAAACAGAACCTAAGCTACCGTCCACTTAGGGGTTATGATTAAAAAAGTTTAAAAATTTTACGATATATTTTCAAGAGTTTGGGACCTCTGTTGTAATTTTTTTTTTTTTTTACTATATTAGTTTATTTGACTTGGAAGATAAAATTGTTAAAAAAGACTATTTGTAAAAATTATTGAAAATTTGAATACGATATTTATATATATAAAATAGAATGGAAATGAAATCGAGACAATTTTCAAAGACTGGGACCCAATTGTTAATCATCAAAAACTGGAGGAAGATAAACATTGAATTTCAGCTTTACTCATAATGAGATGCTTTCTTGGAAGCCTCTCCGCCCGCCATTTTCTACTAACGTATTTTCTACTAACGTGATTGTTGTATAGAAAATAAGATTGTCAATTGAAAAAATGGTAGTCTACATATATAAGATAAATTATAAAAATTTAAATAAAAGATAATTAACATATATTTTAATAGAAAAAAATTAAAAAAAATTAACATACATTTTGATTGATATTAATTATAAAAAAAATAAATAGAGAATGTCTAGCACTCCGTCCAAATGTGGACAATGTATTAGATATTCTCTACTTTTATTTTTGTCATTTAAACAATTTGAAGTAATGTGACATATTTTTTAGTGTAATCTATGATTGTATTGAATTTGCCCTAAAATTATGCAAATATTAACATACTCGAAGATATGGCACGGTAAATCCGTAAATATTTTATTAAGGTTAAAAATTTTACTTATCAATAAATAAAATAAATAAGTGCTCAAAGAAACTCGCCCTAACATGGACACTACTGCCTGTGTGCCAAGACAGTTCTAATATTTTGTTGACGAGCAAGGCCTGACACGATCTATACAAAAAAGGTCAAAGAGGAACTGAATAGGTCAGACCAAGTTAACAACACCATTATTTCCTTTTTTTTTTTTTAATTAATTTATACTTATAATCAATTTTATTTAGTGTCATATATCAATTACCAAGAATATGTTGCATGTTTCAGAAAAAAATTTCATGCAAGCTTCGTATTTAGAATGACAAACAAACACGAGGGCCTTAAAAAGGACAAAAATTTGTAAAAAAACGTATTACATAATATCACTCGAAAACCAATATTACAATCTACCAAGATATAAAAGTTACGAATATTGTAATTTATCACCAATGTGATTGTTACCCGTTTATGTGATAATTATGTTGGCATTAAATGATAAGTCCAATGAAATGTAAAAATATAAAACTCGTTAAATTGAATTTGTTACGCCCCAATCCCACCTGACGTTCCACGCGGGCAGGGCAATCCCGCTTGGGCTCCACGTGGGCAAGGTCAAAGTCAGCCTGCTTTGAATCAACCCTATCTCCGAAGCTGCCTGTACCGAGGAAGTTATACAACTAAGGCTGTTTATGCCGAGGAGGTTGGTCAAACGAAACTGTTCTTTTTGCCGAGGAGGTTAGGAGATCGACGTTGTTCTTAATTGCGTGTTGAGAAGGCCTCCCTTGATACACTATAAGTCAGACTCGAAAAAACTGATTGGACAACCTACCAAGGCGGCTTGTCACAGTCGTAGCCTCCTAGTCTGCGGCTGAAAGTGACATCTTCATTAAAGTCAATGATGTGACACTCAAGATGTGATGCGAGGACCCTCCAGATTTAGTCACGTGTCCCACATCGAAGGGGGTAGTCAGTTATAGTTTGCCTATAAATACCAAACTCATTTCCACAAGAAGAGGATGGAAAAAATATAAATTCACACAGAGAAAACACAAGTCATGTATACTAATAAACTTTTAAGTGCTTCATAATCACTTAGGGGAATTATTAGTTAGAAGCCCTCACGCCGCCACATCTACCATAGCGTGTGCTTCCCCCCACGAACATCATATCCACCCGTTATTAGGTTTATCTACGTAGTTGGATAAATCATATGGCAGTCCAAGTGTGTAGGAAAATACACGTAGAAAGAGGAGGCGTAGGATTCCTGTTGGCAGCCATTTTTAGAAATCAACATAACTTATTATTTAATATTACATAGACCGATGATTATCACTAATCATGATAAATAACATTATTTTAAAAAGTACACAATATCAACATTGTATAGTAGAAATTAAACAATTTTGTGTACAAAATATGCTATTTAATTAAACGTGATTTGATGACTTGGCCACACCATTTTCCTTGATGCCAAACCCCTTTTTCATTGCAATTTTGCCCTTCAAATCCATAGTAAACTGTTTGAAATTTCTATCGGACGATCCATTTATTGCAATCGCATCCTCTAATAATTTCCTCACTTTCTTCACTTGTTCCCTTAATTCCTTTGCTGTCTTTCCTTTCATCACATAATTAATTTTCTCCACTACTTCTTCTCTTGATAAAGATTTATTTCCGACCAAATTAATCCCAATCTTCAAATCATCTACTACCAATTTTCGGTTCGTAAATTGGTCCGTCAACAAAGGGTAACAAATTAAAGGAAGACTGCACCATATACTTTCCAATATCGAGTTCCAACCACAATGCGTCAAGAACCCTCCAATAGCACGGTGTGAGATCACCTCATTTTGACTACACCACGACACGATCAACCCTCGATCCTTTACTTGATCCTCGAACCCATCGGGTAGAAAGTCGGGCTCATTCGAGCTTACAATATCAGGTCGAAGAACCCAAATAAAATTCACCCCACTAAGCATTAGCCCATTAGCCACCACCTCAATCTCATATTTACTAGTATGAGCATAGCTTCCAAATGAGACATATAGAGTAGAGCCATGGGGCTTGGTGTTGAGCCACTTGGTGCAATCTGACTCGGGCCACAGGCTCGTGGAAATGCAGGTGTTGGTGAAGCCAGGAGGAAATATTGGGCCAATTGAATAAAAAGGCTGCTTATTTTGTATGGCTGAAATTGTTTCTTGTTCAAATTCTTGTATTGTGTTACAAATGATGAAATCTGATTTCTTCACATCTTCAAAAGATTTGTAAATTATCCGGTGTGGCGTTGTGTATATGTCATCAGTGACTTGAAAATAGGACATTAAATCACTGGGCATAATAGACTTCACCCCAGGTATGTAATTAATGGCATCTTGTCGATTATCTGATAATAAAAATATCAAGAAATTAATTTGTATCCCGACCTCGTCACACAGCTGAACATCAATAATAAATAGAAACATATGAAATATTTGTACGTTATCCTATTCAGTTCAACCTGCTTGAGAGTTTTGGAGTATCGGTTAAGAGAATAACGTACAAATATTAGAGTGCTCTAATATTTAGCACCTATTAATAAGCACAAATATCATACTAATATCGGTTAAGAGGTTAAGAGGATAACGTACAAATAGTAGTTCAACCAGTGCTCTAAAAAATTAATAAGCGCCGATTTTTCTTAAACAATATCACCTAAAATCGATTAAAACTGATTGGAACTTAGAGTATTTATGAAACAGAAGTGTTGACTATCACGTATAAAAGTCGTTTATTTAATTTGCGTCTTCAACAAAAAGAACTCAGAGCCGGTTTTGTTCTAATGCCCACGGTGGGCATTAGATCAAGGCCCCGAGCCGAAATACATACGTAAGACGGTAAGAGAGAGGGAGGGAGAGTACCTGAGGAAGCGAAGTGGCCATTTTGACGTAAGAGGTCGACATGATAATACAAAGTGAAAACCAAGGTTGGTTGTGTAAAGAAAGATATATTAACAAGATTATACTTGTTGGCAATCATCGACGGCCATACGTAAAAAGTATCAACAATCAAAGTATTAACCGTTGGATCTTTTTGCACCAAATTTCCCACAAATTCATCAACATGAGCTGAGAAAACATGCAGAACACCCTCAAAGAACTGATCATGGTTCAATGAACGATCAAACCCTAATGGAAAGCCATCACTGACAGTGGAATAACATATGTCGAGTCCCGATTTACGAGCTCCAGTGAAGATATCATCACCGTTGATATGTCCTCTGGCTTTGGAAATCTGGTAGTGGATTGATTCAGTATTGACGAAGGTGATTTTAAAGCCGTTTGATGCAAGTTTAATGGCTAGATTTACGAATGGGATTACATGCCCTTGTAGAGGTAATGGTATCATTATAGCATGAGGCTTTTGCTCCATTTTCTTTTCTGTAAAGGAGGAGATACTGTCTCAAACTGACAAAAGGAGGGGACTAAATAATAGTAAACACTACAGTATTAGATTCTGCCGCCTTTTAGAAAATCTTTGCATGGTGTCGGTAATATAGTCAAATAAATCTCGTGTTCAACCCATTACGTACGCTTCAATAAGTGAAGTTTAGGATTAATTTACAATCATTGCATAATAGGACAGAGTATTTGTAATCATTCTAAAGAGGATGTCTTGAAATGAGAGGTTGAAATTTCTTTTACTTTTCTAATAATTTGAAATTATCAAGAACAATAAGGATAATATTTAGCTTTAATTGTGTCATCCAAAATTTGAAATAGGGTTATATTACACGTATATATATTTGACTTTCGTGCAGAACGTATGACAAATTGACTCATAATATATGTTTTAAGTTAAATACTAATATTTTACATAATTGGACATTAATTTTTTTTTTTTTTTTTTATTTACATTCATGGGACACAGAGATGATAGATCAAATCAAATTTCTATTTTAAAAAGAAAAATTACAGGTAGGGGTTCTCAATTTTTTAATTTTTTACGGCCACATTCCCAAAATTTTATTTTTGTAGCATTAATCTAAAAAATAACTATATAACAAAGAGAGAGAGAGAGAGAGAGAGAGAGAGAGAGAGAGAGTCGTTGTCACGGAGGAGGTGGGTTTTTATTTTTATTTTCTTTTGTTGTCTTCTTTTTGTTTTTCTTATTTATTAATTTTATGTTTAATTAAAGATAAAGATTATCCCGTGACAAAAATGGATTCCTAATTAGAAAAAGAGTAAAATCATCCTCTAAGGACTCAAATATTATAAAAATGAAGATTGAGGATTGTGGATGCCAAAATCATAAATTGAAGACCTACTTGTTAATTAATGTTACATTGTCAATAAGCTCGAAAACGTAGTTATACTTTTCTCTTATAAAAATGATAAGATACAGAAACGATCTTTCGAGACCGATCGAGCCCAACTTTTCAGTGTCTTTGTCTCTCCCATTTTGCTTGATCTTTCGATAATTTATCCACATATAGAAACTAATTATTGCTTTCTAATTTTTATTTTATATTATATTATTTTTGGGCACGACAATGGCGTGTGAAGAGGTAGGTGTCCAAAATTGATTATCTGCTGTCCACCATTGATTTTGGCCATAAATTCTTGATGAATAGATGGATCTTAATTGGCCGCATAGAATAGGGTGAGCATTGTCGTACAGTACACGCATGTACAATATATATATGTATCCCATTTATTTTAAGTAATTTGACATTTCATCCTTTAGAACCTTAGTATGTAGATCCTTAGTGTTTTTGCGAATTTGGGGTGCATAAAAGGTACGTATATTCTAGTAATTTTTCACATTGTAGATACATACGTTTTTTACAGTATGGAGTTTATCTCGAATATTATAGTTTTACACATAAATTTTGTGTTTTTGTTATTGTCGTTCTCTCTTTTTTCTATTTCTCCGTTCTCTTTAATACTTATCGATTATATCAATAATCTATTAAGAGTCTATTTGAGAGTTTTGGAGTATCAGTTATGAAGATTTTTTAAAGTATCGATTTTAGGAGTTTATGAGATGTTCGATTTTGATGGCTTTATTAACAGTTTTTAAAAACAGTCAAATACATGCTTGTGAGTTTTTTTATCATTTTGGAAAATGTTTTAAAAGAAAAAAATTACATATATACCCATATTAGGTATGTGTAAATAATATGAAATATGTAAAAATTTAAATGTAAATGTATATTTGAATGCAAAAAATTTCTAAAATAATTCAATGGCACATAAAAATTATTGTTTGAAGAAAAGAGGTATATATTTTAGGTTTATGGTAGACTTTAAATCATCCAAAACCAATATCTAAAAAACTAACAAGTATAAATTTTCTCAACTTTCTCATAGCTGGTACCAATAAAAAATGGGTGGAAAAAGAACTCCCAAGCTGGCCTAGAAGGTTCTCCTTGAGCATTATCAAAGGGGACAAAAAAAAAAAAAAACTATAATTTACTTATTCCATTGGCAATGTAATGTTTGTCTTACTACTGAATAAATTTGCAGCTTCATATATATATATATATATATATTTTCCCCTTCATTAATAAACGATGTGACTTTTCAAAAATTATATATATATTGCTTGTAAATTTGAATCACAATGGTCGTGGACAAAAATAAGTTATTAATTAGTGGGGCATAGACGGGCCACATACACATCCTCTCTTTACGAATTACGAATGTGATGACGATTAATAGGGACCATAAATGGATATTTTTGAAAGAAAAAACAAATGGTCCTTATCACTAATTTATTATATATTGTCTTTGGCATTCAATAATATTAATTTTTTCAACTGCTAAAGTTAATGTCTGTCCGGCTGTCCTATTGTCCTTGTCGGCATAGATTGTTGAACAACTATTATACCTAATCACATTCATTACTATAAATCACTGTTCTAAAAAGTCTATCTAAATTTAGAGTCTAGACGTAAAGTTTGGCCTCCACATCTAGTCACGCTTCACGTATTGCCCTCGCTTTACCCTTATTTTGCTGTCGCCTAGACCTCACCTAAGTTCAAAAAACTTGAAATTCGACCTGAACATCTAACTACGCTTTACGTTTTTTAAAACATTATTACGAATACCATCACACACACTCACACTCTGACATTGATAGCACACTCGTATGCATAAAATCTTGAAATCGAATAAAGAGTGTGTAAAATGCGCTAAAAAACTTCTATATGTAAAATTTTGAGATTCGTCGTTAGCAAAATCTCAATTCAGATAATAGAATATTACAAAACAAAAAACAAAATGATCCAAGTTGTATTTGATTAAATTGTTACAGCATCGTATAGAATCGCACTACGATTACTGCAAGAAATAGTACTAGTGCAAAATCTAAAAATGATCAATTTAATGTTTGTTTCGATAATAACTCGATAACAGAAAAAGAGGATCCAGTTCTTCCCCAACTAAGCAAATGGTTGGATGTTCTTGATAAATCTGCAGAAAGAGAAGTTCTGAAAAAACCATTATAAGACATTTTTTGAATTATATATTGACTTTGTTGTGGACCTTTATAAATTAGTTGAAAACTTATTTTAAAATTTTTTATTGCTTGTTTTTAACTAGTTATTGACTTATAGTTGTTAATTTATTCTTATAACCTTTTTTTTTTTTTTTTTTCATTTTTTTAAAAAATAAATATTTTAAGTCATCATTTAGTAAGATCTTACAATTCTCGATTCAATCCGCAAGACCCTCCACCTATCCAATTCGATCAAAAGTTAAGATCTTGATAACCTTGCTTGGAAGTTGAAACCTAATATAACTTCTGCAAAAAACCACGAGGATATATTTTATCTCATGCAATGTGTGACAATTCGCTGAATGTATTTTATTTACAGGAAAAAAAATAAAAAATTATTTAAAAATTAAGAATAAAAGAAGGATAAATTTGGGATGAATCACTGTTGTTGTACTTATGGACTCTAAAGTCATATGACCAAAATTTAATTCAATTAAAGTCACATTTTAACGCTAAAAGACCAATATACCCTTGCAATTACAAAAAAACGATAATTCAATGACAATTTTTTTATTATGATAATGTTTTCTATGATACTCTTTCGCTATGATACTGTTTTATCAATGATGCTGTTTTATTTAGATAATGTGCATTGATATATTTATACCATGCATTTATCTTTGATAATGTTTCAACCTATGATACTGTTATTGAATATTATTGAATGTAAACAGTATCAATGATCTTATATAACTAATAGAGTATTTTAAGAACAGTATAATTACTTCAACCATTAAAATATCTTGTACTTAGTTTTATATATGATATTGTTTTATTTAGATAATGTGATATAGTATATTTATACCATGCATACTTTTATATTTGATACTATTTTATAATGATACTATTTCAATCTATAATACTGTTATTAAATGCAAACAGTATCAATGATCTTGTATTACTAATGGAACATTTTAAGAACAATATCATTATTTCAATTAGTAAAACATCTTTACTTAATTTTATCTACAATACTATTTTATGTATGATATTGTTTTATTTAATTTAGATAAAGTGATATGGTATACTTATATCATACTTTTATATTTGATACTATTTTATTACGATAATATTTTAACATATGATACTGTTATTGAATGCAAGCAGTATCATTACTTCAACTTTTAAAACATCTTATACTTAGTTTTATCTATGAAACTGTTTTCATTCAAAATACTGTCATAGTTACTATTTCAATCTATGATACTGTTTTATTAAGATACTTTCATACATGATACTGATATATTAAGATACATTTATATATGATATTGTTTTATTAAGATACTATTTTAGTGTGATTCTGTTAAGATATGGCGAACTAAAGATTACCGTTTTAAACTAGATAAACAACTTCAAATGACAAAAATCCATCGTCAGCAGTGGCAAAGCCACTGATCTTGACTGACTCGTCGAGACAATTTCGAAAATATATTATAATAGAAATTCTGAACACGTATGCGAATTCTATATCCGTTTCTATTATGATACTGTTTTCTATAATACAGTATCACACAACATAAAGAATAATCTAATAGCCAACTTTCGTCAGAGCATGCCTACATCAAACTTTTTTGTCCCTACAAAGATTCAAGCGCCATTTAGAGCAACAAATCATGGTCACTCTATAGAAATTTTTCAAACAAATAATTCTACAGAAATTCAAACAGCTATTTACAGCAACAGATCATGGCCACTCAACAGAAATTCATCAAATTAAACTATTTACAACAACAAATAATAGCAACTTTACTCCACTTATCATTACTTTACAATCCACTCATGGGCATCACTCCACTCCACACCACTTCTCTGCTTGACTGTCGCTGCTACTGTAGCTTCTTCTTCTTGATTTTTCAGGTTATGCTATTTTATCCTCCCTAAATTTTGCATTTTATAGTTGCAAAAATTGTCAAATTTCTGTTATGCACTTGCTATCTCATTATTTCCAAATTGTGTGTCTTCGTTTGGTATCAACTATGGTCAAATTGCTAACAACCTCCCAACCCCAGACGCTGTAGTTTCTCTGTTGCTCAGACACGACAAAAGAGATTTGTGGAAATGAAAGAAATCGATGAAAAATATGGATCACAATGGTATTTTTGAAATTAATTTGTAATATTATTGAAGAATATGATTTAATCACAGTTTTGAAAAATATTTTAACCTAGTTTAAAACAAGTCACCTACAAGATAAGAAATTATGAATAGTCTGAAAACTGAGAAAACTTTCACTAATATATTTTATTTGGATCCCACTGCTCAAAACTGTCTTTAAATTTTTAGCATTATCTAAATTATTTATTATCTAAGCAAAATACTGTCATTCATTTTGAAGGGGGATTATGTGTTGCCCGAATTCGTACAACACATAATTACCCGACTGCTTGCAATTACCCCCATGGATACAAACCTTAAATAAATAAATGATAAAATCAACCTTCTTACAGTTATGTATTGGGGGTTCCTCTTTTCTTTTCTGTCCAAACAAACATGAGTCGAGGCTAAAAACCTCAAAGACAGTAGATCCATTGGATCAAAAACCTTTGTATTTAAATAAGTTGTAAGATACAACCTTCTGGAATAAAAGAAATTTTCTTTCTAAATTCCTTTACTTCCTCAAATTTCAAACAAATATATATATACTGCTGGATTAGCTCAGGTCAGGTGATCACTGGAGTACCACTTTTGAGGCAGGTGGCCGTTTGCAGGGGAAACACAGATCCACGCCATTGTAGAAAGAAAGCAGTACATTTTATTTTGACAGAAAAGAAAAGAGGAACCCCCAATACATAACTGTACCCCTCCCCCCGCCCCCCCACCCCCACCCCCACCCCCACCCCCACCCCCAATGTCTTAATCAAGCTTTCAGCCGACGGATAAATTGCAGCACCCTTTCTTTTCAAGCTTTTCATTCATTTTGAAGGGGGATTATGTGTTGCCCGAATTCGTGCAACACATAATTACCCGACTGCTTGCAATTACCCCCATTTGTTGTTGCCCCCCCCCCCCCCCCCCCCCCAAAAAAAAAAAAAACCCAATTTTTTGGTCAAAAATTGTGGCTCCTCCACTCCTATAAAATATTTAAAATATTTGATGTTCACTCCTTCCAATTCTATTTTTAAATCAATAACATCCCCCGAGTCCTTTTTTAAATCAATAACACCAACCTTAATGAATTGCGACAACCTCCACCCACCTCTTTTTAAATCTCTCACTATTTTATTGCAAATGACCTCTCAAATTATTATTTGGTGCATGATAATAAATATTATTATTTTTTAATTATTTATTCAACTATAAATATACGTGAATTAAATTCAAACATATTATTATTGCGATAATTTCATTCGTCTTACCCTCTTTAAAGAGTATGTCGAACGATTGATTTACGAACATTGACAGTAGCAACTTCGACGCTGCCACTGAGTTTTTTAACAACTAGTACTCGTTTTCTTAAATTAAATTTACTTTGTAATTTAAGATTTAAGATTATCTGTATTATCATTTTGTATATGTTTAGTATTTTTGAAATATCGCAATAATAATATGCTTAAATTTAATTCACATATATTTATAGTTGAATAGATAATGAAAAAAAATTAATATTTATTATCATGTACCAAACAATAATTGAAGGGGTCATTTGTAATAAATGGTGAGAGATTTAAAAAGAGGTGTGTGGAGGGTGCCACAATTTATTAAGGTGGGTGTTATTGATTTAAAAAAGGATTTGGGGGGTGTTATTGATTTAAAAATGAAATTGAAAGGGGCGAACATCAAATATTTTGTAGGAGTGGCAAACCAGCAATTTTTGACCAAAAAATTTTGTGCCGAATTCGGACAACATAATCCCTCTGATTGATCTCAAATAAATGTATATATGTTAGTTGAGCTGTACCCAAATACATTTTGAGGAACGAATTTTTAAATATTAATTATTGAGTCAAAGATAAAGAAATTGTTGGAATAAAAGAAAAAAACAAACAAATGAGCAGCCAATTATGACCGGAATCCTCCGTCCAAGATCGATGGAGACGAGGAGTTTTGGCTTATTATCACCACAAAAGGAACCATTTTCAATCAACTATTCACAAGAGGAAATCCATTAGCGTAGGTCCAAGAAAACCCCGACCAAATTATAAGTTGGTTACAAAATAAACTAATAAAGGGTGATGCATTTTTCAGCAATTACCACTGGCAATGAGAAGCAGAAGAAAATGTTTCTATCCATTTCTTGTCAATGTCAGGTTACTTTATTGCAAGTTTTTCCAAGAAATAACCTAAAAAGATCGGTCATGGCCATAAGATGCTCTTTTCTCCGAGCTGCACATGTCCAAAGGAAGTTAAGAGCGGGGATTCCTTCCACTACAATATAAGTGGCGGAACTGTCTTTTCAAATTATACCTGCATATCCTTACAAGCCTACAACCCGTCCACAAAAGCAGTTCCATGTCCACATGCAGATAAAATATCATCGAATATGTGAAGGATATAAGAAGCTAAATAATTTCACACTATATTTTTCTCTAAGTGCACTACATTTAAATTGCATAAAAAATCTATAACGTTTACTTATTATTATATTTATGTCCTTAATATTTTTTCATCTCATTTTTATCATCAACCTTTCCATTAAAAAGTATCTATTGTCTCTTATACCAATTCCTGTCCACAAATTTCATTTAAAAAAAAAAGAAACAAAAAGACTTATTTTCTCTTTATATTTTTAAATAAGCAAATAAATAAATAAATATAAAATTTCGATTAAATATTTGTCCATCATTTTAAAGCACTCTAATAGAATTTTTAGAAAAAAAATCATTGGTAGAAACAAGATGTGTTAAATAATATAATGTTAAATATAAAAATATGATGGAAAAAAAAAAATTTAGAACATAAATGTGACACTAAATAAAAGTTAATAGACTTTTTATACAATTAAAATGTGGTGCATTATAACAAAATGTAGTGTGAATATAACTATTCATATAAAAATAAAGTGATATTCTGAAAATTGACTTAACTTCAGATTCAAGTGATTTCTCAGCTTATTAATTTGGTCGAAGTTGCAAAAATCAACTATCTACCATCAACGTTTGCTAACACCTTGTGGCATGTATGGTCTGGAGGATTAAATAGAATTTGGCATGTTTGTTGATTGTGCTGTCCAAGACTGCATTTCAAACATACAATAGCATTCAGGCTGGGGTAAAAGTATAAAATATCACGGATGACCACCAAGGAATAGTAAACATTTGGTTAGCAAGTTCCATAAAAGAGTTCTGCAGGAACCCCAGAAACTGGAAGTCCCATATCAAGTGAGGCTGCCATATCACAGTTTGTGTAATCCAGTGTTCAACTTCAAAATATCACAAACGGAATAGAAAAATCTACCAATGTGCACCCATATGCAGCTTTCCTGATGGTAGAATTAGTATTTATGGCATACAGCTGCCTTTTCAAGACAAATAAGAACAGTAAAGCTGTAGCCTGATGGTAGAATTAGTATTTATGGCATACAGCTGCCTTTTCAAGACAAATAAGAACAGTAAAGCTGTAGCTGAGTTATGCTCCTTCATTAGCTTAACTCTTCAGGGAATTAAAATTTCCATATCACGCCTTTTCTCCTTCTTGACCCAAAAGAAAGGAAAAAAAAGAAAAAGAGAGATAACAAAAAAGGTGTCCCCAACCAATCAAGAGAAAAGCCCAATTCAATTTTCATATCTTCTGCCATAGATGTGAAAACTTCTGAAACTCAAAAATCAGCACATGAATGCACTACAAAGGCACGGTAAATATTTCCTATTAATGTATAACCAGCCAATCTACATCATATCACTACTAAGGTAATTTTTGAAAAACACAAAAAAGTGAGTACGAATCCGAGTAATACCTTTTCTTCTCTATGATTAATGAAAGGCAAAGAACTATTGGTATGTTGTGTGAGGAATAAACAAGGATGGATGAGAGAAAATAAAGCATTGGAGGAGATAGAGACCCAAATTCACTTCCCCATCCTCCAACAAATGAGAGTAAAGAAACAAAAACAAAAGAAAGGAAAAAATAGCAAACAACAAAAGATAAAAGGAAACCTTTCAATGCATGCTTGTGCATTTAATTAAATTCATGTCAATAACTACAAATTCAAACGTTGGTTTTCTAATGGATCCTCAATCCAAGTTGCAAAGCACAGCAAACATGTGGATTATCTTTGCTCACACTACAAATTTTAGAAATAGCCCACTCTAATGCTGATAACGCCAATAAACTGAGCGGAAAGGGGAAAAAGTGAAATAGAATTAAATTTCCAAACCGCTGTGGCTAACGGTTAAATGCTGACTTATTTAATTGCACTTGGGGGTGAAATATGGCAGCACTAGCCATCAAGGGAAATGGGATGATGGTCAGGTTGCAGCAAATTCCTCTCCTAATGTGAATTTATAGATTATTAAGCAAAACTAACCTAAAACATGGAAACTAAATATAAACAGTTCCTAACTTCGAACCCATTAATCTTTCTAGGATATGCCCTTCCTGGCTTGCTTGAAGTTGATTTATGAAAAGGATTGCTCAAGTTAAATTACAGTTTAACTTCTTGAACCACTTCCACTAACAAAAATGAAACAGAAATAAAGGAAGAAAATATGTGCAAAATTTTTTAACCAAATATGCTTCCCTAGTTATGAGACCCAGGCCGAGCAGGCAAGTCACTGCTTGAACACAAAATATATAAAAAATTATATTTTAAACAAAAAGATGATGCATAAATAAAGTTTAAACGTTATGGCAAACTTTAAGTTAACAACGCATTAAGCAAAAGTAGCATGGTAACAAATCCTTGTGAGTCAATGTAGGACAGGTATCTCTCGAGCACAGTTTAGGTGCGGCCTCAAATAAATAAGAAGGGACTTTTTAATTCTGTCCAGAAAAGTGGGGAACGCACATTTGCCCACAATTCCCAAAATAGTCAATGTTGAAAGAACTTATTGTAATAGCAGCATGGTAACCAAACATGAAAATTGCTCAAGTATTCTCTCTCTCTCTCTCTCTCCCCCCCCCCCCCCCCCCCTCCCCCTCCCTATTTTTCTTGCGAATCTATATTCTTAGTTTTTTTATTTTTCATGATTCCACAGTATTTTACTATTTTATAGACATATCCAATCATTACTTAGTCTATCATTTTTTTTTTTTGCCATTTGTCATCAAATTTCATTTGTTATAGTTTTATATTTGACCATAAAAGATCAGTAATTTATTCATATCTTTTACAACGGAATTTGGTATTATATTGAAATACATCCACCCCACCCACACCCCTCCCCCTCGCCCTCTGTTTCTTTTTCCTCTTTTATATTATTAATCAAAATCAACTTATCAAGAACATCCGTACCACCTGTTTCCTTCCACGTGTACATTATTTATCAAGATCATTCATGTCACATGGCCATCATGTCCACCAAATATATAAATGATTTGCTTGCATGTATACAGATAGAGAATAGCATAGAATTTCTTTTAGTTACTTAGTACCCTCTCTAACAACAATTTAGGGTGAACTTTCTATTTTGTGGTAAACCATATGTTTTCTTAATTTTCTTTTGCAACAAAATAAAAGTTTTGAACAGTCTGTGGTTGATTACCATTACAATGAATCTAACCTTTTATTTTACATGTTGAGTTTTCCTTCTAGTATAGACACTCTATTGATGTCATGTCATTTTTCATGATAAAGCCTTTCATTTATCATTACTATAATGAATCATTTAAATGAAAGATGAAGGGAATTTTTTTTTTTTAATGATTTGTACTCTATGGGCTTCTATAATATCATCACCCGCATTTCATTTCTCTTGTGCACCGAAGAAAATTGTGATTAGCTTCTTTAAAATTCATTCTGTATAAATACTAACAAAGTTATACAAAAGTTATTTGAAATTTCAGAAAAATATTCAATTCATGAATAATGTGTGCCAATATAAGAAACTCTTTCAATTTTGTATAGGTGAGATTGAACAATACATGTAATTAATTAGGAAATAATAATTAATAGTTTATAACTTTTTCTTTGTTACTGAAGTAATGATTTATATAAGTTTCAGTTGAAAATGGAGCAACAAACCAAAGTGTGGCACAACGGTTAGGAACTAAAAATATGATCCACATGTACGAAAACTGAAACACAGAGCAAGCAGAGGAGGTCTTTTGATGACCGTCCCGGTTTCATCAAACCAAGTTGCCAGTTTTTGAGGAACCTGTTTGGCATAGGCGGGATGTGACCGATTCTTTTTTAAACCGGTCCAACAAAGAATAACCCTAGATGTTTCTTTCTCATCTTTGGGAAGGAGATAGTGAGGGTACATGGAGAGACTATAATATCCCAGTGCAGGTCCACGAGTAAATTATATACTTGTACTTGCACCACATGAGAATTTGGATAGATCTACCTTAAATAACATTTGAGCTACGAAATAAGGTTTATTACCAGATCACCACAGGTAGAGAATAAAATGCATAAGCTAAGATTAACATGTCGATAAAATATAATGAAAGCTACAATTTCCTTTGGGAAAAAATCACACTATAGATGAATGGAGAAATCTGAAACAACCATTAGCGTACCTCGAAAAATGCCTTAAACAGGGGTCCGGTTCCTAAGTGGATTCTCATCACATTCACAAGCCGACCTACAGTTCGAATTTTGACTAACCTAACCAACTGCTATTCTTCTGAACAGAGTATGACAATTCCCTTCCACCAAGTCAATCATTGAACTACTAATATACAACTAAGTCAGCTCCTGTTGATTTTCCATGGATTGCCTCAGTATAAAATCAACCCTCCTCTTCTTGTCATCCTTCTCATCTTCACGTCCAAACCAGGGTGCTGTTCTACCATTAGTCTTGTTCCGGATCCTCAAATCCCGTGATTCACCAAAGACTTTTTTACCACCCTTGAACTCCAAACAAACAGCAGGCCTCTTGCCAGGAAAACTCTTCTCTCCATAATTTCCAGAATCAGAAAGCCCGTCCTTCATTGCCTCAATGGCGGGAGCAAATGCCTCTAGAAAAGAAACACGCTTTTCCGTGCGTGCCTCACCAGAGAGCTTAGAAGGCAGAACAACAGGCCTCTTACCGGAAAAATTCTTCTCTCCATCATTTCCAGAATCAGAAAGCCCATCCTTCATTGCCTCAATCGCGGGAGCAAATGTCTCCAGCAAAGAAACGTGATTTTCCATGTGTGCCTCACCAGAGAGCTTACCAGGAAGGACAACAGGAGATTCATCTTGCTCTCCAGCTTCAAGAGGATTAGCCAAAACTTGGTTCTTAATATCATTAACTTCCAAACCATTCCCACCAGTATCTGGCTCAACAGATGTTGAAGCCACTGACAGCCCATTACACACAAGCCTCTGCTGCAAGCTCAACAAAGCCCTCTCTGCCTTTCTATGCTGCCTTGCTAGCTCAATCTTGTCTGCGCGAGGATCGGAAACCCTTTCATTCCACATGGATGAGTGTATATAAGTGTGAGGATCGGGAAATGCAGGCAACCACTCTGGAATATGTTTAAACTCAGGTGTCTCGCCCATTTGCAAGAAACTTGGTATCGTCCTCCATTCTCTGATCACGGGAAAATATGGAACTGGCTGCGCAAAGGGTGACTCCTGAGCTGACTCCACATAACCTCTAATCTCTGCCACAACACCCGAACTAATTGCACAATTAACACCAACATCTGAAGCAGCTGAAAACCCTGACGACATGCCCAAATCCTCTAACCCTTGAATTATATCAAATACATTACATTCGGTCCTACCAGCTAAATTTGAATAAAATTTGGCAGTTTTCCCTAGGTCAAGGAGGTACCGGATTGCCAAGTCAGCAAGGGAATCAAGCGCCGACTCATTAAAGCTCTCAAACCCAACATTCTCGCATATCTGCGCCACCGCAATTCTCGATATTCCTCGGCCAAAATTATCCTCACCAGCTCGAACAATTGGACTCTCTTTCCCTATCTTACTCTCCGCTTTACCTCCATCGCTCATATTCAGATTCTAGAATCATTTAGGGTTTTTACCTCGAAAAACCCTACTAGAACTCAGCTCTAAAATTCAACGCTTGCCGCCGAAAATTGACAGTACTTATTCAAATAATATTGAAAACCCTAGCGGGCGCGCTTATCAACAGTAAAAAAAAAAAAGTAATGTTGCTGGAGTAAGAGTATGCGTATGCGTATGTGTGTGTTTATGCGAGTGAATTATGCTTAGAGGTGACTTACATTTTGGGGGGAACTTCAAATTCGATTACAAAAATTGAAATTCCCGATTGATTTGAGATGTGAAATTCAGAATTGAGATCTGATAACCCTAGAGAAGAAATGAAATTCAGCTCTAGGGTTCTTCTTAAAGGATTTTTTGGGGGAAAATTAACGAGGGTTTAAGGATTTACTGGTACAGTGATAAAAACCTAGTGAGAAGCTGAAAATCGAAATGTGGATCGAGAGCGATCTAGAGAGAGAGGGGAGAGAGAAAAAGGCCTCAAAAGATATAGAGGTGGAGGTATTTATAGGCCCATGGATTTTTACTGACCAATGCCTTTTCTGAAAATATTGAAAAATTCGTACTTTTTATTACAAAAATATTGATTCATATTGAAAGAGGTGGGGGCGAGCCGAGGCCACAGCACCCTCAAAAAAATGCAAGACCGTTAACGTATTTATTATTAGTTCGTTGGCTATGGATAAGAAAAATAGGTAAAGTAAGTAATTTGGCCAAATAAAATTTTACCAACATTAATTGCAGTCTTAATAATAAAGCATGTTCTTAGTTGTAGTCGAGTTACAATTAAAGAATTACTATATTTATTTTAAATACATTGTTCTAAAAAACTCGTACAGGCGGCACCTAAATTCCACATATGTTTGAAGTTCGGTATTGATGCCTAGCTATACCTTAAACCCCGCCCTCGTATCTCTTTTATCTCGTCATCGCTTAGGTCTCGTCTAAGTTCGAAAAGTTTGAAACTTGGTCTCCGTATCTAGCCACGCTTTTCTTTTTTTAAAACGCTGTTTAAACATATTGTTGGTTGTGATTCGTGAATAATTAATTATTTCTGTATAAAAATTAAATATATATTTAGGACTTTGTATAGTTAGTTGACACTAATATTGTATGTGTGGTGTTCTCCTACATACCAGTGGGCAATATGTAATTGCCCTGTGATGTGGAGACATCTTGTCCAATTTTGTGATAGTGGGTCAGTTCATCTTGTGGGCAAGATGTCTCCACATCACCAATAGACAATTACATCTTACCCACTAGTGTGTAGGAGAACACCACTAGTGTGTAGGAGAACACCACTCAATATTGTATTAGCAAAGATGCTAAGTTTACATTCTGTGTAGATGGGACAATGGATTTTATATGTTTTTTATTTTTGTTAAAATATATTTTCTTTGACTCTCGCAAGTCGTAACTTAAATAGTAGTAGATTTGATAATAAAAAAAGATTTGATGCATTTTACGTATCTAATGAAACCCACCTTGGGGGGTCCAAGAACGTAGCAAGTGAACTTAATCACATTATCCAATTCTTGTCCATAAAATTCCAAAATAACAAAATCTCACTTTTTCTCAGTGATCGAATGGCTTTTCTTCTGCAACTGCCTTCACCTCTCATATTGCGACACCCTCCTCTCCCTGTCTTTACAAGTCCCACCAAAGCATCACTGTACCATAAAATTACACAGACCCAAAATTCAATACAATTATCCAAACGGGTTCCTAATCTTCAATCCAAGTCTTTGAATTTCTTGCTTTCTGGTTCCCTTGTTCTTGCTCTATCCTTCACAGGTCAGTGTACCTTTGCTCTATAACCCTTGAACTTAGCAGTTGGTCGGACATTGTTATGAACAGGAAGTGAATCAAGATTGTAGTATAATTCAAGAGAATTGGGTAGAGATTGTTTATAGGTAAATTTGAGAATGTGATCTGTGAATTTTTTATGTGTAAATGCATTTTTGAATTTAGTACTAATTGACCCTTAAATAGACGAATTTTTAACCTTAAATTTTCATTGGATTCTCTCTGTTCTAAAACTAGATGTACATTATATGCTTGTTTGGGGATTTTTATTTTTGCTTAATTAGGCCACGGACATAAAGAGAATGAATTGAACTTTGTAGGAGTTGGATTTGCTGAAGGAAAGGTTGGGGTTAACAAGCCAGAAATGCTTCCTAAAGAGTTCACTTCTGTTATTGATGTTGCTGGGTTCCTCTCAGATGGGCAGGTATGGTATTTTGTTGTTTCATTTGGATGTGTTACAGCTTTTTATGTGCTGATTACTATGGGAGATAATGAGCATGTTTGGTTGTGCAAACTTACTTCTAATTTACTTATTTTGTCAAACGTGATTTTTGTAATACTTTTTTTTACCAATTAAACTTACTTTTCTAAAAAGTAAGTTTTAACTTTCTGAAAATAACTTTTAAGCACAGCCTAACATTATTGCATCTCTTGACAAACTCGAGAACCCTGATCACATCCGTGTTTCCTATGCATTCTGAAAATCTAAAGGCAATAGTTATTCTGAGTGGTTAAACTTGATAGGTTGCTAAATCTCTTGTCATTGGGACCGGCGAAAAAAGATTCATGTAGTCAACCCCAAATTTATCGGGAAAAAGCCTTAGAGCATCTCCAATGCAACAATGTGAATTGTTGTACATGTGGCAAATAAAATAGAGACGGTGAGAAGAGCATCTCCAATGGGTTGTGGATTGAAAAGATTGTGATCCACATGTACAAGATAGAGTAGTAAATAAATTATAAAAAATTAAATAAAAGAGGTTTAACCATTTCAATGAATATTTATTATAAAAAACTAAATGGAGGATGTCTAGCACACTGTCCAAATGTGGACGATGTGCTAGACATCCTTCATTTTTTTCTTGTCATGTAAGCATTTTAAGATGATGTGGCACACTTTTTAATATAATCCATTGTTGCATTGGAGATGCTCTTATTTTGTTATTATTTATGTTGCATCTCGTTCCACTTAAATGTAGTTGAAAGGTATTATCTGAAGAAATTTGATTGTGTATATTATTTCTTGTATATAAATTACAACAGACTTGGATGTATATATACAGAAAGAGAAGAAAACAAGGGTGAAGATAACAGACTTTAATCACCGTTAAATCACTCCTAAACTTTTGATGATAACAAGAAAGACTTTTCCTTATTTTAGGGGGAAAAACACAGATATTGTGCTGTTATATAATAGCTATGGGCTATGTACTTTCAATACTCCCTTCAAGCTGGATCAAGAGAGTTCATTCATTGAGCTAGGATTGAACAAGATACATCGAAACTCAACAGTGGAAAGAGATTTAGTGAATATATAAGCTAACTGATTATGACTTCGAGTATAATAAGAGTATAATAAGTGTCAACGACCTTGGATTGAACTTGTGCTCGAATATAATGGCAATCAACTTCAATGTGTTCTGTCCGCTCATGAAAAACTAGGTTGGAAGCAATGTACA
Organism: Forsythia viridissima; assembly: GCA_030279155.1. Classification (NCBI taxonomy): domain Eukaryota; kingdom Viridiplantae; phylum Streptophyta; class Magnoliopsida; order Lamiales; family Oleaceae; genus Forsythia; species Forsythia viridissima. The sequence continues at coordinate 15,112,311 of CM059042.1, forward strand.
TCGCAGCTTGATTATCAAAGAAAAGAGACATAGGATGACTACTGGGAAATCCTAAACCTGAAAGAAGACCTTTTAGGCAAATAAGTTCACATGCAGCGGTGGCCATTGCTTGATACTCATCCTCTGCACTAGATCGTGCTATGACATTCTGTGTTTTTTTTCTTTTTCATGTAACCAAATTGCTGCCAACAATGTGCAAAAACCAGTGGTGGACTTACTATCAAGTGAGTTGCCGGCTCAATCAGCGTCTGTGTTACCCATGATTTGAGTGTTACCGTTGTTTTTCATCAGAATACCTTGACCCACAGATCGTTTGAGATAGCGAAGGATGTGTTTAACCATTTTCAGGTGAGCAATGGTAGGGGCATGCATGAATTGACTAACAATGCTTACGGCATAAGAGATGTCGAGACGTGTAATAGTGAGATAAATGAGCTTTCCAACCAACTTTTGATAATAACACAGATTCGTGAGAGGCTTACTTTGTACATTCAGCTAGAGCTTACTGTCAAGTGGAGTTTAGGCCGGTTTACAATTCATCATATCACTATTTTGTAGAAGATCAATGATATATTTTCGTTGGTTTAGAAAGAGGCCTTTGTGAGATATGGCCATTTTTATACCAAGAAAATATTTGAGAATGCCCAGATCTTTGAGGGCAAATCTAATACGAAGAGCTTGTTTGAGGGAATAGATTTCTTCAACATTATCACTTGTCACTATTAGATCATCAACATAGATAAGAACCACAAGCTTACGTGCTGAACTAATTTGAACAAAAAGTGAAGAATCAGCATTGCTTCTTTGAAAACCAACTTCCTTAAGGACTGAACTAAGTTTGGCATACCATGCACGTAGAGATTGTTTTAACTCGTAAATGGATTTATGAAGCTTAAACACCTTGTCAGGATCATTAGATTAGATTGGGGATGACTTGGAGGTAGCTTCATGTAAACTTCATTTTCGAGATCACCATGTAAAAACGCATTCTTAACATCCATTTGATATAGAGGCCATACATGATTGATAGCAATAGATAAGAGCACTCTCACTGTGTTCATTTTTGCAACAGGAGCAAAGGTTTCCTTGTAATCTACTCAATATTTTTTAGTAAAGCCACGAGCCACTAACCGAGCCTTATGTCTCTTAACGGTCCCATCTGAATGAAACTTAGTTTTATAAACCCAACGGCTGCCCACTGCCTTATTTCCTTTGGGAAGCTTGACAACACACCATGTTTTATTGTCATAAATAGACTGTAATTCTGCAGCCATGGCTTGTTTCCATATCTCAAGAAGGTTTGCCTCTTGAAAACTTTGTGGTTCATGAGTAATATCAAGATTACGAAGTAAAGCAGCATGAGAAGGTGAGAATTTTTATAATTGTTGAAGTTGTTCAAGGGGTACTTGGCAGTGTAAGTAACATATTCAAGTAGGATGATGTTCACGTGTAGGATTTCTTTGATGTGAAGCCTGAGGAGTAGGCACTAACTCATGAGTTGAATGAAGAGGTGTTGAGACTCAAGTTGTGCTTCTGGATCAATGATCAGATTATGTGTTTCTCGAATAGGGGGGATGGCTACAGACTGATTACATTCAACACCAAGGGCAGGACTAGGCCTAGGAAGCAAATTATGAAAAAACTCCCCCTGCTATCACTATCTAATTTTCTTGTGAAATAAGGAATTGTTTCATCAAACCTCACATCTCTTGATACTATGATTTTTCTAGTAGTAGGATTGTAACATCAGTACCCTTTTTGCGTAGATGAATAACCAAAAACACACACTTAGCAGCTCTAGGATCAAGTTTGTCACGATGAGAAGATTGTGTATGAACAAAGCATGAGCAGCCGAAAACTCTTAAGTGTGATAAATTTATTTTTCGATTCTTCAACACTTCATAGGGTGATTTGAATCCCAGCACACTACTACTAGGCAGTCTATTAATGAGATACGTGGCAGTCAGTACACCTTGAGAACAAAAATTTTTAGGAACATGCATTTGAAACATGAGAGCTCTTGTTTTCTCAAGTAGGTCACAGTTTTTTCTTTCGGGAATTCCATTTTTTTGTGGTGTACCAACACAACTTGTTTGGTGAAGAATGCCGTGTGTGCTCAAGTATTATGACATACTATGGGACATATATTCAACACCATTATTGGATCTTAAAATATGAATATGAGATGAGAATTGATTGATAACAAGTCTATGAAAATCTTTAAATACATTTGCAACTTCATGTTTAAATTTTAGAAGATACAACCAAGTGATCCTTGTAAAATCATTCACAAAGGTTACAAAATACTTATATCCATCGAATGACTCAACAACAGGACCCAGATGTCTGAATGGACGATTTCAAAGGGATTACTAGTCCTAGATATGGAAGAAACAAAAGGTAACCTTGTAAATTTAGACAAATGACAGACATCACATTTGTTTTTTATTTTTACAAAAATCTGGAAACAAAGTACTTTTCGGATGAATGAGCAAGTCATTTGGTGCCAAATTTGTTGGTCCTGTGCTAAACTTGAACTAACTTGAAAACCTTTGGGAATCTTGGAATCCTTGGATAGATAATAGAGTCCATTCAAAAAGAAACCTTCACCAATCGTCTTCTTGGTGGTGAGATCCTGAAAATTGACATTGTGAGGAGAAAAGATGGCGATGCACTTTAAAGAATTTGTGATTCTTCCACTAGATAAGAGTTGAAAAGGAAATGAGGAGAAATAAAAAACTACTTACTCAATATGGTTTGAAATCAAATTTATTTTTCCTTTCCCAAACACTAAAGCACCCTTTCCATTTGTTACAGACACTTGAGAAGGAGTGGATATTTTTTCAAAATCATGTAAATTTCTAAGTTGATTTGTCATGTGATCCGTGGCTCCTGAATCTATAATCTAATAATCATGCATAAAACTAATATTAAGAGCAGTTGAGAATGAATTCAAGATACTAGGGACATCTCCTTGTGGTACATAGTCACCAGCAAACTTGCCGAGAAGAGCTGTATGGGATGATCGTTTCCTCACACTCACCAGGCATCTGTTTCTTATGAAGATAGGCTGCAAATTCACTAGTCAACACTGCTGGATTGGCAGCGAAATTCTGCATTCTCTCAGTAGAAGATGCAGCTATGTGGTTTGCTTTGTGTGAAGAATTGTTCCCACTCCTCTAAGGACCTTTGCTTTCCTTAAGGAATTTTGGCATTAATTTTGGATGGAGAATCCAACATCTATCTCTAATATGTCCAACCCCATCACAATAATTGCATTTCATATCATGTCATTTGCCCTTGTAGACTCTCTCTTCAATACGCTTGTGTGACTTGTCACGTCTTCAAATTCTGAAATAATGCTTGACAAAAGTTGAAAGATCTTGTCTTCCTCAGCTCTTTTCAACAATACGGTAGCATCTGTGGTATGGGGTCGATAAACATCTTACTCATTCCATGTGCTTGTCAAGTTGTCAGAACAAAAGTCTTACCCTCTTGTTGTAAGCAAGCAATAACTCTTTTGAGTTGAAAAACACGAGCAGAGTTGTTTCGATTTCCATACATTTATTTAACATGCTTCCAGAGATGCATAGAAGATTATGAATAGCTGAAAATCTCAGCAATCTTGCGTTCTATGGAATTAAGCAGCCAAGACATGACCAACTAATCCTTGCATAGCCAAGACTCGTATGTAGGGGAAGTGACTTCAGGCATTTGTATGACCCCATTGACATAACCGAGCTTAGATCTTCCTCCAAGAGCAAGTGTGACAGCTCTAGCCCAAAGGAAGATAGTTGAACTCGTTCAACAAAACACAACTAAGACGTTGATTTGGATTAACCTCGACATCATAAAGATTTGAAGTAGCAGGCAAGCTCCCAATTTCAGAAGTAGAAGAATTTTCTTCCTCCATCATAGCGTGAAGAACGTGAACAGAAAAGGAGCAGATTTAGGACCTTAGGGTGTGTTTGATTGGTTAACATGGAAAATGGTAGAAAATGAAAATCTTTTCCATCTAAGGTGGAAAACACAATCCACCAAATAGGTGAGAAATTGTTTTCCAAGAAAGTTGAAAAAATTGTGCTTTAAATACTTGTACCTTGAAAATGAAAATTATTTTCCATGTGCAATCAAACAAGAAAGGTGGAAAATAAAATTTTTGGATTTGACAACATTTTCCATGGATTTGACATTTTCCATGGAAAATGTGCAAATCAAACACACCTTTAGAGTTTCTGCTTCGATACCATGAAGAAATTTGATTGTGTATATTATTTCTTGTATATAAATTACAACAGACTCAGATGTATATATACAGAAAGAGAAGAGAACGGGTGAAGAAAACAAACTTTAATCACCCCTAAATCACTCCTAAACTTTTGATGATAACAAAAAAGACTTTCCCTTAATTTAGGGGGAAAAAACACAACTGCTCTGCTGCTCTACAATAGCCCGCTGTGCTGCTGTATAATAGCTATAATAGCTATGGGCTATGTACTTCCAATATTATCCAGTACAATCATTCCTATAAAGTTCCTGGAGCCTGATGGTGTGGATGCACTTTTAAATTGATAACATACTTATAGAAAAGATTGCTAAATGCAACCATTAGGAGCATCTTATAACTAAATCTAGCAATGGGCCATGCCCAGTCTCTATCTTGTTAATAGAACAGTTCTATTTGCGTGTTGGTGCATGAAAATAATGCATAAAAGCCTCCTCCACAAAGGTATTTCAGTATGTCAATGTTACTTATTCTTCCAACATCGCATTCTGTCAAATAGTAGGGAGTGTATAGAAGAATAAAATTCCAACTATACAATTATCCTAACGTTCAGAGTGATCTGCAGGAGAAAAGACTTGCACAAGAGATTGCTGCCCTTGAAAATGATACTGGATTTAAATTGAGAGTTCTGGCTCAGAATTACCCCGATACACCAGGTAGGACTACTGATTTACAAACAGCTTCCTATAAATTTATTTGAATTGTGAATATAAGAGAAGTTTGTGGTGTAGTGTGAAGTGAAATCTAATCATATTGTTTACTTATCCCCTCGATAGTGGATCAACCTAATTTCCAATGATATATAAAGTACTTGAGAGGGGCATTTTTTATTGAGACACAAACTGAGAGGCGTGAGATCTCCTTTATAAACTTTCTTCTTGATTTTCGTGAGGATCAAACACTACAAATCTTTGTATTTGCTCGTGTGTTTCTGGTTTCTATTCACTTATTGTTGCTATTGGAATTAGGCATTAAGAATTAATCAATAACAGTTTGTCCTTTCGACATTCTGCAGGTTTAGCAATTAAAGATTTCTGGAAAGTGGATGATAGAACAATTGTATTTGTTGCGGATCCTACTTTTGGTATGTCTAGAGAAGTGGATGCCTCTCCGTACATATGCAATATAATTAATATATTCTGCTTTGTCTTTGATCAGGAAACATATTAAATTTCAATGTTGGAGCTACTGTGGATTTAGACATACCGCGTAGCTTCTGGAGCCGATTGGCAGGGAAATATGGAAACATCTTTTATTGGAAAGAAAAGGTTAAATATCTTCAGCATCTTTACTTGTTTCAAGTAAAAACTTTTCGACCTATGTGGAATTTCTGTGAGAAATGAGTATTCTCTGATCTTTCTAAACAGGGAGAGGATGCATCTATTGAATCTGCTGTTATGGCAATATCAGCCTGTTTAAGAGAACCAGTAGGTGCAAATAATTGCTCGGAGGTAAAGTGAACTTTGTTCTTCAGGACAATATTTTCTAGGAGTCGCCACGTTTTATTTTTCAAGGATTTGTATAGAAATTGAAAGAACTATATTAGACAACAAAGGGGCTGACATTTTACTCTTTAATGTTTCTGGTTTTAGTCACCACTTTTATGTGAAACATGAACTGGCATTGATGTCATGTGATACTTGATTATTTGCATCAAAAAGTTTTCATTGAGCTAACGGTATGTACTGCTACTGTGTCTTGATTTGGGTGCTCCTTACCCCTCCACTTCAACACACGAGCATGCACCGAATGCACCCACAAGGAAGGATAAGGCTTCTTTGACCTTCTATAACTTGCTGGTATTTAAGGGCAGCCATAAAACCTGTCCTATTTGCTCGTTAGCACACGCGGGTATAATGAAATAGAGTGGGGTTATCAGGCCTAGTATTGATAGTTGTGACTTGTATAACATGAACACATTAGTACTGGATGATATTGTTAACATATAACATCTCAAGCTTATCTCAAAATAAAGGTTTTGCGGACTAGGATAACGGTACTTGTATTTTGTATATATTAGCAAATAGCAATCTCCATACATGTATCAATGGCTAATAGGGTCTGGCAGCCAAGTACTGGGGTCGTTGCTTGATTCATTTTACTTTGATGGCAAAGCCATTGATAGTTGAAAATGAGACCTTGACCAGAATTAATTTGTTAAAAGATATGGAAATATTCTTGTGATCTAAGCTTTTGTGCTTGATTACGACGACTAGAAGATGTGCTGCAGACTTTCCAGTAAAGAAAAATCCATGGCCTATTTGATTAGATGTTTACCTTTTGTTTAAGTATAAATTCAGTTTTTTTATGAATTAAGCTTGTATTTCATACATTATGGACTTCTTTTTATCTGTTTGCATCAGTGTTTTAAAATCCGAACCAAATCGGCAGCTACACCAGATAACCCTTGACCCGGCCACCAATCCAGTCCGGGTTGCTCTATCAGACCAATTTGCAATTGATCCAGGAGAAAATCGAAAAATTCATCGGATTTTTCAAAAAAATCCAAAAAAATCGATGACCTAAACTTATTAACTCGGCTGGTCATTGCTAATAAAAAAATTTCAAATTTTATTTAGAATGTGAATAGTCTTTACAGCTTTAGACTCTTTAGCTTTTACTTTTTTAATTGGTTTTTTTATTGCTAATTATATTTTCTAATATGAGTTTTTGATTTCATCTTGAAAATCTTTCGTCTCTTTGAATTTTGAAGTAAAAATTGAAAAATAGTATAAAATTAAGTTAATTAATGATATTTACTATCACAATTTTATTATTTAATAAAAATAATTATATTATATTTGACAGTTCAACCACCGAGTTATTGGTTGAACTATTGACTTAGTGACCCACCTCTTCTCCTGGTCAAGTCAGTGTTTGGGTCGGATCCGAAAATTATGATTTGCATAGAGGTGGGTGTAATCTAAAGTTTCACCTTTTTCTTTTTTATTTTCTCTTTTTTCTTTTTTTGGCCTTTATGTATATGTATAAATAAATAAATATTTTGCATAAAAAACCTTAAATTTTTGGACGCAAACATCACATGTTCACGTGTGAAATAATCATGCCCACGTTCTATCTACATTTCTCCCTCATTTTCTGCATAGATTTAAAATGAAAAGACTTTTGACTTTTTATGGCCTTCGCTTATCCAAATTGGAGACAGTCAAAAAGAGGATAAGAATGTTGACAAACAAGCATTCGTATTTTCCCATGTTTGAAATTCTGTATTTTACATTCAGAAACTTCAAAGAATCGAAGTCAAATTTGGAAAACATGTTTACAACAGAGGGCTGTTCAACACATGTATTTGGACTAAAATATAAAAAATGTCTGCCTCTATTATCAGCCATGCTATGCTATGATGAGGAAATTGCATCATTACTTCTCAACTATAATTCTAGTAATAAGTTGGTCTCCAATTTTGCAAAGTAGCAAGTTTGTCATCATCATTTATTATAGTTATTAAACCGTTACGTTACGTGGTCTTTGTCTATTTAATTTTATTACTTTAGCTTTGCTTATTAATTTGAACAGGTATTTAAAAATTTAAAATGAGACATTTTTTCAAGTGTACGTGACAATTTAACAAAAAATTAGACGAATTTACTAATTGTGCAACTATAATGTAATATTAGTGATCAACTTGTTCTTTTTTAAAATTTATGTCCAACTTACTGCTAAGACAATAAAATGAGGACCAATTCTACAATTTTTCCTAATATTAAATATTCTATTTCTACATGTTTCCCTTGTTGAGAATTATGAAATTTTAGTTAATTTTATGTCAAATCGAGTCCTTCTTTAAATATAAAAATAATAAAAATATCAAGAGTATTACTTAGATATTAATATATATGTAATTCTGAAAGAAAAAAAATAAGCATGTAATGTACATGTAAATTGTACTTTTTATTCTTGTTCATTTTTACGTACTAAACATATACGATATGAAGTAAAATTGAAATCAAATTTAATTAGCTCGACCTTTTTTTTATTTGGCCTAGCTCGGTTCGAGCTTACGAACAACTCAGTCTAATTGCCTCCCCATACACATGAATATCTCAATATTTTAATATTTTGTTGGTGAAAACAAGATTTTCTTTTTCTTTTGTTATAAAAATTGTGGTTGCAAGCAAAATGGGATTTCCTTTTCTAAGATGGTTTGCTCTTGAAAATATAAAACAAAATAAAGTAAAATAAAAAGTTGAATGCAATGTGTTGTGTGCACAAACGAACCGTACCCAGATTAGACCTAAAATGTGCCACGAAGGGCGTCCAAATTCAAATCCAACGTAGCGCCAACTCTGAATTACGTGGAATGGGACCCACCAAAATACTTCGTGTCCAACGCTAAATTTTCCTCTTTGATTATTCCACATTTCCACCAAATTCCCAAATCTTGGACCCATTTCTTACTCCGATTCCGATGCAAATAACACAAAACATATTATCCCATTTCATGATGACCCATGAGATGTATCCATATCATTACATGCGCATGTACATACACAGTGAGAACTGAGAAGGCTGTATGTATATGTTGAGAAGAAGCCAAGAAATTGGCTGAGTCATGGTCAGAGCTGAGTCAGAAGCACTACAATTTGCCTAGTCATAGTCTTGAGAATTGAAGCATATGCAATCAAATTAACAATTAAATATATATTTAGTTGAATTGAAACAAGTGTCTAAACTACACTCTTCATCAAAATACTTTTGAGACTTTTAAATTTATTTAAGGTAACACATAATTAGTTGTTGTTACTTAGGACCGTTAAAATCAAAGTTAACAAATCTTCGACCACCTTCTTGTTAAGATAATCCACTTAATCTTCTTATAGAAAACCGTCTGAAGATTAAGAGTTGAAATAACAAAAATTTGGCTAAGGTTCCAGATTTGTTCTCTTTTTTTTTTTATTTAATTCAAACTATTTATAGATGTCGCAAAGTTTAGAACCCTTTTGTCTTTTCTTCTTTTTATGTCATGTGTCTAATTAGGAGGTCCTTAGTTCTAGAGGATTATAAGACACGTGGCAGAAGGTCATTGGCTCGGCTATCTTTTTCTTTAGATTTGGTTGTTATTCCCCCATGTACTTTAATTGTAACTAATTTTGCCATGTAGAAATTTACTTAGTGGTTCCAGGGATATTCTTTCTATTTAGAATTGATAGATAACAAATAGGGCTTGGGCTCGAATCATTCGTCTCAAATGACGAAGGTTAGAATAAAGTATACTAGGATCATATCCGAATAATTTAAACAGTAAATTTATAAACTATTTTCCTTCATTCAAAAGATGTGTCGAGGCTAGACGTTCCTTCGTCTGCTCAAACAAGGCATAACAGTTACTAAATAAATTTGTGATGTAAAATTTTAAAAATATTTTTAGTTCGAGTAGTGTAATAACGACATGTTAATCATTACTTCAATTTTAATTAAACACAGAAAACAATTAAATTAAATATGTTATTTTATTTTAAAAGAACACTTTTTTTTAAATGAAATTTATATTTCCATGAACACGAAAATTAGAGCAAGAAAACATAATGGTCATGGTTCAAGTGATCAGGACATTCATTGCTAATCGACCCGCACATAGCTCCGTTCCTATAAACACATGAAATAAAATCTCACATTACTAAATTTACAATATTGGGATCATGGTCGGTTCTGACATTTTCGTGGTCTGTTGCGAAGTTAAAAAATTAGCTCCCCCAAAACAAAGTCTTATAACTTATGAGCAGGGCTATTGGTATGCTAAGATTTAATGTTTTTTTTTTTTAGATGGACTACTTCGATTTTGAACTTTTACTTAATAATAATCATGGTTCTCATAAAATGTAGCTTGTTTTGGTTCGCTGGACTTCAAACTTCTGTACAATTTTTTTTTTTTCAAATGATTTTTTTTTTTAAATGAGCCCCATTCAATTTTGAGCTCGAGGTAATTACGTTACTCGCCTCAACTTAAAACATGTCTTGATTTGTGATATATACACATTTACAATAATAATAATAATAATAATTCGTTTGAACAAATTAATCTCGAACGTTGTTTCAAAAGTATGAGTCGGTGCAATCAAAATATTTCTTATAATGGAATGACACGAAAGCCCATTTAATTAGCTGTTGTGGTGTTTAATCAATCATTACAAGATAATTAATGTAGTATGTTGTGTGTTGCTGGGCAGTTGTTAGTTAATACACCATTTTATGGCAAAAAAATTAAAAATAAAAAATAAAATCAATTGGTTCTGCATGATTATGGTCTTACGAGCTCCTTGATTTGATATTTTGATTAGAATGTCATATAGAGATTTAGTCCATGTTTAATAATGTTGAGATTATTTTTTAAATAATTATAAGTTATAAGTTTTATAGAGAGTGTGCATAATAAATAGATAGTAAATTGTGAATCTCATAAAATGTGTTAATGAATAGTATATTTGACTGATTTAAATTATAATTTAATTTTACCCAAATATACAAAATAATATGTAATTAATGTTTCATCATCAAATAATTTTATTTTGTCTTATTTTCAAGGGAAATTTGTAATTTTTGTCCTCAACTTTTTCAATCTGTTATTAATTTATCTACAATCAATTTTAAACATCTTCAATCTTTCAATTAATTGCAAATTACATTCCTAATAACAGATAATTACAAATTTGTCCTCTTTTTTAAATAAACAAAAATAAGAGAAAGCTAAAAATAACAACAACAAAAAAATTGCAAAAAAAATTATATAACTTTTCAAAAGTACAAAGTATCTTTTTCCTCACACACCACACCCCTCCACCACCAACTGGATGAGATAATAAAGAAGAACATCATTTCAAAATTATTTTCATAAAAATCTTTCAAGGAGTTAACTTGAAGAACAACCTTTTTGTAAAAAATTTTGACCTCAAATTCATGAACATCATGATGAATCCTAAAAGTATTTCATAGATCACTCGCAATAGAAGATAAATAAACACATGAAACCCTAAACTTATTTTTCACATTCTTTTTTGAATCCTTGAATTGAATCCAAGCACCTGATACAGAAACACATCCACAAAGCAGCCATTAAAAAAATCTTCAAGATTTTAAAAACTCACACTGCAAAAACAGAAATCGGTGTTAAAATTTTCCATAATTGACCACGCAACAAAAAAGAAAAAGTAAAACCCACATTCAAAAAAAATAACAATAAAAAAAACAGTGATAAAATTTATCTTTAACATGTTCAACTTAATTAATAAACTACAATCAACCATTGTATATCTAATTTTTAATGAAAAACGGGGAAAAAAGAAATAGAAAAAATGGTTAGCGTAATGATGAAGAGAAAAAATATTAATCTTTCTTTTTCATAGAAAAAGAATCGATAAATAATCAATACTAGGGTTCGTAGGTGGAAAAGAAGAAAGAGAAGAAAAAAAAAGATCAAAAGAATAATGAAATTAGAAAAAGAAAAAAGACAAATTGAAGAAAGAAAAATATTAATCATAATTGTTTGTAAAAGACAATGATAATATGGAAGAAAGAAATAATAAAAGACTTTATAAGTCTTTTGAAGTCTTCTGGGTGAATGAGAGATAAATTATGATATTTTTTATCTATACATTGTGATTCAAAATTAGTACATATATAATATTATAAAAAATTATTAAAAATCATTTTTATTTTAAATACCCTTGACTTTCATAAGATTTTAAAACTTTGAATTGGAAAAAAAAAAAAAATTCTATATTGTAAAGTCATGTCTAATTCCAAACTAGCACTCTTACTTTATCACTTTACTATTACAAGATATTATTAATGAAATCACTTTGCATTTGGTACGAAATTGCAGCAATTGTCTCCATACGAGAGGCGGGTGGCCCTCTCTTTCATTAGTCAAAAGGAGATAGTTGTATTTCACCTACCCGGCAGGACAAATAACATGGAGAAAATTAATTCCTTAAACAACATACAATTTTCCTTAGGAAAATTATGGACCAAAAAATGTGAACAAGACTTAATTTGTTATTATTTCTATAACGTAAATATAATAAGTGAAACAAAATTGAATATTTGATTAATTAAACAACATACAAAGAAAACAATAAACCATCCTAACAGCCGGCCTAAAACAAACTATATATTTTCATTATATATATACTTTGCTTGGTTTTTCCTCTTATGTACAATTGAATTTTCAACTTAGTACCTAAATGACAAGGTTGAGTCATTTTCACATGATGAAGCAAGCATTAGGGTTTTCATCGCTGAACATTTGATCAGTTTCATGCAAGTAAGTGGGAGGCGGCGGCAGTGGCCCCGGGGCATATTGTGCCACATGACCAGTATTAGCATAATCTTGTTGAGGGTGGTACATTGGCACACCATAGCCTTCATATGCATAACTTTGATTGTACATAGGCACGGCATAGTGTGTTTGTGGATTTAATCCATGGAACTCCATTTTGTTGATCTCCACCTTATTCCCTTCACTTTTACTTCCTTCTCCGCCGCCAGTGGCGGCTTTGGCACCTTCTTTCTCCTTCTTGTCTCCACCTTTGTCTTTTCCCTTGTCTCCTCCGCCTTCAGCTTTCTTTGGAGGGATAATTTCTACGCTCCTCTGTAGTTTCTCTTTCATGTACGCCGCGAGATGCTTCACATCCATTGTCCCAATTACTGTTACCAAATCCTTTTGTAAATCTGTTGATACTGATTTAACCCCTGTTGAACAAGACAAAATGTATCCTCGTCATGATCACTAAACAGCAGAATACAGCTAATTAATGAAGACAACAAACTAAACGGTAAAATACATATTGGTAAAACAGAGTTGATTAATCAATCTTAATTAAATCGAATATAGTTAGACCAACTCACCATCAATATTTTTTGATATGGTCCGCTTTATCTTGTGAGCGCATCCGTCACAATGCAGTTTAATCTTCATAGCCACTGTACTCACCGCGGGCTAAACAATCACCACATAATAGATATAAATTAATCAAAATCAAATTCAAATCAAAATAATAAAATCAAGTAATATGACAGAGCTCTTAAATTGTACCTCTTTCGGTTTTTTGTCCTCAGTCTTCTTTTCCTCTGCTTTCTTTTCAGATTTTTCCTCCGACTTCTTCTCGCCTCCATCGCCTCCGCCACCATCCTTCTTTGGCTGAGGTGAAACTAGTGCTACCTTCTTCTTTGTCTTGTATTCGACTCTCTCACGGAGCCATGAGGGGTCCACCTTCCCCGTCACTGTCAGTTTGCTGCTTTCCCAGTCTACTTTCACGTTCTCAACACCTTCAAAATTGGACCACAGCACAAAAATGTTAGGTCCCGGCCACACTAATGTCTAATTTACTATATTATCATCACTAAAAATACAAGAAAATGTTGAAATTTACATTGATATTGAATTGATGAAGTGTAACAGGTAAATTTTGTTGGAGAGTTTGACCGCAAAATGTGGATCTAAAGATAGTTCCTTAAAAAGAATGTAAACACTACTACCCTTTGATTACCATATGAATTTTCATAGAAAAATACCTAATATCAATAGAACTTATTAGAAAAGGAAGACGTAAAATCAAAGTTAACCCAGTATGTCCTAATTACAATAATCCAATTGTACAATGAACTGAACCTAGTGATAATTAGGATTAACGTAATCGACTCAACAAACTGTGTGATAAGTAGGATTAATCTAATCGACTCAGCGAACTGTGTGAGAAATAGGTTAAGATCCAAATTTATTGAGATAATTTGAATTATGAGTGAAACAGTTGGATTATGAAAACTCATCTTAGGTTTTAGATTATGTTTCTAAAGAAAATGGCACTTGGAAATTAATTTCATTCTCCACCGACAACAAATAATTAATTTGCTTGCAAATTGGTTCTTCAGCCAATTTTTAAATATTAGTTCATTTTCCAAGTAAAAGAAGCCTGGGTATAGAATCAAAATTGCCATAGAAATCAGTTTAGTCACCTAATCATAGAATTAAACAAACAAATTTTACAAAAAATTTATTTCCAGTACCTTCAAAATGACTAACGGAGCGTTTGACTTTCTTCGCACAGCCTTCGCAATGCAAGTCCAGCTTCAATACGACGGCGGTTGAGCCGTCGTCTTTCTTTCCGCCACCTCCGTCGGCCGCCTTCTTCTTGCTATCATTCTTTTTCTCATTTTTCTGAAACCAAACAGAACAAAATCGTAAATGATCGCATAAAATGATCATTTTTTCGTATACATACATGATTACAGGAATTCGAATTTAAGAATTCTTAAGAAAATTGGATTAAATTAGGAGGAAAAATGTAAGATTGAGGAAATAATTACCTCACCCATTCGATGTGATCTTTGAGAGGTATAAGTTTCTTATGGGATTATTGTTTGATTACAACACAAATGGAATGATTTGAAGAGACAAAATGGAGGCAACAACCCTCGATATATATAGAAACCTAGAGAGAGGAGGAGGGGTGTGCCGGGCGTGTGATGGGCGTGTTAATGTATGTATATGCCTGTAATGTATGTATGTATGTATGTCGATGGAATGGTACGGGAATAAAATGCCGCCGGATTATAATAAACCGGTTTTACGGGAGACCGTTTTTATTTACGTGATAGACCAGCTAATTTTGACCAAGTAAAATGACCGAATTGCCTTCGTACTCCAGACCAAAATTATTAGGTGGGGATTATAGTCATTTTACTAAGTACGGCATATATATACAATTTACAAATGTCCAAAATTATAATGTTCCAAATATATGCATAATATAATCTGATAATAAACGTAGGATTATCAAAATAATACAATGATTTGACATGTTTGTCCTTAGGATTCTTGATAATTCTAATATAATCTTCGATTACTATTTAATTTTAGCATTTTGTATTTGTTTGTAAAGTATTTTATATTTGTTTAACATTAGCAATGTACGTGTTTAGATATATTAATTAAAAATTATTTTGAAAATATAGGACAAGAAAAAGAATAAAAATGTCACTTCAAACTAAACTTCATTAAGTCCAAATCATAAATTGTCAAGCGAGTAAATTCTTGTCACTTGTTAATACTTTTTGGACAAATTTTAGGTTTATTAAAAAAAAAAAAAATTCACCGTGTAATTATAAATAAATAAATAAATTATTTTCTTTTTTGATAACTTAAACTTTAAAATGAACAAACAATTGGTGCATCTAAATATGAAACAATTTCTTTCTTTATTACCGCATTGCCTTTTTAAAAAGCAATATAATTTTGAAGATTATTTTTTATTGTCAATATATTCCAAAAGGCAAAGATTGTGTACATTCTTCAATTCTATAAACGTTCTTTCTATTATTTTTATTAATATTTACTTCATATATTTGGTGCCGAAATTGTTCTATTTTTTAAAAATGAAAAAAGTAAGAGTGAATTGAATAGGGAAATGAAAATCAAGGTTGAAGTACTTGAAGGTGCTATTAAAGTTGAGCACCAATTGTGCCTATTATTGATCAATTACAGCGAGTAAGCAAGGTTTGGCCCCTACCCCTTTGTATACAGTCTCTTGTTATTGTCTTTCAATTCTCGGTGCATGTAATAATTGTTTCACTTCCCACGATGTACCTTAGTACTCTTTTAAACTTCGATCGCACTTTACAATTGAGATAAATTTTGAACGATAATGTGTTTCTCATGTGTCCAAATCACACTTATGTGTAATGGGCCACATTCAAAATTCTAATTGATTTTGAGATTGATATTTTCTTAGCACTTCCAAGAATTGAAAAAGTAAATAAAAAGATATTTTTGTGAATTGAAAAAGTAGATGTCACGAGATTGACACTTTTGAGATGAATTTTGTTAACTAGACAATATAGGCTTTTCCTTCAATATTATAACATTTAAGATTAGACCTTTCACTCTTTAATTTAAATAAATTTCAACGGCGCAGAATTGGCGTATCGATGCATCCATAACCCATAAGACGATTTTATTCATTGCATAATGGAATTTTGGGGTAAATTATTCTTAACATTTGTAAAATGTGTAAATAAGTCCGATATTTTTACTTTTTATAAAAAATTAGAGAAAATTAAAGAGTTCTTTTTTCAATTAACATTTTATGACCAAATTGATAATATACTAAATTATTTTGTATATTTTACGAACTATTATAAAATAACTTAAATTTAAGCTCATAATTATTAATAAACATGTGAAATAAAATTATTGTTTTTATTATTAAATAATTATATTATTTAAAATTTAAAATTTTATTTTATCATTATAACCAACAAAAAAAAATTTATCACAAATTTGATGCTCAATACTTTTATTTCATTGAACTATATGTTTATTAACTATAAATATTAGAGATCTAACTGTATTCTTTATATTTTAATTTTACATTTTATTTCGTTGAAAAATAAACAACACATAATGTATAAATTAATTTTTATTACTATTTTTATGTTAAATAAAAATATAACAAAAGTGATTCAATGTCATAAAATTATATACATCATTTTGTTATTTATTTATTTAACTTAATGTTTATTCAAATTTTTCACATCACATAGCAAATACATATATTTAAATAACAATAATTTTATATTTTTCTCTTATAAAAAATTTAATTTACTCGACTATAATGATATATTTAGTATGTAAAATTAAATATTATTTAATAAATGTACCGGACCAATTTGCACATTTTATAAAGATTAAAAATTCAAATACAATTTTTTTAATTAAAATTAAAGGCATATTTGTCTTTTTCATCAAATAAGAGACAATTGTGCAACAAAATACATAGTTAGGAATTTCTATGTCAAAAAATAAACGTTAGGAGCTACTTTTACACTGAAGACAAAAGTTAAGAACCATTTGCGCCAAATACAATTTGTATAAAGATAGGTTTTGCCTACACAAGTTTAAAAGGGCCATTTTCATTATTTTATTTTTTAGTTTTGTTATTTTTATTAAATATTTGAAATCACTAAATGCCAAAAAAAGAAAAACTAAACAATTTGAATTTGCCCCCTTCACAAAAAACCGATTGGAGTTTTAGAATAGAAATCAAATTTAACTGATTTAATAGAAGAATTACAACTCTGAAAAAAGCATGTCCAAGTTGGAAAACGTTGCCAATTTTGACGCGAAATAATAATATCATACACTTTATAAAAAATCTAAAATTAAAAATAGACATTACAAGACCAATAAATATCGGCACATGCCAAGTAGGACTCATGCGACATCAATGACGCAAACCTATCTCAGTCAAAATGTCTGCGTCCGCCATTTATATTAGAACCAAGTTCATCATCTCTATACCAAGTTGAAGAGCCAAACAGTGTGTTGGAATTAAGCCATTCAATTGCAGCCGACACTTTTGAATTTAATGCCACTTCTTGGGGGCTAAAAGTAGATGATGGATCGAGATTGAGAGATTTTATAAAAAGTGTACTCTCTATCCTATAAAAATAGACCTATTTTTTTTATTTATCTGTCCCAAATTATAGACCAATTACTTTATAGAGAATGTATTAAAATTTTCATTTCTTAATATATCCTTATTTAATTTACATTGTTATCAACCCAAAACAAACATTTAAATTTATTATATTCATGAATAACTAATATTAAATGGGGGTATAATAGGAAAATTGTGTGAAAATTTTATAATTTCAATTACATTAAATGAAATTTCTTAATCTGTGTGTAAAAAGAAACAAGTCTATCTTTGTGGTACGGATGGAGTATAAGATTTTGATAAAAGTTGATCAAATGTGTGATTGAAAAATTAATAAAATGTGTAATTAAAATTAATTGTTGACTTTGATTTTAATTTTTTAATAATATTTTTAGTGTTTCCAAACAATGGCTAAATTAGTACTAAGTAATGCATGCCTATTCTATCACTAGTTGAGTAATAATTCCATCACGGGCGAAAGTAGGGCTGGGCCTCACTGGGCCCAATCTTGAAAAAAGTTGCAGCTGCAGTCAATAAAAAAAATAAAAATTTGGGAAAATTGCCAATAAGTCATCTCCACATGACTTGTTTCAAATTAGGTCAAAACTTTTTTTTAAATTGTGATTAAGTCATACTTCACATCAATATTTTATATTAATTCCGAAACCACCTCTTTTAACCATATTTTTCATTGAGACAATCTTCCAACTCCACAAACCTCCGGCGACCTCCGACGACCTCCGGCGACCTCCAGCACGCCTCCACCTCCGGCGACAACCTCCTCCACCTCCGGCGACAACCGCTTCCACCTCCGGCGAGTGCTTCTAAGGCACAATGTCACTTTTTAGGTACTTTTTATTTCTTCATCTTCTGTGATTGTACTCTATTCTTAATGTCTTAACAGTTAGCATTGATATATCCGTGCTGCAAGAGAGGCTGACCAATATGATTAACCTGGGTTGAGTATTTGGGTTGAGTATTTTAGCATTTATGTAAACAATGAGCATTTTCCAGTTATATAAACAATGAGGTAACATCTGTTGTTGATACTGTATTATAGAATAACAGCTTGATATTGTATTATACAAAACAGTATCACAACAGAAATTGGCATAGAATGTTGTATATATGAGCTTGAATACTGTAAATATGAGCTTGAATACTCTATTATCTTATGTAAATAGGAGCTTGAATGCTCCACCATCTAATTGCTGTAAATAGGAGATTGAATGTTCCATCATCTAATGTTTAGTCATGGTATGTTATTTGATACTATATTATACAAAACAGTATCACAGAAAACAGTATCACAATATAAATGGATATAGAATTGTTGTAAATAGGAGCTTGAATGTTCCATCATCTAATGTTTGAATGTCTTAGTTTTAATCCATGATACTGTTTTAATGTATTATTTTTAATCTATGATATTGTTTAATTATGGCAAGGTTTAATAGATTGAAACTTTGTCATGATATTTCACTATCATTTGAAACATGTTTTAATCCATGATACTGTTTTAAATCTGTGATACTGTTTGAATATATATATGTGATCTTTGATACTGTTTAATTATGGCAATGTTTGAACCTGTGATATTGTTTGAATGTCTTAGTTTTAATCTATGATACTATTTTAATCTTTGATACTGTTTTGTTTAGGTAATTAGTATATTTTGATACCGTTTTAATCCATGATATTGTTTTTATCCTGTGATACTGTTTGAATCTATGTGATCTTTGATATTGTTTAATTATGGCAAGGTTTGAATAAGTGATACTGTTTGAATGTCTTAGTTTTAATCCATGATAATGTTTTGTTTAGGTAATGTGCATTAATATAAATTGATATTGTTTTAATCCATGTTTTAATCTATGATATTATTTTGCATAATACAGTATCAAACAAAACATATGACTAATTAAACAGTATCAAAGATAAAAGTATGATATCATAGTCATGTGTGTTGTTTGATACTGTATTATGCAAAACAGTATCACAAAAAACAGTATCACAATAGAAATGATTATAGAATTTGCACACGTACTCAGAATTTTTATTATAATATGTTTTCGGAATGGTCTCGACGAGACGGTCAAGACCAGTCGCTTTGCCACTGCCTATGATGGATTTTACCCGTTTGAAGTCGTCTCCTTAGCTTAAAATGACAATCTTTAATTTTTTTTTTAAAACAGTATCACAAATTCTTTAAAACAGTATCACGGATAAATGTACATCCTTTTGCTGCAAATTAAAGCTATTCCAAGGTATCTAAGTCCTTTAAAAACAAACACGTACTTCAGAGCAATGCTAAAATGAAGAAAGAAGACCTGCCAATCATTCTCAAGTTAATGGGAAGTTATGCAAATGGTTCTCATCTAAAACTATAAACAATGTTTCTAATTTTTCCCATGAATTTGAATATGTTTGAGATTCAATTAGGACATAGATTCTCATTGGATAGATAAGTATAAATTTATAAGGTGTTTAATGGTAGGTAGAAGAATTAATCAGTAGAGAATAAACAAGAAAATACCATTGTTCTTAAAATGTTTCATTAGTAGTACAAAATTATAGGTTTAACAGTATCACAGCAAAACAGTATCACCGCAAAACAGTAACACCACTCACAATTAGCGTTTTTTTACAATTAAGGGTATGATGGTCTTTTAGCTCTAAAATATGACTTTAATTGAATTAAGTTTTGAGCATATGACTTTAGAGCCCATAAGTGCCCAAACAGTGACCGGCCCTGAATTTACCCTAAAAATTTATGCTATGATCCAGTCTATTTTAAACCACAGTCCAACCTTTTGCTATATCCTAATTCCACCCCTGAATTTCACATGAGTTTGAGACCTTTGGTTCCCATAATTCCATCATAGAGCTCTCGATTGAGTTGTTTAGTTTCTAAAATTTCATCCGTAGTTGAGAAGAATTGTCAATTTTATCGAAAACCACAGCAAGAAAATAAAAACAAATAAAAATATGTCAATTAGTAGAGTCGTTCAAAGAATAAAGATGTATATATTCAATTTTTATAAATGACTGAGGTTGGTAACCAATTATTTGATTAATAAATTAAACTGTAATTTTGCATTGGGCCATCTCGCGGTTAATTGTTGGGAAAATTGCCTATAAGTCACTTCTACATGACTTGTTTTAAATTAGGTTAAAAAAAATTTTTAAATTGTGATTAAGTCATACTTTCAATAATATTTTAAATTAATTCCAAAATCACCCCTATAATCCATATTTTCTATCCATGAGTTCTTCTACCCCCACAAACCTCCTTCACCTCCGGCGACAACCTTCTCCACCTTCGGCGACCTCCGACGAGTGCTTCTACAGTGCAATGTTACTTTTTAATTCCCCGCGCGTTCAGTAGATGAGGTCACTTTTTAATTCCGTCGCGATTTGGGTACTATTTTTTGGCGTGGGGGCTGAATTTGATGGTGTGAGGCTGTGTATGGGTGCAATGAGGATGACCGAATGTGGTCCAGTGAAGTCCGGGTCCGGTGGTATTGGGTCGGGTCTACCATAAGAAATCTGGTTCTGGTTTCTTTTTTTTGGATCATTTTGCACACATGAATAGAAATCAAGTCGTGTTTATTAGTTATTGGAGTCAGATGGGCTTTTGTCTATGATTCAAATTTCAGACGTTTGGATGAATATTTATATAATGGAAGATTATGCAAGAGAAGAATGACACATGGTTGACAGGGATGGTGCCTGGCATTTTTCCAATCTGTCAGACTGGGGAATATGTTTTTCTTGCAACACACAAGCAAGTATTGGTTTATCAAAGAAATAGCCGAGTTTGAAAGGAGATGTATTCTGTGAAGAACAATGCCACCCTGCCATTGTGGTTCTCTACACATGTTTTCCAGAGTACAATTTTATCCTGTCAATAAGGTATAAGGTGTAGATGCTGGATTGCATACTTGATGTTGGTGATTTAAATTTTGAATGTACATGTCTAATTGAGTTTTTTTTTTCTTATAGTCTTTGGTACTGTTAATGTATCTGTGATTGACTTGCAAAGTTTGCAATTTAGTCATCAACCAAAGCTTTGAAATAGTGCTAGATTGTGTAAATCAATGATGGTGATAGTTTCATAAAAACATGTTTCATGGTTCTATGATAAAAGTTGGTCATTAGATTATTTCTCTGTGTTGTTAATTAGTCGAGAAAGTTGTTTATACAAAACAGTATCACAAAAACAGTATCACAATAGAAATTGGCATAGAATTCGCATACGTGCTCAGAATTTTTATTATAATATGTTTTCGAAATGGTCTCGACGAGCCGGTCAAGACCAGTGGCTTTGCCACTACGTACAATAGATTTTGGCCATTTGAAGTCGTCTCTTTAACTTAAAATGACAATCTTTAATTTTTCTTGTCAAAACAGTATCATACATATTAAAACAGTATCACAAAATATTATCATAATAGAAATGGCATAGAATTCGCATACGTACTCGGAATTTTTATTATAATATGTTTTCGAAATTGTCTCGACGAGACGGTCAAGACCAGTTCATTTGCCACTACGTACGATAGATTTTACCCGTTTGAAGTCATCTCTTTAGCTTAAAATGGCAATTTTTAATTTTATTGTCAAAACAGTATTATTCATCCTCTAAAACAGTATCACGGATAAATGTTATACATGAAAATATGTTGTTCAAGTCAATTGATACTGTTTGCATTCAATAACATTTTCATAGATTAAAACAGTATCATAGATGTTTTACTAGTTGAAATAATTAAACTGTTCTTAAAATACTCCATTAGTATTATAAGACCATTGATACTATTTGCACTCAATAACATTATCATATATTAAAACAGTATCATAGATAAAACAAAGAGATTGATACAATATCATAGGTTGAAACATTACCAAAGATAAAAGCATGATATAAGTATACCAATTCACATTAACATAGATAAAATAGTATCATAAAACTAAGCATAAGATATTTTAATGGTTGAAGTAATGATATTTTTTTAATACAGTATCATAATAAAACAGCATCACAGATAAAAATATGATATAAGTATACCAATTTACATTATCTAAATAAAACAGTATCATAGATAAACCAGTATCATAAAATTAAGCACAGTATATTTTAATGGTTGAAGTAATGATACTGTTTTAATACAGTATCATAGGTTGAAACATTATCATAATAAAATAGTATCACAGATAAAAACATGATATAAGTATACCAATTCACAGTATCATAAATAAAACAGTATCTTTTGATATTGTTTTAATCCATGATACTGTTTTAATCCTATGATACTGTTTGAATGTCTTACTTTTAATCCATGATACTATTTTATTTAGGTAATGTGCATTAGTATATTTTGATATTGTTTTAATCCATGATAATGTTTTAATCCTATGATACTGTTTGAATGTCTTACTTTTAATCCATGATACTGTTTTGTTTAGGTAATGTGCATTAGTATGTTTTGATATTATTTTAATCCATGATATTGTTTGAATCTATGTAGAATGAATTTTATTTATAATACCGTGCTTTTATCTTTGATATTGTTTAATTATGACAATATTTGAACCCGTGATACTGTTTAAATGTCTTTATTTTGTCTATGATACTGTTTTAATCCATGATAATGTTTTGTTTAGGTAATGTGCATTAATATAAATTGATACTGTTTTAATCTATGTTTTAATCTATGATACTATTTTGCATAATACAGTATCAAACAAAACATATGGCTAATTAAACAGTATCAAAGATAAAAGCATGATATCATAGTCATGTGTGTTGTTTGATACTGTATTATGCAAAACAGTATCACAAAAAACAGTATCACAGTAGAAATGATCATAGAATTTGCACACGTGTTCAGAATTTTTATTATAATATGTTTTCGGAATGGTCTCGACGAGACGGTCAAGACCAGTAGCTTTGCTACTGCCTATGATAGATTTTACCCTTTTAAAGTCGTCTCTTTAGCTTAAAATGACAATCTTTAATTTTTTTTTTCAAAACAGTATCACAAATCCTCTAAAACAGTATCACGGATTAATGTACATCCTTTTGCTGCAAATTAAAGCTCTTCCAAGGTATCTGAGTTCCTTAAAAGTAAACACATACTTCAGAGCAATGCCAATATGAAGAAAGAATAACTGCTCACTATCATTAAAAACAAAGAAAAAAAATCAGCAAATTTCACTATCATTAGAAACAGTATCATATATTGAAACAAACCTATTGAAACAATATCAAACATTTTACATGTTCTAACATAAAACTCTAACTCACAACAACTACATTATCAAAAACTAGTTGAATCAGTTTATCCAAACTTCATTCATTAACTGCATTGCATATGTTTCAATTGGAACAATATCTCAATATTTTCATGATTATTTTTAACCGAAAATGGTTACTTTATACAAAAAAAATAAATAAAAAAATATGTTCGCCATTGAAATATTAGCTTTCGAATTGTTTGTATGCGGTTACAGGTTACGGTGAGAAGAATCAAACACAAGAAAAAGATGAAAATTGTTAAAAGTAAATGAAGGAGTTTGGTTTTTACGTGTTTAAATGACAGTTTTTACAATTGGAGGGTATATTGGTCTTTTAGTAATAAAATATGACTTTAGTTGAATTAAGATTATATCATATGACTTTTAGTGACTGGCCCAAAATTTTCCCTTAATTGTTTTATGAATACCTTGTTTGACGAATCATATTTTATTTATTTTTTGTTGTCTGCAATTCATGAACTTCATAATATTTGGTGCGACCATATTAGAGTTAAACGCGTTTGAATTAGAGTAGTATTGAGATGAATAGTTCTCTAAAAAAAATTCAGGTCGCAGGTGATTTTCATAGTCCGAGGCGAACGTTATAAATTGGACCCCCCATGTGTTCCAAATTATATTATGCATTTAAAATCTATAAGATTTTTATGAAATTAATTGTTAACTTACAAATCAACAATAAAACGACAAACAAAATATATTATACAAAATATTTATATTATAATAAAATAAAAATATCGAAAATATTCTAAATGATCACTTAAATACTACCCGTCTTGCCGTTTTAGAAGAAAAAATATTAATCAAATTTGAATAATCTAGTTGTTCAACTATTTCTTTCTAAATTGATAACATAATAAATTCTTACTCTTAAAGTATAAATTGTGATAGCGGTTAGCAAGGTCGTATCCACAGAGAATGGTTGGATTTAATTCTTGGAAAAATTAAAACAATAAAAGAAATGGAAGTTTTGAATTGTTGTGAATTAAAGCAATTTTTCTAGAATACAATTTAAAGAGGAGATCAATATTAGACAAATATCCAGCCCAATGTATAATCTCATAATTGATATCGATCATTGATGCAAAAATAAAATCATTTATTCTTTCACCAAATTGGTTATAGTCATTGATACGATCTAATAACCTATCTCTCTTTACTTTCTCGATAATCAAGAGACGTTCTTTGACTATTTCTCTTGTCAATAAACAACTCTATACACAATCTTATGATTTAATTTACCAACAACATTAATCTCTAGAGAGACTACCAATTCTAACCAACAAATATACAAGAGTGATTCATTTAAGCTAGATTATATATCTCCATAACATAAATTGAAAATTCTATTTGTAAACAACAGTGTTATTTTACCACTAATATTAGAATTTCTAAACAATTACGGGTTTAGAAATTCTAATTGGCGATATATCGTTTTGACAATCAAACAACGTGCACTTTGTATAATCAATCAAAACAATAATTTCAAGAAACACATGAGATATATAAATAGAGAAAGAATAGAAGAACAATGAAAATTAATTCGATCTCACAATTCTTGAAGAATCAAAACTTCAATTATCCTTATGTTGGAATAGAAATTTAGCAATCCATGAAAATATTCAATAAAACTTAAGAGATAAGAGAGGGAAGCAAAAATGTCCATTTGAGAAGAGGAGGGAACCCCTTTTCTAGGAGGAATGGGATGAGGAGAAAAATGTAAGATTTAGTTTCCTATTTCTAGTCTAATTCTCATCCTTTCAAAAATTCAAAAATCTTTAAATTACATAAAATAATCCTTTAAAAATATTTCTATTCCTTTTAGAAATATGTGTAAATCAAATAAGATTTCTTTTTGTAGTCGTTCCACTATTTTTTTCCAAAAATTCGTGCATGTAGACTTTGGCTGCTCGAGTCAGTAAGGCGTGCCCACGACTTATGATAAATTCACTTCTTTTGGTAAAAACTGGGAAATCAAGCGTGCCCATGCATTACATAAGGTTCGCTTCTGCATTGTGCATCTTTTCGAGCTTCAATTCTTCTCTCCAAAACTTATGAAATTGAGTCCAACTCGATCCAACTCCTTCATATAGTCCACAAAACACAAAATGCAATCAAAATTCAAAACTTAAGCAATTGTAATCATCAAAATATGAGGAAATAATACAATTTATATAGTCATTATACATTATATCAAATTTCCTCACACTTAGACAATGCTTGTCCTCAAGCATACAATATCTCAAGTTTATCAATTGTTCTCATCATCATTCTTTCTTCTACATTTCCATCCTTCTACAACCCAAACTATCATGCCTCAAAGATTTAAATCTCAACACAACAAGGAAACAACAACAAATAGAATAAACTCCCACTTATTTACACAAATGATCAATCACCTCAACAACTTCTCAAAGTCCAAATATAGTGTGATCTAACACCCTCACATTGGATTCACTCAATACGCTCAAGGTGTTTAGGGTTGTAAAGAGTATACTCTCAAGTCAAAACATAGAACATCCTTACCATAGGCTTGCTAATATATCACATCGGCATCACCAATGATTTGAATGCAAAGTAAAGGTCTTAAAACGGGTTGTAACGGAGCTTGGGTAAGGTGGGATAAGAGGATTTCTTTTTGGCTAATTCATCGAAGGAATTATACAAACTTCTTCACAAAAGCGCAGTTAAACTTCATATACTTCCTTCTATCAAATCAAATCTGAACGATTTAAAAGAAGGGTATCACATCTTTGCTGCACTTCCATATCTTTCTTCTTCATTTTTTTGCTTTTTTTCTTCTTCTTTTTTTAAAGAAGAATCATGTAAACTGCAACTTGAATACCTTATTCTCAACATTTCTTTCATACTCCCACTTTAAAAGGACAATGAGACTTACAATATGAATCCTTAATTTCCAATAACTTTCAATCTTTCCAAAAGTAAGTTAAACTTTATGTTTACAAGTTAAATGGCCATTATGTTCCAGAAACTTCTCAAGATTCATACAAGATTTCGACAAACTCACAATACTCACACGCTTTAACCTCTCCAAATTAAACAAAAATCCAAATGTCTCTTTATATTGTTTAAATTGTTCAAATCGAGTTTGAAGTGAAGATCGAGGTTGATCAATTATAAAGAAGAAATAATCAATTCTAAAAGATTCTTCTGATTGCTCTACCTCATCATTGCCATTTTTATCAAACTGCTTCTTCTTTCGAATAATACATTTTCCCCGAAGTACAGTTTCAATTCTCATTTCACTCACCTTTTTTTTGCTTCATCCAAAACAATAGAAAATTCAGTTTCTCTATAATCTTTGAGAAAGGAAACAAGTCTTTTAAGAGGTTGATAGCACCATCAATATCCATGTTTTCAATTTGAAAAAATTTACTTACATTATTACATGCAACAACCTGTGCCAAATTACCATGTCAAGCAAGATTTCAAAATTCTCAAGTTCATATGTGACTAAAGACTCATCTTCACTCTTTGTTTTAAGATCTTCGCTAATATTTGTTAATTCAAGTAAAACGTCTCTTATTTGTCCAGCTTGCTCTTTTATAGGTTTGGCACTTTCAACATGACTTTTCTAATGTGTTTGTAACAATGGCTTCACTGTCGGACCTTCCACCTTATCTTTGAAAATTTTTCATCGCTTGGGAGAAGAAGAGAATAATGTGTAGATGCTTTGTATTACTCCGAAGAAGGACATAGCTTTAGGACAACAATTCGCTATATCACATAATGTCAGATTAAGACTATGACAGCCACATGAAGTATAGAAAGCTCTAGGATTAATTTCAATTACTCTACTCTGCGAGCCTTTGTGCCTTCCACTCATATTAGATCCATTGTCATATCATTGCCCTCTAATATCATCAATATTAAGCTCAAGATTGGTTAAAACATTTTTAAACTCAGTTGAAAGTTCAAGTCCTGTTGTATCATCTACCTTAAAAAATGCAAGCCAATATTCTTGTATCATTGGTGAGTTTTCTGAATCATCCACAAATCGTATTACTAGAAACATTTGCTCATCATGACTTGCATCTGGAGTACAATCAAGTATGAAATTTTTTGCATGTTTAACTTTCTTGACGATTGAACTTCTCACCTCACATGCCAACACCTGAATCAATTAATTTTGTATTTTTCTACCGAGATATGTATAATGACTCTCACGCGCTTTAGCACATTGAATGCACTCTTGCATTACTGGATCAATCTCATCAACCATTTCTATCATTTGCAAAAAGAGACCATTGTTCTTAGCATAAAGGTGCTCATCTTCTCCTCGCAGTGCCAATGTATTTTTGGCAAGTCTTTTCACAATAGTGATAATCTTCGTTAACACTTGTCTCCAATGTTCTCTTTTTTCATCGATCACCAATTGCACTCTTTTATCAATTGTATTTTTTGTGCGAAGCCTGATTTCCAATTCAATCCAACTAGTCATGCAACGCATATGCTCCTTATTTCCATCATGACTTTTAAGGCACCGATGCAAATTATGCCAATCTTTGTATCCATCATCACCCAATTGCCCAATTTGATTAGTCATTTTTGGCATTTTAAATAAATTACAACAAAAGATCATGTCTAAAGAAATTGAATATACTAGACATCTTTTATCAATTGCTTGCCCATTTGGTAGTAACTGCTTATAGTGTGATGAATCAAAATGTCTATTTGTACCATATTTGGGAAACAAGATGCCATCAACTCTTTTTGGACCAATTTCAACTAAATTATCTTTCATTTTTTTATCAATGTCTTTCCAATTCCCGGGATCCTCAAAATTCAAAGAAAAGCAATCCTTTTGATTTAAAGCCTTATGTTGAACATTATCTTCATCATTCTTCTTTAATTCTTTCAAACTGGCAGGTTCAATCACATCATCATTCGATTTATTCACATTGTCATTGTCATTGTCATTGTCATTCACATTCGGTTGTTCCTCAAACACCAAATTTTTCATTGTTTCTTCCACCGCTCTTCTTTTGTTGCGATTAAAGTACTTATCAATATCTCATGCTTGACTTTGAACTAATGCCACTTCTTTTTGTTTTCTTTTTCTTTTTTGAGCTCTAGACTCAGGCATCATATAAGACTATCGTTCAATAGTTAACCTAACAAATCAGTAAAACTCAAATATAATATATACAATCTAGAGAAAGGCAACAAAATTCAAGGCCAAGTAGACCTTTTTTTTTAGGTGACATTAAATGCTTACTTTTTATCATTCACGCTTATTGCCTATTGTTTATAGAGTAATGCTTAAAGCAAAAAATAGAGAAATGGCAAATTATATTAGGATTACATCTAATTATCCGTACGGTGATATCACAGAAATGGATGAATTATTTCGATTACTTATTCAATGAAAGACATAGTTTGAATATTAGAAATTTACCGAACTTCAGTGCAGATAAGAATCTTAAAACAGAACCACAATTCTTCTTCTTTTTCATCATTCCTAGACTATCACCAATAACACATGAACAATTGTCAACAACACAATCACAAAAAAATTCCATATTCTTCTGTATTGAAATAAAAATAAAAGTTCAATGACTAATTTGAAAAACAAAATAACATATTGACAGATTCTTGATGTCTATGTTCCCTTAACTAAGTTAGCAATTTCGTCAACGGAGCTTAAATATAAATGAAACTTCAATTATCAATTTGGAATAAAAAAGTTTAAGCAATAAAGTGAAACAAAGCTATAAGTTGGGACACTAATAAACTGAAACTTCTCTATATAAAATTTAAAACATACTTGACCAAAATTAATAATCAATCATCCAAAAGACTTAGTTACCACCGTCATAATCAAGAAAATTCACAATTTACTTCAAACCAAAATTAACTTCACAATATAAATATATAACATCAAAATTAAAGTAAAAATATATCAAATATATCAAATTCTCTGCTAAATTTTCGACAATTTTTCAGAGTTAACCAACTACAAAATTCATCTTCCAGACAAAAACAGAAAATATGAAGAGAAAAAAAATTACCTTGTTGGCGCTGGTTCAGAGATGTAGTATACGGTTAATGGATGATAACTCTCTTTCCACTTGAGCACCGCCTTCTTTTTTCGGTTAATTAATTTGCCGATTGGATAATTTTTTTTCCGATCTTCATCCTTCAATTTCTGTAATTTAGTTGTTGTCATGAAGCAATTGAGGAGTCCTAATCCTAATAGTAAGCATTGTGGACTAAATCACCCAAAGTACTTAAGCAATCCCATTATTTGCAATGTTGGGCTTGGCATTAGTTAGCCCAATTAGTAGTTATAATTTTTTTTGGAGAATATTGCCTATAAGTCACTTGCACATGACTTGTTTCAAATTATGTCAAAATATTTTTTTAAATTGTGATTAAGTCATACTTTTATCAATATTTTAAATTAATTCCAAAATCACCCCTTGCACAGCTCCAGCGATCTCAGCACTGCCTCTACCTCCAGCGACCATCACAAACTGCCTCCACCTCCAGCAACCTCCGCACTGCTACCGCCACCGCCGCCGCTGCCGTTGCAGCCACCAATCAGCATACCAAAAATGCATAAGAGTTTCAGTTTCTTTGCACAGCTGCATCGTACCCGCTTCTCTCAATAAGGAAATCTGGAACACAATGAATTTAGATTGGAAGAAAGAGTTTCTTAGTGCGAGGATTTCAGATTCATATCTAAAATTGCAGTCGTTTATACCCGATAGAGTGAATAATGATTGGGCTGAGATGTTTCTTAATTGTTCTTGAAAACTATTGGATTTAAATGCTGCAATCAAGATGCTGGAAGAAAAGTCAAAATTTGAGGCAACTAATTTTCAGAAACTTCATTTTGCGTCTGCTATGAGAACAATTGTCGTGCTTGATTTAGATGCATTACTGTCCTGGATATATATTGGGGAACAATTGGCATGTTGGATATTTGCTACTAAAGAGAAAGCACAACGAGGTAAGGAAATTCTTCAGTTACATAAGTATCCTGAACATTTGTTAGTGAATGATCTCAGTTGCAAAGAGATAATTAAAAGAGAGCATGATGTCCCCCAAAGTTATGACTCTGTGCTAAGGAAGTGGTAAGAAGATCTCATTGTTAAAAGAGAGCATGATGTTTGATACTGTATTATAAAAAAATAATATCACAGAAAATATTGTTAGTCATGTGTGTTGTTTGATACTGTATTATAGAAAACAGTATCACAAAAAACCTGAGTGTTAGAATTATTTTTTCCTTTTTCATGGGACAGAAGCCCCTCAGAGCATGTACCACCCCAAAGATTCATGTAACCAATGTTGTTCAAGGAACGTTTGAAGTCGTCTCTTTAACTTAAAATAGCAATCTTTAATTTTTCTTGTTAAAACAGTATCATACATTCTCTAAAACAGTATCACAGATATTGTTTGATACTGTTTTAATCTATGATATTGTTTTAATCAATGATACTGTTTTAATCTATGTGGAATGAGTTTTATTTATGATACCGTACTTTTATATTTGATACTGTTTAATTATGGCAAGGTTTGAACATGTGATACTGTTTGAATGTCTTAGTTTTGTCTATGATACTGTTTTGTTTAGGTAATGTGCATTAGTTTATTTTGATACTATTTTAATCCATGATACTGTTTTAATCCTATGATACTATTTGAATGTCTTAGTTTTAATCCATGATACTGTTTGAATCTATGTTAAATGAGTTTTATTTATGATACCGTGCTTTTATCTTTGATACTGTTTAATTATGGCAATGTTTGAACATGTGATACTGTTTGAATGTCTTAGTTTTGTCTATAATACAGTTTTAATCTATGATACTGTTTTATTTAGGTAAAGTGCATTAATAATTTTGATACTGTTTTAATCCATATTTTTAATCCATGATACTGTTTTGCACAATACAGTATAAAACAACACACATGACTAATTAAACAATATTGAAAATAAAAGCATGGCATCATAGTCATGTGCGTTGTTTGATACTGCATTGTGCAAAACAGTATCACAATAGAAATGAACATAGAATTTGCATACGTGCTCATAATTTTTATTATAATATGTTTTCAAAATGGCCTCGACGAGACAGTTAAGACCAGTGGCTTTGCCACTGCGTACGATAGATTTTACCCAATTGAAGTCGTCTCTTTAGTTTAAAATGGTAATCTTTAATTTTTCTTGTCAACACAGTATCACAAATCATCTAAAACAGTATCACGAATAAATCTATCTTTCAATAATGTAGTTGCAACTATATTATTGATTGTTCTAGGTAATGTGCACACACTATTATTGATATTGAATATTGATATCTATTCTTCTTCTTATCCTTCCATCTTCCTTCTCTTCTTCTCCCTTCTTTCTTTCTCTCTGTTACATTCTGCATCACTAGGACATTCAATTATATTGTCTTTCATTTTCTAACTTCCATTTTCCCTTTACCACTAAGTTTACACGAAGAAACTACAAGGCTATTGTGCATCCTTTACTCCTACAGGCAAAAAATTTGTGAAGTACCCTTCTCAATTAATGTGTTAATCAGCAATCGAACCTTTTGAAGGTACCTCTCAGTTTTGTACTTTTTCATTTGATAAGCAAGACATTCGCAATTGTCAGAGAAATTCTCTTTTAAATTATCTGAAGGTACATAAACTTGTAAAAGCACACAAATCTTGTTAATCCACCTCAAATCATGCAGTATATTGAAATCCACCTACAAATTCTCTAAAACAGTATCACAAAAAAACAGTATCTCAACAAGCGTTTTTTACAATTAAGGGTATGTTGGTCTTTTAACTCTAAAATGTAACTTTAATTGAATTAAGTTTTGAGCATATGACTTTAGAGTCCATAAGTGCCAAAACAGTGACCGGCCTCGAATTTACCCTTTTGACCCTTTCTTTCTTTGGGTCTGAGGCCTTTGCCTCTCTTGCCTCAAAGGTGAACCGGTCATGGGTCGCACTCCAATGAAAACAACTCCTGTAAAAATTCTTGTCAACAATTATCGTAAAAATATATTGAATGTTAAAATCTTGTCTAAATTAGAAATCTATTATTGCCAGTGTCAAATACTTCTTATCAAAATTATTTAATTGCCAATTACACATAATTCCTACCACGATAAATATACTTACAATTCTCATTCTTTCAATTTTGTAACTATATTATTCTCATTCAATTTTATTCGCAAATATCATCCACATTTCAACGATTTTGCTCCTAGATTAAATAAATTTAAAAAAAAAAAAACATAATGAAAAAATTGCAATTGAGATTCTTAGATTTTTTAAAATGAAAAATTTCTTCTTTCAATCGGGGGATTTCTCCTCTCTCGTTTGGGTCCAAAATCGGAGGGGGAGTGGGGGAAATCCTCCCCAATTTCACGCGAAACTAGGGAGAAATCTAGGAAAAATGTGAAAGTAACCATCATCTTCAATTCATCCATCTTGCAACAGAAACAACACCAAAATAAGAAGAAGAAGCTGGCATATAAATCTGATAATGGATGCTTTGATGATCAATTTCATTTGTCAAATTTCCTGCATTTCCAAGTCTAGAGACAATAAAAAAATATTGTAATCCTATATGTCCATGTGCACAATCTCTATCTCTTTCTATAGTTGGGCATATAAATCGAACAATGGGTACTTGAGAATCATGACCTTCCTACGTAAGAATTAACCTCTTCAATCTCCTCTTTATGCACATGCATTTTTTATTTCATTTCTTTGACTGAATCATGTGTGAAAGATTCATTAAATGGGTTCCTCAAAAAATTGGTTTTCATGTGTAAACCAGTGAGGAATTAAATAGGTTGTGGATCGGTGGTGGTGGTGTAGGTAGGAGTGGGGTGGAGAAGGTGGTGGTGGTGTAGGTAGGAGTGGGGTGGAGAAGATGAATAGTGTTTTTTTAAAAAAAAAAATTGAAAGGATTTTGGTGCAAATGGTCTCTAACCTTTTTCTTTAGTGTGGAATTGATTCCTAACGTTTATTTTTTTGGCAAACAAGTCCTTAATCTATGTGTTTTTGTGATAAATTGGTCCTTATAGGATGAAAAAGACAAATATGCCATTAGTTTTAATTAGAAGAAATTGTATGTACTAATCATTAAAAAATGTGCAAATAGGTCCAATTTTGTAATTAACACTTTAGTAATAAATATATCAAATAAAATTATTAATTTTATTATTAAATAATTATATTATTTAAAATTTAAAATTTTATTTTATTGTTGTATAAAAAAATAACTTTGTCA
Source organism: Forsythia viridissima (assembly GCA_030279155.1). Lineage (NCBI taxonomy): Eukaryota > Viridiplantae > Streptophyta > Magnoliopsida > Lamiales > Oleaceae > Forsythia > Forsythia viridissima. The sequence continues at coordinate 15,146,641 of CM059042.1, forward strand.
CAAACTTGATGTTCAAAAACTTTTATTTAATTGAGTTATATGTTTATTAACTATAAATATTAGAGATCCAACTATATTTTTCATATTTTAATTTATCGTTTTATTTTCGTTCAAAAATAAAACACGTAATGTGTAAATTAATTATTATTATTATTATTTTCATGTTAAATAAAAACGTAATAATATTAGTTCAATGTTATAAAATTATATACGTCATTTTGTTATTTATTTAACTTAATTTTTAAGTAAAGAGTGAGAAAAAATTTTATAAGTAAAGGAGGAGAAAATTGATTTCTCATAATGATTTCTCCCTCTTTAAATAATATAATTACTTAATAATAAAAATAATAATTTTATTTGACGTGTTTATTACTAAAGTGTTAATTCAAAAAAAAAAAACTCATTAGTTTTTTTTAATTTTTTTATAAAAAAAATAAAAGTATTGAACATATTTGCACATTTTGTAATGATTAGGAATCCACATACAATTTTTTCTAATTAAAACTAATGGCATATTTGTTATAAAAACCAATTTCGAACCAAAACACATAGGTTGGAGATTTGTTTGTCAAAAAATAATGTTAGGGACTAATTCCACACTAAGGGCAAAGGTTAGGTACCATTTGTGCCAAAATCCCTTTTTGGAATTCTTTTGTCTTTAAAAGTATTTTGCTCTTTTTAATTTTTCAATTTGTTGGTTGAATGAAATGATTAATGTTGAAATGAATAAATAAGTGACGATGGTGTTATTTTCTTTGTTGGTTGATTTTTTTTTTTTAATGATTGAAATAATTAAATGTAAAGAGACAATTTTTAATTAGGGACTTCAATTGTAATTTTTTTTATATTTTGCTATTTTAATTTATTTAAATTAATGGTAAAATCATCAAAAAAGATTATTTGGGGACTATCTGTACGAATTAATGAAAGAATGGAGATGATAGCTACGAATAAAATTGAACGAGGATAATATTATGATAAATCTAAAAAATGAAGACTATAAGTATAATTTACTATTTTTACAAATAATAATAAGTTGTGTCAGGAATTTTATTTTATTTTATTTCTCAATTTGGAACAAAATTATTTGATTCAGTGATGGTTCCTTTTTCTAATTTGGACCCAAAGTATTCAATTGTCTTTTATGTACTTGATTTCTACAAATAATATGGTCAATTGCCCTGATATCAGGGCGAATTAACACATTTATATTTCATAAACACCTTAACTACGTAAAAGAACGTAAGCCTAATATACACTTAAAATATTTTTAATTCGATATTAAGTGCTGGTTTGGTAAAATTTAAAAATTTACAAAAAAATTAATAATTAATTTTAATCATATATTTTATTAATTATTTATTTATTTATCAAAATTAAATACTAAAAATTCCATCAAACAAGCATGACATATATGAGTTGACTATATCCATTCCTCTCAACGATTGGGCGCATAGATTAAGTTGGAGGTTTCATCTTTCTTATTTGAAAATTGCAACCATTATGTGAAGTATATTAAAGAGGGGATCGAAACAAGGACTATTCCGTTATTCTAAATAGTTATTTTAAATGGCACAACCATCTCACAAATCAGTAAGTCAGTCTTTCTCCAATGGATTCTAAGAGCGCATACTAATTTCAATCAAATATGGAACGCAATGCTTGTCAAATAAAAATTATCCCTTAAAAGTGAGTTAGAAAGTTAAGAGTCTTGTACCTACCTAGTAGAACTTTTAATAACTAGTATACCTCTTCTCGGTAGAATTCGACCGTAAAAAAATAAATAGAAATTGATAGATGTTGGTGACGAAGAACTAAGAAAGATTTGAAGAACAATCGTGAAGAGAAAGAAAATTAAGAATGTGAATTTTTTTTGAATTGGTGAAAATAGACGTACAAGTCTTTTTATCGTGAGTGGTGGTGAAAACCTCCCTTACGGTCAGTGACTAATAAAAATAATATTTAATTAAAACTTTTACAGACTTTGATGGAGTTTAAAAGTCTAGGGGATGTGTATTTAATCTAGACTTTTAAATAATTTGATTGACATTTTTCAAGTGACTGACTTTGATGGATTTCATCAACTTATATTTACTTTTATAGATTTTAATAGACTCCTACAAATTTTTACAAATTTTATTTTGAAAGATTTTTCTAAACTTTCACAGATTTTGATGGAATTTTATAAACTTTATTTTTTCAATTAAAAATTTTGAATATAAAAATTCAATATCTCACAATTAAAAAAAATTTGTCGTATGAGAAAAATCTAGTAATAATTTATTTAATTGCTGCAAGTAAACTACGTCAAAAGTTAATGACATAAATTATTAACTTACTTTATTTTTTCTTTTGGGTAAAACTATAAACTTTTAAATGGCTTGTAGATAAATTCAAAAAATTATGAATTTTTAAAAATATTTTTCGACAAATTTTTTTTTTTTTATCTAGTTCCTAATCTCTTTTTTATATTTAATAATCTATAGGTAACATATCATTATTAGTAACCATAATTGAATAAATAAATAATCAAAATACCAATTTATGAAAAAAAAAATACAGTATTAAAAAATTAATTTTTAACCTAATGAAATTCATTAATAAACTACAATCAACAATTACATATTTAATTATAAATTTATCTTATTTTTAATGAAAAATAGAAAAACAATGAAAAAAAAAAAGAAAGAGAAGAAAATGATTATGGGAATATTGAAAAAAAAAATCACACTGTCTCTAAAAGTTAATAGAATGAAAAAGAAAAAAAAATAGGAAAATAGAAAACGGTTAGAAGAATATTGAAAAGAAAAAAAAAATCAAATTGACTAGAAATAAAAATATTAATATTCTTTTTCATAAAAAACATTGGTAATGAATCATGGTTATAGGGTTTGTAGAAGATAAAAGAAGAAAGAGAAAAAAATAGTTAGGAGAATATATTTGTTACCACCCAATTTTGATATAGCCTCAAAGGCCCCATAGACCCGGCGAATGTCTCGGGGGCCCAACAACGGCCTCGTAAATTTTCAGAAGGTTTCGGAGGCCCATTGAACATTTTAGCACTCTTGAATTCCTCACAGCGAAGCCCATGAAGGGCCTCGACATTCCTGGCCAATCTGGTGCGCTTCGCTGGTCTTCACATTCTCGTAATTCACAGGTAATATGATATTTTGAGATAACCAGATAAAGAAAGATTGTGTTTGATTGCCATAAGGATTCTTACAAGGAAAACGAATACCAATAGCTCAATAATTAGGTAACACAATATTGGAAATCTAATCAGATAAGGACCGAAATTTGGGAGATTGTATCAATGTCCAAGTACCCTTCATCTTATAAGGAAGGAGAATCCGATCAGAGTTCTAATTGATTGCTTACATAGAATAATTAGGACACTGCAGCTATAAATACAAGGACTCTGGTTATTTCAATGTACGATTTTTATGACGCACCTTGGTACGCTCTTTTTACGCATCAATTTCACCCCTAAACTCTGTTCAAATATCTGCCTATTTGTCCCTCCCACACCCAATTGTTTTCATCCCCCGTATATTATTCTATATACCGGCAGTTGACTTGATCGTTGGAGTACCAATGATCGCCGAACCCTTTTTCTCCAGAGATCTTGGTGCCTCACGATTGTCTGAGTGTGCATGTAACATATAAGTTGGTATACGAGTGACTGGAGATCTGTTAACACGTGGACAGTGTAGGTTCCGACGTCAAAAATATTGAAAATGAAAAAAAAAATCACATTAAAGAAATAGAAGAATATTAATTTTGACTCTATAGTTTGTTGAATGAAAAAGAAAATAAAATGTTGCATGAAGAAAAAAAATGAGGGAATGAAAGAATTCCACCCCACGCAACCCAACCCAACCCAACCCAACCCAACCCAACCCAAAAGTCTTATAGGCGAATAAGAGAAAAAATGTGATTATTTTTATTTGTACCTTATGCTTTAAAGTTAGTATATACAAAATTTTCTATAAAGTCATTAAAAGTCATCAACATTTTGAATACTCCTGAATTTTGTAGGATTTTAAAAAGTCTGAATTGGATATCGCATGACTTTAAAAGATTTTTTAAAAATCTTTAAAAATCTATATTGAATACTCTAAGACTTTTATGAAGTTTAAAAAGTTTGAATTGAATACACCTAGACTTTTAAACTCCATAAAAGTCTTATCAAATTTTAATTGAATACACCCCATAAGTTTATTTAATACAGACTTTCTAAAATCTATAAAAGTTTTGAAGTATTTAATATAAAATTTTTAAGATTTTAAATAAAATTTTAAAAGTCATGCGATGCGATATTCAATTCATACTTTTTAAAATTCTATGAAATTCAGATGTAGGAGTGGCAAATGGGGCTCGTCGGCTATGCCCATATTGGGCTCAGGCTCGTCTGGGGACGAGCACGAGATAGGGCCAAGCCCTTCAAAAAAAGGTCGAGCTTGTTCGACTCGACAAAATAGGAGCCGAGCTCGTTATAGGCTCGTGCCCATGATCCGGCTCCTGGGTTCGTGCCCCTAAGCTAAAAGGCACGAAAGAGGCTCGCGACTAGTGCTAGCGGTCACATTTTTACTTTTTTTTTTTTTATAAAAAAAAAAATCAATTATTTTCTTATAAACACCTCATTCTAAACTCATTTTTTTCACACTTCAATCTCTCAATCTATTATATATTCAATTCAATAACAATTATCAAATTTCAATCTCTCGATATTAGTGTAATAATTAGTATATCATATCTCACTATCTAGATATTACTCTATAATTTTAAGTTTTAATTTTATATTTTTCTAGTGATTATCTACATTTCTATTTTCTACTACGTCTTCATCTTTTACTATTCTCTTTATTATTTTATTCTAAATGGCATATAATCGAAGTGATGTTGATTTTAGTGGTTGAAGCATTTTCGATATTTTCTACAATTGAAGCATTTTCGATATTTTATTTATTTTTAATTTTAAAATTGTGAAAAAAAAATTCAGAGTCAAGCCGAGCTCGTGGGTAGCTCGGCTCGTCTATCCACGATCTCGGTTCGTTCGACCCACGAGCTCGTGGGCCAAACCAAGCCCACGTTTTGGGGACTATCCCAAATGAGCCGAGCTCGGCTCGTCCCATTGCCACCCCTATTCAAATGTATTCAAAATGCCAACAACTTTTAATGACTTTATAAAAAATCTTAAAATACAAGGTATAAATAAAAGATATCACAATTTCCAATAATTTCCAAAACTTAGAAAGATTTTTGAAAAAAATAAAACAATTCTTTCATTCCCTGATTTTTTTTATATGCAAATTTCTCTTTTATTTTCCTTCTACAAATTGTACAGTCAAAATTAATATTATTCTTTTTCTTTAATGAAGTTTATTTTTTTTACCTTCTACGAACCACATAGCCATGACCAGGGCAGGACTTTAGGTTTTGTATACCCGAATTGGAATTTAAAAAATGTGCCCTCAAATTCTTAGTGTATATTTATATTTTTTTCTTCATAAAAGTATTCTGAAACTAAATCTATAAACTCAAAACATAACAATAAAACAACAAACAAAATGTAATATTCAACAATAAAAATGCTATAAATTTTTTTTTTTAATCATAACCAATTTTGCAATCATTTTATCGGCATGTAGACATATTTAAAGAAAAAATTAACTGATGCAATATATGATGTCAACAAGAAATGACAAAATCGAGTATACCTTAATCAATTCAATTCGTTCAATAATTATCAAAAAAATGTAATAGGTTAACTAGTGGAATATATACATTATCTAAGATGAAATAAAATGAATAAAAGAGAAATATCGCTTACAATTATAATAGCTATGCTGATTCAACATGGCTTGTGGGAGTGGATTTTAGCTGGATTGGAGAAGGAGATTGGTGGTCCGAATTTTGAAAGGTTTCAACTTTCAAATTGGAGAGAAGATGGATTTTGGAGTCGGCTTTTTAATTGTGCAAGTTTTTTTGGTTAGGTGTAAACTTGGTTGTCTTAGATCAATGTTTTGAAATGAACAAAAACAAATATAACACATTTTTTTAAGATCTATGGACCTTTAAATATTTTGGGCATGAGGCAGCCGCTTCTTAAGTCTCCTATAAAGTCTGGGTCTGACCATGACTAATTACTAATTTTTTTTATGAAAAAGAATATTAATATTTTTATCTTTAGTCAATACGAATTTTTTTCCCTCTTTTCAATATTCTTTTAACAATTGTTTTTATTTTCTTCTTTTTTCTTCTATGAACCTGATTAATTATCAGTTTTGTTTGTGAAAAAGAAGATTAATATTTTCTTTATTCAATGTGATTTTTTTTTAATATTCTTATAACCAATTTTTCTCTTTCTTATTTTAATTGTCTTTATATTTTTCATTAAAGACAAGATAACTTTATAATTAAATTATTGGATTAATTTCACCAACGGTCACTGAAGTTGACTTCAAATTATAAAATGGTCACTGAAGATCAAAAGTTTCAGTGTTGATTATTGAAGTTGGAAATCCTTTCACTAAAGGTCACTCCATTAAATTTTTAATTCAAAATGGTGATGGGACATGATGATGTGGTATTTATTTATTGCATAGTAGTTCATGTATTTTATATAATATTTACTTTAGTTTCTATATTTCAATTAAGTCATTCAAAAATTGTATCTTAGGTCCTTATTCTTTTACATCTTTACACTTTAGTCCCCAAATTTTTAATTATCCTTCAGTTAAGTCCTTCAAAAATTGCATCTTAAATCTTAAATCTTTTGAATCTTTACACTTTGGTCTCTAAATTTTTAATTATCTTTCAGTTAAGTCCTCTAAAAATTTGCATCTTAGGTTCTTCAACTTTATATATCTTCAAACTTTGGTCTCTCCAAATCTTTGATTTTAGTGGCCAAAATAAGTGTAATTTTACTGGTCAAAATAAGTGCACTTTCAATTAAATCCTTGACTTTACACTCGAATTTTTATTTAAATGAACAAAATAATATTATAAGGTATGACAACTAAAATGTCTAATTTTGGTGGGCAACTCTAAGTGATAAGTACAAATTTTATACTTATTTTGACTACTAAATAGTTTATTATTTAATTATATTATTTTGTTCGTTTAGTTGAAAATTGGAGTGTAAATTCAATGATTTAATTGAAAGTACATTTATTTTTTACCACAAAAATTGTATTTATTTTGGTCACTAAAATCAAGATTTTGGAGGACTAAAGTTTGAAGATGTATAAAGTTGAAGGACCTAAGATGCAAATTTTAGAGGACTTAACTGAAAGATAATTAAAAATTTGAGGACCAAAGTGTAAAGATGTAAAAAGTTGAAGGACCTAAGATATAATTTTTGGAGGACTTAACTGAAAAATAATTAAAAATTTGGAGACCAAAGTATAAAGATGTAAAAGATTCAGGACCTAAGATAGAATTTTTGAAAGATTTAATTTAAATATAGGGACTAAAGTGAATATTATATAAAGTATATGGAATACCATGCAATAAATAAATGTCACATCATCATGCCACATCACCATTTTAAATTAGAAATTTAATGGAGTGACAATTAGTAAAATAATTTATAACTTCAGTGACCACCATTGAAACTTTTGAACTTCAGTGATCATTTTGTAATTTCAAGGTAACTTCAGTGACCGTTGGTGAAATTAACATTTAAATTATTATATAAATTGTTGATGGTAGTTTATTAATGAATTTATCGTGTTAAAAAATAAAATTTTATTATTGTTTTTTTCTTCTATTTATCGTAAATTGATACTTTGGTTATTTATTTATGTAACTATGACAACTAATAATGACATGTTACATATATTATTAAATATAAGAAGTGAGATTATGAAATAGATAGTTTTTTTGTTGTAAAATATTTTTAAAAAGACCCGTATACCATATTTTTTTGAATTTATCTACAAGCCATTTGAAAGTTCATAGTTTTTTCCAAAAATAAAAAATAAAAAATAGAATGGACTAATAATTTATATCATTAACTTTTGACGTAGTTTATTTATAGTAATTAAATAGAATATTAACTTTTATGAATTTAATAATATTAATATAATTAAATAAATAATTACTAAACTTTTCTCGTGCGACAATTTACTTTTTAACTGTGGGACATTAAATTTTTATATTTAAAATTTTAATTAAGAAAATAAAGTCCATAAAAATCCATAAAACTGTGAAAATCTATAACAATCTATAAAAATATATATAAAAGTTAATAAAAATTAACAAAATCCATCAAAAGCAATCACTTGAAAAATGTCAATCAAATTTCTTAAAAATCTAGATTAAGATGCTACTTTATCATCACTCAGGGACTGCTTGAGAGTTTTTTTTTCACCGATTTTAAGTAATTCCGCTTATGAAAAGTTAAGAAAATCGGTACTTGTTAATTTTTTGGAGTACCGATTTTGAATGATTTTTAAACCACTTAGAATCGGTATAATGTAATTTGAAATATATCTCCCAACTCTTCAAATCAGTAATTTTTTTATAAGATTTCTCTCAATTTGATCCTATCTCAAACAATTATTATCAAACTATCCTAAACTTAATATTTGTAAAAATAAAAGAACATAAAATAAAAATAAAAATGCAAGAATATAAATTTTATTTTATATTTTTAATAATAAAAACTTATAATTTTTTTTTTTAATATATGATCATATATGCTATTTAATTCTTTTAAAAACTTTTAAAATTGCTAAATGATATATTTGGATTGGACTGTTTCAAAAACCACCAAAAACAACTCATCTCGTAAATGCTTAAAACTTTTACTTTTAAAAAAAGGGTTCTCCAAGATCCAAGCAGGTTCAACCTGAATTCATATACTAAAAAAAAAACAAAATAATAACTTTCACAATCGGCCCTATTCAATCATGGAAAAGAACAGTTTCTAGCTTGGTAAAAAAAATTCACCCATTTTCCTGCGGACATGAGGTTATGAGCTTAACAAATATTAATTATCAACAGCCACAATGCACTGATCAACTAGTATACTTGAACTTGGGAGAAAATTGGGGATAACCAACCGGACGGTAAAGGAACCCTCCCTCTGCAGGATTCTGACATTAAGCAACAAGAGTATTAGTCGCGCGTCTTCATGTTCCGAGGGGTATGTTTATGTTTGTTGGTTTAATAAATTAACATATATCACCATGACTGGATGAAATCTCTGTGTATTTCTAAATTAGGTTAATATAGATATTTCTAAATTTATATCTAAATATAGATATAAATTAGTTTCAGTCTTATACACCGAATTAGACTGCGATTGTGAAAATACATTATTGAAAAACTGGTTATTCACATGATTTCGTAAGATTGTTTGCACTGGTTCGGGAGTCAATTTTTTGAACTATTGTATTTTGCACTAAACACGTAAATGTACTGGTACATCAAGATAGAATCTGTCTTCAGTAATTCGAAAACACCCATAGACCTGCATTTTAGTTAAGGCTGGAATAATCAGAATCAGGAACATTTTCTAGATTATTTGAATAAATGCATGATACACATTAGCGACTAGCTTGTTTAATCCATAATCTATAACTAGTATACCGCTTAATCGGTGGGATCCGACCATATGATCTATTCTCAAATAAAAAATTTGATAACAAAAATAATATCAATAAAAAATCCAGAAAAAAGAACGAAGAAAAATCTACTGTCATAATCAAAACAAAAACAAGTAAGAAGAAAACCCAATTTAAAGTTTTAGGATGATGGATTGAGGCGGTGAGTAGAGCTTAGAGATGACCGTTTGAGGGATAGAATTGTGGGAGAGTTTCGTTTGAATAGAGAAAATGAAGACGTAATGACACAAGGACATAGTTTTTTTTCCCCATAGCGGGAAAACCTCCCCACGGTAGGTGATAAGGTCTAAATTATTTGCAAAATTTTTAGATGATTATGGAAGCTAAAGAGTTGACAATTATAAAACTGATTACTATAGTTAGTTGATCAATTGTTTCCAGTGCATTAAGACATGATGCAGTCCAACCCAGCGTCCTACAAAATGGCAATGGATATTGATTTATTCATGACCACAAATGCTTAGAATTCAAACCTCAAAGATAAGGGTTCTCATTACTCCTATCTAGTGAGCTGAAGGGGATTACATGTATTGTTATTTGTTGCTGTGAGGTTATGATTTATCACAACATTTGGGACTTTAAACTAGCAAACTTTGAGAGACAATATGCACTCTAATATTCCTTTTGGTCTTTAGGTGCCTCTTATAGATGGTTTTAACTATTTGTATACATACAAGAGGACAGGCAAATGAATTTCATGGGATCGTTGGTGGATTGTTGCAATTGAAGGTGGCTAGTCGGAGTCGGCTATATTTCATGAGGTTAAGTGTGAAATATTATAGTAATATGTAGTCATGTTAGGCTTTGGTCGTTAGTCATGGAATGCTGGAGTGATATCTGTTAATCTCAGATATAATAGTGTACCTAATTTCAACTTAAAATTTTTACCTAGCAATCGTAAACTTATTTTAACTAATCACCTATTCATTTTATGTAAGGAATTGTCAAAACTTCTAAATATTATATGCCCAAAATCTGAGATTTTCTAAGATCTCTGCATTTAAACAGTAAGCAACCATCTCAGCATCAGGCCTTTTACATCTGGAAAGCAAACTCATTATTTTTACTTCTCAATAGTTGTCTGTACAATTTAGCCTCCCAGTGCAAGTTCTTGATTCAAATTTTCTTGTTTTGGATGCAAGTTATGTCATATTGAATCTACTGTACAAATCCATCTCAATAATTGTGAGTCTTATGTTATGCAAGTCTCATAATCAGATGTGTTTCGTATATTGGATTTCAAAGATGGTATAACAGGGATTGACCAATCAATGGGCCAAGCAGGTTGTATAGGTTGGAAGAAATATTGAGGTCCTCTCATGAGTTTGAGTATCGTAGCCGGTAGGATAGAATCCCTCTTTTCTCCCCTTCTCTGTGACCAAAAAAGAAAAATCTGTCAATTGATGAATAGTATTTTATGTTTATTCTAATTTTATTTTCACCTTGAATACTGGACATTTGGTCAGGTTTATGTTGAGATGCTTGAGTTAATAATTACTGGATTGAGGAACATCTGGTGGTAGTATAAGGATTTACCCTTTCCTCCATTAGCATGGCTTGTTAACTAATAATGCGAAACATATAAGATTTCCATCTCATCAGACAACTTATTTAAATCAATCACAGCACTGGACTTGCTGTACAATTGTGTAATACACTAGAGAAACAAATAGAACACTCCTGGCACCTATGCACATAGTACTCTATTAGGCAGACATTAAAACCCCCAGTCTTCATCAGCTCATCTGCATCATCATCTTTAGTTGGGTACGACTGTTCCAACATATCCAAGTCCGACTACAAAAAAGGCCCCTGCCTGCAGCAGTAGATAGATGAAGAAATGATTGTTCCCATAGAACATGTTGTATACAGCACAATGCAGCAAGCACATCCCCATTATAAGCTCCAAGATGTGGACCCTGTTTTAAAAACAAAATGCTCAGGTTAGTGCACAACAATGTCAGGGGACATTCTAATTAACAATTCCTCCATTTGTAGATGTAGTGTTTGATGCATAAAAGATTCTACTGGTTACTCCTCAAGAAAATAATAGAAGTTTTAACATAGTGGGTTCATGTCTGTAGGTGCATTTGGGAGTTTGTATACCTTAATGATCTAAAAGACATTATGTTTTTATATATAGAATGATTGGCCTTTCTAATTTCAATCACCAAACCTTCGTTGATCAACAGTATTATGAAATAGTGCTTATGAAGCACATACTGGACATTATACCTTTCTCTTATGTGCGATCGTGGCCTCCTTGCTGCTTTCGCACTGAATTTTTGCTTCATCGTATTACCCAGCTTCTCGGTCACTATCCACTCATTAACTCTGTTGGCTTCAAGCAGCCCTATGATAGCTGCTTTGGATCTGTGAAGTGACATGACATTCTCAAACAGTATCCAAAAGACAAGAAGATGTAAAGATCTGCGACAAAGTAAGTGGAACTTCAAATTAATTAATTCCATGGGAGATTCGTGGAAAATAGAAGATTAGAAATTGTATTTGGCTTATCTGGATCTGCATGCCTTATAGTGGTAGCTGCATTGAGAATGGTTATGCACGCTGGAAGATAAATAGCTAGTGGCCTCGGAAGATGGACTTCCGGAACTAATATAGTCGCTGGGATGATAACGCAGTAAAAGAAAAATGTGACCCAGTGCGCAATGATTTTTCTTACTAAGAAGAATGCATATATAACATGCCACTTTTTCCACAGTGATACGCGCTGCAAAGATTAGGAAGGCACTATGTGAATTTTCTCGGGAAATTCAAATTCAGAGTCATACCACTAGTTTATTGCTGACAGCAAAAGGAAGGAATTGTAGATTTAATACCTCACAGATGATGATTTCTTTAAACATCTTCCTGAAAAGATTAGCTGGTCCACATGACCAACGATGTTGTTGATACCTGTAAGCCTTAAATGTACTAGGTAGCTCATTTTTTACCTGATGAAAGGTAAATTGTGTTTTTACTTAGTGGAATCTTTACTTCACACTGCAGGTAGTGTATCCTAGTCACAGTTTAAATGCTTACTTCGAGGTCACCCACGAAGAGGAATTTCCAGCCCTTAAGGCCAGCCCTGACTGCAAGGTCCATGTCCTCTACTGTGGTTCTATCTTTCCACCCACCTGCATCATTTATTGCTTGGATCCTCCAAACACCAGCAGTTCCTGCAATTCATGTCAAACACCTTAAGTCTAGTACTTAAACTGCCACTTACTAGTTGGCAACAAAACAAATTTGTTTAAAGAGAAACATGATATGCTGATGACCATTGAATCCGAAGAACGAGCACGTTGAGGAGCCCACTTCTTGTTCTACACTGAAGTGATAGTCTAATGACATCTGTTGGAGCCTAGTCATCAAACACTCATCTGCATTCACTGCAAAAATTAATTTATTGTCAATACCTTGAAAACAAGGAAAATGTTTTATAGCAACTGATGCTGTTATGAGGGACATCCACTTTAGTTTACTTTATTTGCATTGCACACTTGGATTTACATGTTAAGTAAACCAATTACCTTCTGTCTTTTAACTCCAATCTTCATTTATGGAATACGACATACTTTTACCATTGGAGCGACTGGTAAATCTAGTTAGAGATCTTTCAACTATAATATATATGGTACTGTCACAGGCCTTACCAAATTTCCATCTTGCCTGAACCAAGCCCAGCTCTGGGTTTTCAAGTAGGTAGGGGATAGTCCTCCAGAGAAAATCTTCTTCAGGCTGGAAGTCTGCATCGAAGATCACAACAAATTCACAATCTTCAACGTAATGCTTTTTTAAGCCATCTCGAAGAGCACCAGCCTTGTAACCGTTCCTGTTGTTCCTTGTCTCGTACTTAACATTCACCCCGTTCTCCATCCATTTTTGACACTCCAATTCCACCATTGCCTGCACATACATTCTCCAGAATCATTGCACAGAAACACGATTTTACTAGAATTTACATTCAATATTACATTTGGTTGAAAAGGATACCCTTAAGGCTTCATTTGTGGAGTCATCAAGAACTTGCACAATGAGTCGATCTGATGGCCATGAAAGCCCGCATACAGCTCCAATGGAAAGCTTGTAAACCTAGAATAAAAAAGATTTTGGATTTATTTACTCATATTTAGTTTAAATTTTTCGAAATAGAAATCAAATCTTTACTCTTTCCTTTAAGTTTCGTATTTGCTTAAGTATGAGCTCTAATACAACTATACAAGTGGTCACATGATTGACAATGTGTTGGATGATGTTGGACCCCAGCTTTTTGTCCATTGTGAGAAATGGACAATATTGATGGTGCCTTGATGAAAAATCTATTATGAATTCGTGTTTATTTTCTTTGTTTAATTTGGTCATTTGTGTGAAGCTTTTGGGTGATTAAGTATATTTTCTCTCCTTTATATACATTGATATCAGAGACATGAAGGTTGGGGATAAATCAATGCAGACCAACAACTTAGGTTGTACTAGATGGCCTTTTATAGGATTTAGCTGTTCCTTATTTAGCCAGTGTTTTATTGGTAAAACCTACCTTAACTGGGAATCATCAAGCTGGAATTACATTGCATTAAATTGACAAATGATATGCCTTACGCAGTTATTGATATGGTTTAAATGTCCACAACAGTGATCATATTAATGAACTATGTTGGGTCATCAAAGTAATATTCAATATCTATTCGGCAACTTCATCGCTTAATCATAAATGAAAATTCCCTACACGGATATATACTACCTTATGGAAGAACAATTTTTTATGCCTGGAGTTGAAAGTTAGAAGGGAGGGGAAGCAATTATATTTAACATTCATTGAGCATGCATGACGGGAATAATGATAAACTAAAGGGGGGAAATGGGCAACTTTTACTTTAATCTTGTTCATTTATCTAAATAAGGATCATTAACCTTCTTGTATAAAAATTACTTAAATATTGTTGACTGAGCTTTCTTTCATCATTGTTTCTTCTTCAGCAAGAAGTACGGTGACGCACAGCCACTCAGACATGCATAGAGAGAAGTTTTGAAGGTACTTTTTTGTGACTTGTCAAAAATGATATTTGTCTTTTAACTTTCTAAGTGTCTAATTGATTTTTGATTTTCACCAGGCATGATTCAGACACTCATTTTTGAGCTTCGTTTAAATTCTATCTAGATCTTTTGGAAGGAATTTTTTTTCTTTTCAATTATTCAAATCAAATGCAGTCAAAAAAGTAAAGGATACAAATTGCTATCCAGCTTTAATAGTATGTATATTCATGATTGAGTAAATTTTAACCTGAAAGCTGTAAGATGATAGTATGAAAAGCACTATTAGAGCACACCACTTGGGATCTTTTCTTTTATACAAGTACGCATTTATTTATCCTTTTAACTTGGTCTATGTAATACTTGCACATAGCTGTAAAATTGTATGCATGCGTTACATTCTGCTATTATAAAAATTTCATTTGCTAGTGCTCTTTGGTCATTGTAGGCACTTTATGGTGATTGATACTAATTTGCCTTTCTGAAATGGTAAATGCATGCAGAATTTGTATGCTTCTGTAAACGTGTGCTATGTGCTTGATGCATGTCTATGCCTAAAAAAAAGTATTCATAGATACTAGCAGTGCAGAGGATATTGTAGTGTTCACCTCTTTTTCGTTGTACATAGGGATTTGAACCAACACTGTAGGGTAGTTCTTGTTTTTCTCTAGGTCTTCTTTTATGCTGTCTAGCTGGTACTTGGTGTATCTTTTCTTCCCAAAAAATTTGACGCATGTTATCACAATTGCCATGTAAACCCGTTCGACGAAAAGCATAGCAGACATAGCTATGCATATATAAACTGCAATGCGTAGAATAGGCGCGATGATTGGCACTCGTATACTTTCCCAAAGATTGCTGAGACTTCTTGTTGCATCATAGGTCTCATTCACATCTGGATCTTGAAAAACTACGTGTCTCATGGTGAAAGATTGGGGATGAAATAAAAAAGAAGAATGAAACTAATTTAGTCACACAAGAGAGTACTTATGAAGTGAGGGCAATGCACCGATACAGAAGGCAGTCACACCATGTTTTCGGCATTTCAAGTTTTTGCTTTAAATAGGTATAGGGAAACGCATAGGTGTAGATAAGGACAAATGTGTGGGGCTTAGGTGGAAGAATATAGAGGTATGAGTAATCCGCAAAAATGAAACTTCGTTGTTACGAGAGACACACGGTCTACATGCAAGTTATGTTGCTGCAACGTATCACTTGCTAGCTGGAATTTTGGCCTTTCCTGCCGACTCGGTTAAAGGATGAAAGTAAAAATAATGCAGGTAAAAAATCATTGTCAATTTTGTTAGTTGTTTGGGCAACGTCCTTGTGGCAGAGATTTGCACTTTAGATTCACCTTTAATGTGCATTTAAGATGCGTCTCCCTTTATTTTCTCGTGTGCCAGAGAAGTTGAGTTTCAGCCTTTGAGGACTTTCCTTATTTTTTTTAATAATGTGATAACATTGTATTGGCATCTAGTGTGATCTATCATCTACTTAGTCTTCATTATTTTACTCTCAGAGAAAGCGGAGTAAATTGATTAATAAATGAAGGAATAGAAGGAGAAAGAAGAGTAAAATGAAAATAATGGATTCCAAATTTTGCTATGATATAAAAAATTTCAGTGAAGTAATTAGAATGGAAAAAGATGTTTAGCTTATATGCATGTATCGTTCTTTTGTTTACGCTTGCCAAAACATGGTTTATTTAGTGTAGAAAAGTGACTCCGTGCACATGTCATAATCTCCAAGAAACATGCATTTTTTCAAATCTTTTGAACATGTGCATATTTAGAGTGCATGAATGATTTCCCATAAAGTCCAAATTTACCTCGTGTATAATGGAGTTATTTTTATGGATCAATTATCTGCCTGATAATGTTTTTGACACCTAATACGATGAATGTTTAATATTGTGCTATGGTGTCTTCTTCATGGATCAATTTTCTGCCCAAAATTATTTTTACACTAGCCCATGTTGTGGTCAGCTATAATATAGACACATAATATAAAACGAACGTCTTCATATGAATGGTTTATTGTTTGGTCTTGCTCTTTCTGAAGGTAATGATTTTTTTTAGTAATTCTTGATATTAATGTATCCAAAAAAGAGCAAGTCTTGTTAGTAATTTAAAGTTATTGATCATAATGCTTGATTTTGACGTTGCCCAAGCAGGTCAATGCTTGATTTCTGTCGGTCATGGAACCTAGGTGCCTGCTCATTAATTCTATAGTAATTTTTTATTATAGATCTAAGAAAGTTCTAGAGCTTGTCAGGGATGCAAAAGACAATAGTTAATTAGATCGTTTTTGAAAGATTTGGATTAACAGTGATAATGTCCGTGTGTCTTTTGCACTCTGGTATCAGCTATGATTTTTGTACTGCACTATTGATAATTATGCATTGATTACCTTTACTGCTGGTGTTGTAATCCTTTAGATTGATTTTAAAGGTGAAGGAGTTGATGCTGTTATAATGTCTTGTTGTAACTCCTAATATGTTCTGATTTTCATTCTCATTTTACTTAAAATCTCCTTCTTTGTGTACTTCAAAAATTTCACGCATGAGATCTTTTAGTGTTTAATTCATCCATTCCCTGAATTTAGTTGTTCGTTACATGTACTGCTTTACTGTTCCCACAAAGTAGAAAACATGCCTACAGGAAGTTTGAATTCTTAAATGCAACATAAAATTCTCTCTCTCTCGTGCACATTTCCATACATATTTCTATATTATAGTATAAGTGTCTATGGTCTGTTTACTATTCACCCTTCAACCAACGTGACGTCGTTTTGATGTTGTATTAGCCTTAATTTTGTCCAAATCTCACCATTTTGTCCTAATCTTTTGACACTTTTTGTATATTAAATTAATATATTTGGCCGCATTTTTTGACTTCTTCATCTTTTCTTTTCTTTTATTTGTTTTAATATACATATATTAGTATCTTTTAGCGGCAATTATTGACTTCTTATATATTATAGTCATTTTTCCCTTAATAATTCATCAAATTTGGTGCTTTTTTATCCCCAGTTGCTGTGGAGAACAAATGACGAAATACAATCGATTCTTAAAAGTTTTGCTAAATTTCATTTTCTCTAAACTGCAGTTTTTTTTGTCCAACATAAATATTTGCTGCACTTTATACATTAAGTATTTTGACATAATTCCAGTTGGAGACGATATCCCTATGGGTTACCTAACCATTGGATTTGGTTTCACATAATTTCATGTTGTATAACTCAAGGTATGGATATTTTTGTAAACTGCGACAGCATGAATCCGAGAAACTGACTTAGATGTTTTGGTGATCATTTTAGTATGCCGAAACATGCCGTCGGACTATAAAATTTTTATATGTGGTAGCTACATGGGTATTCTATGTTCCTTGAAAATTTCTTATTGTTCGGTGATCGTTTTCTATGTCAAATAAATTTTTTTTAATCCATGACCGGGTGAATTGTTTCTCTAAATTGTCTTTCTGTTCACCAACTCAAAAATATGTTGCACCTTATATATTAAGTATTTTTACATAATTCCAGTTGGAGACGATAGCTCTATGGGTTACCTAACCATTGGCTTTGGTTTCACATGATTTCATGTTATATAACTCAAGTTATGGACAATTTTGTAAATTGCGATAGCATGAATCCGAGAAACTGCCTGTGATGTTTCGGTGAGCATTTTAGTGTGTCAAAACATGCCGTCGGATTATCAAATTTTTATATGTGTTAGCTACATGAGTATTCTACGTTCCGTGAAAATTTTATATTGTTCAGTAATCGTTTTCTATGTTAAATAAATCTTTTTTGCTCCATCACTGGGTGAATTGTTTCTCGAAACTGCACTTTCTGTTGACCAACTCAAAAATATGCTGCACCTTATATATTAAGTATTTTTATATAATTCCAGTTGGAGACGATAGCTCTATGGGTTACCTAACCATTGGCTTTGATTTCACATAATTTCATGGTATATAACTCAAGTTATGGACAATTTTGTAAACTGCGACCGCATAAATCCGAGAAACTGCCTAGGGTGTTTCGGTGAGCATTTTAGTAAGCCAAAACATGCCGTCGGACTATCAAATTTTGATATGTGGTAGTTAAATGAGTATTCTATGTTTCCTGAAAATTTCATATTTTTCGGTTATCGTTTTCTATGTCAAACAGATTTTTGCTACTCCATGATCGGGTGAAGAAATTTTTGTAACAGTGCCCTTATTTTGAAATTTTTATTCACATGGTCATGGAATAACAAAAAATTTTTTGACATAGAAAACGATCACCGAACAATACGAAATTTTCAAGGAACATAGAATACTCAGGTAGCTACCACATACCAAAAATTAGTAGTCCGACGGCATGTTTAGGCATACTAAAATACTTATCGCGAAACCTCCTAGGCTGTTTTTCGAATTTATGCCGTCGGCGTGCCGGATTCGCTATTATAAACCAATCAAAAAACTTTAAGTAGTGTAAATATCTTCTTAAAATTTTTTGGACCTTGGTTTTGTGGTAGTTTTAGTGGATTCCCATGTTTTGGTTACACGTTAATGATGTGAACTTGAAAGGTTTTGCTAAACTTCATGTTTTTCTAAGATACAGTTTCTGTTGTCCAACTCAAACATTTACTGCACCTATATATTAAGTATTTTTACATAATTCCAGTTGGAGACGATAGCCCTATGAGTTACCTAACCATTGACATTGATTTTACATAATTTCATGTTATATAACTCAATTTATGGACAATTTTGTAAACTGTGACAGCATAAATTTGAAAAACTAACTAGGATGTTTCGGTTATCATTTTAGTCAGCCGAAATATGCCGTCGGACTGTCAAATTTTGATATGTGGTAGCTACATGAGTCTTCTATGCTCCCTGAAAATTTCATATTTTTCGGTCATCGTTTTCTATGTGAAATAAATTTTTGTTAATCGATGACTAAATGAAGTTTTGAAAAAATTTTTTCCCACATACGTGCAATGGAAAAATGACTGTTTAAGATTTTTTTTTTTTTTTTTTTGTAGGTGGACTTTTTCATGACAAATATAAAAACAAAAAAAAAAAATTATTTCCCCACTTTGCCGAGTAGGCAAAGTGGGGGAATTTTTTTTTTTAATTTATCCTACTTTGTCGAGTTACTCGGCAAAGTGGGAAAATTAAAATGTTTTTAATTTTTCCACTTTGCCGAGTAACTCGACAAAGTGGGAAACATTAATTTTTTTTTTTTTTTTTTTTTTGTAATTTGCACTTTTAGTCCACATTCTTTTCATTTTATAACAAATTTACTCATAACCTTTTTATTTGCTTTGGCCATCCCTGACTTTTAAATTTCGTTACAAATTTTATTTTGTCCACCTCTTTAAATAATAATAAAAAAAAAACAAATAACAACAAAATAAAATAAAAATGTATATGAAGTCCTAGAACTTTTTAAATCTTGTCAAGTTAATCGAATTTAAAAAAACAAATTTTTTTTTTTTTAAAAAAAATTATGTCGAGCTACTCGAATTTAAAAAAAAAAATTTTAAAAATTTTTATCGAGTTACTCGAATTTTTAAAAAATTTTTTTTTTTTTTTTAAAAATGTTATCGAGTTACTCGAATTTAAAAAAAAAAAAATATTTTTTTTAAACTTTTGTCGAGTTACTCGAATTTTTTAAAAATATATATATATATATTTCTTTTAACTTTTTTCGAGTTACACGAATTTTTAAAAAAAAAAAAATTTTTTTTCTTAACTTGTGTCGAGTTAATCGAATTTTAAAAAAAAAAAAAATATATATATATATATATATATAACTTTTGTCGAGTTACTCGAATTTAAAAAAAAAAAAAAAAAAATTTTTATCTTTTGTCGA
Source organism: Forsythia viridissima (assembly GCA_030279155.1). Lineage (NCBI taxonomy): Eukaryota > Viridiplantae > Streptophyta > Magnoliopsida > Lamiales > Oleaceae > Forsythia > Forsythia viridissima. Next base: position 15,167,175 of record CM059042.1, read on the forward strand.
ATTACTCAAATTTAAAAAAAAAAAAAAAAATTTTTTTTTTACTTTTGTCGAGTAACTCGAATTTTTTATAAAAAAAAAAAAAATTTTTTTTTTTACTTTTGTCGAGTTACTCGACGTTAAAAAAAAAAAAAATATATATATATATATATTATTTTATATTTGTCGAGTAACTCGACTTTTAAAAAAAAAAAAAAAAAAAAAAAATTTACTTTTGTCGAGTTACTCGACGTTAAAAAAAAAAAAAAAAAAAATTATTTTATATTTGTCGAGTAACTCGACTTTAAAAAAAAAAAAAAAAAAAAATTTTTTTTTTACTTTTGTCGAGTTACTCGACGTTTTTTCACTTTTGTTGAGTTACTCGACGTTTAAAAAAAAAAAAAAATTTTTTTTTTAACATTTGTCGAGTAACTCGACTTTTTTAAAAAAAAAAATATATATTTTTTTTTTTACCATTTGTCGAGTAACTCGACTTTTAAAAAAAAAAAAAAAAAAAATATTTTTTTTTTTACATTTGTCGAGTTACTCGACGTTAAAAAAAAAAAAAATATTTTTTTTTTACATTTGTCGAGTAACTCGACTTTTAAAAAAAAAAAAAAAAAATTTTCGAGTAACTCGACAAAAATTTTTAAAAATTAAATTTTTTTTTTTTTTTTTAAAAATTCGAAAAATTTTGTCGAGTTACTATTCAACTCGACGAAAAAGAAGTTTGTCGAATTACTATTCAACTCGACAAACTTTTTCGAGATGAATAGTAACTCGAAAAAGTTACTGTTCATGAAACTTTTTTTTTTTTTTTTAAAAAAAATTCGAAAAAGTTTGTCGAGTTAATATTCAACTCGACAAACTTTTTCGGGGTGAATAGTAACTCGAAAAAGTTACTATTCATAAATTTTTTTTTTTTTTTTTTTAAATTCGAAAAAGTTTGTCGAGTTACTATTCAACTTGACAAACTTTTTCGAGGTGAATAGTAACTCGAAAAAGTTACTGTTCATAAAATAAATTTTTTTTTTTTTTTAAATTCTAAAAAGTTTGTCGAGTTACTATTCAACTCGTCAAACTTTTACGAGGTGAATAGTAATTCGAAAAAGTTACTGTTCATGATTTTTTTTTTTTTTTTTTATGGTGAACTTTTACATTTCTAATTTTTTTTTTTCAATGAAAAAAATCAACAACATATTTTATTTTTTATAACTATTAATTATAACAATCTTACCAATAATGTTACTAATATTTTTTTATAGTAATTGCTAAAATAAAATAAAATAAAATATATTGTATTAATTGATTGTGATATATATTAAATTTATATGATATATGTTCTATTTTACTATATTCTAATAAATGAAACATTAAATAAAATTTTGTATATGCTTTCTTTATCAAGTTACTCGACAAATCCAAATTTAAGACTCACGAGTTTCTTGAAAAATAACACCACTAAATAAGAATAAAAAATTATTTAAATGTATGACATCATTTAAATAAAAAAGGGAAACAAAATAATAAAAATTTTAAATTTCGTTCGTTCGTCGAGTAACTCCGGCAACTCGATTTTCATTTTGTCGAGCTACTTGAGCTATTGAATAGATTGATTTCGTATCACATTTTTAATCGAGTAACTTGACAAACATGTTTTTGCCAAAGTGTTGTTTCGAAACCTAACCATGTCCTCCTCGGTTTCATTCTTGTCTCGAATACTTTGTGTAATGTTTTCTGTTTTTCTTCATTATTTTCTCAATATTTAATTAACGTCTAAGAAAATGATAACGTAGATTTGCACTATGAATGACTTTTTATATCCGCATTATATATATACATGCAAAAAGAGAGTTAATAAACTCCTACTCAAACTTAGAGTTCCATATTAAAACTTTAATATGTAGCTCAAGTCTTACGTATAATTGTGATTTTCGAATTGAAACAATACAAAATTTTACTCTTTATATTGAATAATGTTTTCATATTAAAACGATTTAAAATTTTAGCCTGAATGACTAAAACGTATGTATAATTTCAATCACAATAACTTTTTTTATTGTTTCATCTTTACATTCTTTCTACACTCTTTTATAACTTTCGTCTAATAAAAAAAATTGTGGTCAATTTTCTAATATCAAAATATATAAATTTGCTTGATCACAAGTGCAAAAATTATATTTTCTATACAAACTTTCACAACTTCATGACTTTCACACGATTTAGGTATGAAAAAAGATACACTTTGAGTCATTCCAATTTTGAATTGAGCTCGAAGAAGGATAAATGCGATTTTCTCTCTTGACCTCTTTAAAGTAATTTAAACTCTTATTTTATAAAGCGTGAAAAATATTTTCCATTGAAACACAACTATTCATATGAGTTTTACTCTTTCATTGAAACCTCGTAATTAATTATTAGATAAATTAATAGAATAATTATGAATGTTGATATGAGCCACAGTAATAAAATCTTGTGATGAAAAGTGGAAAATAAAAGAGAGGATTATCTTTACTAATTTTCTAATGGAAAGTGAAAGCGGAGAGTCATTCACCTTTTCTTCCCCTCTCACATTGTGGGTAGGAATGGTATTGGGGTAGGACGGAACCGCGAATTTGCGGTGCGGTGCGGGGCTTTGACCCGTCAACCGTCCCGATTAATTTTTTTTTAAACAGAAAAAATAATTTTAAAAGAAAGAATATGAATTTTTTTTTTATATATATATGTAGGAAATAAAACAAAACAAATACAAGCTTGAGATTGTAGTATAATAGTTAAGAGTTATAGTTTCACAACTTTAACTCGATTTGATTATTATTCAATCCATTAAAAAAAAAGTGATTTGTAAATTGTAATTCTATTTTAAAATTTTTTAAAAAAAATATTAAAGTGACGGGTTGTGGGGCGGGTCGGTGGATTTTTTTTTGCCATCCTTAATTGTGGGAGATGAAGTATTTAATTAAGACAATATATTAATTTTAGTGATTATTTGTTAGAGTTTAAAAATAGTTTTTTAAGAAATTTTGAAATGAAATGTATGATTAAAAAATTAATAAAAATTTTAGATCCTCACGAAATATGTAGTTAAAAATAAATTTGAGAAAAAAAAAATTTAAAAAAACTTAATCAAACACGCTCCTATTTACAATTTGTTGACTCAGAAAACATTAGACTAGACATATTTTCCACCTAATATACATATTTGGTTATGCACATCAATTCTTTTATATGGTTGTGAAATAAATCTTAAAAAATCACTCAAATAAAAAACTTAACATCAACTGATAGTACATATTTGGCTTTGTTTATATGTACTTATAAGTAATAAATTATACGAAATATATTGATAAAAAATAAATAAAAGTAATTAGTCCAAAAATAATGTTTGATCAAATTATAAGTGCTGATAAAAACAGCCAAACATCCACTAAAATTGGAGATTTTTTTTATTAACACGCACAAATAGGATAATCATATCTTATGTTTGACTTGTGAACGAACATTGATTATGAATCTTATGATATATTTAACACTGTTGTGAATTTACTTATAATTTTTATTTCAACAGTGTCAATTGTAAGGGTAATTATATTCACACAACACTTTTATTTTTTGTATCATATTTTAATTACATTTAACATCCTTAATCTATGAGCATTATAGCACTCATGTCCCCAACTTTTTTTATCACAATTTTATCCTCAAATTTTCATTAATTCGCACATCTTGTATTTGATAACGATTTCCGTCTAAAACATTTGTTGGAAATTCGTAAAAAGACTTATTTATCTATCTAAAAAAAACCATAAATACATAAGTACGATAAAATATTTTTCTTCATTTCAAATCACGTAAACAAATATCTCAACATAAACTATCATTAATAATGAAATGTACTAATTAATGAAAGTTGAAGATAAGAATTAGATGACAAAAAATTAAGAACATAATTACAACAATGAACAAAAGTTAAGGATCTTAAGTACAATTAAAATGTAGTGCGCTTATAAAAAAATTGTAGTGTGAATATATCCATCCCAATTTTAATGATGACTTGTCTAAAGATATCTAAAACATTTGCCTACGATCTAGAGGTTGAACAATTTATGTAGCAAACTTTTAATTCAAGTCAAACAAATTGTTGCAGTTAATTTCATCAAAAAAATTACTATGACCATTATACCCTCTACAAAGAAGAAAAAAAAAAGAAAAAAAAGAGAGTAGACCAATGAACCCTTTGAATTGACCAAAGAGTCCTCAAACACCACAAGCCCGTACTTTAACTGCTTTTTTCTATTTCTCTCTGCCTTTTACTTTTTGTCCGACAGTATGAATCCGAGAAACTGACTTAGATGTTTTGGTCATCATTTTAGTATGCCGAAACATGCCGTCGGACTATAAAATTTTTATATGTGGTAGTTACATGGGTATTCTATGTTCCTTGAAAATTTCATATTGTTCGGTGATCGTTTTCTATGTCAAATAAATTTTTTTTAATCCATGACCGGGTGAATTGTTTCTCTAAATTGTCTTTCTGTTCACCAACTCAAAAATATGTTGCACCTTATATATTAAGTATTTTTACATAATTCCAGTTGGAGACGATAGCTCTATGGGTTACCTAACCATTGGCTTTGGTTTCACATGATTTCATGTTATATAACTCAAGTTATGGACAATTTTGTAAATTGCGATAGCATGAATCCGAGAAACTGCCTGTGATGTTTCGGTGAGCATTTTAGTGTGTCAAAACATGCCGTCGGATTATCAAATTTTTATATGTGTTAGCTACATGAGTATTCTGCGTTCCGTGAAAATTTTATATTGTTCAGTAATCGTTTTCTATGTCAAATAAATCTTTTTTGCTCCATCACTGGGTGAATTGTTTCTCGAAACTGCACTTTCTGTTGACCAACTCAAAAATATGCTGCACCTTATATATTAAGTATTTTTACATAATTCCAGTTGGAGACGATAGCTCTATGGGTTACCTAACCATTGGCTTTGATTTCACATAATTTCATGGTATATAACTCAAGTTATGGACAATTTTGTAAACTGCGACCGCATGAATCCGAGAAACTGCCTAGGGTGTTTCGGTGAGCATTTTAGTAAGCCGAAACATGCCGTCGGACTATCAAATTTTGATATGTGGTAGCTAAATGAGTATTCTATGTTCCCTGAAAATTTCATATTTTTCGGTTATCGTTTTCTATGTCAAACAAATTTTTGTTACTCCATGACCGGGTGAAGAAATTTTAGTTACACTTTCCTTATTTTGAAAATTTTATTCACCTGGTCATGGAGTAACAAAAAATTCTTTGACATGGAAAACGATCACCGAACAATACGAAATTTTCAAGGGACATAGAATACTCAGGTAGCTACCACACATCAAAAATTGGTAGTCCGACGGCATGTTTAGGCATACTAAAATACTCATCGCGAAACCTCTTAGGCTGTTTTTCGGATTTATTCCGTCGGCGTGCCGGAATCGATATTATAAACCAATCAAAAAACTTTAAGTAGTGTAAATATCTTCTTAAACTTTTGTGGACCTTGGTTTTGTGGTATTTTTAGTGGATTCCCATGTTTTGGTTACACGTTAATGATGTGAACGTGAAAGGTTTTGCTAAACTTCATATTTTTCTAAGATGCAGTTTCTGTTGTCCAACTCAAAAATTTAATGCACCTTATATATTAAGTATTTTTACATATTTCCAGTTGGAGACGATAGCCCTATGGGTTGCCTAACCATTGACTTTGGTTTTACATAATTTTATGTTATATAACTCAATTTATGGACAATTTTGTAAACTGTCGACGGCATGAATTAAAAAAACTGCCTATGAGGTTTCGGTGAGCATTTTAGTATGCCTAAACATGCCGTCGGACTACCAATTTTTAATATGTGGTAGCTACCTGAGTATTATATGTCCCCTGAAAATTTCGTATCGTTCGGCGATCGTTTTCTATGTCAAATAATTTTTTATCACACAAAAATTTGAGCTAAAAGCCCACACAAAAAAAAAAAAATTTATTTCAAAGACTTTGTCAAGGAAGTAAAAAAAAAAAAAAAAAAAAAAAATTCAACTCTTTCCCACTTTGTCGAGTAAGCCAAAAAAAAAAAAAAAAATTTCAAACTCTTTCTCACTTTGTTGAGAAAGCCAAAATAAACAAATGAAAAAAAAAAAAAAATTCCAACTTTACCACTTTGTCGAGGAACTCGACAAAGTGGCCAAAAAATAATAATAAAAAAAATTTCATCATTTACCACTTTGTCGAGTTACTCGACAAAGTGTGGGAAAAAAAAAATTCAAGAACTTTGTTCAGTAACCCGACAAAGTTCAAATTTTTTTTTTTCTAAATTGTTCTTTTGGTCCCAACTTTTTAAATTTTTAACTAATTGACCCATAATTTTTATTTTTATGTCATTGACCATCCCCAATATTTAAATTTTGTTGAAAGTCCAATTTGACCATTTTTTTGGATTTTTATCAAGTTACTCGACAAATTTTTTTTTTTATAATAAAATTAATATCTTTGGTTTGTCAAGTTATTCAACAATAATTTATTAAAAAATAAATTGGTCGAGTTACTCGACATCAATTTTTGACACTGTGTTATCATAATTGTTAAAATAAAATAAAATAAAATAAAATATATTATAATAATTTAATATATCGATCAGTTATAAGCCACCAACTCAAACTTTAAAAAACAAAAGTTTTATTTACAATAAATTCATATTAAGTTTTATTATAATTATTAATTATACTAAAAATTGATTATTTTAATAAAATTTATATAATTAGTATAATAAATTGACATAATTATTATAATAAATTTGCATTCCACTGTGTTGTTATAATTGTTAAAATAAAGTATATTATAATAATTTTATATAATATATAATTTATTATACAATGTTATAATAAATGATAGAGTAAAAAAACTATGCATGTGCTTAAATTATCAAAAAACTCGACAAACTGAAATTTGAGATTGCCGAGTTGCTCAATTATTTATATGAATAAAATGCCACATACCACAAAGTCAAAAATATTTCAAAAATAATGTTGTCGATGGCGTGAACGGTTAATTTCTAATTCACTATTTTTTTGTTTTTTTTATAAATTTGATTCTTAAACATATGCAGCATTTATTTAGAATAATCTGTAAAAAAAATATAAAAAATTTACTTTACAATTCAAAGGTTTTCTTGATTAAAATAAAAAAATTATATAAAAAAAAAATTGTAAAGTCAAAATGGGCTTAAAAGGTTAAGCCCATTTTCATTGATATGAGTGTGTGTTTGTCGAGAAACTCGACAAACACACACCTAAATTTGCTTTTTTATTTATTTTATTTTTTTTAAAAATTGTATGTGGGTGTTTGTCGAGTTACTCGACAAACACCCACTCCTTCACTAAAAATCAAAATGGGCTAAAAGCCCATTTTGAAACTTTTTTAATTTTTTTTTTTAAAATATTGGGGGTGTGTATTTTAACAAACACACACCCCAAACAATAAAAATGGGGGTTTTTAGTCCATTTTAAAGCAAATTTTTTTTTTTTTATAATTTTTTAATTTGGGTATGTATTTGTCGAGCGTATTTGGATCTTTATTTATTATTTTTTTGGTGTGTTTTTTTTTTTCTATAATTTAGTAGCAAATAGATTTTCATTTAATGTTTTACTATTTAATTTTTTTTTCTTATAAGCAAATTGAACACAAATGAATTTTTGTTAATCCATGAATAAGCGAAGTTTTAATTTTTTTTTTTACTTTTTTCCCCACTTTGCCTCATAACTCGGCAAATTAGTAAAAAAAAAAAAAAAAAAAATTTAAATAATTTTGGACTTTCTGGAGAAAGTAAAAAAAGAATAAAAAAAAATAATAATAAAAATTTTGGTGGCTTCCTCAAAAAAAAAAAAAAAAAAAAAAAAACATAACAAAAAAATTTTTGGTGGCTTTGCCACCAATATTTTTTTTTTTTTTTGGTTGTGGCTTTCTCGAGAAAGTCTTATTTAATATTTTTTTTTTTTTTTTTGGGTTTCTCAAGTAACTCGAGAAAGTCATTTGGAAAAAAAAATTTTTAAAAAAAAAATACTAATTTTGCCGAGTTATAAGACAAAGTGGGGAAAAAGGTAAAAAAAAAAAATTTCAAAATTTCACTTAGTCATGTATTAAAAAAAATTCATTTGACATAGAAAACGAACACCGAAAAATATGAAATTTTCAAGAAACATAGAATACTCATGTAGCTACCACATATCAAAATTTGATACACCGATGGCATGTTTCGGCTTACTAAAATGCTTACCGAAACATCCTACTGAAATAAAGAGGAAAAAAATAGAAAAAAATCAACAATTAATGATAATGCTTAAACTTTTTGTTTTATGTTATAAACAAATTGTATACATGCAATTTGAAAAATAAATTTTTTAAGTCGATAACATTTGATTTTTATTTTTTTTCTAAATAATTTGATAACATTTTATGTTAAATTTGTTCTATAGATTTGTTGTGTAAACGTTTTATTCCAGTGTATAATAAATTGATTATTGTAATAAATTGACATAATTATTATAATAAATTTGCATTCTACTATGTTATCATAATTGTTAAAATAAAATAAAATATAATATATTATAATAATTTAATATATCGATAAGTTATAAGCCACCAACTGCAACTTTAAAAAACAAATGTTTTATTTACAATATATTCATATTAAGTTTTATTCCGCAATTATTGACTTCTTATATATTATAGTCAATATATATTCATTTTTCCCCTTCATAAGTCATCAAATTTGGTGCTTTTTTATCTCCAGTTGCTATGGGGAACAAAGGACGAAATACAATCGATTCCTAAAGGTTTTGGTAAATTTCATTTTCTCTAAAATGCAGTTTTTGTTGTCCAACTTAAATATTTACTGCAGCTTATACATTACGTATTTTTACATAATTCCAGTTTGAGACAATATCCCTACGGGTTACCTAACCATTGGCTTTGGTTTCACATAATTTCATGTTATATAACTCAAGTTATGAACACTTTTGTAAAGTGCGACAACATGAATCCGAGAAACTGCCTTGGATGTTTCGGTGAACATTTTAGTGTGTCAAAACATGCCGTCGGATTATCAAATTTTTATATGTGGTAGCTACATGAGTATTCTATGTTCCTTGAAAATTTAATATTTTTCGGTGATCGTTTTCTATGTCAAATGAATTTTTTTTAATCCATGACTAAGTGAAATTTTGAATATATTTTTTTTTTTACCTTTTTTCCCACTTTGTCTTATAACTCGGCAAAATTAGTAATTTTTTTTTAAAAAAAAAATTTCCGAAATGACTTTCTCGAGTTACTTGAGAAACCAAAAAAAAAAAAAAAAAAAAAAAAATTAAATAAGGCTTTCTCGAGTTACTCGAGAAAGCCACAACAACAAAAAAAAAAAAAACAAAAAAAAAACAAAATTGGTGCAAAAAAAAAAAAAAACAAAAAAGAAACAAAATTGGTGCAAAAAAAAAAAAAACAAAAAAAAAATCAAAATTGGTGGCTTTCTCGAGTAACTCGAGAAAGCCACAAAAAAGTTATTTTTTTTTGGTGGCTTTCTCGAGTTGCTCGAGAAAGCCACCAAAATTTTTTATATTTTGTGTTTTTTTTTTTTTTTTTTTTTTTTGGTGGCTTTCTTAGGAAGCCACCAAAATTTTTATTTTTTTTTTTAATTCTGGAGAAAGTAAAAAATTATTTAAATTTTTTTTTTTTTTTACTAATTTGCCGAGTTACGAGGCAAAGTGGGGAAAAAGGGAAAAAAAAATTTCAAGACTTCGCTTAGTCATGGGTTAACAAAAATTTATTTGTGTTCAATTTGCTTATAAGAAAAAAAAATTAAATAGTAAAAATTTAAATGAAAATATATTCGCTACTAAATTATAGAAAAAAAAAACACACAAAAAAAATAATAAATAAAGGTCCAAATGCGCTCGAAAAATACATACCCAAATTAAAAAATTATAAAAATAAAAATAAAATTAGTTTAATTAATAAATTAATGTTGAATAACTTGACAAACCAAAGACATTAATTTTATTATAAAAAAAAAATATTTGTCGAGTTACTTGAAAAAAATCCAAAAAAATGGTCAAATTGGACTTTCAAAAAAATTTAAATATTCAGGATGGTCAATGACATAAAAATAAAAATTATGAGTCAATGAGTTAAAAATTTAAAAAGTTGGAACCAAAAGAACAATTTAAAAAAAAAAAAAATTTGAGCTTTGATGAGTCACTGGACAAAGTTCTTGAAATGTTTTTTTTTCCCACACTTTGTCGAGTAACTCGACAAAGTGGTAAATGTTGAAATTTTTTATTATTATTATTTTTTGGCCACTTCCTCGACAAAGTGGTAAAGTTGGAATTTTTTTTTTAACTTTTTTTAATTTTGGCTTACTCGACAAAGTGAGAAAAAGTATGAAATAATTTTTTTTTTTTTTTTTTGACTTCCTCGACAAAGTCTTTGAAATAAATTTTTTTTTTTTTTTTAATTTCATGTGGGCTTTTAGCTCAATTTTTTTTTTGATAAAAAATTATTTGACATAGAAAACAATCACCGAACGATACGAAATTTTCAGGGGACATATAATACTTAGGTAGCTGCCACATATTAAAAATTGGTGGTCCGACGACATGCTTAGGCATACTAAAATGCTCACCGAAACCTCCTAGGCAGTTTTTTGATTTCATGCCGTCGACAGTTTACAAAATTGTCCATAAATTGAGTGATATAACATAAAATTATGTAAAACCAAAGCCAATGGTTAGGCAACCCATAGGGCTATCGTCTCCAACTGGAAATATGTAAAAATACTTAATATATAAGGTGCATTAAATTTTTGAGTTGGACAAAAGAAACTGCATCTTTGAAAAATATGAAAATTTAGCAAAACATTTCAAATTCACATCATTAACGTGTAACCCAAACATGGGAATCCACTAAAACTACCACAAAACCAAGGTCCACAAAAGTTTAAGAAGATATTTACACTACTTAAAGTTTTTTGATTGGTTTATAATATCGATTCCGGGACGCCGACGGCATAAATCCGAAAAACTGCCTAGGAAGTTTCGCGATGAGTATTTTAGTATGCCTAAACATGCCGTCGGACTACCAATTTTTGATATGTGGTAGCTACCTGAGTATTCTATATCCCCTCAAAATTTCGTATTGTTCGGTGATCGTTTTCTATGTCAAAAAATTTTTTGTTACTCCATGACCAGGTGAATAAAATTTTCAAAATAAGGGCAGTGTTACACAAATTTCTTCACCCGATCATGGAGTAACAAAAATTTGTTTGACATAGAAAACAATAACCGAAAAATATGAAATTTTCAGGGGACATAGAATACTCATTTAGCTAACACATATCAAAAATTGATAGTCCGACGGCATGTTTCGGCTTACTAAAATGCTCACCGTAACACCCTAGGCAGTTTCTCGGATTCATACGGTCGCAGTTTGCAAAATTGTCCATAACTTGAGTTATATACCATGAATTTATGTGAAACGAAAGCCAATGGTTAGGTAACCCATAGAGCTATCGTTTCCAACTGGAATTATGTAAAAATACTTAATATATAAGGTGCAGCATATTTTTGAATTGGTCAACAGAAAGTGCAGTTTGGAGAAATAATTCACCCAATCATTGAGCAAAGAAAATTTTTTTGACATAGAAAATGATCACCGAACAATATGAAATTTTCAAGGAAGGTAGAATACCCAAGTAGCTACCACATATAAAAATTTGATAATCCGACGGCATGTTTTGACACACTAAAATACTCACCGAAACATCCAAGGCAGTTTTCCAGTAGGATGTTTCGGTAAACATTTTAGTAAGTCGAAACATACCGTCGGAGTATCAAATTTTGATATGTGGTAGCTACATGAGTATTCTATATTCCTTGAAAATTTCATATTTTTCGGTGATCGTTTTCTATGTTAAATGAATTTTTTTTAATCTATGACTAAGTGAAATTTTGAATTTTTTTTTTTTTACCTTTTTTCCCACTTTGTCTTATAACTCGGCAAAATTAGTAATTTTTTTTTAAAAAAAATTTCCCAAATGACTTTCCCGAGTTACTTGAGAAACCAAAAAAAAAAAAAAAAAAAAAAAATCAAATAAGGCTTTCTCGAGAGAAAGCCACAACAACTAAAAAAAAAAAAAAAAAAAAAAAAACAAAATTGGTGGCTTTCTCGAGTAACTCGAGAAAGCCACAAAAAAGTTATTTTTTTTTTGGTGGCTTTCTCGAGTTGCTCGAGAAAGCCACCAAAATTTTTTATGTTTTGTTTTTTTTTTTTTTTTTGGTGGCTTTCTTAGGAAGCCACCAAAATTTTTATTTTATTTATTTTATTTATTTTTAATTCTGGAGAAAGTCAAAAATTATTTAAAACTTTTTTTTTTTTTTTTTTTTTTTACTAATTTGCTGAGTTATGAGGCAAAGTAGGGAAAAAAGGAAAAAAAAATTTCAAGACTTCGCTTAGTCATGGATTAACAAAAATTTATTTATGTTCAATTTGCTTATAAGAAAAAAAAAATTAAATAGTAAAAAATTAAATGAAAATCTATTCGCTACTAAATTATAGAAAAAAAAACACACCAAAAAAATAATAAATAAAGGTCCAAATGCGCTCGACAAATACATACCCAAATTAAAAAATTATAAAAATAAAAATAAAATTAGTTTAATCAATAAATTAATGTTGAATAACTTGACAAACCAAAGACATTAATTTTATTATAAAAAAAATATTTGTCGAGTTACTTGAAAAAAATCCAAAAAAATAGTCAAATTGGACTTTCAAAAAAATTTAAATATTCGGGATGGTCAATGACATAAAAATAAAAATTATGGGTCAATGAGTTAAAAATTTAAAAAGTTGGGACCAAAAGAACAATTTAAAAAAAAAAAATTTTAACCTTGTCGATATAGTTTACCTTTTGTATTTAAATTATGTAATACACTTAAATTTTTTTATTTTTTAGTTTTTTCGTGTTATTTTTTAACCAACTCGTGGAACTCAAATTTAGATTTGTCGAGTTACTAGATTTGTTACATTTTTCAAATTTGTTTAAAAATTTTAATTTCATATTTTTTTTTGGTCATTTCAATTACATTTAAAACCTAAAATTTTTTCCTATATTTGTCACTTACGTGCAACGAACGGCTTTAAAACTAGTATCTATATAACACACGTAATTCTTGGTGTTTAAATATTAGATTTAGATAAGTAGATTTAGTAGCCATAAACATACCTACAAGTACTGAACTAGCTGCCATTGTTTTGTCCAATGATTATGGGAATTGTGCGAATATGTTAATCACGGATCGTAGGGAGGTTTACTCTGCTACAAGCACAAAAAAAAGCACTTTTTTGTTCGTCACTGCGTCTTCATTCTTTCAAACCAAAATCCTTATCTCTCTCTCAATTTCTCAATTTTTTCATATTCATCAAAATTAAATTCTCCTCAAACAAAACTCTCTCTCTTTCTCATTCTTCTCAACTCCTCAATCCATTAAAATAAATCCTTTACGTTCGGATTTCACCGCAAAAAAAGCGGTTAACTAGGTTTTTAATACTCTGACATTGTTAAATTTGTAAAAGTCTTCATAGAAGTTGACACTAAATTATAATTATTATAATCAAGAGAAAAGAGGAATGATCGGGCAACACATCATTTGCCCGACTGCCACGTGTAAGCAGTCGGAGAAGTGTCCCCCACCACTCCCTTTTTAAATTTGGTAAAAAAAGACCAGATTTAAACCATCCATCTTTATTGCAGCTGCCCCCCTCCTTTTTAAAATCTGGTAATAAAAGACCCCCTACATTACCCCCCTTTTAAACCAGCCCCCCCTCCCCCCCCAACACCAAACGTTATACCCCAACAATTTAAAGCCCCCCCCAACCATCTATTTGCTCTTAATTTTTGCAATACCCGAACCTTTTCAAACACAAACTTCAAACACAAAATACATGATTGTTTTCTCAAATTTTTATTGGGATGGAGCTTGAGAATAATGATAATGTTTATGTACCTCAAGTGACTATCAGTGTTATTCTTCAAATTGGGCAAGAATTCGAATTACTGGATGATGCGTACAATTTTTACAATCAATATGTACGAAAAGTAGGGTTTAGTACACGCATAGCTAACAGTAAGAAGAAAAAAGAGACAAATGAGTATTTCTAAAAATTATTTGTGTGCTCTAAAGAGGGTAAGACAGATGAGACCTATCAGATGCGTTGTAAAGATACTGTGCCACGGATTTGTGAAAAAAAACTGTGGACATATACGATGTGGGTGTAATGCTAGATTATCGGTGATGAAGCAACAAACAGGCGAGAGATGTGAGTTGTCAGAAAATTTGTGAATGAACATAACCATGCGTGTGTTATTCCTAGTAGGGTACACTTGTTAAGATGACATTGGAGTGTCTCGACCACAAAGAAAGCTTTTACACAATAGTTTTTAGAAGTCAATATTCCCACATGTCAACGAATTCGACTTATGGGGATAGATGCGGGAGGTCCTTTCTTGCTTGGGTGTGTAGAGAGAGAAATTAGGAACTACGAAACGAATGTGCGACAAGAAATGCTGGGTCTTGATGCAGAAACACTGATTGAGTATTTTGCATTGGAGAAAAAAAAGAACCCCAACTTTTTCTTAGATTAGGAGACTGATGAGGAGAACAAGTTTGTTCGAATGCAAAATACTCAATCAATGTTTCTTCATCAGGACCTAGCATTTCTTGTCGCACCTTCATTTCATAGTTCCTGATATCTCTCTCTACACACTCAAGCGAGGAAGGACCTCTCACATTTATTCCCATAAGTTGAATTTGTTGACACGGAATATTGGCTTCTGAAAACTGTTGTGTAAAAGCCTTCTTTGTGGTCGAGATACCCCGGTGTAATCTTAATAAGTGTACCCATTAGGAATAGCAAGTGCATGGTTATGTTCATCCACAAATTTTCTGACAACCCATCATTCGTCTATTTGTTGCTTCACCACCGATAATCTAGCATTACACCCACATCGGGTATGTCCACGGTTTTTTTTTCACAAACCCATGGCACAGTATCTTTATGGCACATTTGGTAGGTCTCGTCCGTCTTACCTTTATTAGAGCATACAAATAATTTTTAGAAATATTCATTCGTCTCTTTTTTCTTCTTACTGTTTGCTATGCGTGTACTGAACCACGCTTCTCGTACATATTTATTGTAAAAATTTTACGCATTGTCCGACGATTCGAATTCTTGTCCAATTTGAAAAATAACACTGATAATCACTTGAGGAACATAAACATTATTATCAGTCTCAAACTCCATCCCGATAAAAATTTGAGAAAAAATCGTGTTTTATGTTTGAGAGTGTCTTTGTTTGAGAAGGTTCGGGTATTGCAAAAAATGAAGAGCAAACAGAGGGTGGAGGAAAGGGCTTTAAATCGTTGGGAGAGGGGTGATAACTGGGGGTGGTTTGAAAAGGGGTGTGGGTAATATCGAGGGGGTGGGGGTCTTTTTTTAACAGATTTAAAAAAGGAGGGGCAGCTGCAATAAAGGAGGAGTGGTTCGGGTAGGTCTCGTCCGTCTTACCCTCATTAGAGCACACAAATAATTTTTAGAAATACTCATTCGTCTCTTTTTTTTCTTACTGTTTGCTATGCCTGTACTGAACCCTGCTTCTCGTACATATTGATTGTAAAAATTGTACGCATCCTCCGATGATTCGAATTTTTGCCCAATTTGAGAAATATCACTGATAATCACTTGAAGAACATTAACATTATCATCACTCTCAAACTCAATCCCTATAAAAATTTGAGAAAAAATCGTGTTTTGTGTTTGAGAAAGTTCGGATATTGCAAAAATGAAGAGTAAACAGGGGGTGGGGAGGTGGGGCTTTAAATCGTTGGAGGAGGGGTAATAACTAGGGTGGGTGGGTTTTTACCGGATTTAAAAAAGGAGGGGCAGCCGCAATAAATGGGGTGTGGTTTAATGTGGCAGTTGGACAAATGATGTGTTGTGTGATTCCTCTTTGATGCTATCAATTACCTACGTCAATAATGCAAACATCATATGAAACTGGAGCATGATATACCCCAAATGATAACGGTTAACTTGCACGGATACGGATACGGATACGGACACGGATATGGATACGGAGATGTCGATTTAAATTCTTTAAAATTTATACATTATCTCTTTATTTTTATATACTTTTTGATATAGAAAACTGCACATGTTATGTCGAACACTTGTGCAAGAAATCTTTAAAGTATCTCTCGAGTATTAGTAATTTTAAAAATATATAAAAAATAAGAACAACGCGTGGCTTGTTGGATCCATGTCATAGAGTGTCCAAGAAGTGTTAGTGTCCGACACGACAAATACGTGTTGGACACATGCATGCCTCCTTAGTAGGAGTGTTCATGCCTTGTAGTACCGTGGGAAAGAAAACTCCCGCATCCATAACATCTTAGGTACGAAAAAATAACCACAAACTTGTTTTATGTTATTGTCTTTATGAAACAGGAAGAAAGGATCACATTTGTCATCTTTACACTATCTTAATCCAACATTCCAATGTACCCCATACCCTATAGAATTAATGAAAAGAAGAAGAAAACCAATTCCTTGAGTCTTAGTGTTGAACCTGAAAGGATATAACTATCTCCTGTGTTGAACAAAAAATACACAGAACTTGAGCTTTAATAGAAGATGTAAAATCTTTTTGAATGTTTGCTGCTCGTGATCTGGGATATTAAATATCCTTATTTTATATAAGATGAAGTAGGAAAGTAAGATATTTGTAAGGCGTATGTGTATTCCTTCTCACACATAGAAATCAATATGTGCGTCATTACTAACAATTGATTTTCCAAACTTGATAATTGATTGTCATTATCTTCATGTAAAAGTGGACATCTTTAGCCTCATCTTTGAGTCTAACAATTCTTTAATAGATGTCTACATTCGAGAGAAGTAGCAATATTGGGAACAATCTATAGCAATGATTGAGCTTCTAAAGGAATAAAAATCTAATAAAAGACTGTGGACTGGTAGCTTCACGTTCATAAAAATATCAAGTCCTTGAGACTTTTGTTTTTTGGTCATAAACTGATAATGAAAATAGGCAAAAGATCTGTTACTAATTTGATCTATTTATAGCATGACTGTGGTTTAGTTTATAAAGCCAGAGAGTAGTTTGATCTATTTACAGTAAGGCATGGATGTGGAGGTCATGAAATTAATTTTCAACCAAGACAACAGGATGTATATGATAGAATCATAACCAGAGAATAAATATTTATTGAAGTGCGTGCATTTGTCTCATACATTATGAGGATGGTGAGATGAGATATATTTTACATGCCAGACGGGCTTATGACACTCATCGCATAAAGCACAACAACTAGGCATTTTAAAATTATGATAGCTCATGAATTCTATTTGAAATTTTACATTCACCATTTTACATTATCTATGTCAGTTAAGAATAAGAATATGAACTTGTAGAACTAGAGCAGGAGTTTCTCTAAGTGATATCTATGATTGGATATAAATTTATATAGTTTGAGATATAGAATCAACTCGCTTCCCAAGAAATTTATCGAGTAGTAGAGATCTTTTACTTAGTGAGAATCTAGTATTAGAGAGCCTGCTAAATGTGCTGACGAAAGCCAATTTGGATGGCAATATATCCAAGAAGATTTGATAAGTTGTTTTTTATAGTATGCAGAGTAGGAAATGTTAAATGAACAACAACTTGGACATAAAGTTAGACTACCATGTGTAAAATGTCAAATCTGTCTTTTGAAAAGACATAAATAGGAATTTGAATTGTCTTTTTAAATGACTGATTTAACATTTTACACATGGTCGTTTAACTTTATGTCCAACAACTTGGACTGTTGGACATAAAGTTAGACCACCATGTGTAAAATGTCAAATCTGTCTTTTGAAAAGATATAAATAGGAATTTGAATTATGTCTTTTTAAATGACTGATTTGACATTTTACACATGATCGGTTAACTTTATGTCCAACTTGATGTTCATCTAACATTACTTGTGCATAATACAATTGTCGTACTCTACCATACGATTTGATTATAGATTGCTTGCCTTTTAAATTATTGTATAGATCCCGTTTCTCCCTTTTAAACATTTCTCCTTTCTAAGGCTGCGTTGGTTATTATTTAACTCTTGGAATCGTTCTTCTTCTTCACATTTACGACACCTTACAGAAACCATGAAATATGAGCCAGTTCTTTTTTTATTTTATTTACAATGACTAAATTCCTCAAATACCTGGAATTATTGATTACTAAAAATAGTAATGAATTTGTACAAATCACAAGTATAACTGAGTTCATAGATCACAGTTGAACTGATCAAGCAATGAATTCAGTTCCATAACTGATATTCATATATTATGAAGAATGAGATCCTCATCTACCTTATTAGAAAAGCATGAGTTGCTGCATGACATGGCTTCCAATCAAAAATCGCGTCTCTCTCTTTGTAGCTTTTGCTTTTGCCCTCTATAAATCTTCGAATTCCATCTGCAGTTCCTCGTCCACGATCTTTCTCTCTTCCTCCTTTAATTTTCCTTCAAACGTGCTCTGATGGTACTCATTAATCATGTTCTCGAATTCATTTCTTCCTCAATCTTTGATTTCCAAGAGCATCTTTTTCTCCTGGATTATATGTTGTTGAAGCTTGCGGTACAACTCTTCCATTGACTGCATATCCTTTTGTACCTCCATTGCAAGGACCTGTATATCATTTTCTACCTAGCCTAATTTATTGTTTAAGGCTTCACCTTCCCTTTTCACATTCCCTAGTTTTTCTCGAGTCTGTGTTGGGAATTAAGACCAATTCCTTTATTGCCAACAAGATCTTTATTCAGAGAAATATAACAAAACAGAAAAATATAAAGATAGAGAAATATTTACGTATTGTTAAAATTTTCACTATTTGAAAAATTGTTACAATAGTATAGATTTCATCCACCCAAATCCTCAAGTATCTTAAGAAAAATAATATCTTAAGCTTTACCGCATCCACCAATTTCTACTATTTGTACAATCCCACAAAGAAAACAAGAAAAACAACTAGGATGCTAGGCTTACAATTTTTTATCAAAAAACTCTCAAGTCACAACTACAAAAAAGAATAAACTATGTCAATTTATAGTTAACGAATGACCTAATTTTCTTACAAGTTTAAACTGCCGAGGAGTCCAAGATTTAGAAACTTGTTCAATTTTAGTTGACTTAGATGCCTTCTATGTTTCGACTATCAAAGTGTCCAAGATTAGGAAACTTGTAATTTTAGTCGACCTAGAAGTCTTCCCTTTCAACAACTGGTGTATCTTTTGATTTTGGCAAGTTTTGAAAAAATATCCCAACAATCTTCACCTTAACGAAAAACGAGTCAAAAATCAATCATATTTTCTGCAGTTCTTCATCTCGATACTTAAAAAAATGGTACACTTTAACAATCCCAATTCTCAAAACAAAGAATTAACATACTCCACCATATAAGTATAATAACTTAGAATTAACGAATTCTAAGAATTTTATCGGCTCATGTAAAATAAATTTGCTGAAATATTATGGTGCAACTCCATTACTTGACTTACTTGGAAGTTCATCAGCCATCGACATCAATTCCACCATAAACCTTGCATTAATATCAAGCCAATGCCCGTGTGCAAATATTTGGACCTACTAGTAGTAATACATCATCTATCATGACAATTAGCGCATGCCACGAGGATGTAAATATTTACTCAAGCGACATCATCATCTCCCATAAAGAGAGATATATTGTCCGTATTTGATGTCGAGCAGTTAGCCGCCTTTTGGACAATTTTTCCTCATGTGACTAGGTTGTCCACAATTTCAACAAAATACTTTCTTTTTCATGGAGCTATTCTTCTTCCATTTTTCAGCATCAAGTAATGAGTTTTCAGATGAAATATTACTTCCACCACTCAACATTTTTTCTTCAAAAATTAATTTACTTTTAACTTCTTCAAAACTCACAGTTTCTTTCTCATACATCAAAATTGGTTTGATGTGTTCATATGATGATGGAAGAGACCAGATGACTCTTAACGCTTTATCCTCATAATCAAGTTTAACTCCAATAGCTTCCAGTTTAGAAACGATCCCATTGAGAACACTCAGATGATCTGAAATTTTTGTACCTGCATTCATTCGTAGAGAATGAAACTGTTGTTTCAAGTACAACCGATTTGAAAGACTCTTTGTTTGATATAATTGCTCAAGTTTTTTCCAAAGTTCCTTTGCAGCAGATATTCCATGAATATTTGCAAGAACATTTTTTGCTAAATAGAGACGTATCGTACTTGCAGCTTTTAAATCCAAATCTTCCCAAACCTCATCGCTCATACTGAATTTTTTAGTATCTTTGTCAGAAACAAGGGTTGGTTTCCCTTTCAAAGCTTTGTGCAGTCCAGGTTGAATCAAAACATCATTGACTTGTACTTGTCATAAGCCAAAATTGATTCTTCCGTCAAATTTCTCCACGTCATATTTGATAGACATATCTTCTCTGTACGCCAACACTCTGAACGACCTAATGCTCTAATACCACTGTTGGGAATTAAGACCAATTCATTTATTACCCACAAGATCCTTGTTCAGAGAAATATAACAAAACAGAAAAATATAAAGATAGAGAAAGATTTACGGACTGTCAAAGTTTTCAATATATGAAAAATTATTATAATCATATGGATTTCATCCACCGAAATCTTCAAGTATCTCAAGAAAAATAATATCTTAAATTTTACCGCACCTACCAATTTCTACTTTTTGTACAACCCACATAAAAAAAAAAACAAGAAAAACAACTAGGATGCTAGACTTACAATTTTTCTCTCAGAAAACCCTTAAGTCACAACTACAAAAAAAAATAAACTATGTCAATTTATAGTTAACGAATGACCTCATTTTCTTACAAGTTTAAACTGCTAATGAGTCCAAGATTTGGAAACTTGTTCAATTTTAGTTGACCTAGATGTTTTTCAAGTTTCGACTACCAAATTGTCCAAAATTAGAAAATTTGTAATTTGGTCGACCTAGAAGTCTTTCCTTTCAACAATTAGTGCATCTTTTGATTTTGGCAAGTTTTGAGAAAATATTCTAACAGTCTGCTCTATTTGATTTTGTAGCTTTGTTTTCTCTTCCTCAGACTTCAGTAGCTCGATAGCTTTACCACTCAAATGCTAGTTCCTCCGCGAGAGGTCAACCACTGTTTTCTCGATGTTATCTATGGCAAAGGGAACTCAATCACCTTCCAGTCTTCGATTTTCTTCCTCCACTTTCAATCCCAAGTCTTCTAATGCATTCTTCAATTCAACTTCAGATTGTCTAATCTTCATATGGACATCCATCATTTCCTTCCTCGGAGACTTTAAGATGGGCCAATTCCTCTTTTCTTTGTAAATGCACATAAGCACGGGAAAAATAAAGGGATTTTTTTTTATAACTTTTTAAAAATAATTTTAAATCTAACAACTTGAAAAATTTATTTTAAAAATACTACATTATTAAAATTATATTAATAAAATAATAAATTAAAATCAAATATATACCTCCACGTGAATTCTAAAGAATTTGATCTAAATTTGCTTTTTAAGTTCTTAATTATTTGCATAATAAGTCTTTCATCTTTATAATATATTCACCTTAGTCTTTATACTTTTTCTTTCATCTCAATTTTGTCCTTTTTTATTTGCAACACAAGCCCTTCTACTTTTATATTTTTACAAATTGATCTCTATATTTATACTTTTATATTAATTTAGTCATTTATAGTATCACTATTTGATACATATGTTACAAATGATATTGTGTATCAATGTTTAATACAAATGTTACAAATAATATTTTGTAATAATCTGTGTTACAAATTGAGATGTAAAACATCAGTGATAAAAAAAATCAATTCATATAATATGTGCTGTGTAAAATAACATAATATAATCTGTAACATATTCAGTGATACAAAATATCATTTGTAACATCTGTATCAGATCATGATACTAAACAGAAATTATTACAACTACAAAACCAATTCTAAACTTCAACGAGTTCGTATTAATATACACATTGGACTCTAAAAATTTATTGATATTGTGTAATATCAGTACAATATAGATATGTAACACAATACTAAATTTAACAAATAAAACTCATAATTTCATTATTTGTAACACACGTAACATCAGTGATACATAATACTAATTCATGTAACATGTGATGTGTAAAATAACGTAATATATTCTGTAAAATATTTAGTAACATATTCAGTGATACAAAATATCATTTGTAATATTTGTATCAAATATTGATACACAATATCATTTGTATCAAATATT
Source organism: Forsythia viridissima (assembly GCA_030279155.1). Taxonomy (NCBI): domain Eukaryota; kingdom Viridiplantae; phylum Streptophyta; class Magnoliopsida; order Lamiales; family Oleaceae; genus Forsythia; species Forsythia viridissima. Next base: position 15,189,642 of record CM059042.1, read on the forward strand.
GATTCACAATATCATTTGTAACATCTGTATCAAATAGTGATACAAGAGACTAAATTGACATAAAAGTATAAATATGTGGACCAACTTGCAAAAATTTAAAAGTTGAAGGACTTGAGTTGTAAATAAAAAAGGACGAAATTGAAATGAAAGAGAAAGTGTGGAGACTAAAGTGGAGATATTATAAAAATGAAGGACTATTATGCAAATAATCAATGACTAAATCAACAAATTTTGGAATTCACACGGTCTTGGTCCATTTGATTTTAATTTATTATTTTATTAATTAATATAATATTAATTATGTAGTACTTTTGGAATAACTAAGTTAAGTTGTTAGATTTAGAATTATTTAATATTGGTAAGTAGTGAGTGTAATATTCTCAAAAATAAAAGGATTATAATTTATTTGGACTTTTAAAAAAGTTAAACCCCAATTGTAATTTTTCTATTAAGTTTTCTAATTTTTGCTATTTTAATTTAGGGTTAGTTATACTTACATTCTATGTTCTTTCAGTTTTGTAACAATATCATCTCTTTTTAATTTTATTCACATATGGTTCTTAAATAATTTTTTTGAATAAATTAAAATGATAGAAAAAGAAAAATGTAATGAAAAAATTGCACTCGAAATCTTAACCTTTTTAAAAGTACAAATAAATTTTAAATTATTTTATTTTTTTTTACAAATTTTCTCTTAAAATAACAAAAAATGTGTCATCAACTCTCAAAATTTCTAATTATGTTCATCGAAAGAACATTTGGAGTCTCTACATATTTCATCCAGTGGTTTGTTAATTGACAAAAAAATTATATCCGTGATCTAATTTTAACTAATTTAACAAAGACAAAATAATTTATTACATTCTGTTATTCAAAATAATTTTTTTTTAAAAAAGAAAAAAACATCACCTTCCACACTTCACACCTCCCCTAAGAGCATCTCCAATGCATTCAATAGATTGAAAAAAATGATGTGCCATATAAGCAAATAGACAATGTCTATTAAAATTACATATCCAATGCACAATGTGCAATACTATGTGAGGCTGACATGGCACCAGAAAAAATAAAAGATGTGAAGTACTCCTTTTGCATCTAGATGCTCCGTGAGATTGGATGAGTTATCAATTTTTTAATTTTTGACTTAATTTTTTAAATTTCTGTTAAGTGGATTAGTTTTATTATTTTTAATTTTAAAAAATAAATACTACATAATCAACATTATTGGATTGTAGAAAGAACCCACTAAAGAGAATATTTGGACTTCACCGTTTATTCATTCAACATAATTTATAAGTCCGTCTATTTAATTGTCACGTCAACCGTAATCTATTGAGTGAATTGGAGATGCTCTAAACAGTAGCAACCGGGTTCAGTTCCAAACATTATTAATAGAATAATGCTATTAATAGGAGTTCCACACGGTTCCAAACAGTGGAGAATCAAATGCTGATTTGAGTTCCACAAACATGATATTCCAATAACCGATTGAAGAATCTACACTTTCAGATCAGGAAGAGTTCTGTTCCGATAATGATTTTGATGTTCCTTATTTTTCTGATGTAGAAGCATTGGTAATAAAGTGTGAAGTCTTATTAATTTACAATTTTTTTTTAACTTGTACCTCAACTTTTCTCCATGATCGCTTCTTACAGATTCTTGATATGAACTTGAGTCCAGTTGATTTTGATTTGCAGTCAAAACAGAAAGGTAGTTCTTTGTTGCCTTGCATGTACTCAATGAAAGTTATAAAATGGTGGTGAAGATGAATTTTTTTTTAAATTATTTTAAATAATAGAATGTAATAAACTATTTTGTACTTGTTATATTGGTCAAATTTAGGTCACAGTATAATTTTTTTTGTCAATTAACAGACCACTGGACAAAATCTGTAGAGACTCCAAATGTTCTTTCGGTGAACATAATTAGAAGTTTTGGGAGTTGATGACACATTTTTTATTATTTTAAATGAAAATTTGTAAAAATAAAATAAAATTTAAGGATTTATTTGTATTTTTATAAATGTTAGAATTCCAATAACAATTTTTATTGTATTTTTTTTTTTTACCATTTTAATTTATTTAAGTCATAGGTAAAATTGTCAAAAAAGTCATTTGGGACCATCTATGCCAGTAAAATGAAAGAATTGGGACGATGTCTGTTAATAAAATTAAATGAGGATGATATTATTTAAGAATGAAAACTATAAGTGTAATTATTCGTTTAATTTATTTAAGCTAAGGGCAAATTTGTCAAAAAATCATTTGAGGATCATATGTGCGAATTAATAAAAAGATGGATACCATATTTGTGAATAAAATTAAATGAAGATGATATTGTTATAAAGTTGAAAGAATGGAGACTATAAGTGTAATTTACCCTAAAAATTAAACCTTCTTAAGCTTTCTAAGTTCTGTTACCTTCATTTGAACATTAAAAACTATGTAATCTTATTTTTACTAGTATATCTTGTTAGTTTAAGCTGTTGTACTCTGTTAACCTTTTGCCGTTTTTTCTTTCTATCAGTAGAGTCCAGATGTTCCTGTAATCGTGCCAATCTGTTCTCATTTCTACAGTTCTTCCGTAATGATGTTTCACCTTTCTCTTCTTTTGTTTGGTTATCTATCCATGAGGACCGATCTACTGCCCTTGTCAGTATGTGGGCAACATCTACTGCCCACCTGGGGGCAGTAGATCAGAATTCATCTATCCATTATGAACATCAGTTAATTGTTTTCAATTTTGAGTAGCTGATGTCTGATAATTATAAATATGCTTGTATTCAATGTGCTTTAGAGTACCAAGGCGAGAATTTCAATAGTAATTTTTGTTACTTTTTTTGTATGTGGTTTTCGAAAGTTAGGCATGTGAATGTCCATAAGGTGGCGAAGTGGCCAGTAGCCAATGGTGAATGTTCGCTTGAAACTTGCAAGTGCGTGATATTGTCAGTAATAATAGAGTGAGTAGAATGTCGATCCCACGGAGACTTGTATTTAGTTATGAATTCAATTATATATGCTTTAATTGAATTATACTAAATTTTGAGCGAATTTTAACTAAAAACTACTTAAAGTTAAGCTAAAACCATGTTGAGAACTTTGGAGAAGTTTCAAATATGAAAAAGGCACTAGGACTTCAATTTCACATACATTTATCCACTTTAATTCAAATAATCACATAATTGACAATATTCATTATGTTGACGATCGATGTCCTTATATTATCAAACAATCTTTCTCAAGTAGTTATACCTATTTCAATGTATAAACCTCCTATATCTCATTGCGAATAAAAACAACAGCATTACATACAACCAAACATCACATAGCGATTGCATAGACCATAGCCGTATATTTCTATTTCTTATTGGAATCTATGTTACTTCTTATTTGATCTAAACATGCATATATCAACACAATCCATAAATTATTTAACTATTGGTCAGATAATTGAAAGCGGTAAAATCAATAACAAGCAATCAATCAAAACTCATATTTGAAATCGAAAATGGAAAATTGAATTAAAGCCCCAAAAATATAAGTTACGTCATCGTACTAGCTAATGGAAATTTAGCTACACATATTCGAAATAATTAAACAAATATGAGTTGAGCTCGACATCATTGAGATAGAGAAAAGAGAATGTTGTATAATCTTCAAGCATGAACTTCAAAATTCTTAGTTCTTATTCTTCAATTCACAAAACCTTGGGCGTATATTTTGTATATTTGTATCTCCTCCAAGCTCCCTTATGAAGTAGATAGGTTCTAGTATATATAGACACGAAATTAGGGTGCAAAACTTTGTATCTAAGTCCTAGAAGACCCCAAGACTCCTACCATAAATAGAATATTTGGGGCTGAACATGGTACGGGGTCTCGCTCGAGCACCAGAATTATGCTGCCAAGCAGCTTTGACAAAAATGCGCATAAAAGGTCTAGGAAACTCTGAATGAAGATCTGTAAAATATGTTGGGCTCCTAATTCAATAAGCTTTCCATTGGTGTATCTGTTGGAAATTGGTTTAAAATGTTGATAAATTAACTAAGTGACTTCGTGTCATCTTAGCCAAATATACAAGTCCCGGCCCAATCCGTTTAGGCAAATTTGTTTGCCACTTCGACGCACGCTTCGGGGGCAACGCCCCAGGAACGGGGATCGACCTGCCCGGTCAGGTCGCGGGGGTCGAGGGGGCAGCGCCCCTCGTGGGTTGCCCCCGGACAAAAATTCAGATTTATCTGTATGTTTAAAGGGTATATTTGACATCTCGAAACCAATATCGAATGAATGAGAAATTACGAAAAAGGACAAAATTGGGTCAAAATTTTGACCATGCGATCGCACAGTTATGAAAACCTGCGATCGCAATATGGCTAAATATTTAGCAGAATGTATTTTGGTCCTTCCATGCGATCGCAGGAGGCAAAACCTTGCAATCGCATGGTTATTCTGGATGAAGATCTGTTCTATTTTTTGTACCTTGCGATCGCAGCTTGGTTAAACCATGCGATCATATGGGTTTGCGTGAACAGACATGTCCTTTTGAAGTGTTGCACGATTTGGTTTAATACTTTTTCGTTTCCAACTGATCTTCAACGTTAAAAAGGGACTCTGGACGTCCATTTTACAGAGATTTGATACAGAAAACACTCTTGCAATTTTAATTCACTCATATTCCATCTTTGAACCAAAAATTCATTGCATTTGTGCATAACTTTTTGGTGTTTCATTTCATTTCATTCTTGGAGTACAAAACCGATTTCCGGTTCGTTGTGCTTGTGGTTTGTAGTGCTTCAACCACAAGTAGGAAGCCGTTGTATCTTGGGAGTCATTTGCCGTTTACCGTAGGCACCGTAGCGGGGCAAAATAGACTTAAGGACAAAGAGTTCAACTCTTGCCTCGGTGTATTTTCATCCTTTCCAATTTCAGTTTGATTGCTTTGAGTCATTTCTACAGAAATTTCGCCAACAATCTTAAGTCTATTCTATCGTTGCAGTATTTTTGTGGTAAGTGACATTATTGGTTTGGTTGATCTTCTGTTTTTCGTAAACAGAAATGAATTCGAATGATAATTCGAATGAGGGAACTTCTGAAGGAAGTATCCCTACCGGTGTGATTCATCCGGTTGTGACTCCGGTTGTTGCTACCCCTACTACCGTTCATTCAAGCTCCGTTCCACATGGGGAAAAACCGGAGAAGTTCATTGGGGTTGAGTTTAAGAGATGGCATCAGAAAATGCTCTTCTATCTCACGACCCTCAACTTGGCAAAATTCTTGAAAGAGGATCCTCCCGCCATTCAAGAAGGTGAAAATAATCGGGCATCATTGATTGCATTGGATGCTTGGAAACATTCAGATTTCTTGTGTAAGAACTACATTCTGAATGGCTTGGACAACACTTTGTACAATGTGTATTGTTCCAAGCAATCGGCAAAGGATTTGTGGGATTCTTTGGAAAAGAAATACAAGACTGAAGATGCGGGAACAAAGAAGTTCATCGTGGGAAGGTTTTTGGACTACAAGATGGTAGATTCAAAGCCGGTAATCAGTCAAGTGCAAGAGTTGCAGATCATACTTCATGACATTCACGCGGAGAATATGTCTCTAAGTGAATCATTTCAAGTGGCTGCAATCATCGAAAAACTTCCACCCATGTGGAGGGACTTCAAGAATTATCTCAAGCATAAGCGCAAGGAGATGAATATTGAAGAGCTTGTGGTTCGACTAAGGATTGAAGAAGACAATCGAAGTTCGGACCGGCGTGTTGGAAATAATATACCACAATCAAGGGCTAATGTTGTGGAATCTAACAACAACAACAACAACAAAGGAAAGAAGAGAAAGCATTCCGTTGAATCTTCCAAGAAGAATGCAAAGAAGTTCAAGGGCAATTGCTATAATTGTGGAAAGGCTGGACATCGCTCCGTTGATTGTCGCAAACCAAAGAAGCAAGCCCAAGCAAACATAGCCGAATCTGATTCCATATCAAATGGTATATCTGACATGAATTTATTGGCGGTTGTTTCAGAATGCAACAACGTTGAAAATCCCATGGAATGGTGGGTTGATACGGGTGCAACCCGTCACATATGTGCTGATAAGGATATGTTCACATCCTACATTCCAACCGAGGGAGAAAAGCTATTCATGGGGAACTCCTCATCATCCAAGGTTGAAGGACAAGGCAAAGTGATATTGAAGATGACATCGGGAAAGGAACTTAGCCTCAACAATGTTCTTCATGTACCGGATATTCGCAAGAACCTTGTGTCAGGTTCTTTATTGAGCAAGAATGGCTTCAAATTAGTCTTTGTGTCGGATAAGTTTGTACTTACCAAGAACAATATGTATGTTGGCAAAGGCTATGTAAAAGATGGACTATTCAAAATGAATGTCCTAACTATTGTACCGAAAGTTATGAATAAAACGCCATCTTCCGTTTATATTCTTGAGTCATCTAATTTATGGCATCATAGATTAGGACATGCAAACTTTAATTCAATACGTAAGTTGATGAATTTAAGTTTAATTCCGAATATGCATTTTAATAATGGAAAATGCGAAACATGTGTAGAGGCAAAAGCGGCCAAAGCACCTTTTCATTCGGTTGAACGAACCACAACACCTTTAGAACTAATTCACACAGATGTGTGTGATTTAAAGTTCGTACAAACAAGAGGTGGTAAAAAATATTTCATCACGTTCATAGATGATTGTACAAGGTACTGTTACGTATACTTGTTGAAAAGCAAAGATGAAGCTTTGGAAGTGTTCAAACACTACAAAACCGAAGTTGAAAATCAACTTGGAAAACGAATAAAAATGATTCGTAGTGATAGAGGTGGAGAATACGTTGCACCATTTGAGGAATTTTGTGCAGAATTTGGAATCATTCATCAAACTACTGCACCATATTCACCTCAATCGAACGGGATAGCTGAACGTAAGAATCGAACTCTAAAGGAAATGATGAATGCAATGCTAATAAGTTCGGGCTTACCTCAAAACTTGTGGGGGGAAGCCATACTTTCTGCAAATCATATCCTAAATAAGATACCACACAAGAATAAGGTTGAATCATCTTATGAGCTATGGAAAGGTCGGAAACCTTCCTACAAATATCTCAAAGTGTGGGGTTGCTTAGCAAAAGTACAAATACCCAAACCTAAACAAGTTAGGATTGGACCAAAGACAATTGATTGTGTCTTTATTGGATATGCAATCAATAGTAGTGCATATCGATTCTTGGTTCATAAATCTGAAGTACTTGATGTACATGAAGTGATAAGTGCGTTTTATGCACTTATTTTAGCCTTTTAATTAATCATTTATGTCGTCATATAGTTGTTTTTCTACTTAATCTAGTTTATTATCATTCTATTTCAGTTTCGGACTTGTTGGTGAACAATTGGAGAAGATTGGGTGAAAAGAGCAATGATTTAGAAAGATATCTCATAAGTTCGAGGACTCAATTGCACTCAACCCAAAGTTGAGGGACCAAACTGGAGATAATGCAAAGTTGAGAGACTAAACTGGCGATGATGTAAAGTTGAAGGACCAAAGTTGATGTCATGAAAAGATGGAGGACTGAAATGATCAAGACTTAAAGTGGAAGGACCAAATCAGTGACCGTTGAAACATGAAGGACCAAAGTGCAACTCTTCAAAGAAAACAAGCTGGGCGATCGCTCGGTTTAACTCTGGGCGAACGCCCAGCAACTGAGGCCAGAAGCAGAAGCTAAACGAGCCGCCTGGGCGATCGCCCGGGAAATCACTGGGCGATCGCCCAGTGCAATTTTTGTCTGCGTTTTTAATTCTTATTTTCTTTCCTTTTTTAGCCATAATTTCGATAGGTAACGTTTGACCCACGAATTTTGTATTCTTTTGAGATATTTTGGGGCACAATAAAGGTAGTATAAATATGAGATATATTCTCATAACAAAGAGAGGATTTTTGGGAGCCGAATGAAGGGAAGACGGAAGAAAACAAGAGAAGACAACTGACTGACAATCAAGAGTTTTTGAAGATTTCTTCTCCTTCAATCCATGCCGGGTTTTATCAATTCTTTTCTTTTTAGTTTAATCATGTTCTTCTAGTTTTCTTTAGCCAAGGTAGACGATGAAACCTTGTTTTAATTAAGTAATTATTTCATTATTCGTTTAATTCCTTTTTAGGGCTTTAACGTTCATGGTTCGTTCTTAACTAGATTAATTAAACATAATTTCTTTCATCTTAAATATCATGTATTTTTGATAGTTAGATATTGGTTTAATTAATCCATGCTTGATGCTTAAATAAGTTTTATTAATTGCTTTTGATTTTTCATCTTCTTTTATTCTTATTGGGATACATAGAATGCTTAGGTAATCTTTGATTCTTTGTCTTCTTTCAATGGAATTTGATATGAAAAATGCTTAAGTAATTTATGTTTGAAGCATAAGGGGAGCCTATATTTGATTCTCTTCTTTTGGACTTAATTGATAAATCTTTAGGGACGACAATAGATTGATTTCGTGTTGTCGTATGTTTTCTTTGGGAATTAATGAATGATTAGATGATTGCTAAGTTAGACAATGGTGGATTCCGAAACCTTGGTGTTTTACACTTCTTGATTATTCAATCTCATTATTTTCGCATAATTAGTTATTCTTTAAATTAAATAATTTCAACAAAACTCTTTTCGACTCAACTAGCCTAGAATAACAGTTAATTGGGATTAAATTACACCTTCCTCATTCCTCATAGCAGTCTCTGTGGGATCGACCTCGTTTTTACTTATCTATATTCCAGTAGATTCGTACACTTGCGAGTTAATTAAAATTTGACATCATGAAGGCACGATTATTGAATCAAGAAACGCGGTCTTTTTTGAAGACAAATTTCCGTGTAAAGAAAAGGAAACAAGTTCAGTTAAACGAACTTATGATAATTTACATAGAAATGACGATAATCTTCAAATAAATGAAGAACCGAGACGTAGTAAAAGGCAACGAATTCTTAAGACATTCGGTCCAGAATTCGTAACCAATTTACTTGAAAATGATCCGAGGACATTTGATGAAGCAATGTCCACTCCCGAAGCTCCTTTTTGGAAAGAAGCTGTACGTAACGAAATTGAATCCATCATGAACAACCATACTTGGGAATTGGTTCAACTCCCTCCGGGAAACAAAGCTTTAGGTTGTAAATGGATATTCAAAAAGAAATTGAAATCGGATGGATCAATTGATAAATACAAGGCTAGATTAGTAGCCAAAGGGTATAGACAAAAGGAAGGACTTGATTTCTTTGATACTTATTCACCGGTGACTAGAATTACGTCTATACGTGTCTTGATTGCAATCGCGGCATTGCATAATCTTGAAATACATCAAATGGATGTTAAAACTGCGTTTCTAAACGGTGAATTAGAAGAAGAAATCTATATGGAACAACCCGAAGGGTTTGTTGCATCGGGAAATGAAAAGAAGGTGTGTAAACTTGTAAAATCCTTGTATGGATTAAAACAAGCACCGAAGCAATGGCATGAAAAGTTTGATAAAACTATGTTGTCAAATGGCTTCAAAATCAATGAATGTGACAAGTGTGTCTACATTAAAAACACACCCGATGAATATGTGATCGTATGCCTATACGTTGACGATATGCTAATTATGGGAAATAACTCAAAAGTCATTTCCTCGACTAAGAAAATGTTAACAAAACATTTTGACATGAAGGACATGGGAGTGGCGGATGTAATATTAGGGATTAAAATCTCTAAGACATCTGATGGTTTGTCATTATCTCAATCACATTATGTTGAGACTATACTTAAGAAGTTTAAGGCGTATGACGACAAACCCGTTAAGTCACCAGTTGACCTAAGTATACACTTAGCTAAGAATACTGGTGAGCCCGTATCTCAATTGGAATTTTCACGGGTCATAGGCAGTTTGATGTACATTACAAACTGCACAAGACCAGATATATCACAAATAGTCAACAAGTTGAGTAGATTCACTAGTTTTCCAAGTATTGAACATTGGAAGGCATTAAACCGAGTTCTTAGATACTTAAGACACACGGTTGAATATGGATTACACTACTCAAGATATCCCGCGGTGTTAGAAGGATATACCGATGCAAATTGGATATCCGACACTAAGGATTCAAAATCCACAAGTGGTTATGTATTTACCATTGGAGGTGGAGCCGTGTCCTGGAAATCGTCTAAGAAAACATGTATAGCTCGATCCACAATGGAATCTGAGTTTATTGCTTTAGACAAAGCCGGAGAAGAAGCAGAATGACTTCGTAATTTCCTTGAAGAAATTCCATGTTGGAAAAAGCCGGTTTCTGCAATTAATATACATTGCGATAATCAGTCGGCAATAGCAAGGGCACAAAACAATATGTATAATGGTAAGTCTCGACATATCCGTCGGAGACATAACACCATTAAACAGTTAATATCGAATGGTATAATCTCTATTAACTATGTGAAGTCAAAAGAGAACTTGGCTGATCCTTTGACGAAAGGACTTGCAAGAGATCAAGTATACCATCTTTCGAGGGGAATGAGCCTAAAGCCTATTGAATAGAATTATTATAACGGAAACCCAACCTTGTAGATTGGAGATCCCAAGATCTTGGTTCAATGGGACAACTAAGTTATAAAAGATTCGAAATAAAGCACTTATTCTCATTCCTAACTTTTAAAGTGCTATGTCAAATATGTATTAGGATAAGTATACATACTTTTAATGATTCAAAACCTTGAAGTAGAAAGGTAAGAGATCACCTATATAAGTGTGAAGTGGGGCCGCTTCTACGAGAATTCGAGGCTTAATTCTCTTAGAGCACTTATGAAACCAAGAGTTGTCCAGGGCCAAAATGGACACAACCATGAGAACCGAATTGGTTAGATGAGTTATGGTGTTGGTACAATTGTTTGGGTTTACACGAACAGCTGGATGGTTCAAAAACATCGTGTTCACCAACTAGCCTAGTAAATCCGATTGTATTCAACTAAAGAAGGTTCAAAGCCACAAGCTACCTATCTTGATGCTATGACTTGTCGCATGTACTCCATTGTTAGAGTCTGCATATCATTGCATTTCATTTGCATCGTGTTTTGCGTATCAAGGAATTTCCATTCATGTGGGGGATTGTTGGAAATTGGTTTAAAATGTTGATAAATTAACTAGCCGATTTGGTTTAATACTTTTTCGTTTCCAACTGATCTTCAACGTTAAAAAGGGACTCTGGACGTCCATTTTACAGAGATTTGATACAGAAAACACTCTTGCAATTTTAATTCACTCATATTCCATCTTTGAACCAAAAATTCATTGCATTTGTGCATAACTTTTTGGTGTTTCATTTCATTTCATTCTTGGAGTACAAAACCGATTTCCGGTTCGTTGTGCTTGTAGTTTGTAGTGCTTCAACCACAAGTAGGAAGCCGTTGTATCTTGGGAGTCATTTTCCGTTTACCGTAGGCACCGTAGCGGGGTAAAATAGACTTAAGGACAAAGAGTTCAAGTCTTGCCTCGGTGTATTTTCATCCTTTCCAATTTCAGTTTGATTGCTTTGAGTCATTTCTACAGAAATTCCGCCAACAGTATCATATGCCTCTTGGAGATATTTGTGTCTAACTTGGTATTCTCATTTCTCAACGCGTTACAAGTTTCGGTTTCCTCTCTTCTCCTTTCTTTTTCCTTTTCATTCCAATGTACTCTAAGCTTTCTTTTCCCGTCTCTTTTCATCAATTTCACTGACAATGTCATCGATGCTCGAGGTTCGTCCTAAAAAAAACAAAAACGAACTAAAATCAACATAAATCAGAGTCGACAACACTAACAAAGGCCTTGTTTAATGGACTAGATAAGTAGATTTAACACTTACCAGCGAATATTCTGCTAAGACATAGGGAAAGGGAAAGGGCAGCAAGGTCAAAAAAATTCAAATATACTTGACTTTTTTGTTGTTGAAGTCCTGAAATCCCCTCTCTTCTAGTTACCTCCGTGCCTTTAGAAGTAATGTCCATTGCTCGAATTAAGAAACGTTAATTCAAAAGTGGAAATTTGTCTTCTGGTTTTGATGTAATCAAATTAAGAGCCCGTTTGGTATGTAATCAAAATTGGTCAAATAAACCATTTTGGTCAAATAAATCAGTTTATAATCCACGCCAAACGGGCCCTAACTGTAGTATAAAATAGGAAAATTTGCGATGGAGCTGGAAGATTTCATAAATCATAAACCATTACTGAAAACTGTTCTTGTTCTTGCATGTACACTCATAGTTTCTGTCAAGTCTCTAGCAATTGGATTGTAATTTGCTTCTCTTTCTTTGCTTTGGTTAGTTAATTTTTTCTCCAAATTTAATCTTATATATATTATTAATAGACATGTTATATCTTATTAACACACCCACATATTATATACAATTCATACGTATTTTATTTAAAGAAATGATTGATATATCATATATTATATGATCCACACATAATTCGCACAAATGATTACTGCATATATATAGAAATTATAGGATTCTTGAAGCTATTCCTCACCCATATGCACATCGCAGGCATGCATAAATGGAAATTACAGGTTTCTCTTGGTGTATGTGTAATATTTCCAGATTATAATAGGCTTTTAATTTGCTCAATTAGATAGACTGATTCCCAAGGTTCTTGCCCTTGGAAGTTGATGACAGAAGCTAGGGTTTGGAAATCCACCTCCACATCCACTAGTGTAATTTGCTTCTTGCTAGTACAGACTCAAACCCCTATGTAAAGCTATGATTTCTGCAATTTAGCTGTTACAATTCCCATAAATTCATAAAATGCAAATACTAGCTGTCCTTATGATCCCTTAGAATGCCCCCTCCTGCTACTTCTTCTAGGGATGTTTTATGATATCCATGTTAAGCTTGTATCTTCCAGCCTCTGGTTTTACCCATTTTACCACTCTAGGGAGAGCACTCTTTGAAGGCTGCCACCAATCCCATATTGAGCTGCCACCCAAATGACTCCTTTTCAGCATTGTTTGGTGAACATACCTGCTTGAGCTAGCAGTTTTATGAACCCCTCCACTCTCCAAATGATTCTTAAAGATACCATTGGGATCTGCCTGTGTTTACTGTCATTTCTTTCTGATCAGAGAAACCATAGTATGAAGAGAGGTATTAGGATTCTGATGTGTTGGAAATGGGTTTATAATTAAGTTGATTTAATCAACTTTGACCAAATATTCGGGTGGGTCCCGATAATCAATTTATGCGGATGAATAGTCAAATGCATTCTACTCCATGAGTAGATGATTGTAGTATATTTGGTTTCGCAAAACTATTTTCAGATGAATGAGAAGTTAGAGCCAAAAGTTGGCATCTTGGAATTTCAAAAAAATAAGAATTAATTGGAGGAAAATGGGAAAACTTTTGTCCCACGTTTGAAAGTGAATGATTTCCTAACCCATTCGTATACCCCAAGTTTGGTACATAGATTTGGCCCCCAAAGGGTACCACTAGTCTTTGGAAGGGGGAAGATCTAGATCTTGTTACGTTCGGTTAATAGCCCACACGCGTGCGCACTGCCTCCCGCCTGTCGGGGTCGTGGTTCCGAATTGGATCTTTTTAGACAAATAAAATAAATAATTATTTTAGTTTAATTTATTTTCCTTCCAATGGACTCGTGAAAATTCATAGCTCCAATAATACTTTGACAAGTGGTATAACAGATCGTTGCTCAGGTATTGACACGTGTCACTGTCTCTAGGAAAAAGATATTGACCCGTGTCACTGTCTTCTCCTAAAATTGCAATCATCTTTCTTTATTTTGTTCTGCATTCTTTGAAGTATTTTGCATCTGTCATGCTTCATAGAGAATACAAAGCAACTATTCTAGTTTGTCGTTCTTGCTGTTTGAGGTGCTTCCATTGCAAGAAGAAGACCATTGTATCTTGGGAGACGATTGTTTATATACCATTAGCACCTGAGATGGGCAAATTCGTCTTAAAGAGATATAGTCGAACTCTACATTCGGTCCACCGTATTAATTCTGCATCTTGATTTCTGCTAATTGTTTTGTTATTTCAAGTAAGTCTTCTTGCATAATATAATTTGTATCCTCTATATATATCCAACGATAGGCCCATTTTCCACTTATGGTCCAGAAAATCTTCATTTTTGAAAGACTTGACTAATGCAATTGATGGGCAAATTTTTTATCTGGAAAATTAGGCAAAAATGCCTCCAGACCTGTGTTGCTATTTCACCCTCTGCAAAAACATATGTAATAAAGTTTCATATGAAGGCTTTAATGGACAGCAGTGGCATTTAGATGCCAATGAGATATGCCATCTCTGTTGCACAATGTGGTCCACAGGGCACCATAGGTGCCATAAATTCCAGGAATAAAAAAGGATATCTTGAGAGGAATTGCTTTGTGCCATATTAGCTTAAAAGCTGCCATCGTGCTCTGCATTCATCTGATCTTTTCCCAATAGTGCTGGACCCTAAATTCTCCAGTTGATGATGCCACTCAGTAAATTTGATCCAGTTGTGTAATTTATTGGAACTTACTTTTATAATATGTACCATATTTTCTGGTAATAGGCATTTGAGTTTGGATGTCTCCCATCCCTCTTTTGTCCAAAATTCACAGACCATTTGAGAAGTATGTTGACCATCTGAATAAGCCTAAGCCTTATTTCCAATCCATTTTAGTTGTGTTTTAATTATTGCATTTAGTTAGGGCACTAGAATAGTGTTTCATATTAAAATATATATATGTCTGGTATAATTTGGTTGTTTATTGAATAAAATTGTAGAATTCAAAGGTTTTCAATTCTTCGACCCTACTTCGATATTTTTTAGAATCATCGAATTTGTTTTCATGTCAATTCTCGGCATTCGCTTAGAATCAACAAGATCATGATCATTTTTGATATTCAGTTAAAGTCAATTTTAGTATTTCATTATAATCGATGACTATGATTTTGTAATTGTTCTATTTCGCGCTTCTTATTACATCAACTTAACTAAAAATCTCACTATCTCACATTCTTCCATTCATTAAAAATTTAAAACTACATAGCAATTCTTAAACTTTCATTACTTGTCCCTTTCAACAGCAGCCCAATTTGCATAATGTTCAATTGGAGATTAGATTTAATGTCCCTTAATACATTTCAATATCTTGGCATTTCATTTCTTTTTAGCAAATAGAAAAAAACTAATATATTGACACATTGCATGATGATATCTTTTCATTTGTTAAGAAGTGATGCACTAAAGTGTTAAAAATGTATTGGGAGAGAGCAAATATGAACTAGCCCAAATCCATTGAAAATGAAATAGAAATTCTATGAATATATTATTTTTTTCTCAAACATTTCTCACCAATACAAGCAATTCGTACACAGGTTGTGAAATTCAGAAAAATTTGTTAACTAAAGATGGTAGTGAGGTCCACCTAAACTAAGGGAACGACCATTCTGGAAAAAAAAAAATCAATTTTAAAAAATATTTTTTTTTCTTTTTTTATTCAGTAGCAGTTGAGTTTTAAAGTGGATTCTTTTTTTTTTTTTTTTTCAAATAATAGTCTCACTCCCAAAAAATAGTCTCCACCACTTCCTAGACTTGTCCAATGAATAGAGATGGCAATTGAACGGGTGGGGTCGAGTCAAGGAGGGTATTAAAAAAATTTCTTTTATCGTATCGTTTAATTAATTAATTAATTTTTAATATTATTTTTATTTTTTTAAATATAATTTAAATTTTAAAATAAAAAAATTCATGTTAGGTTCTGGGTATTCGGGGCGGGGACCAGTATCCCCGTTCCCGCGTTGATTATTAATTGAACGGAAATTTCTCGCCCCGAATAAGGTGGGGCGGGGTGGATTTCCTTACTATTGAATTAAAGACAAGCCTCAGTGGACCGCGACTAGAAACGCAGAGCTGATGGTCGTGACATGTCATGATATGATTGGGGAAGAACTCTATTTTCACGTGATTAACCCTTTTCATCACGTGTCTTGCACGTTGCCTGTTGCCATCAATGTCACAATGACCACCTGGCACCTGTGTTGGAGAAGTTCAGATTACCCTAGATATTATTATGCACAGCTGCATGCTCGCATATACATATATAATCTATTTATATACATACAAACACATATGGGGTAGATAGATTAACTCCAACTCCAACATTTTTGATCTCCTAATAATCTCAGTGACGCTTATGGATGGGTGGTTGGTTGGAGGTGGTGGTGGTGGTTGTGGGGTGGGTGGAAAATATCTCAATCATCTCTTCTCGTCTAAAAAGCTTTAAATTGTTAAAATAAAATTCATTAAAATCTTGTATTCGACAAGGTCGAGGTTCCTTTGTTTATCTGCATTTGCACCTGCACCTCACAAGGCATATTTGGGCAGTATGTGTACTTCCATCGTCTTCCTTTTAGATGGTGGATATTATTGAATGAAGGGAGGTGCAGATGCTTCTGCAGACAAAAATGGCATCTTGATTTCTCTGCCCCTCAAACATACTCCTTTCAGGTAAGGATGCTCTCTATTTTTATTTTATTTTAAGTAAAAAAAATATTTTTTGACTATTTTTTTCGAATTAAAGATATTAAATATGTTTTGAAAGTTCGTTGGGTTTTTCATCTTTTGTGTTTATGAAGAAGACAGTGTTCAAGTTTTGTTTGAGTTCATATCTATGGATTATATATGGCCCAAAATATTGTGTTGTAGAAAGGTGAATATCAGCTCATGTTCCATTTAGCAAAATGTTCAAAAATCTAATTTTAGGTCATTAAACTTGCACGAGATCTAGTATTACATTTTCTTAGAAATCTCTCGATTTCCAATTATATAAAAACTATTGCGTTCGTGAAATTAATTACGAGTAATCAATTAAGTGATTGTATAGTTTAAAGACTAGTTTTTCAACACAAAATAATCAAATATATCATGAACGCAAAATTCTGGTCAAATAAATCATTGTGTTGAAAAATTAGTTTTTAAATTAGACCAAACAAGCACTAAGTTGAGACATTTGGGATTTTTTAATTCATCGACACTAACTAGAAGAAGTTCCTGAGTTAAGAAGAGCTCCTCTGCCGAGCCTTTGATTCGACTTTGGACAAATGCCACTTGGGTGCTTTGCTTCTTATGACAACTCATTTGAAACGTTGTATAATTTGAATTTTCTTGAAGATAAACGCTTAATTAATATATTCTAAGTTTGTACAGAGAGAATTAAATTTTAGTGTATGAGAATTAGTAGAACATTATTTACAGTGTTTGAGACTCTGTGTTTGTTTGATGAAGTATGTAGTTAAAATTAATTATTAATAGATTTTTAAGTTCCACTAAACAAGTTTTTTATAAGATTTATTATGAAATTAAAACCCATATCTTATTACCATCCAAAATGTCGATATTGTCGACTACAATATTCTACTACTTTTATGTTTTCTTGAAAATAATATTCAATCGAGGGCACTCAAGTCAAGGCCATGGAAATGTGATTGACCACTTATCTATATAACAAAGATCATCTCATAATCTGGAAAATGATATGATTTTTTTGTTTTTGTTTTATAACATGATATTGAAAACAAAGGCAGTTCAAGAATATGACTTGTGATATTTTGTGTGCCAATTGTAAGAATATGACTCTGATATTTCACTCCAGAATATATCTAGCATCTCAAGAATATCTGAAGAAGCTTCTAATTGTTCATATAGATACTTCAATAGACATCAGTGCATGGGCAATATGGTGAATTTGATTTCACGTTTTTTTTTTTTTTGGTTAAAATAAATGCAGCTAGTACATTTTGGGGGAAAAAAGGCTCTCTCTCTCTCGGATAAGTGTTACTATACAGCTAGTGCATATTTGATACGTAATATAATAAATAAGATTGTTTTTTTTCCTCAACATGATCTAATACTATTCCATTTTTCATACCAATATAAGCATGTAAGAGTTTGAGCAGTGCATAATTGAAGTAGAAATCTTAAGCCACTCGGCCTTCGGGCAAGTCTCACCCTACGGCCGCAGTTTGACCATTCCCAATCTCTTAATGGTCTTACCATCAACATCGCTTATTCTTTCAACAACGAATTCAATACCGGCTTCACCATGACTCGAACTAAGAGCCCAGACTCTTTTCGTAAAGAGTCAAAATTATCAAAGTCTCGACAAGGATTTAATGATATTTGAATAATTCTAGATCGGTTGTATAGCCAACATCCTTCTAATCAAGTCAACTTTCTCCAATCTTATATAAGGGAAATAACTGGATTCCAAATTTCCATAATTTGTTTTATATTTTGGAGTGTAATATTTGCTTTTTCTTTCTTTTTTATTTTTTTCTCAAGTGTTACGAATTAATAACTATCCAAATGTAGTGTTATTTGTTACCTATAAACTGGTACCAAATTGACTTGAACCTGCTTTAAAAAAAAGGTAAATTAGTCATATACCCACTATTGTTATTGCCATCGAAAAATCAAAAATACTTAAAAGATGGAACAATTCTTAAAATTGCACCTAATACTAAAAAAGAAATTGGATATATGATGGTAATTAAAAACAGGCTAATTAAAATTAAGCACTTTTAGCTTAGAACTTAATGTTCGACAATTACGATATGTTGAAATCTAAAAATTTCTTCAAAAATTTAAATTAAAAAAAAAAAATCCTATTGAGGTCACAATTTATGGTCTTCGATAACAATAGTATGTTGTCTACATTTCAAGGTTTTGTTAGATGGAAACAATTGGGAAGAACAATACACAGTATAGGAAATTTCAATTCTGGTGCATAAATTATTCAAAAAAAAAAAATCATCTTTATTGTTCTACGTCTAAAATTGTTTCAATAAATTCTGAAATTTATTTCAACGCTTTGACGAAGGAGGTCAGAAAAAAAAAAAAAAAAGAGTTTAAATTAAGAAAATTAAGGAAAAGGGAAGTGGAAAATAATTTTTTATACACGTGTAGATAATTAATGTGCAATAAAATCAGGTTAATTATAAATTAATGATTGTCTATTAATATAGAAACTAAATCCTTAATTAATGGATAAGATTGAATTTAAAAATTATTAATCATCAGGTAATGATTATTATAAATTATATTTCATTACAACTTTGAGAATTTGGTATAGACCTAATTTTCACTTAAATATACCAAATTGTTTTGGAGTACTGCTCGAGCTTATTTTTTATACAAAGTACATAGTAGTACAATAGAAAAACTGTAACTTCATTTTATTCTTTAATAATAGATATTATTAGACACTTTTCATGTCTCTTTCGTGTTTCTCTCTTCTTTGTATTCGAACTCTTCTATTTCCTAATTAAATTACAAGTCTTGCGTTGCGTGATTCGATATATTTTAATTTATATTTTAAAGTTTCGACGGGATTTGTGAAATGATGGAAGTTGTTGCGGATGCGGAAGTGTATGATATTGGTTAGTCGACCCCTCCCGCTTATTAATTAGGGAGGGCACATCTTCTGTCTGAGCTCATTTCTCAGAATCTTTCCTGAGGCTGATTTTGGGATGTTGTTAATAAAAATCGGCTTATTTGCACAAATGGTCCCTGACTTTTGCACTTACTGCGGGTTGAGGACCTATCTTTTCATTTTTGGCAGTTTAACCCCTATTTCAAATATTTTTGGCAGCAATGGTCCTTTTCAACAATTTCCATCCAAATACCGTGAAATTTGACTGTGGAAGTTTTTTTTATTTATAAAAGGCTTATTTGCACAAATGGTCCCTGACTTTTGTAAAGAAAAATTTGCAGCAAAAGTCCCTAATATTTTAGAAAGTGTTGAAAAGTCCCATAACCTTCTAATCCTAACACATATGACCCTAAACTTTTTTGACAATTTTACCCTTAACTTAAATAAATTAAAAATAACTCACAAACCTTTTTAAAAATACAAATAAGTCCTAAATCTTTTTATTTTTTTATAGATTTACACTTAAAATAATAAAAAATGTGTCATCAAATCTCAAAACTTTTAATTTTGTTCACCAAAATGATATTTAAAATGTGTTTGATTAAAATTAGATTTTTTAGTAAAAGTGATTGAAAAATTGTGGGACCATAAAATGTGTGGTTAAAATTAATTGTTGATTTTGACTTTAGCTTTTTAACAAAATCAAAATTGAAAACAAACATGCTCTTAGAGTCTCTGCAGATTTTGTCCAGTGGTTTATTAATTAACAAAAAATTATACACATGATCAAAATTTGACCAATTTAAAATTTTAATTTATTTTTCATATCAATTACTAGAGGTGGCAAAATGGGTCAGCCCAGATAGCCTGGTCTCTAGGCTGGGCTGGTCCAATAAAAAGTTGATTCAATAAAAATTAGGTCAATTTAGTCCGGTACAACTAGCCAATCAGACTGGCCTGATAATTTTTTTTTTTTGGCCAAGTCCCTACACCACACTTCAAACACCCCACCCCTGGCAGCCACATTTCACAGGAGGGGAGGGGAAGGAGGGGAGGGGTGGGATGTTTGAAGTGTGGGGTAGGGACTTGGGCAAAAAAAAAATTATCTGACCAGCCCGGTGACTAGTTGTATCGGACTAAATTGACCTAATTTTTATTTAATCAATTTTTTATTAGACCAGCCCAGCCCAGAGACCGGGCTATCTGGGCTGGCCCATTTTACCACCTCTAGTAATTGATATGAAAAATAAATTAAAATTTTAAATTGGTCAAATTTTGATCATGAGCATAATTTTTTTGTTAATTAATAGACCACTGGACAAAATCTGTAAAGACTCTAAGAGCCCATTTGTTTTCAATTTTGATTTTGTTAAAAAGTTAAAGTCAAAGTCAACAATTAATTTTAACCACGCATTTATGGTCCCACAATTTTTCAATCACTTTTACTAAAATATCTGATTTTAATCAAACACATTTTAAATATCATTTTGGTGAACAAAATTAAAAGTTTTGGGACTTGATGACACACTTTTTATTATTTTAAGTGTAAATCTGTAAAAAAATAAAAAAATTTAGGACTTATTTGTATTTTTAAAAAGGTTTGTGAGTTATTTTTAATTTATTTGAGTTAGGGGTAAAATTTTCAAAAAGTTTAGGGTCATATGTGTTAGGATTAGAAAGTTATAGGACTTTTCAACACTTTCTAAAATATTAGGGACTTTTGCTGCAAATTTTTCTTTACAAAAGTCATGGACCTTTTGCGCAAATAAGCCTTTTATAAATAAAAAAAACTTCCACCGTGAAATTTCACGGTATTTGGATGGAAATTGTTGAAAAGGACCATTGCTGCCAAAAACATTTGAAATAGGGGTTAAACTGCCAAAAATGAAAAGATAGGTCCTCAACCCGCAGTAAGTACAAAAGTCAGGGACTATTTGTACAAATAAGCCATAAAAATCACTGTCCGCAATCTCTTGAATGGAGCAACCTGTAATAAGAATTGGGAAAATTATAAATTAGCCAAAAAATAAATAAAAAATCTACATAATTAATTAACTAATTACTAATTCCTGTTCTGCTATAAAGCTTTTAACCTGTTCTTGAGACGGTGAGTTGTTGGCTGAGCGGACAACAAATGAAATGGGGACTTCGGCCCCGTTTGGGATTGATTTTGGAGCCCAACTTTTAATTCTCAAACAATCAGAAATTGATTTAGGCGTTTGGCAAAATTTTTAAAAGTGATTATAAAACAATCTGACTCACCTGGCAGCAGATTTTGAGAAGCAGCAAAAGGGTAGCTTTTCAGATTCTGCTTTTAACTTTTCATATATATATTATTAAAATATCTATTTTACCCCTAATTAATTAAAATAATTCCTTTAATACTCATTTGAAAAATCAAATTGATGCAAGTTGGATGCATAAAAAATAATATAAATTTAATTAATTTTTGCACGACTATACTTTTATTTTGTAATTTTTATAAAATTTAAAATTTATTAGGTGTTTAATTTTTATTTTAAAACAATAATAATAAATGCATTGTCTTGTTAAAAAATATTTGACTAGGCAAAAAAAAAGAAATTTACCACTCGTGATAATAATAATAATACAAAATAACATTATTATAATCAATGTCTTTTTTAGTAATTTAATACCGTTACAGCAATAAATCACTTTTATTTACCAAACATTCAATTACTACTTTTGAAACATACAGCAATTTTGAAATAAGAGTTTGCCAAACACTTATCTGATTCTTCCCACAGCTGATTCTTTCTACAGCACAGTAGAAGCTGATTCTCTTAAAAGCACAGCAATACCAAACCAAGCCTTCACCAGCTTCGGCGTCCGGGAATCTATGAAAAGACAGTTATTCACAGTAAATAATTTACTTATTTTTAACTATTTTTAAAATACTAGTGAAATTCACGTGCAAGGCACGTGTTGTATTTTAATTAAATATTTAATAGTGTGATCATTGTTAGTAATGTTTTTAATTATTTTTTTACTTATGAAAGACTAAGTAAAATATATATTAAAACTTATTGAGAAAAGTACGTATTATTTAAAGGTGGTCGATATATCTTCAATTGATTTTTAATAAAAACGTTATTCATTTTTAGATTATGTAATGAATGGTGTGTAATTCACTAACATAATTGATTAATACAAATCCTAGAACTGAATACTTTAATTATGATGTCACAAGATTATTTTGTTGGTTTAAAGTTTAAACTTATTCCATATTTCTCCTCATTATGACCCGACTTTGTAAATTATTTCAATTTTTCAATTTAATTTTATTCATTCTAATGTATCAAACATTAACAAAAGTTTAAATCATATGAGTGTCGTGAGATATGCATAAGAATTCTTGTGAACTTGCGGTAATAAATAGTAAAAATGCTTATTATATATTAGCGTAAGTTGTTAATTAGTGATTTTATTTTCTTGGTATATTGAACAGGGTTGTACTTATGAATATATATTATTTCTCTACTATTGTAACTTTCTACATTGAGAGTAGTATTTTCTTTCTATTTTTTCTTGCATAGTGCAATATTTTGTGCTTGTGGTAAATTTTTTTGGACTTAATTGTAATTTGATTCAGTAATCGATAGAAAAAACTATGTATTTTTTGTAATTTTGATCAATGTGTTGCTAACTTAATATAAGTAATTAATTGAAGGATAGTTGTTTTGATTGCAAGTGATTTTGAAGTTCAAAGTGCGTTGCTTAATATATGTTACTATGCATTGGCCTAAGAGGCCAAACCTAGAGCCTAGTGTGTGTGTGTGTGTGTGTGTGTGTGTGGGAGGAACTGGATTTTGTTTCAATAGTTTAAGTTAATAGAAATTTGGATAGCTTCTATTTAGAGAAAAATAAAATTAATATTTGATTGAGTATCGAAAATAATAAAAAATTTGCAAAAAATTTGGGCAATTTTTCAAAAGGCATGACTAAAGTCGAAAGGAACACGAACAAGATGACTAAAGAAAGACGATAAAAATGACGAAACGTTGAAAAAAAATTGGGCTTGTAATTGTCGGACTAATTGTAATTGTCAGCTCGACAGTTGACCTATCGGTCAAGTAATTTTTTTATACACCTGACAATTGAATGACTAAAAAAAGACAAACGACAGTTGAACTGTATTCCGACAGTTCAACTGTCTTTCGGATACAGTTCAACTGTCTTTTGGCTAAAGGATATATATGACTTTTTGCACAAAAAAGTTACCATTTTTGCAAATATTATTAGAAGATGCTATTTTTAAAAATAACTCTTTGCATTTGTCTTGATTTCTAAATTCCACTAATTTGTAAGATAGTGTAATAATTGTACTAAATTTGGTGTAATGGTTGGAGATAGCCTAATGAACAGTACCAACAGAACAAGAACAAAGGCAGCATCTTGGTTCTCTTGTTTTCTTTCGATGGATAGAGAATGAAAAAAAAATAGAGAGGGAATGAGGGCTTGAAGCAACTTTTGAAGGAAAAAACATTTGGGTGCTACGTGTTGCATGATGACTGTTGATGTTAAAATCTGGCTAGAATAAAGTGAACAAAAATTCTCCACGTCATGGTTCGCACAGTTGATACCTACACATTTAAGCATATGTAAGACAGTCGACAACCAGTTACACGATGGTGATGCACTAATTATAGGCACTCCAACGATCAAGTCAATTACCGGAGATATGATGGGAATGCTTTTCATGATAATGAAACTCCTATATATAAGTAAACGATAAGGAGAATTTAGATAATTTTTTAGACTTTTATAATCATATAATTTAATGGCAATAATCCTTTCTAATTTTCAAGGTTCCTCAATTTTATCACATTTAAGAATTCAAAGGAATAGATTTGACATGTAAGCAAGGACATATTGTGCACATATAGATATGGCAGATTGTAGTGGAGTTGTGAGATTTCGCACTACGAAGCCTCCAAATTCGATGCATAATAGGTATCATTCATTGTTTCTAATTATTTCTAGGTGTTGGATTTATCATATGCCAGATGAGACTTCCCGATATCTCAGTCACTGATGTTTAAATATTAAGCTCAGGATTGTCCGACAGGCTTCTAACTTCGTGCTACGTGTTGTTTTTTCCCTACGTGGCATCCATATAAGATAAAAATATTTTCATGTGCAATAATGACCACATCATTGCAAATCATCTTGACTTTTCGACGAACCATAACGCACCTTGTCAACTTCGCTTCGGTAGGATCAAAGCTCTATGCTCGTACAACCAACAAAGAGTTCACCAAGGTGATTTGCTATCGAGCAAACCTCTTAACTAGGAGAGAGAATGTGAACTCTAACCTCGTCTTTCCTAAAGACGAAGTAGTTGGTGTCGAACCTACTTAACTTGAAGTAACTCTAACCTGCTATCTAATCCTACATTCCCTACTACAAAATGAAGAACAACCGAATATTCTTTGTGCCGCACGGTCAAGGGTCTACTACCAGGTGAATAAAAACGGTTAGAAAGGTGAAACAGAATTAAATAAGAACTAGTTTGTGACAATGACTGAGCCAATAATCATATTATATATTTGTTCTTACTTTTTGGCAATTGACTTAACATTCGGAGTACAAACAACCGTCACCATTCCTTGTCCCTGTTACTTAATGTCATATAACAAGCCACATAGATTGATAGTCATCACCCATGATAATAAGTAACATCATTCTAGTAAAAATTAAATAAAATACAAAAGACTAAGGTCATCTTATGAAAAGGTAAACATACCGTGTATACATGAGAATATGGCGCAAATGGTCCCCTAACTTTTGCTTCACTGTAAAAATAGTCCATAACATTTATTTTTTTAGCACGAATATCTTTAACTTATGTATTTTAGAAACCATTTGCACATTTTTCAAAAGTTAAGGATTTAACTATAATTAAGGGTATTTTAGTTTTTTTTATCGAAAAAGGACTAGTTACACCAAAATATATAGATTAGCAACGTATGTACTAAGAAATAAATGTTAGAATATATTAATGCAATAAAGGACAAGGTTAGAAACATTTATGTCAATTTTCTCATCAAACTTACCAGCTCTCTATTCCACACACTTGTAAATTGTACATATGAGCAAGTTTAGAAAACCATTATTTTAGAGCCTACCGCACACGCTATAGACGTCAAAATCTTCCAACTTTGACACCAACCCCCATCCTAAACAAAATTAGAAAAAGAAAAAATAAAAGCCAACCAATCGCCACCGTTCATCTTGCCAATATTCCTCATTCTCAATTTGGGACCCACTGTAGTAGGTAAAAATTTAGGTAGCCCGAAGGGTAGTTGTTGTATGGTGGGGTGGGGTGTTGGGGATCGAGTCACCCTCACGTCCCGCACCGCAAGCCTTCATATCCGCCTATATATACATATATCCCACTTCTATTACCCACAAATTACACGGCATTTCCTCATTCTCTGCTGTACAGTTTTTAATACAAAGGTATGCATTTTCTATTATTAGATGCATAGATTTAGATCTGGTGAGTACTTCCATTTTTTCTCAGCTCCATTAAGTGTTTGTACAGTAATGCGTTTACATTCATTGTTGTGGTTATTAATTCCTCTATTTGTGTCCAATAGAGTGTCTTTCAATTGGGTTTTTCTGGGATTATTGTTTTGTTTTGATTTTCTCAGGTTTCAGATAAAAACACGCTTTTAAGGTATTCAATTTGTAGGATTGGAGAAATGCTGTTTGATTTGGAATCACGACGTATATGATTTCAAATTCTTGCTCCATTATATGCAGATCTCGTTACGTGTTTAGAGTCAGAATGCATATTATTATTTCTTGAAAAGGGTCTGGATTTTAAGATACAAAGTTTTGGTTTGAGAGTTTATTTTAATGTACGATAATGGGTGAAAATATGGTTTAGCAACTGAAAATATACCAGTATGTTTTATGTGGTGGATCTTTACTTCAACATCTTTGCAAATTTGCTCTAGTGTTCAGTGGATGGTTTCACGATTTCTATAACGTTTTTTACAATGTTAGTGTAGTACTGTGAGATCATAATTTGGTTAAGAAGATTCATATTCCTTTTTGCTAACATGGAAAAATTTAGAGTTTGTACCTGAACCACCTTTCTTGTTGTAATAATTTTTTTTTTTAATAGCAACTGGGGAATATTTGTTTTGTTGTAGTATTGCTGTGAAGAGGCATTACTATGAATAACACACTAAATTTGAAGAACGAATACATAACACGGTATCATGCTTTGGTTTTAAACAACTCGTATGTCTCCTTTTGCTTTCTAATTGTTTTGAGCAATGCATCAACCTTCCAAAGAGAAATGTGTTTGCATGAGTGTGGTACCTGGAGTGTCTCAGATGAATTTTTGCTCATTGCATTGTAGATTATGAAAAAATTTATCTTGTCGGCTTTAGTTCAGGAAAGTACCAGATAAGATGGAGTTAGACTACAATTCTTATAGTCATCTTTGTTAAAGTTTCATGTTAAAATCAGAAGGGTCGATTGTTTTTAAAATTATAGGTGCTTGAAATTATTAGCAATTTACGTGAAAAAATTGAAACAAGAAACATTCCTACTTTGGTATCGTTTAAATTGTTCAAA
Source organism: Forsythia viridissima (assembly GCA_030279155.1). Taxonomy (NCBI): domain Eukaryota; kingdom Viridiplantae; phylum Streptophyta; class Magnoliopsida; order Lamiales; family Oleaceae; genus Forsythia; species Forsythia viridissima. The sequence continues at coordinate 15,216,717 of CM059042.1, forward strand.
TTGTTCGAATGTTTAGCATAGGTAAACTTACATGTCTCTCTTTATGCTGCTTAGACTCTAAATGGATACCTTCCTCTTCACCTCGGAGTCTGTCAATGAAGGCCACCCTGACAAGCTTTGTGACCAAGTCTCAGATGCCATTCTTGATGCTTGCCTAGCGCAAGATCTAGATAGCAAAGTTGCGTGTGAAACCTGCACGAAGACTAATATGGTCATGGTCTTTGGGGAGATCACAACCAAAGCGAACGTAAACTATGAGAAGATAGTTCGGGATACCTGCAGAGGTATTGGGTTCACGTCAGCTGATGTTGGCCTTGATGCTGACAACTGCAAGGTCCTCGTTAATATTGAGCAACAGAGCCCTGACATTGCTCAGGGAGTTCACGGTCATCTCACAAAGAAACCTGAAGAAATTGGAGCTGGAGACCAAGGCCACATGTTTGGCTATGCCACTGATGAAACACCGGAGCTCATGCCACTCACCCATGTTCTTGCCACCAAGCTTGGGGCAAATCTCACCGAAGTGAGAAAGAACAAGACTTGCCCATGGCTGAGACCCGATGGTAAGACCCAAGTTACCGTTGAGTACAAGAATGATGGTGGTGCCATGGTTCCTATTAGAGTTCACACTGTCCTCATCTCAACCCAGCATGATGAGACTGTTACTAATGATCAGATAGCCAAGGATTTGAAAGAACATGTGATCAAGCCTGTGATTCCTCCTCAGTACCTTGATGACAGAACAATCTTCCACCTTAACCCATCAGGTCGATTTGTTATTGGTGGGCCGCATGGAGATGCAGGACTCACTGGTAGGAAAATTATCATTGACACCTATGGTGGCTGGGGCGCTCATGGTGGAGGTGCTTTCTCGGGCAAGGATCCTACCAAGGTGGACAGGAGTGGTGCGTACATAGTTAGGCAGGCAGCAAAGAGTGTAGTGGCTTCAGGACTTGCTCGTCGATGCATAGTGCAAGTTTCATATGCTATTGGTGTGGCTGAGCCACTTTCAGTGTTTGTTGATACCTACAAGACAGGGAAGATTCCAGACAAGGATATACTGGCCCTTATTAAAGAGAACTTTGACTTTAGGCCTGGAATGATTGCCATCAACCTTGACCTGAAAAGAGGAGGGAACTTCAGGTACCAGAAGACTGCTGCCTATGGACATTTTGGCCGTGAGGATCCTGATTTCACTTGGGAGACTGCCAAGATTCTCAAGCCTAAAGCTTGAGTTAGTGGACTGTCAGCTAGAGAATACTTCTGCAAACTGAATCTACGTACAAATCATACAGGTTGCAGATGAATAAACGAGCTTCATTAGATAAATAACATAAAGATTATTTCTGGGGTCCTGGTTTAACGATTTCTGCACTTGAATTTTAGGGATTTGGGAGCCTGGAATATTTGTTAAATGTGTTTCTTTTTCCATTTTCTCTTATCTCTTCTTTAGCAAGTTATTGTCAAAATGTGTCTTCGCAACAATTTAGTTGTTCTGTTATACTATGTATTACTTTGTTTTATTTCATGATGTTTGAATTCATCGAATCATAGCTTTTTAGTTTTTTGTCTAGAAATACCTTTTTTGCTTGAGGATAAGATGGTTCTACTTGTTTGGAAATCCAACTTTTTAGTGCTTTTCACAGGCTTACATTGCAGGTTATGCTCATAATTGAAGTAAAATTAGTTGTAAGTATATTTTTAAGCTTAGCGAAATATGCACTTAGCCTTCTCCTGCTTATCCTTCGATGAAATAAACTCACCTGACATTTTCATGTTTAATACTATGATCAGAGGCTATGCTTGTAGCCTTGTTGACTCCTCATCCTATGCCTGTTTTGTTAATCTAAACTAAAATGCCGATGTCCATGCTAATTGCCTAATTCTCAACCATTATACCTTCCCTTTGTTATCAAACTGTCTTCTGAAACGCATATGGCGAAAACATACCGTATTCAGTATTAGAACACGGGCATATCTTGGATTTTTGTAAACTTTCTTGAAAATATACATAACAATGCCAAGTTTAAGGTTGTTGGTAGAGCTCTTTTGACAATACCTATGAAAGGGATGGAGATTTTATGAACACTCACTGATGCTCAAGTGACTAATGCATAAAATTAGTAGACAATTATGTTGGGATTTGCCAACTGATAATATATTTATTGTTTCTTTTATTCTTGTAAGTCCGTGTTTACTTGTAAATATTTTTTTAATATCAACATACTATCATTTTGTGCTTATAAATCTAAGCAATGCATTTGTTAACATAAATTGAACGTCACTAACCCAATTTAATCTTACATATTAAAAGTTTTTGAATTAAAGTCTCGTCTCTCTCGTTATATATTCAAATTGATTATTAATTAAATTTGAGCTAGAAGTCAAAGACTTCATGGTAGACTAATGGGGGAAAAAAATCTCTTAAAATAAAGAGGGTTACAAGTGAAAAATTATGGTTTGTTATAAGATGTATAGTAGTAAGAAACAAAAGAGACAATTCGATCAAAGAAGAAACAATAGAGACAAAATTGTTATAATAGTTCATTAGCATACCACAAGCTGTCCACTTTCAAGCATTTTTAAAATTGGGTCCATATAAAGATTCCAACCTAAAAGCGTGTGTATTGCGATCAGAGAGTACTCCACCCACTAATCAGAGAGGAGGATAAGAGATGGCTCGGAGCATCACATACATCACCGGCTCTCAGCTTCTCTCCGTCAAACGACGTCCCAACATTGCCGTCGTCGATGTCAGGTGAACCTAATGTTTTTTTTAACTATAATTGACTAAAACATACTAAATACTAGTAATCCATTTATTTCGGTGTGATCGGATTCATGATATTTGATTTTTCATAGGGACGACGAGAGGAATTACGATGGGCACATAGCGGGGTCACTCCATTTTGCTAGCGATACGTTTCTTGACAAAATACCCAGTCTTGTTGAAGCTACGAAAGGAAAAGATACCCTTGTTTTCCATTGCGCTCTCAGTCAGGTTTTTTTTCCCCTTATCTTTTGTTTTCTCCGTAAGCCATTTTATCATTTTATTACCACATGGCTTAAATATGAAAACAATAAACATATTGAACTATTCGAAGTTTGAGCTTTTGAGATGAAACCCAAAGAGACTAAAAAGCTCAAACGAGCAATTTGAATCGTGTAAAGTTCAAAGGAGTAGTCGAATTTCAAGGTTGGTGTTCTTGAACGACACTCTCTTCCATGGGCATGTTATGGGTAAAATCTTATATGGCTTAAATATGGAAACAATAATTAATTGACGTTTTGAGATGAATGCCAAGACTCCAATTCAATTTTTGCTTGGTATTTGATTCTTAATCGGGTTCATTTAAATTTGTACAAGTGATTTTTTTTTTTTTAACACCTGAAATAGTGTTGCTATTCAATTCTCCCGAAATTTGTAGAGTATCTTGTTGCTTATTTTCTTTTGGGTCATTATAGTGTGATTGTGTTGCCGGTTGGAAGAAGGAATAAACCCAGACTCATTTTGCGTTAACTATTAAGTATTTTTCTGTTCATTGATTAAAATTTTGTTTTGCCTTAGTGCTATGACATAATGCTTTGCTAAAGTTTTCTTTTGTTTATGAAGGAGTCTGCTTTGACACAAATACAGTTTGTAGGTTATGCCTGTTGTCTATCCATCAGAACTTTGCCCAGACTAAACTGCCTGATGGCCCTTTGTTCTTTAATAACATAGGCTGCGTATCACTGGATAATGAGTATTGTGGGATTTTGTGTGCTCTTTTTGACAACTAAGATTTATTTTCGTTTCTGCCGGAGTCATTGGCTTCACCCTTTAGATAAATATGATTATAGAAAAAACAGATCAGATTGTGAGCACATGCTGAATATTAATTGTCAATCCTTTCTGCATTTTTTTAAATCTCTCTTTTATTCCTTATGCTTCGAAAGTAAGATTTCGGAAGTAATTATATCACGTCTTGATGATGAACCCTGAATCATGATACTAGAATGTTTGAATTTCTTATGTGAAATGACATTTGAAAGATCAACGAGCAAATTCAAAGCCCTACATATGATATGATTACTATAAGCTTACCTATTCGTTGATTTACTTTCTGGTCTTATAAGAAAATATTTTTGAGGCTGCATTACTCAGTTTGGAATATTTTGTTGGAATTGTTCTGGATGGATACATCCACTTCAAATCTGCCCAAAGGTTAACTATCTGTTTCTTTGGGTATCATTTATTACGTATAATGTGTGTCATCGAATTGGATGGAGTGGAAGTAAATTCAGAAGGAAATGTTAGCAATAGAAGCTCTGTCCTGGAGTTGGGAATTGGAAAGAGGTGGGTCGACTACTTCCAGAATTCTTTTACTGTGTCGCTTTAGTTATATAGGAATTCCTGAGCCCAAGAGTTAAGAATAACAAGTTATTCATTACCAAAAATAGAATAACCGCTTAGAATTATAAAACAGATTATATTTGTCGAGAAGTGCAAAATCGTATGGATACGATACTAATTGTGTATCTTGATTAATTGGATCGTTTCTTTGTGGATTCCTATGCCAAGCTTTTGTAGATGTGTCTCCGGATGTGGAATCTGGATGAAGATGAAGCTACCTATAAGATACTCGACGAGGAGTCAGAGATAGGTAAAATGGACTGCATTTAGACCACATAGAGTGCTTTAGAGGCATTAGATTTAAATAGTTGGGTTTTACTTTAGATTGGGCAGATGATTGGAAGGAAATTGAACATTTTGTTAGATTTTTGAGGGTGCCTCCCTGATAAGGGAGAGAGACGTAAAGTTGGTCATGGGCAGTTGGAATGCAGAAGAGTACAAACCACCAAACTAGATCCAAACTTACATTAGAAGGAGAAGTTGAATGGCTTGAGTGCTCAATCAAAATGTGAAGGCAACTCTAAAGGAAGAAAGAAAATAAAGGAAAGAACTTGAGATATTCTCATGGCAATAATTCTTCTGTTGGGACATCTTTCTCTTGTGCTTGGATATTTGTTATGCAATGGGTTGAGAGTTTTTGGGGAATTGTATACAGGGTATGGGTTTGTGTGTTTTACACGCTCTTGGGAGATTGTAAATGGTTAAGTGAAGTTTCAGTTTGTACTTGGGTCGAACTCTCTTAGGACTTTCTTCGTAAATGTTTACCTATGCAAAAATTTACCAAGTGTCATCATTCATCATTGTGATTCACTTACTCTTGGAGTTTCAACTAGATTGAACTTCAACTTAATTATTGCACTATCAACATAATTTGAACATTGGATAAACTATTACCTGCTTATTTAGTTTCTACTTGGCTGTTTATTAAACTGATATTTGACTAGCAAATTCTTCCTCTGTAGGTTCGTGGGCCCAAATGTGCTAGAAGGTTTGCTGAGTATCTTGCTGAAGTGAAAGAAGAAACGGGAATAAAAAATATCATGGTTCTGGAACGTGGTTATAACGGTTGGGAAGCCTCAGGAAGGCCTGTTTGTCGCTGCACCGAGGTTACGTGTAATGGCGAATAAACTGAAAAGTATGCTGGGAAGTGTTAATGCAAATATAAAATAAATGAACGGTAGTCTTGAACCGTGAGGGGGGAGTATATGGATTTTTAAGGGTGTCAATATTGATGCATATCTGAGCATTTTGCATGCTACATCTTATAAGAAATTTTTAAACTTCTTGTTAACGCAATGAGAAGCGATGATTAACTTGTACCATTGATTAATAAACGTGTTTTATTAGGTATTGCAGAAGTCAGAAGATGACCTACAAGTAAATGTTACTTTTTCTGTTGTGTAATATGAGATTTGATGCATCAATCAATTTGCCCTTAGTTTTATCTGGTTGGTGTAGGTAACTATGCCTTTATGTCGAATATTTTCAATTTGCACCGCTAAAATTGATGTTTGGTGATGACATGGGATATGCCATGTTCTGGTAAACGACCCATAGCCTCGTCGTGGGTAAAATATGCCCATACAGCCACAACCCCTCCCCAAGAGCTGCCTGCCTGAGAGCACATTGTGTTCTCGAGAAACTTGCACCTGAACATAATGGGGGGAGCGAAGTGTCTACTTGGACTTTTTCGAGCTTTTTCTAAGCTGGCTACGCGAACGAGTATGCTCATAGTGCGTTATTTACGTGTGAAGATTTCTTGAAGAATTGCCTCGTCTTTTCTTAGCTTGCTCCAACACCTGTGAATTGTGGAAGCATTAAAATACTTGGCACCAAAAACAAACGGGCTATTTTATTAGTTTAGCTCTCCAATAATTGAATCATATATTGTTCTAAGAGCATGTTTGGTTTAAACACATGATAATTGTTGGTTCGATACGGGACTAATTCTTGGTAAAATGAGATTATTCAAAATAAATATTTTGGTCGGAAAATATGAAATTAATTGTAAAAAGAGGTCATTACAAATGCATTTCATTTTCATTTTCATAACAAAAACGTGGAGTTTAATAAAGTTATTCTAAGAAAACCTCATTTTGATTTTATAATGAATGAGTTTGTTAAAACCTTTTGCGAACAATGCGCTTGAATAATATTTTTGACGAAGAAGAAAATATATTATATTTTTAAATAAGATTTTCGTTCATTATGTATTGTAGTTCGTTAGTGTATATGTTGAATTTTCCATTATGCACATGTTTAAACTAGATAACTGAGTTTAACTAAAACAAATCGAAAATTGGTTAGGTTATAGGTCAAAAACAAGAAACTTAACGCCCATTACAATGCTCAGACGGGATTTTTGGTCTTTAGGGCATTATTTTTACATTTTCTTAAACTTAGGGGTGTGTTTTGACTTTTTTCCAAAACTCAAGGGAGTAAATATGATTTTCGGAAAAGTACCCAAATTCGCTATCAAGACTCGGTGCAAACTAACATAAATATAATCCCGATCGTCGTCTAAGGGCAAACGGAAAGCGTAGAAATCAAAGAAAATTGACCTCTGAAAAAATGGTAAATTATCGATTCTCGCACCTCGCATCTCACTTTGATTCAATCTGGTTTTGTATTTGTATATCTATAATCTCTAATATCACACAAACACACACTAATATGGTGTAGGTTTGCTTGGCGTGTTTGTTACCACTCTTCCTTGTCCCGATCGTCAATTTATTGCCTGTACTCTTCGATATAATCATGGTATGTTTGATTCTGGGCTATTATTATGTAATTTTATTTTGGTTTACAGTTTCTAAGAATTAATTTTTATTCACAAAATGTTTTTAGGCAAAGGTATACAGGTTATTTGGGTGGGAATACCGGAAGCCCCAGAGAGCGCCCCCTGCATGTCCATTGAAACCCTCTGCGGATAAGACCTTCACCAACAATTCAGTAAGTCATACTTGTGCAAGCGTGCTTTGATGTTGCATATATATTGTATTTTTTTTTTTTTTTTTTTTGATATTTTTATCTTTTCTTGTTGATTTGTTAAAATGTTAGTTTATTTTTTTGGGGTTGTTTGCAGTGTGATTATTTTTATTAGAAGATATAGATTACTATGGACAATTGGACATGTTGTGTTATCCATGAGCAAATGTTAGCTAAGTTCAGCAGAAGGTTAACTGAAGACTTTTGATTTTTGGAAATAGATATCTATTGAATACGAGCCTATTAGACTAGGTGTTTCAAGGTTTTGCTGGATAAGTGACATCGAGAGTTTTCTATACAAGCAAATTTTTATGTGCCCATCTTTATTTTGTTAAGAGCTATTGGGAATTACGACTTAGCAATAGATAATTCATGACATCAAAACTTGAAATAGTTTCTGTAGAACAAATCAAGGTACATGGAGAGAGCTTGAGATCTGCTCTTTAAAAGCCTGTTACAGGTTGATTCATAAGATTAACTAAATGCACTTTGAGATTGTTAGCTTGCGAATATTGACTGTTAATACAACAACAATCTAAGTCTTGCTCTAATAATTTAAGATTGGCTACAGAAATCCCCTTTTACCACTCTGTTCTATTCAATGTTACATCTATTGGACGTTCTAAGAGATAGAGCAAGTACGAAAGTTCACTCGTCATATAAGATATTTTTAGCGGACTAGCATCCCAAAGGAGGGTTGTCCTATCTTTTGTAGTTCTTGTTTGGGGAGCGGGGTGGTACTAGGCTTCGCCGCTTGAGAATATGGGCTTCACCGATCGTTAATAAACAAAAACAACTTGAAAAAAATGTAATGCATAACATCATAACAGGTTGGACCAAATATTGAGGTCTACAAGAATTCGATGTCATCAAAAGATGCATATCAAGTTAAAAAGCAAGTCTTATAGAATGGCTATTAAACTAGCAATGATTTTTGGTACTGAGTGTTGTGCCATCAAATGACAATATCTATAACATAAACTAAGCAAAAAATGAAGTTATTAAGATACACGTGCATCTTTTATATTAGACAATATAAGAAATGAAGTTGCCCACAAGTGTAGGTGTTACCAGTTAAGGATAAATTTAGGGAAGAGTATTTTGATCTCTAGGGTGTCTTGTGTTAATCTAAAGAAACTTTCAACTCAAGAGTTATGTAATTCTAGTCATATCTGCCTACGTGTGAATGGTACCTTTTGCGCCCTTCACCTCCCTCCCCTCCCTCTCTCTCCCACTTTTCCAGTGCGTAGATTTGTGGCTGTTGACACTGAGTTATTCGGGGTTCTCTTTGATGCCTTCCACTCTGAGTTATCATTCTACTTCTCGTTCTTTCCCTCTTTCTAAGGTGTGCCTTTTTTTCTAAAGCTCAAGGAAATGGCATTACCAAGAGATCAATATCTTGGTGTTCTGAATGTCATTGGTCTGTCCATTTCATTAAAGCAAAGTTTTTATGTTTTGCTTCCAAATGCAACTTCAATTGAATAGGTTTAGGGTTTTAAAAAAATAAAAATAAAAATTTGAAAGCAAAAAATGTGAAAGGGCTGTTGCTAGAGCATACAAATGAGGAAGAATGCCTGCACTTCCATTTATCTTTAACAACACATGGTGTTTTTGTTGGTTGAATTTAAGATTGCTGAAGTCCTTGACGGTGGAAACAAGAGTCATCAGATTTATGTTGAGATAAAATATATTTCTTGAGAAACAATAGACAATATTAAGGAAGATTCATAAGGCTTTCAGCCAATGTCCACTTTAATAGAAAATGATTAGCATAATTTGGTAACCATACTTAGTATCTCCTTTTTCTGGTTAAAAGGTAAAACTTTAATTTATGGCCAATGCGGATACTAATATAACTATGGCTAGTCTAAGCAGACATGCTGCAGTTGTATCTGTAAGTTATCCTCCAAATGGGGGTTAGACGAATTATTTTGTGTGACTAAATAAGAGGCAACAATCAAATAGTATGCATAATGGAACAAGACTTTTCTTTTTGAAACTCTCAATACAGAGTAATCCTTTGAGAGGTATGATGTGGAATTGTGGATATCCTATGACAGTCGGTGCTAAAATTGTGAATGGTGAAGTGGATATTTTTGTTCCTTAATGGTTATATGCTGCTATATGCTTTCATGGATTCAAAACTTATGGGCCCTGAAATTTGCTATCCTGATTGGAGTTCTCCTTTCACGTGGATTGGATATTCTTACCCGGGCCAGTTTACAAATTTACAACCATAGTGTCTACAGATTTGAAGTGACAGCTTGCTAGTAGTCATTTGTGAGTTTTCTTAGAATTGAGCTTTAGAACCCACAGTCTAGTAGTCTACAGTTATGAAAATCCTTTTTTCAGCCATGCTCTGTGCTTCTCTCATACCTCCCTTTCATTCTCTCTTTTGTTATATATTTTTCCTTGGTAATGAATGGTATTTCTATACTATTTTTTCTTGAATATAGGTGCATATTGAGATTTGAAACTAAAAGTTCATATAATTATCATAATTTTTTGCATTTAAAAAATGTATTACAGACAACAACAAATTCCAACTACTTATTTTTGGAATTTTTAATTTGAAAATGCACACATCCCGGATCCAAGCCACTTCTAGCTGCAACTTAAAATGATTGGTGATTATTTTGTCTGTGTTGCTATGTCAATTCTTGTTACAAGTTGCTGGAAACAGTGTTTAGCTTAGAATTTTAGATTAATCAGTTAAGTGATTTTAGTATAAGCCCTTAATTCTTCGGCTTGCATTCTTCTTAAGTATCACGGTGATTCCTCTCTCTTGTCATTTCTGTTACCAATTTCTATTCCATCTTATTTTTTAGTTTCACCGAATCTTCCAAATGGTTAATGTGCTACAACTTGTGTATCAACAGGTTACAGGAGAACAGAACATTGTCGCCCCGGATCCTTCACAAAAGTCTGTAGGAGTGGATGATGTCAAGCAAGATTGAAGTTGGAGTTTTCTGTGTGTGAACATATAAGTAAAATATTATGTACGTTCTCTTCGAACTGAAAAAGGAAAAACGAATTGATGGGATTCCATAAGCATAAAATGTATGAATGTACTCAGATTGCTTCAATCAATGAAGTTGTGGAGATTTGATGCAAAAAATTTGATCTGTGCTTTCTTACTATAAGACTTAGTTGTGCGAAATTGTTTGTGTACTTAGTGCCACATACTATGCATACTGTCTTTTTACTCAATTCTATTAGCCTGGCTCCTGAGGGACTGCAATTTTCTACTCTTCAAGCCCCTGCACCTTTTATACAGGTTTTATGATGCCATCATTATAAGTAATATTCTGTGTTTTGCACTTCTAAAACAAATAAAATAAAAGCTATTTGTAAAATTTAAATACTATATTTGAGGGAACTGTGATGAAGAAATTACTGGCCCATAATGCTATGATTCTATTTGCTTTTGAGATGACATCTGTGACTGCAAAACTGGCTTAAAGATGTCTGTTTTCTCAGGAACCAGACCTCTACACAGAGAGTTAAAATTCTAGTGAAATATACTCTATATATCATTTTTCCTTCTTAATGCTTTGAATTGTCCTGTATTTCTAATTTGACGTTCACACAAAGATTGAAATCGAACCGGGTAGACTCTGCGCAGATCTTGCCTGTACCGAGTAAAATTCAGGAACGGGTGATCGTGTAGAATTGTTTAACAATATTAAACCAAAAAATAGACATTTGTTGATGATTGGATTTGAGATTAAGATGCAGTTTTTATAAAAATAAAAATAATAAAGTTCATAAAATTAAGGAAAAACATTTCATAACACAAGATTATAGGTTCTTAAATACATGTGATGATGACTAAATTTAGGACAGTAGCGAAAACTTTCACATACAATGACGGCTAGAAGAAAAACCTTCTAAGAAAATTTCAAGAGTCGAAAGTGGTGTAGCATAGATTGTTATCGAGGTATCTATTAGGTTATTAATAACCCACATTAAATGCGTAGAATTTTTTCCATTACAATAATTAAATTATATTTGGCTTCAAACTGTAGGACTATATGATTGCTGTGGAAAGATACAAATCAGAACGTATCTATCTGTTTTCTTCCCGGTTTGTGGAATCTTTCTGCTTGAAAGGCAATCACAGAATACTGTTCAACACTAGAAGCTAAGTGAAACAGTCCAATTACATTAGATAAATACTGCTTATAAGCAATTTATAAGGTTATTTAGCTTATTTACATAAGAATACAGGCTAATATGCCAAACCATACAAAACCTATTAATAAAATTATATGATGTATGAAAGAAATAAATATCTATATATTATTTTTGTTAATGGGAACACACTGTAAAAGTTGTTTATGTATTAGTGTTGCAAGCCTATGTGAAGAATTAATCAAGCTGTATAGGTTTGAGAAGAAATGCTATTTATAATCTCATTTCTGTTATGGCTAGATCAAGTGTAAATTGATTCATTCCTGTCACCATACAAACAACAAACTATTCCTTGTTCCGAGAAGTTGGGGTCGCCTACATAAATCTTTTTTAGCCACTTTGTTCACTTTATTGCTAAATGTATTGAAAGATCTAAAGCAACTAGAAACTCGGCAATGGCTGATCTCAGTGGTGGTGATAGTGTTTGGAAAGCAGGCTTTGGATTTCACGTGCTCTCCAGTCGATGGTTCACAATCTTTGCTTCGATCCTAATAATGTCTGTAAATGGTGCAACATACTTATTTGGTGTATACTCCGATGACATCAAGTCTTCGTTGGGATATGATCAGACAACACTTAACTTAGTGAGCTTCTTCAAGGACTTGGGAGGCAACCTCGGAATCATATCTGGGCTTATCAATGAAATTACTCCGCCTTGGGTGGTTCTGGCCATTGGTGCAGTTATGAACTTCTTTGGCTACTTTATGATATGGCTAGCGGTCACTGGCCGGGCTGCAAAACCCCGTGTATGGAAAATGTGCTTGTACATATGGATTGGAGCCGATTCACAGGCTTTTGCAAACACGGGCTCTCTGATTACGTGTGTAAAGAATTTCCCCCAGAGTCGAGGAATTGTTTTAGGCCTTCTGAAAGGTTTTGTTGGTTTAAGTGGTGCTATTATGACACAGTTATACCATGCCCTTCATGGAAATGATACAAAGTCCCTTATTTTGCTGATAGCCTGGCTTCCAGCTGCTGTCTCAATTGTGTTTTTACCAACGATTCGACTCATCAAGATTGTTCGATTCAAGAATGAGGTTGAAGTTTTCTATAGCATACTGTATGTATCACTTGGCCTTGCTGGTTTTCTCATGATCATAATTATTATTCAAAACAAGCTTACTTTTAATAGGATTGAATATGTTGGAAGTGCTGTTTTTGTGCTTATTCTGATCTTTGCTCCACTTGCCATAGTCATCAAACAAGAATTCTATGCATGGAAGAGCAAGAAACATTTCAAAACAGTGACTGAAAATCCTCTTAGAATTGAATCAACATCATTACCAGCAGAATTGGAGATTATATCATCGCCTTCTCGGGCTCGAGTAAATCCTCAGAAGCCCGTCTCTTGCACGAAAGACGTGTTCAATCCACCAGACCGAGGTGAGGACCATACCATACTTCAAGCACTTTTCAGCATAGACATGTTAATCCTGTTCATTGCAACATCATGTGGCATAGGAGGGACATTAACAGCAATAGACAATTTAGGCCAAATCGGTAAATCTTTAGGCTACCCGACTAGAAGCATTACAACGTTTGTGTCACTAGTGAGCATATGGAATTATCTTGGACGTGTTGCATCTGGCTTTGTCTCTGAAATCTTCTTGACAAAGTACAAATTCCCTCGACCGTTAGTGCTTACATTCGTCCTGCTTTTCTCATGTGTTGGTCATCTTCTCATTGCCTTTTCCGTTCCAAATTCTCTGTATATCGCCTCTGTGATAATTGGGTTCTGCTTCGGCGCGCAATGGCCATTACTTTTCGCAATAATATCGGAAATATTTGGCCTCAAATACTACTCTACATTGTTCCAATTTGGAGCTGTTGCAAGCCCAGTTGGGCAATATGTTCTTAATGTGAAAGTAGCTGGAAAACTCTATGATAAAGAGGCACTAAGGCAAATGGCAGCCAAGGGGCTTATAAGAGAAGAAGGACAAGATTTAACATGTTCAGGAGGAGAGTGTTATAGACTATCTTTTATTATTATTACAGTTGCAACATTTTTTGGGTGCATTGTTTCATTAATTTTGGTGTTTAGAACAAGACAATTTTACAAGGGAGATATATACAAAAAATTCAAAGAGGAGGCAAAGGCAGTAGAAACCGCAGCGCCGGTCGGTACCATCATTGCCATTGAACCACCGGCATGAATGAGAAGGGATATGGATGAAGCATAATGAGATGTTTGATAACGTAAACTTTAAAGTATTAAAAATGAAAATAAAGCAATTGAAGTATTTCTTATTATATTGTTCAATCATATTAATATTGTGTATCGTAAGTGTTCCAAAAGCAATTTGTGACATTCAATAAATTCAATGTCCATAACTTGTATGGCAATATGGTATGAAAACATGTGGATTGCATTTTTAGTTCTTAATTTACTTAGCTTTTTATACATATTAAACAAAAGGAAATATTTGTACCAGAGTTTCCCAAATCCCAACACGTGGAAAATTTTAAAATTATTTTATGAGTTTTGCGGTGATGATCTAATGTCCACGTTGGGCATTAGATAAGTTAAGTCAAATATTTATTCAAGTAGACTTTTTTTTGTTTTTTTTTGTTTAGCACCTATCACTTGAAAACTTTTTATGAATGAGTGATGACAAAATTCAATCACTATCTTTTGCACATTTTGAACTAATTTATCTAAAATTTTACTTCAAACTTTAAATTGATGTTCTTTGTATATAATATTCGTCCTCCATTAAAGTTCACCACCTAACAAAAATAAGGAATTGAACTAAATTTCATAAAATTACTTTATAATTCACATCATTTTATAAGAATGGATGATATGATATTTTTTTAGAATTATCATAATTAACATATCAGAAATATTGAAACGTTCACTTCTTTGAAAGTATCAATACTTTAATATTACACAATATTAATATTATTAAATTGTAAAGTCGTGCTTTTTCAAGAGCAGCAATACAATATTTTTTCTAAAATATTGATATGCAAAAACTTATGCTTCAGGAGCAACAACAGAGTATTTTTTCGAAAATATTGATATATTTGAGTTGTGCTTCTTCAAGAAGACCAAGTATTAAAAATAAACTAATCTATATTTTTCAGTACACTGCCCATGATTAAGGAGTCACATTAATTAATGTCAACATGACATAAGTTGTATGCTTTCCTTCATGGATAAACATTAGTTTATAAATTAAACATATATCACAATTTTTTTCATCATTTAATTAGGTGATATGGTATTCTTCAAGATATTGTGCTCTTTCGATAGCACAATAAAATATATGAATTTGCTTTTCATTAGCAATAGCATAATATTCTTATAAGATATTAGATTTATAAAATTATTCTCTTCAGGAGCAATAATTTAATATTTGTTAAGAATATGCGAACAAAGTTCCATATCAGTTAGACATGGAGTAAATAATAGATTTATAAGGAATTGGATTACTCTACCTAAAGGGTTAACCTTTTTGGATGGAACCTTAATTTTCTACAAGTGGTATTAGAGCTAGGCCCAAAACTTAGCCACATGGACGCACAAGACAAATCCCCAGTTGATGGGCCCTAAGTTATATCATGATGGAAGAGAAAATTCATAGTTGGCTCTTAACGAGGTTTAGCCCACGTAAGGTGGTGGTCCTCACACACTATAAGAGTTGAGCCTTGATAGAACATGTAATATTTTCCAGGTTTGAGGAAGAATGATGGATATACTTATCGCTTGAAGAAGGGCCGAGAGTACATGGTACTTCATTCGAAGGTGTGGATTGTTGAGAATGTGCGAACAAAGTCTCACATTGGTTAGACGTAGAGTAAATGATAGGCTTATAAGGAATTAAACTACTCCATTATGCTCTTCGTAAGTAAGTAATATTTTACTAAAATATTAATATAATGTTGTTCTTCTTCAAGAACATTAATATATTTATCATACTTGGACTTGTATAAAATTAATTTTCGAGACTAACATAATATTATTCAAGAATATTGATTTATATAAAATTTTGATTTCTTCATAGATAAGAAAATAATGTTCATCTTAAATATTTATGTAGTTGAGTTATACATCTTCAGAAACATCAACATAATTTTCTTAAATATTATTCATATAAAGTCTTCTTCAAAAACATTTAATTTATTAAAAATAAAATATTTAAACGATTTGAAATAAAAATTTCACAAATCATGCATATACAATCTTATAAAATATAATCAAAAGATTTATGAAAATAAACTTACTTGGAATATGAAAAGATGTTTAGTTGATGAAATAATACTTGAACACCAATGGATCGTTGAATCTTGATTGTAACAGTTGGATTTGAAGAACAATGAGTCATAAACTTGCTATCCATATTTTACGATGATCGAACTATGAAGCACTGAGATATCGACATTTGATCTCAATTACGCTCTTGTCCAGATTCTGCGAATTTTCTGTATTGTTGCTTTCAGATTTTCTCTATTTTGGATGAACCTCTTCGTATTGACAACATGTGATAAACTAGAGATAATAATAAAAGAAATTTGATAAAATTAAAAAATACATTCGATATTAGTTCAATTTTATTTTATGTAAACAATACACTTTAACTAAAGTACCTCATATTCAAACCCCACAATTCTCATTAACTAGATTACCCTTTATTCAAACTCCACAATTCTCAGCGACAAAGCAATGTGAAAAAATTTTATCTTAGAAAAACAAAAAGTGAAAAGAAACAAGAAGCCTAAGATTTGACTGGCATGAATAAAAAGTTAAAGAAAATTGATTAAATCGAGAAATAACTCAAATAAAAAATAACATGACTAATTTAATTTTCAGCAAAGATGAATAGGACTCCAAATTGATAATTTCAGCCCTAAATTTGATTACAAGAAGAATACCATTCTTCAATTAATCATTCAATATCAGTAAACTTGGAATCCAATCCAAGGAGATTGAATTCCATCTCCTGCCCCTATTACATAAATGAAACCTTTTATATTTTGTTATTTTTCAACTTCTAACAATTAAAAACTAGATTTAATTATATAGAAATAAATGAGTGGCCAAGGTAAAGAAGAAAATGGAGGAAGAAATTAGCTGAACTTCTTTCTTAGTTGATAGTGATTCAATTAAACCTCACACAATTAGCACTTAGTACTTTGTTTTTTACTACGTCACTACTTTTTTTCATTTATTTGTTAATTGCTATTGATAATAGTTTATATTTAACTAGAATTGTTGGAGTATTGTTGTTGCCTTACCAACTTATTATTATATTATTGTGCTTTGTCGGCTTATTTTGTTGACTTGTTAACTCATTATTAGATTATTGTGTTTTGTCGGCCTATTGTTGAATAGTTGATAGATTATTTTTTAATGTTGTTTTTAGAATTTAAAAATGAAAAGTCGAGTTTCGGCCAAGAAAGACTTGTTTTATACTTTTATTCTTTAAAAAGTAGGTTTTTTTGTTTTCAGCTTTCACAAATTAAATTCCTATATCCACTCCTAATTATAACAATGGACCATTCATATATTATAGAGTTCTAATAAGAATTACAATGTGATAAAAGAAACATACTTCTAAAATAAGTAGAACTATATATTAGAAGAGAATGATATAATGTCTCTAGTGGACATTTTTTATTTGGCCCACTGGACATTTGTCGAGCGGGTATTAGAGGAGAATAAAAAAGTGTTTGACAAACAAGTCAAATAGTTCTCCAATACCCATTGGACAAGTATTCAGTGGACAATTCATATTTAGCACACTAAAAACATTAGATCATTCTCCATATATTAGATATTCTGACTAGAATCATTTATTATTATCTTTGATTTTACAACAAAATAAAATTATGGGATAAATACTTAGGAACAAATTCCACAAAATGCAAAAGGGCGCACACTCCGCCCCTCTATTAGTAAAATCCCTAATTTCGTCACACGCATTTATCTATATCTATACTTCAATACTTGCTCTCTCGTTTCTCTTTCCTTCTCCCTCCCCGGTTTGATCGCCGGAATATTCCAATCGCCGGCGATCTATTATAGCTTCCCTTTTCCCTTCTCCCTTCTCCTTCCTACATTCCCTCTTCCCGGAACATTCCAGTTTGAGATCCATTTATTTATTACATAATTACCTTTCTAATTTCTTAGTTCAATTTGATCTCCCTTTCCGGTTACTTCTTCTCATGATTTAAATTTTTATACACATCACATAATTCATACGTCGTATATTGTATATACGTGCATGTGCGGTGTTTAGGGTTAGGGTTTTAATTGTTATAGGAGGGGAAGATGTTCAATAAAATCATTAAGAGAGGCCACCGCAAGGTGGCCAAATCGGATGGCGCCGCTGTTGATTATGCATATGCTCCGACCGGACGGAGCTCCGGTCCTGTCTCTACCTCCAATATTGTTGTTAACCATGCCTCCCGTGGTGGCGTGCCGCCTGCTTCATCCCAATTGCAACAACTTCCTGCCACGGCTGGAATGGTTCCTCTTCCCGGAACCATTGAGAATCTACCTATGTTTCGGGATGTCCCGGTTTCCGAGCGGCAGAGTTTATTCTCGCGGAAACTCCAAATCTGTTGCTTCCAATTTGATTTCTCGGATACCCTTAAGATGGCGAGAGAAAAGGATATTAAAAGACAAACCCTTGTGGAGCTTGTTGATTTTATTCAATCTGGGTCTGGTAAAATTTCTGAAACCAATCAAGAGGAAATGGTTCGGATGATATCCTTGAATATATTCCGTTGCTTGCCCCCGGCCTCCCATGAAAACACAGGGTCGGAAAATTTAGAACCCGAAGAGGAAGAGTCTTATTTCGACCCCTCTTGGCCCCATTTACAGTTGGTTTACGAATTGCTTTTGCGATATGTGGTTTCATCTGATACAGATACGAAGATTGCAAAGCGATATATTGATCATTCTTTTGTGTTGAAGTTGCTTGATTTGTTTGATTCGGAGGATATGAGGGAGAGGGAGTATTTGAAGACAATTCTGCATAGGATATATGGGAAGTTCATGGTGCATAGGCCATTTATTAGGAAGGCCATAAATAATATTTTCTATCGGTTTATATATGAGACGGAGAGGCACAGTGGCATTGGAGAGCTTTTGGAGATTCTTGGAAGTATAATTAATGGGTTTGCACTGCCAATGAAGGAGGAGCACAAATTGTTTCTTGTGCGGGCTTTGATACCACTTCACAAGCCCAAACCAGTAGCAATTTACCATCAGCAGTTATCGTACTGCGTTACACAGTTTGTGGAAAAAGACTACAAATTGGCAGATACTGTTATAAGGGGTTTGTTGAAGTACTGGCCAGTCACCAATTGCCAAAAGGAAGTTCTCTTTCTTGGGGAACTCGAGGAAGTTTTGGAGGCGACCCAGGCCGCGGAATTCCAGCGTTGCATGGTCCCTCTTTTCAGACAGATTGCTCGTTGCCTCAACAGCTCTCACTTTCAGGTGCAAGAAAATCACTTAGATTCCTTTTAGTCTTATCAGTTTCCAGGCACATTTACTTCTTGTTTTATGCTTTTTGTTTGTGTATGAATCTTCTTAGTGTTACATTTTAATGTACTCGATTGATGCTGCTGATTTTTGCGTGGAACAATGACTTTATAGAATACTGATCGGATGGTAAGAATTCACGATCTAGATGCATCTTTGTTTTAATCATTATTCTATCAGGGATGATAGTCATAGTATCTTTTCTTGCTTATGCTATTTATTTATCTGGCATTGTTGTTCTCTCCTTTTCTTTACTTGAGGTTCTACATTTACTCTGCTTTTACTTTATATATTGATTTGTCAAACTAGACATTCTTGTTGATCTGTATCTTTCACACTTATAATTGAATAATGATGTTGGCGCATGAATCTTTGGCATGATGTTGGTTCATTTTTCGTAAGAGTACCTAAATGTGATGCACTTCCCATATTTTTGTAAAAGTCGACTCTTCCTCAGTGATGGAAAATTTTAATTTTAGTCCCTGTTGGTCTTCTAGTTTTTTCCTCAATTTCCGTCGCTTTTTGGAGATATCAATAGATTTGTTCTTTAGTGAGAATGCCAGAATATTCTCCGTGCTTTGTGTAACTTTTTTACTGAACTCTCACTTCTATTCACCACTTTTGGAAGATGCACATTTGAATTTTGGATGTGATGGCATGTCCCCTTTTGGCTACAAAAGTGATCCTAAAGGAAGGTCGTAAGCTTGGTCCCATTAAATATACCTATGTTTAGTTTTTTTCTTCATTAGATTATCTTGTGCAGTTTTAGATTGATGACTTTTTCTTGAGATTGATTATAACCTTGGACCTTTTTGGGATGGCAATCAGAAACATGGACCTCATCATTTATTTTCACTACCTTTTATTTTACCCACTTATTTAGATGTGATTTTGGTGGCTGCTCAACTAAAGGGTTGAAGGTCAAGATAAGGCAAAGTTGACATTCAACATCTTTTTTTTCTTCCAATTTACTCACAATTAGAAGCCTTGATATTTTTGTTTTATTACCCCTTCATCATCAGTTTTTCCTTTTATGCTTGTACAATTATAATCTATTTAATAGTTACCGAAAATTAGTTATCATGCTTAGCTTCATACTGGGTAGTAGAAAAATCTAGCGCCGAAGAACCTTGAAGCCGATTGCTGATCATGTGCCAGATTGAATCTCATCTTGTTCTTTTCCAACTTGTAGATTTCATCAAATTGGTTTTTTGAAACTTCTTTTATTCGCTTAATTAATACTAATTGAAGGTGTTCCTATGAAAAGCCTACCTCTATACTGGAGCGAAATGTGTAGAACAGTTATCTTTCTTATGGTTGGACTTCGTTATAAGTTAAGACTGCACTAGAAATTGTTCTCAAATAATTAATTGTCAATTATCAAGTAAAAAATATAAAACTAGTAGCTGTATTTGGAACCTCTTAGGTATATATTTGCAACATAAATTTATGGTCTGCAGGATTACAAATAAGCATCCCGTTCCAAATTAACATTATGCAAGGAAGGGGTGCCATTTTGTCCAATATTATGCATCCGGAAGAAAATGCCAATTTTTGCATAGAATTTGCATGCATGAGCAATTGCAAAATACTCATTAAATTGACGAGGCATTGCTTGTATATTTTTGTCAGATTTGACATGAGGAGAAGAATATAGAAACCATGTATGTTGAAAATCGATTAGTCATTTTCTTTGTTAATGGTGGCAATATATAGCAACTCTAAGTTACTTGTGGATTATCTCAATCTTTGTTGGAGGTAGCTTGGTTGCTTTTGGAATATATGACTGCATAATTGCAGTTTCCCTGAAGCTCAGAACTTTATTTGGCCCCAATCATTTCTGTAGTAATTTTTTATTTTGAGAGTAATCACTTTCCATATGCTATATGTTGGAAACTATTTCTCTATGCTATTAGAAAGAACATAGAATTATTTGATAAGGTGTAGCATGAGGAACACCAAGTTGATCAAAGAAAAGTTTCTGTACTGGCATTAGCTTCTTTGAAATTACTGCGACTGTTGAACAACATATGGATTCCTATATAATCCTTTAAGTGCTGTTTTTTAGCTGTTAATTGTCTTTCTGTTGATGAAGATGGGGATGGTTAACACTTCTATCTACACTGTGCGTCTCGTTAAACAAGTGATGCTGATACTATATACAACACAAAAATGTTACTTTACCATCATAGGTTTCCATTAGAACCAACACTATGCAACCTCGCCAAAATACTCCCATCAATCACTTGTATTACTTTCCACCTAGAAGAAGTCTCCATATGAATACACTCACCCATCATTACTACCGGTCAATTAATTTTGTCAAATATATTAAATCAACTTAGTCATAAATTCATCGTACGCTGCTGCCTTCTGATCCTCCTTTGCGGAAACTTTTGGCTGTATGACGGACAAAGCTTTGTGAGCTGACTGAACAATGAAGTGTTCTTTTTCTGTGCTCACATCTTGAAATTTAGGAGCTAAATGTCACGTTATTAGCATTGACTTCTTTGTAAAATAGTCATCTTCTTATTCTTAGATAATTGGTGTCACACATCTATTCTACTGGAAGTAAGCTCTATAGTATATTTGTATCTTGAGATATGGTTTTTACTCTATTTTTCTTCGAAACATTTTAATTTCTTTGGAATATAAATTGCCACATAAATTAAGATGAAAAACTCCATATTTATATTTCCTTAGTTGATTTTTATTTAATTAAACATAATAGTGTGACATTGTGACTGAATGAATTTAAGATTGGGAACATGCAGAGTCAGCACTTACAACTTCACAATCAGTTAGCTACAGATCTCTCTCTCTCTCTCTCTCTCTCTCTCTCTCTCTCTCTCTCTCTCTGTGGAATGTTGGGTTGGTTTGTGGCTTTGCCTGTTGGCTGCCCTAAAATAAACGGTGTTGTGCAACTCCTATAGGTCATGAATTTAAACCAAGTTATATTGGTTATTGGCTATGTTGTTGCATTTTCTGTGGCCCGATTTTCATTGAGAAAAAGTTATTTGCTGGACTGCTAGTATATATTGTACCAAGAGAAGAATATAATTGCTATTTTATGTATTCAGTTGGTTAATGATTGGAAAGTGATATTTCAGTTCTTGAAAATGATAAGTTCAAGGTGCATTGAGCCAACTACATATTTTGCTTGATTATTAGGAGTTTCTTTTTCATAATAAGTCATACGTGTTTAGGGGCTGGATCCTAGGTTTTATTTTTCTTCCACTTTGTGCATGCAGAATATAGAGGACGGCAATCTTATGTCTGCTAGAGATAAAAGAGAAGAAAATTATTTGCTTTAAAGTTAATCTATGATTTAATTGAGGCTATTACATAAGCTTCATGGTATTTTCTGAGGCAAAGTAATGTTTCAGGTTGCAGAACGAGCACTCTTTTTGTGGAATAATGAACATGTAGTAAGTTTGATTGCCCAGAATCGGAATGTCATTTTGCCAATTATCTTCGAGGCTTTAGAAAAGAATATCCAGTCCCACTGGAACCAGGCAGTACATGGTCTCACCGTTAACGTTCGAAAAATGTTTTTGGAGATGGATGTGGAGTTATTCGAGGAATGCCAAAGGCAGTTTGTAGAAAGGGAAGCAAAGGTGAGAGAGTTGGAAGAACAACGAGAAGTGACGTGGCAAAGATTGGCCGCTGCTGCTGCACAAGAAGGCTGAAGGGATACGGCTATTGCTTTTTTGGAATGCAATGAATAGTCCCAAATCCAAGATCGAAAGGCAAACCTCTTTCTCAATGGTATTTCATTTTGATGTTCTTTCCTTTTTAATTTTGCTCTGCCCAATCATTAAAGATTACAGGTTAAGCAGCTAGTAATGTAACTTAGGTTTATCAATAGGTGCTGCAGATTAAGATTGGCTTGTGAAGTATTTCTTGCATTTGGTTTTACCATATTTTCCCAACTTGAGAAATTTTTAATCTCGTGTTGAAATTAGTGGATCCATGTTTTACTCTAGAAGATGATTGGTGTTTGGAGTTTTATTGAAGACTGAAATGGCTTACTGGGTTGATGTTTACTCGCCGCATTCTGTATCACTTCCCTTTTTCCTCTGAAAACTGTGAGTGTGGGGATTTGACACGGTTTAAATTGCATCATGTAGAAACACGCATTTTAATTGGGGATCCTATGTTTTTAAGGGTCATTTTATCAGAATGTCAACAGCCCAAATGGAAAATTGTCTTGCTTTGGTATTTGTCGAATGTTTCTTACTCGACGAAGCGTGACATGTCAAATTGTATTCTTAGTAAAAGAAGCCTTGCTTTATGGATTGAGTTGGCGCAACCTCTGCGAGCACACATGCCTTAATTAATCTATGGTTCTCTTCAGTATTGAAATTCATGCTCGTTTCAATGTGTTCCTCTTTCTACAGTGGGTTTTTACGCAGCAAGCTTACATTCCTTGAAGCATAAAATTGCATTCGTGGTTTCAATTGATCAGTAAATGACTGGTTGAAGTTTATTAAATTTTTATTATCAAGCAAGTACCTGACCCGCAAATTAGGAATCAAGTGAAACCCTCTTTTCATTTTGGTCATTAAATTGTCAAGTGTTGACCATAGGTTTTAGTTCGATGTTTTCTATGATTAACTAAATTGAATAAATAAGAAAATAAGAAAACCAAATATAAAAAGAAAGAGAAACTAAATTAAAATTAAAAAACTTTTCCTGTCTGTCGCTAGATCCTAGGATTGCTAATAATTAGTCGAACTGACGTCATATGGTTGAAATTGAGACCTCTAATTAGATTCTCTAAAAGAATTTGATAAAACATGTGACATTTTTTGTTATTATTTTTTCTAATACTGTTCAAGACATTCGATAAAGGGTACCAAACATATTATATGTAACAAAGTATATTTTAAATTCATCACAAGGGCTTGGTTAACACTTGGAATGGTGAGGTCATGAGCATTGGCAAAGAATGATGCCATATCTATCACAAGTTCATGGGATGTGTTCAATGTCTCTCCTCTTTTGTTAATAGGAAATTAATATTTGTTCCCTTTTGTGCTATCGACCAAAATAGCATGCGGGTTGCCTACATTTATATCTGTACATATGCATATTATAACTGCAATATTTAATGTTATTTGATGTATATAAGGTGTAATAAGATCCATGTTATAAAATTTAATAAAGTTACACGTTGATTGTCATTACGATAATTATCTTCTTCTATTCAAACTTAAAATAACTATGAAAGAAAAACGCAAACAGGCTCGTGAAGGGTACAATATGAAGACTTTGCCAAGAAATCACCCATACTTGTACTAATGTCCTTTAAGCACGCTACAACAACAAATTATGTTTTGATCTCAATCAATTTGAAGTCAAATACATGTTGGTTAGGGACATTCTAATAAAATGTGTATTTTGTTTCATTATTTCATGTCATAAAATTTGAAAAAAGTTTTACAATAGCTGTCAACACATCGTCTCGCTCCTCTTTTATCCAGGATTTATCCAGGCTTCAGACCAGATACGATAGACGTGGGAGAGTTATCGACTAGAACGCTATAAGGCAGAATATATGCAAACTGGATTCTCTTGAGAACATTTTTGCAGCAAAATTGAAAGTACAAGTTTTGTAAATTATATAAAAAATGTTGATGCATGCATACCATTATTAAAATCCTTTGGATTAACTAATGAATTGAATGGCTAATGATCATAAGATTCATGTAAGCCATTGGTGGAGTTCCCACAAAGTAGTGTTTTCCACCTACTGTGCCATGTAAGATTTTTTGGTCAGATTTCTTTTTAATCCTTAATTTTCCTTCTCTTTTTGCCAACTTTTGCTAGTATATAAACATGAATTATAATTTCAGATTTTCTGCAATATACTAATATTATTACTTGTAGCCATGCTGAAGAGAAATTACGTAAAGGGCATTGGCTTGAAGAAGAAGAAGAACTATTAGTTGCTGCTGTGGCTGTTTTAGGGGAAAGAAAATGGGATGCATTGGCAAAAGCATCAGGTACAATTACAAAGAATCCAGCGTATAATATCTTTGATCCAATATGATTTTATATAGAGAAAGATAAGGAAAAGTTGCTTGAATTCAGGCCTTAGAAGGAGTGGTAAGAGTTGCAGGTTGCGGTGGATGAACTCTCTCTGTCCCAATCTGAAGCATGGTCGTATTACTGCAGAAGAAGAACGCGTTATAATTGAACTTCACGAAAAATGGGGTAACGAGTACTGCTCTCATCTCCCTTTCTTCGTAAATTCAGTTAAGTTGACACGTCAAACTTGAAAAATTATGTTGCGTCTGATGTTGAATCAACTCGTCTAAAAACTTCACAATGGACATTTGTTTACTCTAATACCATATTAAACCACTGTTCACTTGGCAGGTGGTCAAGGATTGCGCGAAGGTTGCCAGGAAGAACTGATAATGAATTAAAGAGCTATTGGAGAAGAAGCCATTTCAAAAAGAAATCAGTGATTAAGCCCATGAATTAGGCACTCAAATATTATTGTCGAATGTCATAAAAAGTTTAACATTCCCTCACTGAAAACAATCCAAATGATCCAATATCTTGTATTGTAAAAATGTTAACAAGAACTTCAAATGATATGTTGACGAGTTCAAGTGTACATCATAATGAAGAGCCTTCCTATATAGGGTTACGCCATATTTTATTCACTGAAACAAATGGAATGACAAAGAATGATTCTTGTAGTAGTTGACCTCAATTATAGAGAGCAAGGTTTAGTTTGTTGGTTGTTGTTTGTTTGTTTACAGTGAAGCAACAACAGTAGTAATATTGTTATGTTGCGTATAGTATTGTTGTATAAATTAGAAATTGAATGGGCAATTCTTAATCTATGGTTGATCATGTAAATTCACAAAGTAGGTGTGGATATAAAGCACAAAGCAACTAAAAAGTAATTCTTAAACAAGTAGACAAACAATTACATAGAGACAAGACAACATCATGTTGCCCTTGTATTTGATTGAACATAAAGCAGATGAAAAACAAGTTGGGTTACAAGAATTTAAAGAGGAAAAAAAGAAAAAATGAGACAAGATTTCTTCAAGACAAGACCTTACAATGCCCCTGTGCTTTTCTTACCTATGTAATAACCTTACTAATACAATACAATATCATGTCTAAATAAAATAATAAGCTCATTTTGTACTCTTCTAAGCTGGTCATATATAGCATGTTATTATGCAGCATCTTCAATGAACAAATTGAAGAGATTATACGAGGAAATACATAATAATGCAATTTTAACTTCTACTATATCTCAAATAATGGGATAACAAGCCTCTCTATAAACTATACTAGAGGCTATTGTCCTTTTGCTTTGTGCAGAGTTAGCTACATATATTTTAACTCTCAACTTTCGTGTTTAAGACTTGCATCTTTCCCTTCCAAAATTTCTCTCTATGTGCATACAAATTTTGCATGACTTTCGGACTCGATCTTAATAATTTGTGGTTGAAAGCAAATTTTGGCTGCCAACTTTGAAATACAAGCGGTGGAATTGATTTTGCACATTCCATCAAGGAAGCAATATTGCTTTTGCCACAGTAGAATTCCTGTAACTTGCGTACTTTCGTTCTCCACATTGGATGGACCCTCTACACGATCAATATTGAAAGCATGTTATGGCTAAACTTAAAAAAGAAATAATTTATGTGTTTCCAAATATGTTTGAATAAATTACCTTTTTTATTACTTTGAATAAACTTTTGATATTTTAAAAATAATTCTTATTTTACTTATTCTATTTT
The DNA here is from genome assembly GCA_030279155.1 of Forsythia viridissima. Classification (NCBI taxonomy): domain Eukaryota; kingdom Viridiplantae; phylum Streptophyta; class Magnoliopsida; order Lamiales; family Oleaceae; genus Forsythia; species Forsythia viridissima. The sequence goes on from CM059042.1 coordinate 15,243,559, forward strand.
TATAATAAAAAATACTTATTTAAAATTTATCTAAAAGTTTCTAATTCACTAAGCCTTGCAAAACTTAACTTCTCAATTCCGTTTCTCGCAATCTTAGTCACGCCAACTTCTTTTAATTGGTGACACATTCGAAATAAATAAGAGAAAACATGATAAAGTTAAGAGTGAATTGCAACTCTTGTATAAAGACTTTCTAAATACAAATACGCTCACTCAAGCTCTCATGCTCATAGTTGCTCATTTTTGCTAGCCAATTTCTTCATTGATTACAAATGAGGCCTTCTTGACCTTTTATAGTTCACATCCTAACAATGGGATGGTGATTATCTATTCTACCTAATGGTTGGTATTGATTCTCTAAATTCTTCCTTAAGATATTCACAAGAAATGTTTTAGAAAAGTTATATGTACAATACAATCCTTCTACATAGAGCTTTTACAAAATCTGCCACACTTCTCTCCAATATCCTAGAGAGTTCTGCCAAAACTCTTCCATAGAATACTCTAAATTTGGGTTTCTTCACAAGATTCTATGTAGTTATAGAGTAATCCAAAAGCATTTTGAAAATTTGCAAAATGTGTAGGTTGTGTAGTGTGTACCTACACTATCCATCGGTTGTAATTGGCCTCACGTCTAGCCATGGATTGCGTCTACGCCTACACCTGCCCGTTCTTTGTCACATGTCTTTGGCCCCTCGTCTTTAAAAATCTGATCAACTTTTAAATTGATAGATTTAATAAAATCATAATGAGATAGCGAGGTGAACATATGTTTACTTTATTGTAATGAATACCATAATTTGAAATTCACATTTAGATATACTGAATTACAATATGAAAGTAGTTTTGATTTTACTCAACAAAAACTATCAAATAAATTAGGGTATTCAATTGGAAAAATGGGTAATAAACTTTAATGACACATTAAAAGGGAACTGAGTTGGATTAGATATAGTAAAATCACATGCTGTGGTGTTCTAAATCGCTTGATCTGTCTAAGTTGTGTAGTAGTATTTGTGTTTTCTTAGATTTTAGTATTTGAACCTTCATAAATTGATTTTTCGAATAGTTAAGATTTATTAATTTTGGTAATTAGTAAAAGACAGTCTAGTGGAACGATGCTTTATTCATTCACTTTATTATTTGTTAGACCCATACACTTGCAGATTTGCACAAAACATGCGCGGAGTAAAACTGGTTGCTATATGTTGACGTCGGAACCTGCAGCGTCTACGTGTCAACAGATCTCCAGTCACTCATCTGCCAACCTGTATGTTACCTGCACACTCGGACGACCGTTAGGCACCAAGATCACAGGAGAAAAAGGGTCCAGCGATCGTTGGTACTCCGACGATCTAGTCAGTTGCCGGTATATAGGAATAATACACAGGGGGAAGTAAGTAATTGGGTGTGGGAAAGACAAGCAGGCAGAAGTTTGAGCAGAGTTTAGGGTGGGATTCAAGTGTAAAAAGAGCGTCCATTGGAACAACCGGAGACGTTGTATTTATAGCGCAAGAGTCCTGATTGATTTAGGTAACAAATCAATCAGATACCCAATCGGATCCTCCTTCCTTATGGGATAAGGATCATTCCTTGTCAAGGGAATCTCCAAGATTACCTTCCTTATCTGAGCTTATCACGTTGCACGATTTTAGGATATTATGATTTGGTTTCCTTGTGAGGATCTATGCTCCAAACCAACGCAATCTTTCTTTAATTACTTCTCTGGTCATTCCAGCATATCGTGCTACTTGCTAGTTATAATTGATACGAAGCCTGGCGAGGCCCTATGGGTCGACCGTGAGTGTCAAGGCCCTCTCTGGGCCCCGCGGAATTCTGGATGCAGAAGGCTAAGGCGTTCGATGGGCATCCGATGCCCTTTTCAGAATTTGCGAGGCCCTCGCCGGGCTTAGATGGGGCTCTTGATGGGCCTAGATGAGACTCTTGCTGACGTGGAGGCCATATCAGAATCGTGTGGTAACAATAGTCCCCCAAGTCCAAGCCTAGTATTCATAATAGGCGTGGGACTTTTGAGAGTAAAAAGAATAATTTTGGGCGATGAAAATTTGGTCTCCATGGGTTCTGCGGAATGTGGTCCTCGCGCGTTTAACTATAAGACTTCAACTTACCCAGTATAGTTCCCCAAGTCCGAAGCCGAACATTCATGATGGGTGAGGGCTTCAGGGGGCCAGACCTTTGGTGACGTATCCGCAGTTGGTATGGTTCTGGTAATTGTTCCTGACTTAATGTTTTGCCTGTTTTTACAGACTGCGGTAAGCCGCCCATCCCTAAGAGGGACCAGTGAGAGCTGAGAGTGAAATGGAACAAGGTACGGGGCCTCAGCAGCGACTACAGGAGTCTCAGCAACCTGTTGAAGGACGACAACTTATTAGCTAGCTCAGCTGCGGACTGATGTGTAAGTCCTCAAGTTTTGACACCTCGATGTCGATGTGAATAATAGCCCAAACGTGTTGTAAATTGTTGTTCGTGCTAACAGCTTTCAGGTTCAAGAATATCCCCACGCTCCGTCTTGCCCGCCCCCCAGCGGAGAGGGTTCTTCATCCCAGGCACCGTAGAAGGAGGCGTCTGGTCCATCGCAAGAGATCCAGAATGCTATACCATTAGGGCCCGTCCACCCACCGGCTTCCGATCCCCCTCCCAGCTAGGACGTTCCTCCTTCGCCCCAGCCTTCGTCATCCTGTCCTTCACCCAGCCCCGTTCCACTCAAAGATAAAGGGAAAGAAATTGCTGAGGACACGGGTGATGCGGCCCCGCGAAAGAAAAAGGCTTCCGCCCCAGTGGGAGGGTGTATGATGGATGCCCGCAAATCGAGTCGGACTGAGGGTGCAAAGAAATCCAGCTCTTCGTCTGGACAGGGAAGCCCCGTCTGCATTTTCCAACACCAGGGAGAACTAGAAACCTCGGCCATGGAAATGCTCCCTGCTCATTCTGCGATGATTACAGCGAGCGTGTACAAATACTGAACCCAGAAATGGGAGAAGGCCGCCAAGGAAGCCACTGTTCGGGAGCGGCTGCAAATGGCGGAAATGAACTTGATACGGGGACTGGTTTTGACCAAAGAATTGTTCAGCACCCTGGAAGGCTATGATGGCCAGTACTGCAAGGAAGAGGCCAAATCCAAGAAGTTGTCCGAGGAGCTGAAGGCCATGGGCCTCGAGAAGGCGCAGCTGGAGTCTGAAAAAAGGGGGTTACAGTTCAAGCTGGACTTGGTTGTGACGAAGAAGGCGGACATTAGGGACAAATACGAGATTGAGCTGAAGGCCGCCAAAGAGAGTTTGAAACAGGCCCGAGATCAGAAGAGGGCTGCCGAGGCTTCTCAGAAGCGTACCGAAGAGGCACATAAACTGGCCGAAGACCGTACCCTTGCCACGGAGACCGCGCTAGCCGCTTCGAACAGCAGGTTAGCGATCGTCATTGCAGAAGAGGAGAAGTTACTATCGGATGCGAGATTGGAGTTGGAGAGAGTCCGGGCCGAATGTACGGGTACCAGGGCCAGGACGGTGGAGGCATACCAAGACGCGTTCGTGGGTACGCCTGAGTATCAGGACCTCGCCCACCGCCTGATGACCATTGGGGACGAACAGTTGGTAGAGCGGATCGCGGAGATCCATCCAGAGCGGGACCTCTCTTTCCTTCGGCAGGCTCCTTCCGAGGCTTTGGTTCCTGAAACCGAACTTGGTGAAGTCAATGAACAAATATCCCCTCCAATCGTGGGAGAAGGCCCGCAATGTGCCGACCCTTAAAGAGGCGGCGGGGCATCCAAACTTGGAATCTTGTTATCTGCTTTTGCGTATGTTCTAGAATAAATTGCCAGACTTATTTTCCTTAATTTATTCCTGTCCCGGCATTTAATGTTATGGATGATTGTACGTGGGGAGAACGCCGCAAATCTCAGAATCATCTCCTTAGGCATTAATGGTGCAGACTTTTGGCAGAATCTGAAGAGTTGGCGCCTTTAATGTCTTGGGAAGGTAGCACGGCTGTGTGGCGTTCCAAATTCTCCTGAGATATTTCATATTCATTGCTTTGTGTCAAGTCCTAATGTAGCCTCTATATATAAGTTAAGAATACATTGAACGCCTCCCATTGTGCTCCTCATGCGTACGCAAATCTATTAAATTGCGTTAATTAGACCCTTGCGTCTCCAAAACTTCTTGAATCGTTTGATCGGGCCTTCCATTTTGAACGTGCTATGGAATCGCGGACAGAGAAACAGTGTTCAGAATACCAACCAACTGGAGAATCAACATTCAGAGGACCAAACGCCCATCCAATCAACATTTAGAAGACCAAACGTACGGAGGGGTTGGGCCTAGCAGTCTTAGCCTGACCATGCCCCGAACGGAGAGGCCCTGATTCGAGTGGTGGGGATGGGGGCCCTCTGCCAAGGGTGTCAACGGCATTTTTTGGGCAGTGTGGCCTAATTAGTCACCAAATCAACTCATGTTGGTTCTGGGTGACTCTCGATCATGGTGGAATCAGATCTCCAACAACAGATGATGCTCGGGGTGACGAAGACTAGGGAATATGCTTAGTAGTTCTAATGTCCCAGCATGTGCCGATCCAAAAAGACGGCAGGGCAGTAGGATAATTATCATGCGTGTTCATTTTTGCCCTGTATTCCGAATCATGTTGAATAAAACACGATTATTCCAAAATTCTCCTGGTTGTTTCGTCTATGTCGATTGCTTGTAGTACTTAGGCTTCGAATTTTGTCGACATTTCAGAAGGGGGCATCGCATTTCGCCTGGTTTCGGTGGTTCGCGAAGAACAATCAATTGCAGTAATGGCGAGGCATATGGACCAGGCCGTCCTCGCTTGCTAACGAGGCTACCACCCTTTATGCCATTACCATGTATTGACGTTCGCGACATTACCATGCATTGACGTTGGTGAATTTTTTGAGGCGCGCATTCCCACGCGCCTTTTACATCTTCCTAGGATTTACTTGACGTGCACTTACTCCGACTGTCAGTATTGTGCTGCGCCTATATATGTGTTTGTAGGACTTTACTTTATTCTTCTCATCTCTGCCCTTCTACTTCTCTATTCGGATCCTGGTTATTGCTGGCCATATTAGGCTTTCATTTCTCTAGTGTCCCAAAGTTTAAGATAAGACGTGGGAGGGTTGTGGATGACATCCCCCCTCCCCTTTCAGTACCTTCCGCGGCGTCTAATCCCGGGGTTGCCGCTGAGCAAACGCTGGAGATAACGGTGAGTGGTCCTTCTTTTGGCCGTCCAGTGCCGGAGGCGACACCGGTAGTGCATCTCTCCCCATCCTCTGTGAGACCCGTACCTTCGTCGGGAAGTGCCAGACAACCGGGTAAGAGAAAGACAGGCGCCAATGGTGGAGAGGAGGCGGTTTGGGCCTCTTTTTCTAGTCCCCCTGGCAAGTACGAGTATATCAACATCGGGTCCCGTAGGGACGAGTTGGATCCAGCAGTGTTAGGAAAGCTTCCACCCCCGGTGGCTAAAGCAGCGATATCTGTTCATAAGTATTGGACTTCTGCCTTTGGAAAGGCGGCCACAAATGCAGAATTGTCGGAGTTGCTGAGACTTGCTGAAATGTACACCTCCTGCAGTCATGTACTTAACTGCGAGATGTACAAATTGTTGGAGATGAAGATTGACGAATTGTGCCCTCCCGCTGGAGAAGACGAAGATGTTAGGCATTGCGCGCAGAAAACATAGACCTTCGGAAAAAACTCGCATTCTCCGAAGATGCCAGGGCTCGCGCAATGTACGATATCGAGAAAGGTAGGACGATCCAAAGGGCATGTGTCGAAGTCCAAAAAATGGCAGAGTCGCAACTGAAGTCTTGTCAGGACATGGTTTATGCCAAAGACAAGGAATTGAACAAAGTGCTGACCGAGCTGTCGAAGGCCCAGGGTCTTCTGGCCAAACTCGAGGCCTCTGGCCACGTGAATCCATTGGTTCTCGACTAAGATTTAAGGATTCTCTCTGTTCTAGTTTTTATTTGTTGCTGTTTCGACTTGTAAATGTAGGCCATTGAATACGCCTCATTTTTTTTTTATTTGATTACATATGCGTTGAATGTTTACAAAGCGTTATCGAATCACTTTCACTTGTTTAAATACGCGTTGAATGTTTATCCAGTGAGTTGAAAGAGTTGGCCGCGAACCACACTCCCTCGCTGCCGAATTGTTTTCACTTGTTTTTATACGCGTTGAATGTTTATCCAACGAGTTGAAAGAGTTGGCCGCGAACCACACTCTCTCGCTGCCGAATTGCTTGCACTTGTTTAAATAAGTGTTGAATGTTTAGCCAGCGAGTTGAAAGAGTTGGCCACGAACCACGCTCTCTCGCTGTCGAATTGCTTTCACTTGTTTAACTACGCATTGAATGTTTATCCAGTGAGTTGAAAGAGTTGGCCGCGAACCACACTCTCTCGCTGTCGAATTGCTTTCACTTGTTTAACTATGCGTTGAATGTTTATCCAGCGAGTTGAAAGAGTTGGCCATGAACCACACTCCCTCGCTGTCGAATTACTTTTACTTGCTCCTGTTGTATGAGGAACACTTTAGATTCGTAAACGATGGATTTTATTAGAAGGCGCGATGTCTCGGGACGCCAGACAAAAATGTAGAAAAATTAAAACAGTGCAAAAATGAAACTACTAATGATACGGCCTCAAGTGGGCGATGTTCCAAGGGTACCTCGTCTCCCTGCCTTTGGAATCTTCCAATCTGTAAGTTCCGGAGCAGATTTTCTCGATGACTTTATAAGGTCCCTCCCAAGTGGGCCCTAGAGTTCCGACCCCTACCTCTCTATTAGATTGGAATACCTTCTTCAGGACAAAGTCATTGATGTGGAAGCTCCTGCCCTTGACCTTGGAGTTGTAATATCGGACCATTTTCCACTGGTAAACTGCGAGGCGGAGCTGCGATTTCGCCTGTCTCTCGTCTTACAAATCAAGGCTTGCCCTTCGTAAATCCTCGTTGAAGTGCAGGTGCCTGGGTGAGGGTATCCCTACCTCGACGGGAATCATTGTCTCCGCTCCGTATGCCATGGAGAACGGGGTTTCACCTGTGGCCGGGTAATTCTTCAGCCCATCCTCCTTTCGTAGATTCTAGTTTCCGCTTAAGGGTATGATTAATGATCTTATTCACGGCTTCCACCTAGCCATTGGATTGGGGGTATTAAGGGGTGGAAAAGTCCCTTCGGATACCAAGGTTCTCACAATTCTCGTTAAACTTCATTCCTGCGAATTGTGTGCCGTTGTCAGAAACGAGAGAGTGGGGAATGCCGAAGCGGCAGACGATGTTTTTCCATACAAATCTCCATGTATTTTCCTCCGTGATCTTGGCCAAAGGTTCGACTTCACACCACTTGGTGAAGTAATCCACCGCTACAATCGCGAATTTGACCCCACCTCTCCCCGTCGGAAGGGGACCGATGAAGTCAATTCTCCACTTGGCGAAGGGCCAAGGACTGGTGACCGAGGTAAGGTTCTGAGCCGGGAGCTTCGGTATAGTGGCAAACTTTTGACATCTGTCGCACTTCTTTGCGTAATTGTGCGAGTCTTTCTTCATGGTTGGCCAATAGTACCCCTGTTTCAGGGCTTTCTGTGCCAGGGTCATTCCTCCTGAATGATTGCCGCATATCCCTTCGTGTATCTCTTTCATTACGTATACTGCTTCCTCCTGTGTCAAACAGCGTAAGAGGTGGTGGCTGAATCCCCTCTTATATAGGATCTTGTCTTGCAGCACGAACTTCGCGGCCCCTCTGCAGAGTTTCTGTGCTTCTTGTTTGTCATCGGGCAGTATCTGGTCGGTTAGATATTCAGTAATTTCCTTCATCCATCTTAGAGAATCAGATATCGTCATGACAGCGGGTGCGTGAGATTCGTCGATGGAAGGCTGGTTGAGCCTCTCAATTGGGATGGCCTTCATTAAGTCAGAGTCTTTACTGCTCGCCAGTTTTGAGAAGGCGTCCGCATAGCCATTTTCCACTCGTGGGATCTGTAGAAGTTCGTATGCCTCAAAGTGGGACAACAAGTCCTTGGCCTTTGTCAGGTACGCCACCATAGATTGTTCGCATGCCGAGAAGGTCACATTAACCTGACTGACAACCAGCTGTAAATTGCTATGAATCTGGAGCTTCCTCGCCTTCATATCTTGTGCCAACCTCAAGCCTACTAGGAGTGCCTCGTATTCCGCTACGTTGTTGGAGGCTTCAAACTCCAAGCGAAGCGCGCAGTTGAGATTGTGGCCGTCAGGACTAACCAGTAGGATCCCGGCTCCAGCTCCGGCCTCACCTAATGATCCATCAACATATAACTTCCATGTTTGTACCTCCAGCGGTCGGGCCTCGAGCGAACCCTCGGGGATGTGGGCGAATTCAGCCACAAAGTCCGCTAAGGCCTGTCCTTTTATGGAAGGTCATGGCTTGTAGTTGATATCGAACTGGCTGAGTTCTATCGACCATTTCATCAACCGTCCTGATGTGTCTGACTTTTGGAGTATCTGTCTCAGAAGGAGATTTGTCAAAACATCTATGCTATGGGACTGGAAGTACGCTCGGAGTTTTCGAGAGGCGGTGATCAAGGATAGGGCGAGCTTTTCCATGTCTGGGTATCTTGTTTCTGCGTCCTGCAGGGCTTTACTCACGTAATAGACAGGAAATTGTGCTGGGCCCTCTTCTTGAATTAAGACTGAGCTAACTGCCTTTTTGGATACGGCGAGGTAAACGAGCAGCGTCTCTCCATTCTTTGGTTTGGACAACAGTGGGGATTTTCCGAAGAGGACCTTGAGGTCTTAGAAGGCTTTCTCACACTTCTCGGTCCACTCAAACCTCTTCCCCCCTTGATGGTCTGAAAGAAAGGTTGGCAGGGGTCGGTCGCCTTGGATATAAATCGATTCAAAGCCGCTAACCTTCCCGTCAGGCTCTGGACTTCCTTGAGGGAAGATGGTGACCGCATTTTAATGAGCGCCTTAATCTTTTCGGGATTAGCCTCTATCCCGCGCTGATTGACCATGTAGCCGAGGAACTTTTCGGACGCAATTCCGAACGTGCACTTCATGGGGTTAAGCTTCATGCGATATTTGCGAAGAACTCCGAACATCCCTCTTAAGTGCTCTATGTGGTCCTCGGCATTTACGCTCTTTACCAGCATATCGTCGACGTATACTTCCATTGTATTCTCAATCTGTCCTGCGAACATGCAGTTTACCAACTGTTGGTACATGGCTCCCGCGTTCTTCAGGCCGAAAGGCATCATCCTATAGCAGTATAACCCTCGGTCTGTGATAAACGAGGTGTGATCCTCGTCTCCCGCAAACATCGAGATTTGGTTGTAGCCCGAGTATGCGTCCATAAAGCTAAGTAACTTATGGCCAGCAGTCGCATCGACCAGCTGGTCGATGCGCGGCAATGGGAAGCTGTCTTTAGACCATGCTTGGTTCAGGTCTGAGAAGTCTATGCATACCCTCCACTTCTTGGTACTCTTTCTTACTAGCACTGGGTTAGATACCCATTGGGGGTAAGTCGCTTCTCTGATGAACCCGCTGGCTAGTAGCTTGTCGATTTCTTCCTTGAATGCATTGTACCTCTCGGCACTCAAATGCCTCCTTTTCTGAATCCTGTGGCGTGCTTTTGGATCCACTTTCAGGGCATGGCACGCCACCGACGGGTCGATCCCGACCATATCACTATGCTTCCATGCGAAGACGTCAACGTTCTCCCGGAGAAACTGCTTCAGCTCATCTTTCATTCTTTCTTCGAGCTTCTCTCCCACCTGTAATACCCGGGTTAATTCCGAGGGGTTCATCGAAAATGCTTCCAGCTCCTCGGCCTGGGAGGCAAGAGAATCTGAGCCTATGATCTGAGGATCCAAACCCTCATCCAGTATCAATTCTTCGTCCATCCCCTCACGGTCAACGTCCATCGACTCTGAATGTATGGTCATTACCACTGGGGTGATATCCTCGCGTTTAGCAGCCTTCTGCAATGCGTTCATGTAACATGCCCTCGTCTCTGTCTGATTACCGCAGATTTTGGCCACCCCTCTGGGCATCGGGAATTTCATTGCCAGATGGTGTATGGACGTGACCGCCTGCAAATCCTTCAGCGCGGGCCTTCCAAGGACCCCATGGTAGGCGGAGCGAGTGTCCATTATTAAAAACTCCATGAAATTCCAGAAGTAGCATGGAGGTTCTCTGAAGTCTACCGCAAGCGTAATCCTTCCTCGCGGGACGAGGCTATCTCCTGTGAAACCAAATAGCAGATCCAAGATAGCAGTTAGTTCATGATCCACGTCCATTTGGTTGAAGGCACTGCCGAACAGGATGTTCACAGCACTTCCATCATCAACTAGCATCTGTCCTAGGCCGTTTTTGGCAACGACGGCGCAGACTACCAGGGCATCGCAGTGCGGGTAGTATATGCCAGCCTCGTCATCCTTAGTGAACGAGATCTGTGGTGCTTTTGGTTGGTGCCCGTGGACCTGCCAACTCTCCAGAGGTTCTTCTCTCGCCACCTTTGCGTAGTTACGCCGCGAGTTCAACGTGTGCCCTCCGACATAGAGCCCTCCTATGATCGTGTTTATCTCCTGAACAGGGGGAGCCCCCGTGGGTCCCTCCAACCTCGGCGGGTCCCTGTTTCTGTCATTTCTCACTTCATTACGTCGGGGTCCATCGTTCTAGCCCCGGGGAGGAGGTCTTCGCCCCTGTGTAGGTGGCCCTCGACATCCTTGCGCGAGTCGATTCTCCTCTGCCTGCCTGTGGGCTCTGCGATTTATCAATTCCCTCACGTCTAGGCAATCATCCGTATTATGCACCCTAGTCCTGTGTATATGACAAAACTTGGGCGGTGTTGTGGAGGGCATGGGGGCCACCACAGGCGCTCTGGAGTGGAAGACTGGGGCTACTTCCGTCTGATCGAATCTCCTGTAACGGTTGTTCGACAGATCGGAGGAGCACTTTTTTTAAAAGTAGGAGAAACGAGGCTCGGGAGAGCGTTGCCCTTCCCTTCTGTAGCGATCTCCTCTACTGTTCTATATATCCCTTCAGAAGGGAGTGCGCATGTGCAGTCTGGTCACGAGTGCATCCAAGGCCTTTTCATTAGTCACAGTCTCGATTTTGTTGATAACGTGACTGAACCTTTTGAAGTAGCTCTTGACAGTTTCTCCTTCCTTCTGCCGGATGTCATAGAGCTGGACAATGTCGGCTATCATCGTCCGATTGCCAATGAAGGCATTGACGAATTCCTTTTTCAGTTGTGGCCAGCTCCGGATACTCCCTGGTTTCAACTTATTGTACTACCTCTTCGCGTCGGATGCGAGAGTGGTATGGAAGTTCCAGCACTTCACCGCAGGGGACTGGCCTTGGAGCTTGGTCTTATATGTGTTTATGTGGTCCATGGGGTCGCCCCTCCCGTTGTATTTGTCCATGAGAGGCATTCAGAAATTCGCGGGTATCTCCATGGCCTTCATGTAGCGGGTAAACGGGAGGTTCTCGTCATCGTCATCCTCGTAACATTCCAGCCTCTCCTTCTCCTTCTCAGTCTTTTCATGACCTTGCTTCGGGGCCCTCCTTCTTTCCGTACGGGCCCACTGTGCTCGCTAAGCCTGCTGTATACGGGTAGGAGTGGTGCTATGGAGGATCCCACTCCCAACCTGTCGAACACGCTAGTAGCAGGAACGGAGTGGCCTTCCCGCACCGGGAGAGGTCTTCTCCTCTGGTCATCTTGTGAGGGCTTCGAGGCGACGTTACGTGGGTTCTGGCCGTTTGAAACAGGCATGTCTCCTTGCAATGGCCGACTTTTCTGCGAACCGGACCGTGAAGGGCTTCTCCGGGCACGACTGCGCTTGGGTCCATGTTGGAGGGATTGATTCTCCAACAGTTCAAGCGCTGCCTTCATCCGGGCATTGTCCAGCTTCAAGTCTTGGTTCTCCTGTTCAACCGTTCACTTCTGTCGCTGTCTTCTCCTCTTGCGACGGGTCACGTTCTAGAGGTCCTGAATGCTTTCCTGCCGCATATCAGTGTGGTGGGACTCTACTTCTTCCTCCATGGAATACTCGGTTGCCATGCTCCTCTTGGTAGAAAACACGTTTTACCACAAGTTTTAGGCTGTGTAATGTCTTTCGTTTTCCATAGACGGTGCCAATCTATTGACGTCGGAACCTGCAGCGTCCACGTGTCAACAGATCTCCAGTCACTCCTCTACCAACCTGTATGTTACCTGCACACTCGGACGACTGTTAGGCACCAAGATCACCAAGAAAAAAGGGTCCAGCGATTGTTGGTACTCCAACGATCTAGTCAGCTGCCGGTATATAGGAATAATACACGAGGGGAAGTAAGTAATTGGGTGTGGGAGAGACAAGCAGGCAGAAGTTTGAGCAGAGTTTAGGGTGGGATTCAAGTATAAAAAGAGCGTCTCTTGGAACAACCGGAGACGACGTATTCATAGCGCAAGAGTCTTGATTGATTTAGGTAACGAATCAATCAGATACCCAATCGGATCCTCCTTCCTTATGGGATAGGGATCATTCCTTATCAAGGCAATCTCCAAGATTACCTTCCTTAACTGAGCTTATCACGTTGCATGATTTTAGGATATTATGATTCGGTTTCCTTGTGAGGATCCGTGCGCCAAACCAACGTAATCTTTCTTTAATTACTTATCTGGTCATTCCAGCATATCGTGCTGCCTGCTAGTTATAATTGATACGAAGCCTGGCGAGGCCCTATGGGTCGACCGTGAGTGTCAAGGCCCTCTCTGGGCCCCGCAGAATTCTGGCCACATAAGGCTAAGGCGTTCGATGGGCATCCGAGGCCTTTTTCAGAATTTGCGAGGCCCTCGTCTGGCCTAGATGGGGCTCTTGATGGGCCTAGATGGGACTCTTGCTGACGTGGAGGCCATATCAGAATCGTGTGGTAACACTATACTTATTAGGGAAGTTTAGAGATCTAGATAAATGCAGTTGGTCGTTTTTAAAAATAACAACTTTTAAAAACATTTACAAAAATGACAATTTTTTGGTACAAAAAGTTATGTATACCCTTTTGCTAAAAGACAATTGAACTGTCGTTTTTTTTTTTTTTTTTTGTCATTCAAATGTTGGGTGTTAAAAAAATTACGGTTGGACCGACAGTTGACCTGTCAATAAAAAAAATTCTAGACAATTCAACTGTCATTCGATAGCCTCAAGTTGTCGAATTGCTCAAACCACTTTATTTGCTTTTTTCGTTTTCACATTCTTCTTATTCAACCAGACATTAATCTATGAATCCAATCTCTTCCAACAATTTTTGAGTAATTATATTCAACATATTTTCAGATCTAAAAACAACAAAACTAATCTAGCACAAAGCCTATTGAATTTTTGTTCTTTTATAATCTAAATTAATCTATCAAAAAAGTAACTTACTTGAGGTGAGTTAGTTAGTAACGAATGGTGGCACGAAGGCTAGGTGGTGGAGCAAATTTGATTTTAGTGAAATAATAGATCTAATTTTGAATTAGAATTGACTAGGATATAGTGGACGTTTAAGTAATTATTTGGATTATATTTGTCTAAAATGACAATTTTTTAACTTGTTTTCAAAAACTTCCATTTTTCAAAAGTACCACTTACAAATAAACATTTGCTATAATTTCCTCTACTCTTATTATTCTTCTATCATATCAAGGTAGGAGTGTGTGATTCTTCCCACCAGGGGCGGAGCCAGGATTTGCTAAAAGGGTGGGCTGGTGCTGGTGCTGGTGCTGGTGCTGGGGCTGGTGCTGGTGGGACCCCCCAAAGAAAGTTGTAGTGGACGACTTTTTACAATTGCGAATTCTTTTATAATAGAATCTATATCTATTTTATTAACAAGGTATTTCTCAACAAAAATTGTTACGTAGTCGATGCATAAAAATTATTTTATAATATATTTTATATCTATTTTATCTAAAACTAAGCTATGTAGTCAATGCACAAAATATTTTAACTCTTTAATAGTGTTATATACAATTATATTGTAATCTTATATTTAATGAAACGATATATAAGTAAGTTATACACAACGAGATTATTACAACCAAGTTAGAAAATAAAATGATATTTCAACACCGAATAGTGGAAGGTGCAACAAATTAAAAGATTCAATCCCATTTTCGAATTTTGAAATTTCTAAAGTTTAAATTACAATTTTGAACTTTCTAATACTTACATGAAATGCAAATAATTGTTTGTTTGATTAAACTTGGATGTACAATTGGGAGTAAAGCAATTCTTTTTTTATGCTTGGTAAAATTTAGGATTTATTTCTTTTTCTTTTTTCTTTTTTCTTTTTTTTTTTTTACAATTTGGCCTTGCTTCCCACCTAGTATGGCGATGTCCATTGTCGCCCAGGATTGTAGTATTCCATCTCAGGACTTTCTTAGTTAACTTGTCACATCCTTCCTATGTAATATATTCTCCACCCAAAAATGCTTGTCATGTCGAGCATCTAATTTGACTCAATTAAAATTTTATATTACACAAAATAGAAAAGGAGAGACATGTAATAAAATTATCACGCTAGCGTATCAAATATGTTGAAATAATATATTGCCTTAAATAAATATTTAATAAATTAATTGTTATAAAAGTAAGAATAAATTTCACTATAGAATTAATGATAAAAATATTTAAGAAGATCATAATAATCAATAATATTTTAGTAATTGTATACATGTATAGCAATGAAGGATATTTGCTTACCACAAGCTCAAATAATGACTTTGAAATATACATCAATATTGAAACAAAGTTCACTAAACACGTAATTGATTATTTTTGCAGTTGATTTTGTCTTCAGCACAATTAAAATTAATTCTCTTAAAATCTACATTAATACCAAATCAAGTCAAAGTAAGGTTCATTGAGATGTACAATAAAACTAACGACCATAAACTTTTCCCTACTAGTCATTTTACTCATGAGCTTTTTCGTACACTGTTGACATACGTACTGTCTACTAAGGGTTAAGACCCAACGTGGATTTCTTTCGGGTCCTAGCGATTCAAACCTAATACATCTCCCTTCAATAGATACTTAAGTTGAATGTTGGTTCCAACTAGGCAAATTCTTCTTAAGAGACGAGGTCTTGGGTTACAATCATTAGAGATTCAAAAGAAATTCACGTTAGGGCCTAACCCTCGGTGGACAGTATGCATGCTAACAATACACGAAATAGCCTCTCAGCAAAAGGGCTTGTAGAGAAGTCCGTGGTCGTAACAAAAAACTTGATACCGGTAGTTAACTTAAGTTCCTTTTAAAGAGAGATGATCTTGACTTCGAATCGTTGGAGACGCAAAAGAAATTTACGTTGGGACTCAACTCCTAGTGAACAATAACGTATGCTAACAAAACACAAAATATTCCCTTAATAAAATGACTTATTTGAGAAAGTCAATGATCTTTATAGTAGAATTTTGTTTGAATGTAACTTCTTGAAAGTCAAATGATTTTGCATCTTTTAATTAAAGAGAAAATTGCAGTCGACATTCTAAATCTTTCAAAAATAATATTGTAGGGTTCCAAACCCTTTAATTTTAGCATTGCTATTCCAAATCTTTTAAAAATTGTACAATGTAATGACTTTTGAAGGGTTTCCATATAAAAGTCTGTCAATTGATCTAAAGCCGAGCGTCTAATATTTATGGGCCTGGCCATTTTATCCAGAACTGAAGTTATCGAACTGGAATTGGCGAATCCGGCCCAATTCTTATCACTAAATATCTGAATCCGATTCTAAAGAACTGAAAACCAGCAGTTCTGGACTGGTTCTAGTTCTTAGAAACCGGTTCCGGATACTCGGTTTAGAACTGAAAATTCAATTTTTTTTTTTTTAATTTTCAGATTGCATTTTTTTTTTTTAACTTTTCATATTTTTCTTTATCAAATTAACCCTATTACACAATACTCCCAAAGCCCAAAGGAAAAATCTATTAATCTACCATGTCCCATTAGATGTAGTTCCAGTACCGTACATCTTATTAATTATTATCAAGGAGTATGATTACTATTTGAGAATTTTAGTGCCTATAGGCTAAAGTATGATTTAGAAAATTTGTTTATTTGTACATTTAACTTGAAATGACAATATTTAAAATAAAATAAAATAAATTTGAGAGAACCGGTCTGGATCCGGTGCAGTCCGATTGAAAATGGATGGTTATAGTTCTTCCACTATTCGAACCGAACCACCTGAAGCCCACTCCTAAATATTTATTTGACCATTTTTAAATAAGAGCAAAATGGTCTCTTAAATTTTAATCAATTAAAATAATTAAGAAAAAGAGAAAAACAAACAAACATCAAAAAAACAAATAAGAAAAGAATTAAAAAATAAAACACTTCATCTTCCCCATCCGTCCAAACCTAATACCCAGACGTCGTGGCCACCCAATCCACCCCACCGCCCCCATCCCCACCACCATTGGAAAACCAGGAGGATCCCTCCTCTCTCCAGTTTCAGGAGACTACCTATGTGGTGGCTTCACAAAACCAAGGAAAGAAATAACCTATGTCTTCGCAAAAAACAGAAGCCACCATTTCATCTCGACAAGCCTACTTTCTTGAGTTACCCTACAATGAGATTGTACTACCAAACCTATCCAGACGACTGTTGTAGTATCGGGAGCAACCTGACTTCTTGTCTGATGGGTAGTCCGCATTCTATTTTAGTTAATACGACGAACATATAAATGTATTTTTTGAGTAGGGATGGCAAAAATATCCGATCCACCCCGAATTCGATGGATACCCGATCCAAATAGAGTGAAAAATTTTCGATCCGCAGATCAGCCGGGCGGATCGGGGCTAATCGCGGGACAGATCGAATCATGTGTACTCCGATCTAATCCGTCCCTTTTGAAAAATAAATAGGATTAAATAATAAATAGATAAAAGATTTGGGGCTTAAATTACAATTTAGAGGTGACTGGACTTAACTAAAAAAATTATTTATTCCAAAAAAAAAATGAAATGGATCACTGCTCTGATCCGATTCGCCCCAAAAAATAGCGGATCAATCCACATATTTGTTTATCCTACCATTATTGAAGGGCGGATACCGATCAGGTCGATCCGATCCGAATCCGCTCCGTTGCCATCACTATTTTCGAGCGATCGATCCTCGCTCAAAATGGTTACTAACCAAATAAGGGACTACGACGTCCTTAAAACATTAATTCTACCTAGATTCATAGCCCTTGTCATTAAAGCACTGAGCTTAAGGAAAGCTACCCCTTATATAGCTAGGAGAAATATTATATTCATCTTAGCGAAAACGGAGGGAATTTCTCCCACTGAAGCCACCGTGGTTTCGCCACTCAAGGGGGATTTAAATCATCCCTTCCTACCAATTTTCGGTGGCAGCGGCGGCCGCGGCGGCAGTGGGGTGAGGGTGGTGGAGGTGGAGAAGATGAAGTATTTTTTGTTTTTTAAATTCTTTTCCTATTTGTGTTTTTTTCTCTTTTCTTAATTATTTTAATTAATTAAATATTAAGAGACAATTTCGCCCTTATTAAAAATGGTTAAATGAAGATCATATGCTTGGCTTTTGGTCAATTGACAAATTTTTGGACGAAAATTGTCCAAAGATCGGAAACCATCCAAAGGTCTTTATATTGCATAATATTTATGTTAGTGACAAAATTAAAAGGTTTGAGACTCTACAGCACCTTTTTGAAAGGTTTAGAACTCCGATTGCAATTCTCCCTTAATTTAAAAGCTAAAACAAAAAGAGGGAAAAGGGGGGAAAAGTGGAACAGATAAGTGATAAATAAATAAATAAAAATACAAATATTCCTGTAGTTTTGGCATTTTCTTGATTGTATGTAATATTGATTTGTATTTTTTATATATATAAGTATGTATAAATTGGTTAAATATTCTTTTTATTTATATATTTTGTAGGATCTATAAATTTTATTTATTTTTTATTCACACATTTCGTAAGAATCACTATTTATAATCTAAAAAAAACATTAAGAGACAAACACTTATTTGGACCATTAACTGAAGTCACCCTTCTTGTGTACACGCGAAAAGCAGATCTGTGAATTTTGATGAAATTTTCAGTACAATTGAAAGAATTAGTAGAAATGACAAGAAAGAGACACGAGAGTTTTATGCAGATACTTCAAGTGAATATTTCTCACTTTCACAAGATACTTGAGCACGATGAACACCAAATTCTTTCTAAGAAAGTGCGTATTCACTTTATGATAAGTTCAATATTTTCTCTCAAAAATTTACTACACTTGAATTATAATTTAAATTATTCAAATAAGACTAATACTTTTTATTTACATATTTTATAGAAATCACAACTTATCATCTACTTATTATCTATACATTCTATAAAATCTATAACTTATATTTGAAAAATAATTTTAGCACTACCAAATATACAATATATTTACGAGTAGATAAGACTTGTATTGACCTCCAAAAATAACTGTCAACATAATCCTAACACCTCATCTGTCTAAGTGTGTTTTACCAACACATTTGGATGGCCATGTTAGCGTATCGATCTCAACCATGTACTAAAAATGGAGTAGAATAGATATTTGTGGGGATTTTGGCGCAAATGGTCCCTAACCTTTGCTTTTAGTGTGGAATTGGTCCCTAACGTTTATTTTTTGGCAAACAAGTCCCTAATCTATGTGTTTTGGTGTAAAATTGGTCCTTATGACAAATATGCCATTAGTTTTAATTAGAAGAAATTGTATGTGGATTCCTAATCAATACAAAATGTGCAAATAGGTCTAGTGCAAATAGGTCCAATACTATTGAATTTTTTTTTTTTTTTTGGAATTAACACTTTAGTAATAAACAAGTCAAATAAAATTATTATTTTTATTATTAAGTAATTATATTATTTAAATAGGGAGAAATTATTTTTCTCCCTCTTTACTTTAAAAATTAAGTTAAATAAATAAAAAAACGACGTATATAATTTTATGACATTGAACTACTCTAATTACATTTTTATTTAACATAAAAATACTAATAAAAATTAATTTACACATTATGTGTTTTATTTTTAAACAAAAATAAAACGATAAATTAAAATATGAAGAATATAGTTGGAATTCTAATATTTGTAGTTAATAAGCTCAATTAAATAAAAGTATTTGAACATCAAGTTTGTGACAAAGTTATTTTTTTTGTACAACAATAAAATAAAATTTTAAATTTTAAATAATATAATTACTTAATAATAAAAATAATAATTTTATTTAACATATTTATTACTAAAGTGTTAATTCCAAAAATAAAACTCATTGGTTTACTTTAATTTTTTATAAAAAATAAAAGTATTGGACCTATTTGCACATTTTATAATGACTAGGAATCAATATACAATTTCTTCTAATTAAAACTAAGAGTATGTTTGTCTTTTTCATCCCATAAAGACCAATTTCGCACCATAATACATAGGTTAAGGACTTGTTTGCCAAAAAATAAATGTTAGGGACCAATTCTACACTAAGAACAGAGATTAAGGACCATTTGTGCCAAAATCCCATATTTGTGTGTTGGAGAAATGCGTAACGGCTGAAGAACGGGCTTGAGAGTCTCTAAACCACCGACCACCTAAATGGATTGGAGAATACTTAAGCTAATGAATAGAGAACATATTTAATATAGTTTTGCTATCTAAAATTTCCTCATCCTTTTCTTATGGACTTAACTTTGGTATTTATTGGCCAAAGCCAATTGGCTAACCCCCTCTGATGCATGACAATTGGCACAATCTAAAAGATCATCGTATCACATTATAGGTGTCATGTCAATGATTCGCAATAGGAGGCGGGACGCTGGCATGACCATCCAAGTGTGTTGGTAAAACACACTTAGACAGAGGAGGTATGAGGATCTTGTTGGCAGCTATTTTTGGAAGTCAACATAAGTCTTTTCTACTCATAAAATATAGTGTATGTTTGGTAATGCTAAAATTATTTTTAAAGTATAAGTTGTGAGTTTTATGGAATATATAAATTTTCAGATCTCATCCACAAAGTGTCAAATGAGGCTTGTTCAACACACCACCAGGGGTCAGTCTTGACCGCCTCAGCATTCAAACCTCCTCTTCTCGAATCTCTTCGGAATGAAATGAACCACCTCGGTGGTAATGTCCTCATCTCTACTAAACAATTTGATTTTGACGAACCCATGTGGAGTGTTACGTGGTACAGAGGCATATCAACTTATATTTAAATTAGTGACATGGTTGCCTGATCCTTAGACGATAAGGATGGTACCAGAAGAACATAAAAATGTGGCTATAAAACGTTGAATCAATTTGAGCCAAAACTCCACAAGCAGCAAAATCTGTAAACGTCGAATACATAGACATAGTGGTGTCATAACAGGCAGCTTGCCTAGCCCACCCGAGAACATCCCGGATCGTGGCCCAGTTCAGCCTGGCCCATCTAGGTGACACTAAGGTACGAAAAGAATGTCTTAATATCTGACTTGATATGTTTCCAATATCATTTCTCTAATAGGTTGATTTTGCAACAAGTGAGTAAAAATTGTGGATCGTATAAAATATAAATAAAAATAATATTTAACTAGTTTATGAATACTAGTTTATGAATACTTCCAAACATATGCATAGTTATTTATACCTTTATAAATATTAAATAGAGACTTTTTAAAAATTCTTAAACACATAAATTACAGTACTATCATTCCTTCGAGCATCTTCGACACAGTTTCAAACATAAAGAAGAACCAAGTCAATCTTGTGATGAAAAGAATAATTTTCATTACAAATGTAAAATAGCATAATGGATTTGTGTACTTCAAAATGAAGACTGGATTCTACTATCAACTGAAAAAGATAGATAGATGAGCCCAGTATGATACAATGCTTCATCCATTGGAAAGTACAGAAATTATTGGCAAAGAATGAAGGAACAAATGGATATATCCCTTCTTTTATCCAATTATCTAACCATTTCTGATATTCTAGATGCACATGAAGAATGGCCTCCTCTTGTCTGCCTGGTATTGTAGGAGTTACAATTCAAGCACTTGTGCGCCACGACGTGGAAGTTCACTTCTGATGTTTCTCCACAGTCGTTACAGAGGATCCATACCTATATCAAATATTACGCGTTTCAGATAAGATATCTTAGTAATGAAAGTATAACACAGGTTTAATGATCCAAGACTTCGTTTCTTACCATCTTGTTTTGATACATTTCAGGCATAGTTATTAAAGCGACCTGGATTTAGAAGCACAAAACGAGATGGTTAGGGTACAGGAGAAAAATAAAATAAAAAATAAAAAACACATCACGACAAATTTGCACACCTCCTCATCCAGCCTCTCCCATACGCGAGTCATATCACAGTATGATTTTGAGCAGACCGGGCAAGAATACCTGTATGCCTAAACCATTAGCAAGAACGCCTTTGATGGAAAAGAGAAAAGAAAAGAACTTAAGCTTTAGAAAAGTTGGTTCAACATTGTATTAGAGTGCAGGCAAAAAAATCTGTGTTCAATCTCGCCACCACCCATTTATAAAAATTATGCACGTGTCAAGCCTTGAACACAAAATTTACTCGACTCTAACAATTTAAGCTTTTGGACAATGTGGTTTAACGGAGGAAGAAGACGGGAAATCTTACTGGAAATGCCTTTCCATCTCTTTAACACATTCAAGATGTATAGTGTGGCCGCATGGCAATACACTAATATCTCTTGTGGTATCGAAAAGATACTGCATTCCGGAGAAACAAAATGTTAAAATAGGAATTTAATCAAAGTTCTTTTCTCAACATAACTGCAGTGTCTCATATTTACCTCAAAACAAACAGGGCAATTGTGGTGCATTGCTCTTTCTACACAAATATGCGACTCTTTCAATAAATTTGAATAGCAGCATTCTGAAACAGAAAACACATACTTTTAACTGCTTCGTCCATAACCCCGACTATCAATAAGTAAAGTTCATTTCAAAAATATAACACTTACCACATCTATCGCAATGGAAAAAGTTTTCCCTGCCACCAGTTCTATTATGACAAAAGTCCAAAAGAGAAAAAGGAAATCAGATACAGAAAGTTGCACGAAATTATCTACATAAGAAATGACAGCGTTCATATGCAAGGAAAATTTATTAGAAAACAATACTTGTATGAAGATTGATGTGAATCGGGAGGAACATAAATCAATGTGGTCGGGCAAACAGAAAGAAATAACAATAAAATAAATAACTCGGAAAAGATCTTAACCTGCAGATTTGACATTTATCGCAGTGGTATTGATTCTTTGAAACCTAAAAAAGAAAAAAGAGGGAGGGTGGGCGTTATTTAAGCAGATGCTTGATAAAAAAAAAAAAAAAAAAGTAAGTACTCTGAGAATTTAATCAAAGAAGCTTACATCGTCATCAAAGAATTTGCATTTTGAGCAATAGTACTTCCCCATACATGTCCCGCAATTAATACAAGTTTGTTGAACCTAAATGGCATCAATAAGGTCAGTAAATCATCCAGCAGCATAAATTATCAAATGTTAGATCTATAATATGAGTTTTGAAGGATGAAACTCACATCTTGTTCTGTGTTACACAATGAGCAGATGACCTGAAGACAGATGTAAAACGAAAATAAGTAAAAACTAATGCACTATCAATCATATGTTTGTCTAGTAAATGAAATTTAAGAAAAAAAAAATTGGGGACACGGAAATTCTTATGGATAACTAGAAAGAAGAAAAATATATATTGACTCAATCCGGTCGGGTTCGGATAATTTTAAACTAAAAACAGAAACATGTCAACAAGAAAAAGGAGAAATGAAATAAAACAAAGAATTTATGCCTTATCCATAAGAAGCTCTATCATGGGATAAATGCCATAACTTGTCCGCCTATCAAACAATATTTTCAGACACGTAATGGAGTTGAAATTTTGACAAAAACATCCATTTCATAGTTTTTTCCAGAAAAAAGAGTAAATAAAAATCCAACTTGTCATTTTCTTATCTATATGACAAGGAAATTAAATTAAGGGAATTACAAAAAACAAATAACTCTTTGTATAAACGCGCATAATAACATATGCATCAAATTTAAACACGAGTAAAAAAACTAACCCTTTTTATTTCGTGACGGGGAATGTCATGACGCTCAAGTGGATCGACTTCTATTGAATTCTGTTCAAGAATACCAAGAGTTATACTCCAAAATACTTTCTTTACATAATCTCGAACTAATTAGCAAAACATGACATTACATATAAAGCAAACCCAAAGAAAAAAAAGGGTTCGACCTTAGCATCATTGTGACAGATCCGGCAATCAAATATCTCATTGCAACAGGGTGCTATAATCTTACATCTTCTCCGGTAATGCGAGCAGCTGAATTATTCGAAATAATCTAAAATTAATATTCGATTTATTTCTGCAGCTGAAATTACTTTTTTCAGGAAAAAAAAAAGTAGACAAAAATCTAAAAGCTCCAATTTTACTCGTATCTATATGAAAACCCAATTAAAAAATAGATCAAGAAAGAAAGTGAAAATGAAAATTAAGAATTATATACCCATAATTTGCAGATCCCATCTCCATCATGCATTCATCCTCTACAGATGAATGAGAAATCATCTGATGCTTCACACCACAGTCCATTTTCTCTTCTGATAATTTATGGAAATAGATTCAAGATCCACTAGAGACTATCTCCTGAAAATTCACAGCCAAAAAAAATATCAAATCAACAATCTATGCAAAAATTTATAAGAACAGATCTTAAAAAAGATTAGCATCAAAACACATATGAGTTTGTATATATTTTTTAAATTGAATAGAAATAAAGGAGAGTATCAAACCCTTAATGTTAAAATTTTTGCATTTGGTAATCTGGGGGTTTTCAGTAAGAACCCTTGAATGATATAACAGGAATGAAATCATTTTGCAACAGTAATACAAATCTTTTGAAAAATTACATGTGCAACCCCAAGATTTTCCACATTTTTACATTCTTCTTCAATCTGCCTTGCATACTTTATATTATCCCCGATGGCAAGGCAACGCCACCGTTTGCGGCTACATTTCTTGCAATTATTACACTATAAATAATCAATAATACAGTGAACAGAGAGAGAAAGAAAGACATACAATGTAAACGGCGTCGAATTTTCCAGGAGATTGAGGAACAAGAAGGAACTAGTGTCTTTTCAAGAACAGTTTGTAAAATATGGATAAGAATAGGAGAAGTTATTACAGTTGAGTGGGTACTACAACAGGACCAACGGTGTATATATAGCCGTTTTGAACCATTGAATCCGTGTGTTTCAACTTTCAACTGTATACACTTTCAGTGGTCCTATGATCTATGATGTCGACAATAAATGAAAATCCTGTATTTTTGTACCCCAAAAAAAAAATATGTATGCCCTTCTCCAACAAATTAATCAATTGTAATTATTGGTAAATTATTTTCTTTGATTTTTAAAGGTTTAATAAAAGCTTTTCAAGACTGTATTTGATATTTATTTGTGTACAAATTTTAGTTAAAAGGGGACTGTTAAAGTACTTTCTGTAGGATTTTGTTTCCATATATATTTTTTGGAAAATTTAAATAAATTGATAATGTTATTTATCAAAAATATTCAAAATTGCAATGACGATCCCATATTCTTGACCACTCCTAATGTTCAAACTAGTCATAAATTGTTGGCTTCTAAAGAGCAGATTCTTTTTATTGCCACTTCTAGATGACTTTTGAATTGAGAGAGACGGAATCTCCAATTTTGAAATTTCTAATTTGATAGTTTAAGATTGTTGTAGTTTGGAAAAATGTGAATAAAATCTTATATTAGTTAATGGTCTATAAGAAGATTTGGCTACTCCGCTTTGTAAATCTTTTCCTTTTTTCTTTTATTATGATCCAAACGTTTCTAACCCCTTAATATGCCTTCAATTACAAACATCTTAATGCCTTCATTTCTTCATTTACTAACATTTTAATGTGTCTTCAGTTACTTCCTCATTGATTGTGCTGAATAAAATTGATAACGAATGAACGTTTTTTATGGGAGGACATGCATAAATACATGGTTTGGTACCTAAACTCAAACACCATTTTCTTCTTTGTCATTCACCATCATATTGGGTGTTCTGATTACTTAGAAGCGTCAAAACCAAAAGAAATTCTATATCAAGAACCTAACAAGAAAGACAGTAATGGCAGAAGGTAATCTTCGATCTCTTTGAGCATTGATCTAAGTGATGTTTACATGTTTTAAAGCATGTTAGATCGTATTATAGTCTAACACGCTTAATCTGTTAACTTTTTAACATGTTTTTTTTTTCTTTATCGGTTTAATATTTATTTATTTATTAATTATACGTGAAGAGAAATTGTACCTGATAATTTCACTAGATAAAATTGCGATGGTGATTTTTCTTGAGACGTCACATGATTATAATAAGGTCAAGGAAAAATTGAATTCTGGGTAATTTGATAAGAATTTGTGATTTCTCTTCAGAATTAATGAAAATTTTAGTTACAAAGTTTTCTTGAATTCAAAAATACATTTTTTAAAAATCATAATTTAAAATTAAAACAAAAAAAAAATAGATATAAAACATAGACGAAATTTGATAATTCTTTAAATGGACATTAAAGATTCAAAAATTCGAAACTCGATGCCATCCAATTTACTATTACTATTATTATTATTATTTGATTTTGACAAATAATATACGAAAATTTGGCTCGAAAAAGTGGAGGGTAATTTGGACAATAGACGGGGACAGAAATAAATCTTTTTGAGATTTTTAAAGCACCCGGGTTTAGATTTGAGAACGAAATGGATAAATTCGTGGGAATTGCTGACAAGGATGGGCCCCACTCCACTTAATGCACTTCCGTACCTTAGTGTCTTTCAATCGGGCACCAATAGAGAGACAAAACAATTTAATTTTAATTTTAAAAATATTTTTCACTTGATTTCAATTCTCTTCGCTTATTATTTATGAATTTATCAGATATTTAATAAAAAAAAATTAATTCAAAAGGCACGAGAGAAAATATCGTATTGAAGACAAGATTTAATTGAATACGTGAGATGTAGAAAATTGAATTTCATCCCAAAAAATTAACATATATTAGATAGAGTAGCTCAATTCCTTATAAATACATCATTTACTTCATATCTAAACTATGTGATACTTTGTTTGCACATTCTCAACAATTTTCTTTTCGAACGAAATACCATGCCATTCCCGGTCCACTTTCAAGGGGTAGTCTCCTTCTCAAATCTAGAAAGATTGCATGTTCTGTCAATGCACAACTCTTCTATTGTATTAGGACCACCGCCTTACGTGAACACAACCGCCATAAAAGGCAACTATTAAGTCTTTCGTCTATCGCAGTCCAACTTAGGGCCCAGCACCTTCGTTCAGTGTTAACTGGGATCTAACTTGTGTGTTTATGTGGCTAAGTTTGGAGTCTAACTTTGATACCACTTGTAGAAAATTGATGTTCCATCTCAAAATGTTGACCAATTAGGTAAAGTAGCACAATTCTTTATAAACCTATAATTTATTTTGTGTGTAATCGATGTGGAATTTTGTTTGCACATTTCTAACATACGACTCTTCTTTGACATCTTAAATAAGATAATTAATAGATAAAATTAAACAAAAATTATTTACAAAATAGTTGTATAACGTAGCAAATATAATTCGGGAGAATCTTATCACATGTAGGTGAGGAGGGAGCACAGAAAGCACAAAAAAAAGTCACATTCAATGCTTGAAAAACAGGGTGGGACGAAGCCTCCTTGAATTTGGAAGGTTGCAATGATATTTTGTCGATTCTAAGTCGATAATCTTGACTAAAATCTAGAAATTTCTCTTTACCGTTCAATGTACAAACTCACACACACAAGTTGCACTGCATGTCAACATAGGGGAATCCCAATGTCCCCAAATTCATTTGTTTTGATCCAAACTATCTCTCTCCACTCAAGATTAATGCTTTTTTTTTCCCTTTCTTTTTGGACTTTTAAAACACATCAAAATACCATCACAAGTCATAATTAATGTCAATATAAACAAATGACTTGGACGATTTCAATATAATCCTATACAATGAAGTGAGTGTAAATCTGTTTGATCGTTTGAAAATCAACTATGAATTACAAGAATCTAATCTCTAAGAATGCGAGTTTCAAAAAAAAAATTTGATTTATCTCGTTGCTAAAGTAGTTTATCTTTATAGTAAGATAGCTGTGGTAAATAGGGCGAAAAAATGAAATAATATATATATAAAAGAAACAGAGAGGAGTGTGTTACTGTGTCTGAAGCATCACTTCATTTGGAGGAATATAGCTGACCTTCAGCATTGATGCACTCTCAGAAGAGTTAATAAAGGTTGTTATCCACCTTTGTTAAGGAACCTAAAGATGGAGGGTGTCATGACATGCAAATTGACGTGTTTGCTTGATCAGTCGCCACCGCCCAAAACCATCGATCAAAATAGCTACTCATGTTAGGTAAGGGAGTTCTAAGCTAAGTTAGTGGTCTTGCAAATTGAAATTAATCTATCATTCTTCAACTAACTTGGAATATTAATGCAAGAAAATACTTCATTTTAAGTGGTTAGAACATTCTTTCTCACAAAAAATGTACAAACACGAGTCCCAATGCACTCAACTGTTTAGATGGTGTTTGAACCTCCAACTCAGCTACTACTTGAAGTTAATTGAGCTATTATTTTTGCAGAACTTGAAGAAGATCACACGATCAAGACAGCGAATGAGAGAACGAAATGTTTTCGATCATCAACATAAAAGTTTAAGTTACTTATTTTAATAAAATTGAGTTTTTAAAATTGAAACATAAAAGTCAATACGTTTTTAAAAGTCAAAAATTTCAAACGAATAATTCTATCCATAAAGGTAAAATGACCAATTTAAACTATTTTTTAACCATGTTAACTTTGTAAGATGAGACAAAAAGCTGTGGAATTACAATTCTCACATTTATGATAAAATCCATAGAGGATTAGGAGGAGAGAGAGAGAGAGAGAGAGAGAGAGAGAGAGAGAGCTGTGGATGTACAGTTTTTGCTGGTTTTTATGATGTTGAATAGGTAACATGGCATGTTCCTTCCCTTTGACAAACGCAAGCTGTTTTTTTTTTTTGAGTGCATGTATTTTTTGCATGAGCAGAACGTGGTTGTCCATGGTTTTACGTGTCCAACTTGATAAAGTGTATATGGATAAAGATTAAAAACTGTGAATGCGATATTTGACTTAATATAAATCTCTATTTACATACGACAATTCTTTACAAATTAGACATGAACACTTGGCACATGACAATTGGTCAAATAAATTAAAAAATTTGTTAATTAAGCACATAATGAAATGAAATATTTGGCCATCGGGGGTAATTGCAGTGGATATTGACCATGATCCAACTGAAATAACAAATCATTCATTAAAAGAATACAATAAAATAATTGTGCGGTTCTTAATTGTTAGACGTAATAGATATTAGAAATTGATTTCATAAAATAATTTTGACCATCTTTTAACTAATTATTTGAATGAGTCCCGTGGTTAGAAACGAAAATTTTTTTGGCCAAGTTTGTTCTACTCCGTGAGTAGAATAACGTCGTATATTTAGTTTTTTAAAATCAGTTTCAGGTGAATGAGAAATTAAATCCAAAATATACCACTTAAAAAGAGAATGTTGGAATTAGAAAATAATGGGAATTGGAAAATTAGAAGCAAAGTGTTCACATTCAAAAATAAATAGTTCAAGTTGTACAATTAGGTTTGGATCCCAAAGGATATTAAGGCCCCGTTTGGGATTGATTTTGGAGTCCAACTTCTAATTCTCAAACAATCAGAAGTTGATTTAGGCGTTTGACAAAATTTTTAAAAGTGATTATAAAATAATCTGACTCAACTGGCAGCAGATTTTGAGAAGCAGCAAAAGGGTAGCTTTTCAGATTCTGCTTTTAACTTTTACATTTATATATTATTGAAATACCTATTGTACCCCTAATTAATTAAATTAATTCTTTTAATACCCATTAGAGAAACCGAATTGAAGCGAGTTGGATGCATAAAAAATAATATAAATGTAATTAATTTTTGCACTATATGACTATACTTTTATTTTGTAATTTTTATAAAATTTAAAATTTATTAGGTATTTATTATTTTTATTTTAAAATAATAATAATGAATGTATTGTCTTGTGAAAAAAATATATGACTAGGAAAAAAATGAATTTTACCACCCGTGATAATAATAATAATACAAAATAACATTATTATATTCAATGTCCTCTTTAGTAATTTAATACCGTTACAGCAATAAATCACTTTTGTTTACCAAACGCTCAAATGCTGATTTTGAAACATACAGTAATTTTGAAACAAGAGTTTACCAAACACTTATCTGATTTTTTCCACAGCTGATTCTTTCTGCAGCACAGTAAAAGCTGATTCTCTTAAAAGCACAGTAATACCAAACCAAGCCTAATTGTCTTTAGAATGGAGAAGACTTACATGTTAGTGGATTGGGCTAAAGCCCACATAATGGGACAGTCAGGGCTACGGGTTATAGGTCACGGGTCATGGGGGTACATAATTTTTTATATTTTATTTCAAACCTTCCAGATTACAACACGTGATAGTTCAGTCAACTACTCAGAACGTGCCACGTGTCGATTGGCTTCTAGAATCTGTCTAGACAAACATGTCTGTCTCGACCAACCTTTATTTATTCGTCTGCTTATTCAAGTAAGTTGATACTTTGTTCAATTTTCTGCACATGATTTTTTAATTAAAACAATATAAATTACTTATATTTTACCAACAATATATATATATATATATATATATATATATATATATATATATAAATTATTTATTTTTTGCGCACATGACATGGGTAATTTCTTCTATCAGGAATTATTTTTTATTTTTCTTTTCCATGTATCAAAATAAAGAGATTGGTTTGTAAATTTGTTTTTGAAATATGATTAAGTGGGTTCCATGCTTAAGTGTGAATTAATGAGTTTGACAAAAGAGTGAAAAATTATAAGCACTATCAACTCTAATGAGTCTTCAATTTTTCTAAATTCTAATGAAGATTAGAGTGATATAGTGACACAAGGACAAGTGGCACAAATTAATTCCATTTCGTTTTATAAGTACACATCGTAACAAAGAGTTAATAACTTTTTAAATTTCCAATTTAGAATAAGAGGCCTGAAATGACAAGTTCAAATAGTTCACGTACAGTAGTGACACGTTGACAGGCTGCTAACAAAAATAAACCATTAAACTAAATTGTCCAAATCAGATTTAATAGTGACAAAATAGGAATAAAATGACGCGACTTATTATAGACACGTAATCCCCACCCCCCACGTTAGATTGGGTAAAGGCCAACACGGTATAGAGATTTTTACAGGAGATAAATAAGGAAAAGCTGACACGTCCCCTCCCTGCTCCAATCACATTTGACACTCCATTTCAAAGATTAGGACATTTTTTAGTGTATAAAATAAGATTTAAATAATACATATAATCTTTTTTCAATTTTAAATTTTAAATAAAATAGTTAGTTGCTGGAAAATAATTCTACAAGTTCTATCAACAAAGCAAAAGAGAAAAAGAAATTTGAGTTTTTTTTTTTTTTTTTTGGTTAATCAAACATCTGTATTTAAATCGAGGAAAAATGAAACTTTTCATTATTTATTATTTTCAAAGGGGATAATTTTAAAATTAAAATATGTATGTTTTTATTTTAAGAATATTGTATAATTATATTATATTTTATTTATTTAATTTAAACAAACTCAATATTTTAATTCTAAATCATAATAAATATTTTAACATCACCACATCCCCTCCTTCTTCACCTGCCTTCGACTGCCATCGCCGCCGCCACCACGACGATTGAGGAAATCCATTCAAATCATCATAAAAAAAATTCAATCGCTACCACCCATTGAAGTATCCAACCTAAAATTCATCGTCGATCATCAACCATCTCAAAAAAATACCACCAAATCTACCTCTGAAAATTAATTTTCGATCGGACTCTTATCGCAACACACCGCCACAACTGTGATCCACCACAGGTATAAAAGTCCGTCGCTGACGTATTGCGACTTACCACCATCACCGCGATGTACCACCACCATAAAGTTCATTGCCAAATCTAGATCTAGATTTGGTGGAGATGGTTTGTGAGATTGAGTTTTTTGGTGGTTTAGATCTGATTTTTTTTTTTTTTTTTTTTTGCTTTGTGAGATTGAATTTTTTGGTAATTTTTGTAGTTGTGGTCAGCTTCAGATTTGATTTATTATTATAATTATTTTTTGCCTTTTGAGATTGGATTTTTTTGGTAGTTTTTGTGGTTGTAGTGGTGAAAATAGGCGGCAGCAAAGACGGTGGTTTTGGCAGAGTTTTGTGGGTGTAGATCTGGTGGTGGCAGTGATCGTGTAACATAATTTGTTACATGTGTTACAAGTATTACACTTTGTATAACGACAGTGTCGATGGTGGTGATTGTGGTGGTAGTGATATCGAAGACTTTGTAACATAGTTTGTACACATGTTACAAGTGTTACACTTTGTACAAGGGGAAGGGGGTGGGGGTGGGGGTGGGGGTGGGGGTGGGGGTGGGGGTGGGGGTGATAGCAATGACAGCATAACACAATTTGTTACAAATGTAACAAAAAAGTATAATTTTATTACATAAGAATCAAATATTGGTGTAAAAAAAAAAGAATAAATATTGATCTAAAAAAATAAATAGTATTTTGGTAAAAATAAATGTTAGAAAATATTTTAGAATTAGTTTTTTTTATTTATTTATGAAAATCTCCCGCACGAAAAAATGTGCGTTTATACCACAACCTTTTTTTAAGTAGAAAAGCTAAGTAATTAAAGACTTGATTTTAAATTTTATTTCCACGTGTTTTTTATAATTGTATGCATGTAAAACTTTTGATTCAAAAATTGATGTAATCCGATTGTTAAGAGTATCTCTAATGTATTTCGTCTATTGCAGTCTACGTGGCAGGTAAAATAGACAGACTTCTAGTTAATGTGACACTACGTGTATAGAATAGACGGTCAAATTAAAATTTATCTCCAATGAGTTCCGTCTAAAACTAATACTATCGCTTATATAGCATTAAATTTTTTATAAAATAATAATAATAAAAGCCCACACAACAGTGAAGATTTAAATTTGCTGACTTACTCCATTTAGAAGTTCGTCTAAATTTAGACGGAGTCTTCGTCAGCAAGCATTAGAGGGGATTTTTTATAACTCCGTCTATATGTGCTTATGTGGCACGTCTAAAAAACTATAAACAGAGTGCATTGGAGATGCTCTAAGTAGAGAATCAGTTTTAGTTATATTTTATAGCTCTAATTTATTTTTATTTTATGCATTTAATTATCAATTTAGTTTATTAGTCTTTTTGTAAGAATATATTTTTTTCCTTTCTAGGTTGCACTATTTAAGCTCTCATTAAAATTTTATCGTTTTCTTGGTTGATTTTGAATGAATAGAAAATATTTAAAAGAAATACGACTTTTTAGTGGTGAAGTTAGACTTTTGAAGTTGGAGGACCTAAATAGGAGTGGGTCGGGGAGGGACAATCGCCTCATGAGGGTTCGGGGGCAGCGTCCCCGATTTTCTTTTCTTAAACCATAATTACTGAAGCTATTCTTATGATAATCTAATATTTTTTTATAAGTTATAGTCTTTAAAAAAACTTATGAGAAGTCATTGCACAAAAATAGAATCTATATCTATTTTATCTAAAACTAATCTATGCAGTCGATGGACACAAATTTAAACCCTTTTAATATTATTATATACAATTATTATTTGAACACGATATCTATTAACAAGTAAAGTGCCTTTATTAATTTTGAATTATCATTTGAGGAATGGATCAATCATTTGTAAATTTGTATTATTAATTTTATTAGTTCAATATATCCAATTGTCTTACATTAAGCGCCAATTTGATCTAATTTATTAACTAGTTTATTTGACCAAAATGGCTGATTTGATTTTAAAAAATAGTTTATTTGACCAAAAAATTTGTATTGGTAGCCTGACATTTTTTACTATTCTTTGTCAAATAAACTAATTTTTAAACTATACCAAACAAGCTCTAATTGATATTGGGTCAATAGATCCAATTGTCATCCATTAAATTGAGATTAAGTAAAAGTTAAATTATATATTAAAAAACTACAAAAAAAAAACTCAAAAAGTTGGAGGGTCCAGGTCTTTCCTGGGACCCCTTCTCCCCACCCCCCCGCCGCTCCGAATAATCTATGAAAACTAGATTTCAAATCGAAGGAAGAAAAAATATTTTTTCCTTTGATAAGATGAAGAAGACTTTGCGTGTTTGGCAGAATATATCCATCAGCTTTTGTGATTTTGTTAAGTTGAGAATAATCTATGACCATTCTAGCTTTGCCTCTTCTTTTTTCTGCTTCTTTCTTAACCATAAAGGCAGGGGAAGAGAAATGAGATTTACTAGGTTCAATAACACATAATTCAAGGAGTTCTTTGATTTGAATAGAGAATTTTTCTCTATCTTTTGGACTGTATGCCATTGCTTTGGCACGAATTATTTTTCCTTTGAATTCATTAAGGATTTCAATTTTTGCTGTACGAATTCCTTTATTGATTTTTGGATCTAAAGGATTTTCTGAACAACATTTTTCAAAAAGGTTAGCAATTTCTTACCTTTTGTTGTTTGTTTGAAGAACAATTATGTAGTTATTCTTATGGAACTTTTACAGATTCAGAAAAGAATTACCACATAAAGAAATTTTGGCAATGAAAAAAGCTATTTCAAAAAAAATCGTAATAGTCAAAAAAAAAATTGTTGTATTAAATACATTAACAACGACAAAGTGCTATAGTAAAAACTTTTAACCACAATTTTACAATGGCATATAACCCTCTAAATTATAGTTAAAAAACTCGTTGCCTTTACACAATATGGACTCTTGGAGACATTGGTGACCGCTCTAAGAATGGAGCGACTCGCATCTCGCCTGTGCTTCGTGGTGATTTCTTTCAAATTCCATGAGAAACGATGTTATGCCTATAACCCGTTTGTACTCTTAGGCAGGACTTTTTGTTTTCTTAGACTTTCCAGCATGGTTCCCATGGTAGCATTTCCATCAAAAAAACACTTCATATTTATAGCCATATTCGACATAGTCTATGTTAGAGAGGCTACCTCTTGCTTGTGCCTACGGTGGCGAACCCTTGGCTGCTGGTTTTCTAGGACTATTTGCTCATTACGTCGCTTTTTTGGATTCACATCATTATCATCACGATTTTCACCCAAACTCAATTCTTTTTTCTCACTTATTTTTCAAGTTTTTGGGCTTTTTCCATGCCTTCACTCCTGATTTATTGTCTCTTGTTCCCACAAAGGCGTCAATTTGTTGACCTCAAAATCTGGCGCGATCAAAATGTCAACAAATCTTTGCTACCTTCCTATCCACCTGTTATGAAACTTGCACCGTTAGCTTGCTAAGGCAACTGTCAATGAGTGGTCGATCAAGTCAGTTTTCGAAAAATAAGTATAAGTATGTAAATGAAACAAAATGGGCAGAGACATGGCTGAGGTTTGATTTTCATACATTTTTTTTCATAACGCATAGGAAAACTGAGGTCAAGTGTATTTTGACATTTTAACTTATTTGGACCCATGTTGCTTCATCAATTGTGAGGTAATTATCAATAACTAATTCTTGTTTGATTATGTTTTGTACATTTTAACGGTTTCGACTTGGGTGGCCTTTTGCCACGTGATAGAAAGAATATTTTGTTGTTCCTTTATTACAAACAAAAAATGTGGCGTCACATGATTTTGTATTAGACTTAGAGGATTTTTTAAAGTCAAATAGGTCTGTCTTTCAACTTGTCTTTTGGGAGGAAAAGGGTAAGGTCATTGAAATTGCCAGGAGATTCACTTAGACACGAACCACCTTGGCAAACGTTTCCTTAGCGAACTAGGTTATCAGCTTCGCCATACCAGAGCGACTTCGACGAAACATATTGAGGTTCGCAAAACTTTTGGGTTATCTATGGTGGCGTAATCCATGTGTGACGTGTGGCTTTTGAGTTTGACGTGTCTTGCAAATGGTATCCACGTGGGACAAGATATTAACAATTTTTTTAAAAAGTAACAACTTTTACTCAAAAGTAAGAAAAAAAAAGAGTAATACGTCCATATATGTTTAGATATATAATTTAGGTAAAAGAAAACTTTTTTTTTATTGAAAATGTAAATTTGTATAGGTCAAAATAAATGTACACATACACCGGGCATACCCGGGCAAAGAAGCAAGTGTTCAGAACCATAAAAAATAACTAAACAAGTACACCGGACATCTCCGGGAGAACAAAAATATAGCTAATCAACCATGATCAAAACAAACAAAAGACTAAACTCAAACGGTATTAAAACATTAAGATACAAAGAGAACAAGACTTTGTATACATGTGTTTTAATTTGTTTAATAACACTATCCGGAGAAGGCTTGAGATCTTCAAAAACCAATCTATTTCTAGTAATCCATAAATGGTAAATGATGGCCGCAAGCGCAACTATCTTTCCTTTGCATTGCCAAGTCGTCCCTCTAGCTTCTTTATTGACCCATTTAAGAGAGCTTGCAATAGTTGTCATGGCCCTCCGAATACCCACCCATCGTCTAATATGGCTCCAAACTTCAACACAAAATCGGCAGCGAAAGAATAAGTGCTAGATGAATTCTTCATCGGACGTGCAAAAACTCAATTCCTATTGATATCCATTAATAAAATTTTATCATTGGTTAGTAACTTCGATTTCACACTCAAACAAATGATAAATGAATGTTTTGGAGACAAGTACGGCTTCCAAACATCCACGGCCTAGCTGTTCGATGTCCCTTTAGATCGGAAGTAGTCATATGCATTGGAGATGCAATTTTCAGCTCCTGAATTCCACAAATTCAACCGACTGATAGCAGCCATGTGATTACCCTCAAGATGGCAGATTTGGTCCCTTATTTGGCAAAGTCTTTTGAGAAGTGGCGAGTCCCCTTTAGATGGAGTCCAGTCGCATAAGGAGTTCCCTCTCATGTACACGTGATTAACCCATCAGAACTAAAGTGTATCCTTTTTTATGTGAAAGTTCCATAAAGATTTGGCAAACAAAGCTGAATTCCAGCATTTAATATCACGAAATCCAAGTCCATCTTCAGATTTAGGTACGCACACCTCTTTCCAAGCAACCAACGGTATTTTGTAAGCTCACAAAAAATTTCGGCAAAACCTTGTAACCCGATCAATAACTTTACTTAGTTTAAAAGAAAATTTTACTTAGTTTAAAGCTTAGTCATAACTAGCTTGGACTTATGGATGGCAAAATGTCAAGCATTCATCCTCACTTCACGCCGCGTTGTCCTACCCCATCACGAAATCGGGGAAAGAGCGGTGAACATGGTCTCGTCCCAAACCCGTCCTGACTTTTAGTTTATATTTTATTATACTTATGTTTTTAAATTTATGACAAAATAAATATATACTCCATCCGTTCCATAAATATAAGATTACTTCTATTTTTACACAGATTAAGAAAATTTAATTATTATAGTTAAAAAAATAAATTTTACTTACATTTTTTTAATTTAGTCATACAATTAATATAATGGTAGTTCAAATTTGTTGATAACAAGACACATTAAATAGGGACATAATAGAAAATTAAGAGATTAATTATCTTATCAATAAG
Organism: Forsythia viridissima; assembly: GCA_030279155.1. Lineage (NCBI taxonomy): Eukaryota > Viridiplantae > Streptophyta > Magnoliopsida > Lamiales > Oleaceae > Forsythia > Forsythia viridissima. Next base: position 15,280,405 of record CM059042.1, read on the forward strand.
AAAAATGACCTATAATTTAATATACGAATAAAAAAAATAAGTCTATATTAATGAGACAAAAAAATATTAAATAAATAAGTAATTAGAAAAACAAAAAAAAATGAAGATTTTTAAACCCGCCTCGCATTCTAAAAATTCCAAAGTGAAGGGTTGCCCCAGCCTACTATAAACTTAAATATATATATATATATATATATATATATATATATATATATATATATATATATATATATATCCTTACAATAATATAAGAGCCTTAAATTTTTTACTGTTCATTTTTTCGTCCTACACGCCGTCGTTTTACAACTTCTTTTTACAACTTTAATTTGTTTTATTTTCTAATATTTTTTAGGCTACTTTTGAGGCTTAGCAGACTTTTATTGACTATTGGAATTAGAATTCAGATTCAGATTCAGATACTGGAGTTTCGTCCTTTTACAACTTTAATTTTAATTTGTTTTATTCTCTATTACTTTTTAAGCTTTGGAGCATAATTTATTCACCATTAGAATTAGAATTCTAGAATTCAGAGTGGAGCTGAGTTTTGAAAGATTGGATCCTACAATTAAGATTTTTAGACACTGTAAGTATTATTACAACAGTTGAGATTCATTTGCCAACACCAGTATACAAAATGAGTGTGCATTCACGTAGGGAATACTTCATTTGACTACAATTTATCTATTGCTTTTAGTAAGAGAAAAAACAGGAAAAAAAAAATTAACCAATTCTCGGCAACCAACTTGGTTGCCGAGTAATATATATATATATATATATATATTGTTAGGAGGAAAATCTGAATACCCAAGCCAGAAAATTGCAAGAGATGCTGAAAGTGATCCTCATCTATTCTCATGCAATTTCTCAAAGCTTTGGAGCAGATTTTATTCATCATTAGAATTAGAATTCTAGAATTCAGAGTGGAGCTGAGTTTTGAAATATTGGATCCTACGGTTAAGATTTTTAGACACTGTAAGTATTATTACAATAGTTGAGATTCATTTGCCAACACCAATATACAAAATGAGTGCGCATTCACGTAGGGAATACTTCATTTGACTACAATTTATCTATTGCTTTTACTAAGAGAAAAAACGGGAAAAAAAAATTAACCAATTCTCGGCAACCATGTTGGTTGCCATGGTTGCCGAGGTTGAAACTGGTTGCCGAGCAACCTCGGCAACCAACTTGGTTGCCGAGTAATATATATATATATATATACACGTAATATGTATATATATATTGTTAGGAGGAAAATCTGAATACTCAAGCCAGAAAATTGCAAGAGATGCTGAAAGTGATCCTCATCTATTCTCATGCAATTTCTTAAAGGGTGAAGAAAAAAATTTGTTTCTATAACATTTTTAATTTTGAATATTTGCAATCAGACTTACTATTTTGAGTGGTACTAACTGGATTTTTTCATTCCTTCATTACATTAATTACTGCTGAATTTATCGCTGTCTTCAGGAGGTTTGAAGGTATGGTCTTTTCTCATACAGTTTTGTTTACTAGGGAAATAACAGCAATAAATTTTGAGCCTATACCTTCTCTTATCTACTTGGTTGAGTAGCCTTTGTTTGTCCAAAACAGCATGTTGTGAAAATTGTCTTTTTTCGAACCTCTTTTCTTTCAGCCAGCTTAATCTTTGTAAATGTACCTGACTTTCAAAATTTATCATAAGATACGAATGGTTTCATGAAATGACAGGCCAAACATGCCATAAATCTCACTTTAGGCTTGTTCTCTTAGATTGTCTCACGCAACATTCAATCAGAGTTCTTAGTGCAGGTGACAGAAATATACAATTTCAACCAGCTTGGTCTTGGTTGCCGAGCAATTTTGCAACCATCATTGGTTGTTAACATGATTGTAAATTGTTGGAATTTGGTAATGCAAATAGTATATAAAAAATAGTCCAAAAAATTGAAAGAAAGTTGGGATGTTTATTGTTAAAAAATGACATTCAAGAATTTCATGTAATGTATAAATCTATGCACTGTAAAATCATCGTGGCAAATTGAATGTTTTTATTTTTTTTACACATTTTCATTCAATTTTTTTATTAATCTTTTTTTTTATCTTAAGCAAATTGAATATTTTTATTTTTTATAATGTTGCCACATAAAAAAAAAAAAAAAAAAGCGTGAACAGTAAAATTCTCGACAATGAATTGTTCATTGCCGAGCAACTCGACAATGATCTTTATTTTACGGTTCACCAAATTTTTTTTTAATCCCATTTTCTTTGACACAATTAAAAAAAAAATTATTTAACAGTGCTCGGCAATCAAATTGATTGCCGAGATTTGATTGCCAATCTCGGCAATCAATGCCCAATTATTGCTCGGCAATCAAATTGGCAATCAATTGATTGCCATGAACAGTAAATCCATTTTTTTTTTAAATAAGGAATAATTGCACAAAAGACCCCTATTGTTTTAAAATCGTTGGAATATGCCCACAACCTTAAAAAAAAAAATCTTTAATTTTTTTTTCTTATTTTTTTTTTCTTTTACACTTAATTTTCATTCAATTTTTTACTAATCTTGTTTTTTTATTTTACCTTTCACAAATTATTCTAAATAAATGCTAAAAAATACCATTCAAGAATTTCAAAATCCTGTGAAATCTTGGTGGCAAATTGAATGTTTTTATTTTTTACACATTTTCATTCAATTTTTTTATTAATCTATTTTATTTTATCTTAAGCAAATTGAATGTTTTTATTTTTTATAATGTTGCCACATTTAAAAAAAAAAAAAACTGAATAGTAAAATTCTCGGCAATGAACTTTATTTTACTGTTCACCAATTTTTTTAAGCCCATTTTCTTTGACACAATAAAATTAAAAAAAAATGAACAGTGTTCGGCGGCAATCAATTTGATGAACAGTACTTTACTGTTCATGAATAGTATTTCCCCCCCCCCCCCTTTTTTTAAGGAATAATTGCACAAAAGGTCCCTATTGTTTTAAAATCATTGGGATATGCCCACAACCTAAAAAAAAAAATCTTTAATTTTTTTTTCTTTTACACTTAATTTTCATTCAATTTTTCACTAATCTTGTTTTTTTATTTTACCTTTTACAAATTATTCTAAATAAATGCTAAAAAATGCCATTCAAGAATTTCAGGTAATGTATAAATCCAAATAAAATCTTGGTGGCAAATTGAATGTTTTTATTTTTTTTTACACATTTACATTCAATTTTTTTATTATTCTTTTTTATTTTATCTTAAGCAAATTGAATGTTTTTATTTTTTATAATGTTGTCACATTAAAAAAAAAACATGAACAGTAAAATTCTCGACAATGAATTGTTCATTGCCGAGCAACTCGGCAATGAACTTTATTTTACTGTTCACCATGCTCGACAATGAACTTTATTTTACTGTTCACCAATTTTTTTTTAAGCTCATTTTCTTTGACACAATAAAATTAAAAAAAAAAAAAAAAGTGAACAGTACTCGACAACCAAATTTTTTTTTTTTTTTTCTTTTTGTCAAATAAATATTTTAATTTGAAATTTTTTTTATACATATTAAATTACCCATTTTAATTTTTATTTTATTTTAAAATTCACTACATTTTTTTCATACTTGCATTCCAGGTAGCCATAAATATTAAGTAAACACAGGAACCAAAAAAAAATTCCAACCAGATAATATTAATTCTCCACAATCATCATCTTATTCATTTATTTAACACATCAATTTTACAAATTCTCTAACATATTTAAGTGTATATTTATGTTCAGAATTTCGTTATACAACAAAACCACGCCTAATCTTTTCACTTATGTAATTGGTTACCGGGCATCTCGGCAACCCAATTTTTTTTTTTTGTCAAATAAACATTTTAATTTCAAATATTTTTTTATACACGTTATATTAACCATTTTCATTTTTTTAAAAAAAATAATTGTATGAATAATTCTAAAACTTTTTCCTGTATTTTTTACATACGTGCATTGCACGTAGCCAAAACTTGTATATATATATATATATATATATATATATATATATATATATATATATATATATATATATCTTTTACAATAGTCCATATATAGCAAGAGTAAAAAACACGTGGGTTGCAACTTGCAAAAGACTAGAGAATATAGGCAACACAAAGCTATGAGATCCAAGAGTGGATCACATTCATATATATATATATACTAGTTTTTAAGCCGTGCGTTGCACGTAAGTGACAAATATAGGAAAAAATTTTAGGTTTTAAATGTAATTGAAATGACCAAAAAAAAATATGAAATTAAAATTTTTAAACAATTTTGAAAAATGTAACAAATTTAGAGCGAATTGTGTACAATTTGCTCATACACACCAAAAAAATAAATAATTAACAAATAATAAAGAAAGGTCAAAATTTCTTCAAATGTTTTGTCTAATTTTCGGCCATTTATTTAAAATATATTGATATTTTTTTCTCGAGTACACTTGATATAAAAATTGTAGAATAATGGCATATTTCTTGATTTTTTTGATTCCTTTTCATATATGAAATAGAGGATTATGAAAATGTTAATAATTCTTTGAATTGTTACCTTGGGTTTACTGGAACACTTACACATTAATCACATACCCCACACGTAAATCACTAAAAGAAAAATTAATTACACTATTAACAACAAAACCTGGGTCAAATGCAAGGAAAATATCTGTAAAATGAGGGAGGACCCCAACAGTGAAAAAGACAAACGAATTCAAATTTGAGTGTACTAAAACTCAAAACTCCAGAAGTATCCTCATCGAACGGAACGTTCAATAAATTAAAAAATTGGAACGGATTTATCGAAAATTACACGATCAAACAAACAACTATAAACAAAATTACAATTTATCATATATTGTTTTATTATGATTAATTTATCTAGTAACTCGACAAATCTAAATTTGAGTTCCACGAGTTGGTTAAAAAATAACACGAAAAAACTAAAAAATAAAAAAATTTAAGTGTATTACATAATTTAAATACAAAAAGTAAACTATAAAATGAACAATATGCATTGTTGAAGTTACTCGAGTAACTCGATAAACCCAAAATAAAGTTTGTCGAGTTACTCAATTAAAAATGTGATACGAAATCAATCTATTCAATAGCTCAAGTAGCTCGACAAACTGAAAATCGAGTTGCCGGAGTTACTCGATGAACGAACGAAATTTAAAATTTTCATTATTTTGTTTCTCTTTTTTATTTAAATGATGTCATACATTTAAATAATTTTTTACTCTTATTTAGTGCTGTTATTTTTGAAGAAACTCGTGAATCTTAAATTTGGATTTGTCAAGTAACTTGATAAATAAAGCATATACAAAATTTTATTTAATGTTTCATTTATTAGAATATAGTAAAATAGAATATATATCATAATCAATTAATACAATATATTTTATTTTATTTTATTTTAGCAATTAGTATAAAAAAATATTTGTAACATTATTGGTAAGAATGTTATAATTAATAGTTATAAAAAATAAAATATGTTGTTGATTTTTTTCATTGAAAAAAGAAATTAGAAATGTAAAAGCTCACCATAAAAATAAAAAAAATAAAAAAATAAAAAAAAAATTCATGAACAGTAACTTTTTCGAGTTACTATTCACCTCGTAAAAGTTTGTCGAGTTGAATAGTAACTCGACAAACTTTTTCGAATTTAAAAAAAAAAAAAAAAAAAAAATTCATGAACAGTAACTTTTTCGAGTTACTATTCATCCCGAAAAAAGTTTGTCGAGTTAAATAGTAACTCGACAAACTTTTTCGAATTTTTTAAAAAAAAAAAAAAAAAAATATTTCCATGAACAGTAACTTTTTCGAGTTACTATTCATCTCGAAAAAGTTTGTCGAGTTGAATAGTAACTCGACAAACTTTTTTGAATTTTTAAAAAAAAAAAAAAAAATTTAAAATTTTTGTCGAGTTACTCGACAAATTTTTTTTTTTTTTTTTTTTTTTTTAAAGTCGAGTAACTCGACAAAAGTAAAAAAAAAAAAAAAAATTTTTTTCTAAAGTCGAGTAACTCGACAAAAGTAAAAAAAAAAAAATTTTTTTTTTTTTTTTTTTTTTTTAAAGTCGAGTAACTCGACAAAAGTAAAAAAAATTTATTTTTTTTTTTTTTTGTTTTTTTTAAGTCGAGTAACTCGACAAAAAAAAAAAAAAAAATTTTTTTTTTTTTTTTTAAATTCGAGTTACTCGAGAAAAGTAAAAAAAAAAAAAAAAAAAATTCTTTTTTTTTTTTTTTTTTTTTTAAATTCGAGTTACTCGACAAAAGTAAAAAAATATATATATTTTTTTTATTTTTAAAAAAATTCGAGGTACTCGACAAAAGTAAAAAGTTTTTTTTTTTTTTTTTTTTTTAAATTTGAGTAATTCGACAAAAGTTAAAATTTTCTTTTTTTTTTTTTTTTTTTTTTAAATTCGAGTTACTCGACAAAAGAAAAAAAAAATATATATATATATATTTTTTAAATTTGAGTAATTCGACAAAAGTTAAAGTTTTATTTTTTTTTTTTAAATTCGATTAACTCGACACAAGTTAAGAATTTTTTTTTTTTTTTTTTTTTTTTTTTAAATTTGAGTAACTTGACAAAAGTAAAAAAAAAAATTTTTTTTTTTTTTTTAAAAATTCAAGTAACTCGACAAAAGTTAAAAAAAATATATATATTTTTATTTTTTTAAAAATTCGAGTAACTCGACAACATTTTTAAAAAAAATATTTTTTTTTTTTAAAATTCGAGTAACTCGAAAAAAATTTATATATTTTTTTTTTAAATTCGAGGACCTCGACAAAATGTAAAAAAAAAAAATGTCGAATAACTCGAGTAACTTGAAAAAAATCCAAAAAAATGGGCAAATTGGACTTTCAACAAAATTTAAATATTGAGGATGGTCAATGACATAAAAATAAAAATTATGGGTCAATTAGTTAAAAATTAAAAAAGTCAACAAAATTTAAAAAAAATGTTTTTATTTTTTTTAACATTGAGTAACTCGACAAAATTTTAAAAAAAAATTTTATTTATTTTTTATTTTTTTGTCGAGTAACTCAACAAATTTTAAATTTATATATATATATATATATATATATATATTTTTTAAATTCGTGGAACTCGACAAAATGTAAAAAAAAAAAAATTTATTTTTTTTCTCGAATAACTCAAGAAATTTAAAAAAAAAAAATTTTAAAAATGTCGAAATAAAATTGGGCTACTTTTTAAAAGTTGTAGGACTTCATATATATTTTTATTTTATTTTGTTCTTATTTGTTTTTTTTTTATTATCTAAAGAGGTGGACAAAATAAAATTTGTAACGAAATTTAAAAGTCGGGGATGGCCAAAGTAAAAAAAAAAAGTTATGGATAAATTTGTTATAAAACGAAAAGAATGTGGACTAAAAGTGCAAATTACAAAAAAAAACAAAAAAAAAATTAATGTATCCCACTTTGTCGAGTTACTCGGCAAAGTGGGATAAATTTAAAAAAGAAATTCCCCCACTTTGCCTACTCGGCAAAGTGGGGAAATTTTTTTGTTTTTTGTTTTTTTGTTTTTATAATTGTCATGAAAAAGTCCACCTAAAAAAAAAAAAAAAATCTTAAACAGTAACTTTTCCATTGCACGTACATGGGAAGAAACAAATTTCAAAACTTCATGTAGTCATGGATTAACAAAAATTCATTTGACATACAAAACGATCACCGAAAAATATGAAATTTTCAGGGAACATAGAATACTCATGTAGCTACCACATATCAAAATTTGACAGTCCGACGGCATATTTCGGCTTACTAAAATGCTAATCGAAACATCCTAGTTAGTTTTTCGGATTCATGTTATCGCAGTTTACAAAATTGTCCATAGATTGAGTTATATAACATGAAATTATGTCAAACCAAAGCCAATGGTTACGTAACCCATATGGCTATCGTCTCCAACTGGAATTATGTAAAAATACTTAATATATAAGGTGCAACAAATTTTTGAGTTGGACAACAGAAATTGAATCTTAGAAAAACATGAAGTTTAGCAAAACCTTTCAGGTTCACATCATTAACGTGTAACCAAAACATGGGAATCCACTAAAACTACCACAAAACCAAGGTCCACAAAAGTTAAGAAGATATTTACAATACTTAAAGTTTTTTGATTGGTTTATAATATCGATTCCAACACGCCGACGGCATAAATGCGAAAAACAGCGTAGGAGGTTTCGCGATGAGTATTTTAGTATGCCTAAACATGCCGTCGGACTACTAATTTTTGATATGTGGTAGCTACCTGAGTATTCTATGTCTCCTGAAAATTTCATATTGTTCGGTGATCGTTTTCTATGTCAAAGAATTTTTTGTTACTCCATGACCAGGTGAATAAAATGTTCAAAATAAGGGCAGTGTTACTAAAATTTATTCACCCGGTCATGGAGTAACAAAAATTTGTTTGACATAGAAAACGATAACCGAAAAATATGAAATTTTTAGGGAACATAGAATACTCATTTAGATACCACATATCAAAATTTGATAGTCCGACGGCATGTTTCGGCTTACTAAAATGCTCACCGAAACACCCTAGGCAGTTTCTCGGATTCATACGGTCGCAGTTTACAAAATTGTCCATAACTTGAGTTATATACCATGAAATTATGTGAAACCAATGGCAATAGTTAGGTAACCCATAGAGCTATCGTTTCCAATTGGAATTATGTAAAAATACTTAATATATAAGGTGTAGTAAATTTTTCAGTTGGATAACAGAAACTGCATCTTAGAAAAACATGAAGTTTAGCAAAACCTTTCAAGTTCACATCATTAACGTGTAACCAAAACATGGGAATCCACTAAAACTACCACAAAACCAAGGTACACAAAAGTTTAAGAGGATATTTACACTACTTAAACTTTGTTGATTGGTTTATAATATCGATTCCGGGACGCCGACGGCATAAATCCGAAAAACAGCTTATGAGGTTTCGCGATGAGTATTTTAGTATGCCTAAACATGCCGTCGGACTACCAATTTTTGATATGTGGTAGCTACCTGAGTATTCTATGTTCCTTGAAAATTTCATATTTTTCGGTGATCGTTTTCTATGTCAAATGAATTTTTTTTAATCCATGACTAAATGAAATTTTGAATTTTTTTTTTTTTACCTATTTCCCCACTTTGTCTTATAACTCGGCGAAATTAGTATTTTTTTTAAAAAAAAAATTTTACAAATGACTTTCCCGAGTTACTTGAGAAACCAAAAAAAAAAAAATTAAATAAGGCTTTCTCGAGTAACTCGAGAAAGCCACAACAACAACAAAAAAAAAAAAAAAAAAAAAAACAAAATTTTGGTGGCTTTCTCGAGTAACTCGAGATTGTGGCTTTCTCGAGTTACTCGAGAAAGCCACCAAATTTTTTATGTTTTGTGTTTTTTTTTTTTTTTTTTTTTTTTGGGTGGCTTTCTCAGGAAGCTACCAAAATTTTTATTTTTTTTATTTTATTTTATTTTTTTCACTTTCTGGAGAAAGTCAAAAATTATTTAATTTTTTTTTTTTTTTTACTAATTTGCCGAGTTATGAGGCAAAGTGGAGAAAAAGGTCCAAATAATAAATAAAGGTCCAAATGCGCTCGACAAATACATACCCAAATTAAAAAATTATAAAAATATAAATAAAATTAGTTTAATCAATAAATTAATGTTGAATAACTTGACAAACCAAAGACATTAATTTTATTATAAAAAAAAATATTTGTCGAGTAACTTGAAAAAAATCCAAAAAAATGGGCAAATTGGACTTTCAACAAAATTTAAATATTCAGGATGGTCAATGACATAAAAATAAAAATTATGGGTCAATTAGTTAAAAATTTAAAAAGTCGACAAAATTTAAAGATAAAAAATGTTTTTATTTTTTTTAACATTGAGTAACTCGACATAATTTTAAAAAAAAAATTTTATTTATTTTTTATTTTTTTGTCGAGTAACTCAACAAATTTTAAATTTATATATATATATATATATATATATATATATATATATATATATATATATATATATATTTTTTTTTTAAATTCGTGGAACTCGACAAAATGTAAAAAAAAAAAAAATTATTTTTTTTCTCGAATAACTCAAGAAATTTAAAAAAAAAAATTTTAAAAATGTCAAAATAAAATTGGGCTACTTTTTAAAAGTTGTAGGACTTCATATATATTTTTATTTTATTTTGTTCTTATTTGTTTTTTTTTTATTATCTAAAGAGGTGGACAAAATAAAATTTGTAACGAAATTTAAAAGTCGGGGATGGCCAAAGTAAAAAAAAAAAGTTATGGATAAATTTGTTATAAAACGAAAAGAATGTGGACTAAAAGTGCAAATTACAAAAAAAAAAAAAAAAATTTAATGTATCCCACTTTGTCGAGTTACTCGGCAAAGTGGGAAAATTAAAATGTTTTTAATTTTCCCACTTTGTCGAGTAACTCGACAAACCACTTTGTCGAGTAACTCGACAAAGTGGGATAAATTTAAAAAAGAAATGCCCCCACTTTGCCTACTCGGCAAAGTGGGGAATTTTTTTTTTTTTTTTTTTTTTTGGGTTTTTATAGTTGTCATGAAAAAGTCCACCTAAAAAAAAAAAAAAAAAAAAATCTTAAACAGTAACTTTTCCATTGCACGTACATAGGAAGAAACAAATTTCAAAACTTCATGTAGTCATGGATTAACAAAAATTCATTTGACATACAAAACGATCACCGAAAAATATGAAATTTTCAGGGAACATAGAATACTCATGTAGCTACCACATATCAAAATTTGACAGTCCGACGGCATATTTCGGCTTACTCAAATGCTAATCGAAACATCCTAGTTAGTTTTTCGGATTCATGTTATCGCAGTTTACAAAATTGTCCATAGATTGAGTTATATAACATGAAATTATGTCAAACCAAAGCCAATGGTTACGTAAACCATATGGCTATCGTCTCCAACTGGAATTATGTAAAAATACTTAATATATGAGGTGCAACAAATTTTTGAGTTGGACAACAGAAATTGAATCTTAGAAAAACATGAAGTTTAGCAAAACCTTTCAGGTTCACATCATTAACGTGTAACCAAAACATGGGAATCCACTAAAACTACCACAAAACCAAGGTCCACAAAAGTTAAGAAGATATTTACAATACTTAAAGTTTTTTGATTGGTTTATAATATCGATTCCAACACGCCGACGGCATAAATGCGAAAAACAGCGTAGGAGGTTTCGCGATGAGTATTTTAGTATGCCTAAACATGCCGTCGGACTACTAATTTTTGATATGTGGTAGCTACCTGAGTATTCTATGTCTCCTGAAAATTTCATATTGTTCGGTGATCGTTTTCTATGTCAAAGAATTTTTTGTTACTCCATGACCAGGTGAATAAAATGTTCAAAATAAGGGCAGTGTTACTAAAATTTATTCACCCGGTCATGGAGTAACAAAAATTTGTTTGACATAGAAAACGATAACCGAAAAATATGAAATTTTTAGGGAACATAGAATACTCATTTAGATACCACATATCAAAATTTGATAGTCCGACGGCATGTTTCGGCTTACTAAAATGCTCACCGAAACACCCTAGGCAGTTTCTCGGATTCATACGGTCGCAGTTTACAAAATTGTCCATAACTTGAGTTATATACCATGAAATTATGTGAAACCAATGGCAATAGTTAGGTAACCCATAGAGCTATCGTTTCCAATTGGAATTATGTAAAAATACTTAATATATAAGGTGCAGTAAATTTTTCAGTTGGACAACAGAAACTGCATCTTAGAAAAACATGAAATTTAGCAAAACCTTTCAAGTTCACATCATTAACGTGTAACCAAAACATGGGAATCCACTAAAACTACCACAAAACCAAGGTACACAAAAGTTTAAGAGGATATTTACACTACTTAAACTTTGTTAATTGGTTTATAATATCGATTCCGAGACGCCGACGGCATAAATCCGAAAAACAGCTAATGAGGTTTCGCGATCAGTATTTTAGTATGCCTAAACATGCCGTCGGACTACCAATTTTTGATATGTGGTAGCTACCTGAGTATTCTATGTTCCTTGAAAATTTCATATTTTTCGGTAATCGTTTTCTATGTCAAATGAATTTTTTTTAATCCATGACTAAATGAAATTTTGAATTTTTTTTTTTTTACCTATTTCCCCACTTTGTCTTATAACTCGGCGAAATTAGTATTTTTTTTTAAAAAAAAATTTCCCAAATGACTTTCCCGAGTTACTTGAGAAACCAAAAAAAAAAAAATTAAATAAGGCTTTCTCGAGTAACTCGAAAAAGCCACAACAACAAAAAAAAAAAAAAAAACAAAAAAACAAAATTTTGGTGGCTTTCTCGAGTAACTCGAGAAAGCCACAAAAAAATTATTTTGTTTTGGTGGCTTTCTCAACCAAATTTTTTTTGTTTTGTGTTTTTTTTTTTTTTTTTTTTTTTGGGTGGCTTTCTCAGGAAGCCACCAAAATTTTTATTTTTTTTATTTTATTTTATTTTTTTTACTTTCTGGAGAAAGTCAAAAATTATTTAATTTTTTTTTTTTTTTACTAATTTGTCGAGTTATGAGGCAAAGTGGAGAAAAAGGTCCAAATAATAAATAAAGGTCCAAATGCGCTCGACAAATACATACCGAAATTAAAAAATTATAAAAATATAAATAAAATTAGTTTAATCAATAAATTAATGTTGAATAACTTGACAAACCAAAGACATTAATTTTATTATAAAAAAAAAATATTTGTCGAGTAACTTAAAAAAAATCCAAAAAAATGGGCAAATTGGACTTTCAACAAAATTTAAATATTCAGGATGGTCAATGACATAAAAATAAAAATTATGGGTCAATTAGTTAAAAATTTAAAAAGTCGACAAAATTTAAAGAAAAAAAATGTTTTTATTTTTTTTAACATTGAGTAACTCGACATAATTTTAAAAAAAAAAAATTTATTTATTTTTTATTTTTTTGTCGAGTAACTCAACAAATTTTAAATTTATATATATATATATATATATATATATATATTTTAAATTCGTGGAACTCGACAAAATGTAAAAAAAAAAAATTTATTTTTTTTCTCGAATAACTCAAGAAATTTAAAAAAAAAAATTTTTAAAAATGTCAAAATAAAATTGGGCTACTTTTTAAAAGTTGTAGGACTTCATATATATTTTTATTTTATTTTGTTCTTATTTGTTTTTTTTTATTATCTAAAGAGGTGGACAAAATAAAATTTGTAACGAAATTTAAAAGTCGGGGATGGCCAAAGTAAAAAAAAAAAAGTTATGGATAAATTTGTTATAAAACGAAAAGAATGTGGACTAAAAGTGCAAATTACAAAAAAAACAAAAAAAAAATTAATGTATCCCACTTTGTCGAGTTACTCGGCAAAGTGGGAAAATTAAAATGTTTTTAATTTTCCCACTTTGTCGAGTAACTCGACAAAGTGGGATAAATTTAAAAAAGAAATTCCCCCACTTTGCCTACTCGGCAAAGTGGGGAAATTTTTTTGTTTTTTGTTTTTTTGTTTTTATAGTTGTCATGAAAAAGTCCACCTAAAAAAAAAAAAAAAAATCTTAAACAGTAACTTTTCCATTGCACGTACATGGGAAGAAACAAATTTCAAAACTTCATGTAGTCATGGATTAACAAAAATTCATTTGACATACAAAACGATCACCGAAAAATATGAAATTTTCAGGGAACATAGAATACTCATGTAGCTACCACATATCAAAATTTGACAGTCCGACGGCATATTTCGGCTTACTAAAATGCTAATCGAAACATCCTAGTTAGTTTTTCGGATTCATGTTATCACAGTTTACAAAATTGTCCATAGATTAAGTTATATAACATGAACTTATGTAAAACCAAAGCCAATGGTTACGTAACCCATATGGCTATCGTCTCCAACTGGAATTATGTAAAAATACTTAATATATAAGGTGCAACAAATTTTTGAGTTGGACAACAGAAATTGTATCTTAGAAAAAACATGAAGTTTAGCAAAACCTTTCAGGTTCACATCATTAACGTGTAACCAAAACATGGGAATCTACTAAAACTACCACAAAACCAAGGTCCACAAAAGTTAAGAAGATATTTACACTACTTAAAGTTTTTTGATTGGTTTATAATATCGATTCCAGCACGCTGACGGCATAAATGCGAAAAACAGCGTAGGAGGTTTCGCGATGAGTATTTTAGTATGTCTAAACATGCCGTCGGACTATTAATTTTTGATATGTGGTAGCTACCTGAGTATTCTATGTCCCCTGAAAATTTCATATTGTTCGGTGATCGTTTTCTATGTCAAAAAAATTTTTGTTACTTCATGACCAGGTGAATAAAATGTTCAAAATAAGGGCAGTGTTACTAAAATTTATTCACCCGGTCATGGAGTAACAAAAATTTGTTTGACATAGAAAACGATAACCGAAAAATATGAAATTTTCAGGGAACATAGAATACTCATTTAGATACCACATATCAAAATTTGATAGTCCGACGGCATGTTTCGGCTTACTAAAATGCTCACCGAAACACCCTAGGCAGTTTCTCGGATTCATACGGTCGCAGTTTACAAAATTGTCCATAACTTGAGTTATATACCATGAAATTATGTGAAACCAATGGCAATAGTTAGGTAACCCATAGAGCTATCGTTTCCAATTGGAATTATGTAAAAATACTTAATATATAAGGTGCAGTAAATTTTTCAGTTGGACAACAGAAACTGCATCTTAGAAAAACATGAAATTTAGCAAAACCTTTCAAGTTCACATCATTAACGTGTAACCAAAACATGGGAATCCACTAAAACTACCACAAAACCAAGGTACACAAAAGTTTAAGAGGATATTTACACTACTTAAACTTTGTTGATTGGTTTATAATATCGATTCCGGGACGCCGACGGCATAAATCCGAAAAACAGCTAATGAGGTTTCGCGATCAGTATTTTAGTATGCCTAAACATGCCGTCGGACTACCAATTTTTGATATGTGGTAGCTACCTGAGTATTCTATGTTCCTTGAAAATTTCATATTTTTCGGTGATCGTTTTCTATGTCAAATGAATTTTTTTTAATCCATGACTAAGTGAAATTTTGAATTTTTTTTTTACCTTTTTCCCCACTTTGTCTTATAACTCGGCGAAATTAGTATTTTTTTTAAAAAAAAAAAAATTCCCAAATGACTTTCCCGAGTTACTTGAGAAACCAAAAAAAAAAAAAATTAAATAAGACTTTCTCGAGTAACTCGAGAAAGCCACCAAAAAAAAAAAAAAAAAAAAAAAAAAAAAACAAAATTTTGGTGGCTTTCTCGAGTAACTCGAGAAAGCCACCAAATTTTTTTTGTTTTTTTTTGTTTCTTTGTTTTTTTTTTTTGGGTGGCTTTCTCAGGAAGCCAACAAAATTTTTAATTTTTTTATTTATTTTTATTTTTTTTACTTTATGGAGAAAGTCAAAAATTATTTAAATATTTTTTTTTTTTTACTAATTTGCCGAGTTATGAGGCAAAGTGGAGAAAAAGGTCCAAATAATAAATAAAGGTCCAAATGCGCTCGACAAATACATACCCAAATTAAAAAATTATATAAATAAAAATAAAATTAGTTTAATCAATAAATTAATGTTGAATAACTTGACAAACCAAAGACATTAATTTTATTATAAAAAAAAAAAATATTTGTCGAGTAACTTGAAAAAAATCCAAAAAAATGGGCAAATTGGACTTTCAACAAAATTTAAATATTCAGGATGGTCAATGACATAAAAATAAAAATTATGGGTCAATTAGTTAAAAATTTAAAAAGTTGGGACCAAAAGAACAATTTAAAAAAAAAATTGAACTTTGTCGAGTCACTGGACAAAGTTCTTGAAATTTTTTTTTCCACACTTTGTCGAGTAACTCGATAAAGTGGTAAATGGTGAAATTTTTTTTTTATTATTATTTTTTGGTCACTTTGTCGAGTTCCTCGACAAAGTGGTAAAGTTGGAATTTTTTTTTTCATTTTTTTATTTTGGCTTACTCGACAAAGTGAGCAAGAGTTTGAAATTTTTTTTTTTTTTAATTTTTATTTTGTGTGGGCTTTTAGCTCAATTTTTTTTGTGATAAAAGATTATTTCACATAGAAAACGATTACGCATTAATCTTATTAAAAAAAAGAAGTTTTTCCAGTACGTGTGTGCACGTACATGAAAAATGTATGGGTAAATTTTTTATAAATTGTAAAGATTGTGGACCAAAAGTGTAAATTACAAAAAAATTAATAAAAGAATTGTCGAGTAACTCGACAAAGTCATTAAAAAAAAATTAATTAAAGACTTTGTCGAGTAACTCGACAAAGTCATTAAAAAAAAATTTCATTCCAACTGTCCTCGTATGTGAATTCACCTTTTCTTTGGTTTTTGACTAATCATATATATCCCACATAAGCACACATCTTTGTAATATTATAGGACGTGAAAAGATGTAGGTCCATTAATCAATTTCCCTTTCCACAAGCAGTGTAATATATGAAGAAATTACTGCATCCATAAAGCTAAATTATTATCAATGTACCTGGGAGATCTCATGGCTCACACTTGTAGAGATCAACTTCGGGAATGATTTCGAGTTCAATCTTACGGCCATTAATCTTTCTCTTTAAATAATAAGCCACAAGTTCTTCGTCCGTTGGATGAAATCGGAAGCCGGGGGCAATGAAACAGGTGCCATGATCTTCCTTGTACAAATGAATACAATTAAGCTACAATTCACCCGGTCATCGAGTAAGAAAAATTTCTTTGACATAGAAAACAATCACCGAAAAATATAAAATTTTCAGGGGACATAGAATACTCATTTAACGACCACATATCAAAATTTGATAGTCCGACGGCATGTTTCAGCTTACTAAAATGCTCACCGAAACATCCTAGGCAGTTTCTCGGGTTCATGCTATCGCAGTTTACAAAATTGTCCATAACTTGAGTTATATAACATGAAATTATGTGAAACCAAAGTCAATAGTTAGGTAACCCATAGGGATATCGTCTCCAATTGAAATTATGTAAAAATACTTAATATATTAGGTGCAGAAGATTTTTGAGTTGGACAACAGAAACTGCAGCTTAGAGAAACATGAAGTTTAGCAAAACCTTTCAAGTTCATATCATTAACGTCTAATCAAAGCATGGAAATCCACTAAAACTACCACAAAACCAAGGCCCACAAAAGTTTAAGAAGATATTTACACGACTTAAAGTTTTTTGATTGGTTTATAATAGCGATTCCGACACGTCGACGGCATGAATCCGAAAAACTGCCTAGGAGGTTTCGGTGAGCATTTTAGTATGCCTAAACATGCCGTCGGACTACTAATTTTCAATATGTGGTAGCTTCCTGAGTATTATATGTCCCCTGAAAATTTCGTATTGTTCGGTGGTCGTTTTTGATGTCAAATAATTTTTTGTTACTCCATGATCAGGTGAAGAAAATTTTCAAAATAAGGGCAGTGTTACTAAAATTTCTTTACTCGGTAACTGAATAACAAAAATTTCTTTGACATAGAAAACGATCACTGAAAAATATGAAATTTTCAGGGAACATAGAATACTCATTTAGATAAAACATATCAAAATTTGATAGTCCGACGGCATGTTTCGGCTTACGAAAATGCTCACCGAAACATCCTAGGCAGTTTCTCGGATTCATGCGGTCGCAGTTTACAAAATTGTCCATAACTTGAGTTATATAACATGGAATTATGTGAAACCAAAGCCAATGGTTAGGTAACCCATAGGGCTATCGTCTCCAACTGGAATTATGTAAAAATTCTTAATATACAAGGTGCATCAAATTTTTGAGTTGGACAACAGAAACTGCAGCTTAGAGAAACATGAAGTTTAGCAAAACCTTTCAAGTTCATATCATTAACGTGTAACCAAAACATGGGAATCCACTAAAACTACCACAAAACCAAGTTTAAGAAGATATTTACACTACTTAATATTTTTTGATTGGTTTATAATATCGATTCCGGCACGCCAACGGCATAAATCCGAAAAACAGCCTAGGAGGTTTCGCGATGAGTATTTTAGTATGCCTAAACATGCCGTCGGACTACCAATTTTTGATATGTGGTAGCTACCTGAGTATTCTATGTCCCCTGAAAATTTCGTATTGTTCGGTGATCGTTTTCTATGTCAAAGAATTTTTTGTTACTCCATGACCAGGTGAATAAAATTTTTAAAATAAGGGCAGTGTTACTAAAATTTCTTCACCCGGTCATGGAGTAACAAAAATTTGTTTGACATAGAAAACGATAACCGAAAAATATGAAATTTTCAGGGAATATAGAATACTCATTTACCTAACACATATCAAAAATTGATAGTCCGAAGGCATGTTTCGGCTGACTAAAATGCTCACCATAACACCCTAGGCAGTTTCTCGGATTTATACGTTCACAGTTTACAAAATTGTCCATAACTTGAGTTATATACCATGAATTTATGTGAAACCAAAGCCAATGGTTAGATAACCCATAGAGCTATCGTTTCCAACTGGAATTATATAAAAATACTTAATATATAAGGTGCAGCATATTTTTGAATTGGTGAACAGAAAGTGCAGTTTGGAGAAACAATTCACCCAATCATGGAGCAAAACAAATTTATTTGACATAGAAAACGATCACCGAACAATATGAAAATTTCAAGGAACGTAGAATACTCATGTAGCTACCACATATAAAAATTTTATAGTCCGACGGCATGTTTTGACATACTAAAATGCTCACTGAAACATCTAAGTCAGTTTCTCGGATTCATGCTGTCGCATTTTACAAAAATATCCATAACTTGAGTTATACAACATCAAATTATGTGAAACCAAATCCAATGGTTAGGTAACCCATAGGGATATCGTCTCCAATTGGAATTATGTAAAAATACTTAATGTATAAAGTGCAGCAAATATTTAAGTTGGACAAAAAAAACTGCATTTTAGAGAAAATGAAATTTAGCAAAACCTTTAAGAATCGATTGTATTTCGTCATTTGTTCCCCACAGCAACTGGGGATAAAAAAGCACCAAATTTGATGACTTATTAAGGGAAAAATGAATATATATTGACTATAATATATAAGAAGTCAATAATTGCGGCTAAAAGACACTAATATATGTATATTAAAACAAATAAAAGAAAAGAAAAGATGAAGAAGTCAAAAATTGCGGCCAAAGATATTAATTTAATATACAAAAAGTGTCAAAAGATTAGGACAAAATGGTGAGATTTGGACAAAATTAAGGCTAATACAACATCAAAACGACGTCGCGTTGGTTGAAGGGTGAATAGTAAACAGGCCATAGACACTTATACTATACTATGGATATATATCTTTTACAATAGTCCATATATAGCAAGAGTAAAAAACACGTGGGTTGCAACTTGCAAAAGACTAGAGAATATAGGCAACACAAAGCTATGAGCTCCAAGAGTGGATCACATTCACTTTTTGTAACCTTAGCAAGCTGCCTCACAGTTTGCACTAATTTCTTGGATTCATTGGCGGAAAGTCCAGGCCCGCGATTCAGTCGAAGCCCGGTAAGCATATTGACATTATTCTATTCTGAGTTTTTATTCTTTAGTTAATTAAAATGTTCTAAAATTTTGACATTACTTTTAAGTTTCAGGGTTAATTATGCTTGCTAACCCTTAAAATATATTAACCAATGTTTTAAAGACCGATCCCAACATCAACTTGGAAAAAAGAAAAGGTTAATGGTCAAAGGGTCGAATAGGGGTTGATCCGGTGATTTTTAAAAAATTTAGAAAATTAAAAAATTTACAAAAAATAAAAAATAAGTTTTTGAAAATCACAAAAACTACTCAATAATAATATTTTTTTTACTTTTCATTTTTTTTATTCATTTCGTGTCAGGAGAAAGATAAATTTCAATAATTAGTTGCAATTAATTATGGAAAGAAATTATTTTTAAAATTGGTGAAACTAAGAACGATTCAACAGGTTCTTCAAAATCGAGTTGGTCGATGGATTTTTGGACTAATTTTTAAATAGAGTACTTTTCTACATAACGCGATTTTAAGTCTAATTGTCAGTTTTACTGATTGAATCTATCGGGCAGGACCGATTCTAATAACATTGATATTAACCATATTATTGACCAATAATTTGGAAGAAAGCTATGGAAATTATGGAATTTGATTTTTAATAATGCAATAATTAATTTGATCTCTAATTAATGCATGATTGAGACAAGTAATGGAACAGCTAATATATGGGACCTAATTAGCTGCTAATCATAGTCACAAAACGAGATTTAAGTTGTACTCTATTAGCACGTGAATGAGCTTGCAATGAGTTAGATAAACAATTATTGATGGACATCTGTCACTTAATACTTTTGTTTGCATTAATATAGGTCCAGCCAATGGTTTACCAAAAAAAACAAAGAAGAAGACGACGTGGAAAAGAAGTATGTTATTCAATTATATTTGTATTTACTGAATTATCTTATTTAAACGTTTAAATTATATAGAATAATTATTTATTTATATTTGTAAGATTTAGGTTGTTGGAGTTGATTAATTGGCCATCACTCTTCAAAACGAATTATTTCATTATTGTAATTTTCTAATTATTTTAAAGTCTTAAAAATTGAATTAGTCAAATTTCTTCTTTTCTCAAGGAATTTTTCTGTGGATAACCGATCTAGTTCTATTTTCATTTTTAACAAGCGAGCTCGGTTTTTTTAGCTATTCATTGACTACCAAACACTTGTTAAGTTGGAATTGTATTGGATATTCCCTATCGTTCAATAAACGCTTACATACTAATTAAATTATTTTTTATCAAGTACGCAATATATAGAATCTTTGTTAAATTGGTATTGGTCGATAAACTTTGAATTCAATCTCACATGATTTTAAATCACTTCATTTGAGAAAATTTTAAGATATCAAATATTAGAGATATTTATAGCTAAAGTCGCATAACGTTCTTTTACGTGTAGATCATTTTCGATTAAATTAAAACTCGACCGATAAAATTTTATAAACGCGTGATTACAATGAGATTAAGAGCTTGTTCGGTAGATTTTTGGGGCAAAAAATCTATTTTTCTAGTATGATATATTTGACTTTTCAAAAATTTTGAAAGTGAAATGACAAAATTGTTCTTAGTACTTTAAAATAGAATTGTGTTGATTAAAAACAATTTTGTCATTTCACTTTTAATACTTTGAAAAAGTCAAATATATTATGGTACAAAAATCTATTTTTTGTCCAAAAACATTTACCAAGAAGCTCTAAGAATCTTCCTTATCCCTAATTAGAGGAGGTGGAAGAAAAGTATAAAATAAAATGCCTTGCTTGAACTGGCTAACCACCCCAACATTATATGCTGCACACCGTATTACTTGCCTTCACAAACTCAAGTACACATATATAATCTGTACGCCAAGAATATTTCCCTGTATTACTCATTGCAGCTTAGCATAATAACTTATATATTTATTTTAGAACTTTTTTATTTACTTATAAGTAAACAAAATAAGCCGTGACGTCATAATTTGGCATAACCCAACATTACTTGGAAGTACATGTACCAAGAAAAAAAATGTGTATAAAATTAAAGTAAAAATCTTATAGGATATGGGTGTTCATATTTGACTTAAATATTAGAACCAAATGGATCAGATGTGAACAGGGTACAGCACTACAACTAACGTGGACAAGGATCCTACAACTAACAACTTCCTGTAGACAAATAAGAGGCTCTTTTGTGTAATTTAATATTTTAATTTAATTTATTTGTTGGTTTTCCAATTTTATTAGGATCTTTTTTTAGATTAAATACTCTTTATTGAATTTCAGTTTGTTTGATATATAATATTATTTTCTCAAGGATATTGATGTTCATATTTTGATTTTCTCGAGAATTTTATTTGTTTTGCGATGATTATTATTCTGAGCATTACTTTCTTGTCCACATCTTTTGTTTCGAAACTCAAAAAGAATTTGTTGACGGGAAATTTTTTGACATCTGAGCATTCTGTCACAAGTTAGAAAAAATAATACATTAAAAAAAATCCACACACCTTTCTTATTTTACATGCAAAAAATGTAAATGGACTAAAAGCCCATGGCAATTCCCCCTTGTCTCCGCCCCTTGCATAAGAAAGTTTATGCTAATACTGAAAATGAGAGATGATGACACTCCAATTCTTCGTTATTTCACTCGAGAAATGAGTTAGACAGCGTTTTGGCCAATTACTAATTTATCCTAAGTATTATGCATTGACTTTTCTATTTATAGGTAGTCGATGTTGAGGCCTAAAATGCCAAGGAGCCTACTCGTGTGCTCGTGGTTAGGTTTATTCATCAACTTAGGGTTTTTGCTGGATGGTGAGGCAATCGACTGAATTCATAGTATTCAAAGGACTCGCGCTCGTGGCTAGGCTCATTCATCAACTCAACCCATGTTTGCTATTGTTTAAATTATAATTTTAACTGATCAAACATATTTTTTAGCCACATGTTTCACAAGACAGGACCCACAACTTATAACTCACTTTTTATTCACACATTCACCTATAACTTATAATATAAGTAATTAAAAAATAAATTTAACACTATCAAACATATGCTCAAGGTTCTTGTTGGAGGGTAAGACAATCGACTTCATAATATTATATTCAAAGTGCATAGATGCTTAATCAACTTATATTCACTTATTTTTCATAACAATAGATCATTTACAAAAGATGACTTGAGATGGGGTATAAATTCCATCATTAAATGCTTATAATAATAGTTCAAAACTAAACTTTATGCACTTGCACAACATTTGAATAATTAATAATAGTACAATAAATAAGATTTTAATATTTTTTATTAATTAAAGTTTGTTTGATTGAATTTTTTAATAAATTTTGATAAAATATTGATGAAATGTATAATTGAAAAGTTAATAAAAATTGTACGTCATATAAAATGTGTAGTTAAAAGTAATTGTTGACTTTTGACAACAGTGTTTAAACAAATTAAAATATAGATCAAACAAGTACTTAATTATTAATAAATATTTAATATTGTACGGTTGACTTTAACCATCATAAACAATTTACAATTTTTAATGGTTTTTTGAAAATTATAAAAATGTGTGCCGTAGTGACATTGTAATTAAAAAAAAAATGTATCTTAATAGTAAATTGTTTTTTATACAAAGAACATAGTGTGCATTAATGTTGGCATTGCATGTGCTTTACTTTTTATTCAGTACCGTATCACAATTGACAAGTCGTTTATATGGATTTAATTAATTACGTCGAAAGTCTTTTGGCAATTAATCTATCTAATTCACATTACTATTGGGATCTGATTTTGAGATTTTTGTTTGATTTAGAAATCAAATACTACAAGAAATTTAAGAGAACTATCATAACATTAGAATTTCTTAAATATTAAACTATCGTGACACTCGAATAAAAGTCACAAGTGAAAATGCTTGTTGCTAGTGCACGCTTGCTTTGACTGTGGGGCCTACTTTGGCTCGACTGCACCACTTAGGGTGCGGAAGCTCTTATTTTACTTAACTTTTTCAGTGTGGTTTTGATTTTATTTTTTTTACCCTCATAAAAGGTTGATAAATTAAATAATTAATTAATCTTGCTTAAACTACATTAATTGCACCAAATGCAAGTTATTCATGTCAGGAAGTCGTTAAAATTAAACATATTAAATTTTATTTACACAATAAATAAATATAAACCATAGTGAATCTATTGAATTTTCTCAAAGAATGGACTTTTTTTTTATGTACGATGAAAAAGGAGAAAATTAGTAGTAGTACTATGTCATAAAGGAACGTGTAATTATTCCGTACTTTACCAACCCTAATCATTGGGTGAAAACGTTTGTTTTTTATTTTAATCAATTAATTTAATTATGCAACAGGCGTGATTTATGGGTCTTGGGTCAACTGCGTATGAAATTGCTTAATTTAGTCATCTAAAATTTACGAAAAATATGTTCACATCGCTTCTTTTTATCCTGGAAAAAAGAAAGAAACGTAATAACATCTTAGCCTGACTTGCTTGTTCAGAGAGTATTAAGTATATGTATGATAAAGATTTTTGTATATTATAATCAGTGGGTCCTACAGAATGTGTGGATAAAAAATAGATAAAAATTATGGATTATACAGAATATATGGATAAAAATAATGTTTGACTAACTTGTAAGTATTTATAAACATTGACAATCATATTGTAAGTGTTTCGTTGAAGATCTATCGAATATCTAATTCAATATCTAAATAAAAGAAAAGACAAAAATAAAGCACCAAACCTATTTTAACCAAAACCATTAGCTAATACTAATCACATATAGGGGAAAATAATTTGTATAATAATAGAACATATAGAAATACTTATATAGTTGATCTTAAATTTATCGAAAATATATTTTAATTTAATTTATTTTTTGTCCCGAAAAAAGAAAGACACGTGGGACCTAGATTTCATATATAGGTTGTCCAGGTTTTGCTTCATGTGCGTGATGTCACGTGTCTTTTATTGTCGTCTATGTTGTGATGAGTCATTCTCTTAAGCAAATTAATCCAACTTTCTAATAGAGTAGATTGATCTTCTGTAATGGAGGTTGTACTTCAAAAAAAAAAAAAAAAATTGTAATAGTCTTATATAATGGTAATAGTACTCTATAATTTAGATTTTCTGCAAAATTCACTCTCTCCTCCAGTTTCGTCCTTAAGGGTTCCTGGGGTACTTGTCGTTTATTTTGTTTATAAATTATTTAGTAAAGTTTTTTTTAAAATTATAAATGTTGGGTTCTACAAATGTGTAAATTAAAAGTAAATAAAAATTATAAATTTTACAAAATATGTGAAAAAAAATAATATTTGATTAATTTATAAATACTCACAAATATGCTTAATATATAAATAAAAGAAAAGACACAAGTATGGAATAGAGAAGTAGTAGTGGGGGTGGTGAAGCGCAAATTCTGTGGTGCCAGGCTTGCACTCTAATCCTCCACAAGGAATCGTTGGCAAAAAGTAATTGGGTTTGCTTCAAAGCCAACCGAATCTCACTCGTTTCCCCTCTCTCTCTCTCTCTCTCTCTCTCTCTCTCTCTCTCTCTCTCTCTCTCTCTACATATATACATATATAAAATTGTGTATCTATACCTTCACTATGCACTTTCAGGTACCATCTCACGAGGCCTTCGCTGCTAAATTCTGGACAAACAAGCAACCCCTAGAGCCTTCTTACTTTTCCTCCACCACCTCTCTCTCTCTATCTCTCTATATATCTACTATGCAAGCTCAAGAACAAGTTATGGAGGCTAAGGATCACCACCATATAATCAAAGGAAAGCGCACCAAGCGGCCCAGGACGTCGTCCCCTCTTGCATTAACCATGGCAACCACCAGCTCATGCAGCACCGCTGCCAGTGACGGTGGTTTTGGCGCTGCAAGTGATATTTCAGGAAGTTTTGATCCATTCACCGCCTCGCCGCGTAATTCAGATGAATATACTGATGAAGAAGAAGATATGGCCAATTGTTTAATTCTTTTGGCCAAAGGCCAAACCAGAAAATCATCAGAGAAACCAGCCTCCAATAAGACGGCGGCAACGGCGGCATTAGAGGTTTACCAGTGCAAGACGTGTAACCGAAGTTTCCCTTCATTCCAAGCGCTTGGTGGACACAGGGCAAGTCACAAGAAACCTAAGACAACAACCCTAGAAGAAAATCCAAAGAATGTTCAATTGAATTATGATCACAATACAATTCTTTCACTTCAAATGTCAAGCAGAAATTCAGGCTACAACCCACAAAACAAATCTAGGGTTCATGAATGTTCAATATGTGGAGCTGAGTTCAACTCCGGCCAAGCCTTAGGCGGTCACATGCGGCGGCACAGGCCAATGCCCTTGGTTCCGGCTGTTGCGGCACCTGATCATAGTAGCCATGAAGAGTCTAAAGAAGCCAAGAAAACAAGAAATCTCTTGTCATTAGATCTTAATCTTCCTGCCCCAGAACCAGAAGATGATGATCTTCGACAACCCAAGTTTCCTTTTACATCCAAAGAAATTATTGTCTTCTCCACCTCTCCTTTGGTTGATTGCCATTACTAGTTTAATTTGTTCATATTCTTTTGTGAATTATTAACAATTTATTCAAATTAGATATGATTCTTCTGTATTCATAACTTCATTAATAAATTTGTTTAATTTCATCCTATTTTCTTCTCTGTCGTCACTACCATAACATGGCATCAGTGACGAATAATTTCCGCGACCAATTCATACCAATTCCATCAGTGATCACCAACCAGGTCGCAAAAATGAAGATATTGTGAACCACCGCAATTAAAAGTGGTGAATAAAGGTTTGTTTGGTTCATCACAAGAAAGCAAAAAAAAAAAAAGAAGCTGCAACTCTTTGTAATTCATCCATTAAAATGAGAGAAAATTAATGAATATGGTGCAACTGTACAAGCCAGGTATAACTGTCCCTTCTTTTGTGGTGTCAAAGTAACATGCTTGACGTCCATGGCATGTTGGGCTGGCTTAAAAATTATAAGCACTACAAGAAACGTTGTCTATAGCGACGACAAAAGTCATCGCTATAGGTCGAAAAGTCGCTGCTATAATGTTATAGCGACGACAAAGTCGTCGCTAAATGTCGTCTCTATAAATTAGTAGGTATAGTTTTATTACGACGACATTTTGTCGTCGCTATAATTGTCGCTTCAAAGTCGTCGCTATAGGAGTCAAATTTTTAATAATTAAAAAATAATAATTTATTTAGTTGGTGGACCATTGACCCGAATTATCAATTATGGGCTTGAAACCCGACCCGTCGAAGGCCCTACCCGAATTGTCTAGCATTTTTATTCTAAATTGATTGTATTATGATTTGAACCTTTAACCTAAGGGTTGTGAAGATGCAACCTAACCATTAGAGACAAATAAATTCTTGTGATTATATTTGTTTTTATAATATATATTGGTTTAATGAGCAACATTTTCTATAATTGTTTATAAAGTAAAAATAAATAAATATTTTTGAAAAATCAAATTCCACACCTAAAATTTCAAAAAAAAAAAAAAAAAAAAAAAAAACCTCACCTATAGAGACGACAATGTCGCCGCTATAGGTAGATTTTGTCGCCGCTATAGTTAAAGAAAAAAGCGGCAAAGCTTCCCACCATCTTCCCACCTATAGAGACGACAATGTCGCCGCTATAGGTAAATTTTGTCATCGCTATAGTTAAATAAAAAAGCGACAAAGCTTCCCGCCATCTTCTAAAACAAAAGTGACGACAAAATTTACCTATAGAGACTACAAATGTCGTCGCTATATGTCTTACTACACTATAGCGACGACATGAGTTTGTCGTCGCTACATACGCTATTCTATAGCGACGACATAATAGTCGCCGCTATTTGTCGTCGCTGTTGCCACTATTTCTTGTAGTGAAGACTGATGTTTTAGAAAAATAATTTTGTTTTGTAAAGCGTGTTTAGTAAAATAAGTAACTTAGCACAGCCAAACATGATCTCATTGCGTGACACACATTTGTTAGAAAAGCAAAATTTGGCATGGCAGTTTTAAGACTGGATCAACTAGTGGTTCAAATACAATGCTAGTGTAACATGTCTTTGTCTGAATAGATTGTTTGGTGTGTGACTTCATTAAAATGGTAGTTTCGTTTGATGGTGTCTGATTTGCTGTTGGATAAGTCTATGTAAAGATTTTGAGGTTTCGTAAATATTAATTTATTTTTTTATAAAAATAATATTCAATCAATAGAAATAGTAAAACCACAAGGTTTTGTGAGTGGTTGGTGTTGGAAAGTGTTAAAAGATATATAAAGATTTTCATAATATTTTATGTGATATTTTCTTATTTTCTAATGTTATTTCCTTTATAGTTTGTAGTTTGGCAAGGCAATCAGTGTAGAATCTTTCATTTTATATTATTTGTAATTTTATAAATTAGATCTTTCTCTTTTGACAATCATAGAAATAAAAGTTATATTGATTTGCAATTACTCTATCTTGTTTGTTACACCAAATGTTTAATTAAATTTAAGGTCTTTAATTGTCACTCATGGTAGTACTTATGTTTCTAACTTTTCTTTTTCGTCAAATTCTTATCTTCAATCTTTCATTAATTAGAACATATCTTCCTTGATGACGGTTTCTCTTAAAATATTTTATTTTCCAAATGAGAGAAAAATATTTTATTGCACTTTTTTATTTATTCTATTTTTTTAAATATGATGGACAAACAAATCGTTTTACGCCATCTAAACAGACTTTTTAGACGGAAACCATTATTAGAGACAAGATGTGCTAATTAATGAAAATTTGAAGATAAGAATGTGAGAAAAAAAAGTTGAGGGCACAAGTGCTACAATAAACAAAAATTGATTACCTTAAATTCAAATAAAATGTGGTGCAATAAATAAAAAATATAGTGTGAATATACTTTAATAGCTTATTATTGAGTATCAGCAACAAAGACAATATAAGAGCATCTCCATTGCCAATGTTGATTGCTATAAAAAAAAATTGTTGAATAAGTAAAATGTAGAACGTCTAAAAATAATAATTTCTAACTATGTGAAGCTCGTGTGGAAAAAGAAAAAAAAATGTTTAGAATTTTGTCTAAATTTGAAAGTTATAGTAAACATGATGACTCAACAATTTATTTAATTCTTTATATGTTTTTAGGTTATTGAATTTTTTCTCTTCCTCCCTATTTTATTTATTTTTATTTTAATATAAATAAAACACACGTACGCATTAGTATTGCATTGTAGATAGATATTTTAGACCAATTTTAAATTTGAGTGTTTATTTATTATACACCAATACTACATAGATTATACGTCTTTCAATTTGCACGGATTTGTCCATGGCTGGCTTTAAAACTTGATTGACGGATTTTTCCATTTTGAAACTGTGTTCTTTTGGTAGTGGGAGATGTGCCGTCGATAATGGCACATGAATGGTGGCTAAGTCGTTTAAAATCTCGTGAAAACACAAATTGGTACATACATAGTTAATGCTTGCAAGGGGTGTCAGCCTCACAAACATACACAGTGTTAATGTTTGTTAATGGCTTATTTGCACAAATGGTCCCTGACTTTTGCACTTACTGCGGGTTGAAGACCTCTCATTTCATTTTTGACAGTTTAGCCCTTATTTCAAATATTTTTGGCGACAATGGTCTTTTTCATCAATTTCCGTCCAAATGTATGTGAAATTTGACGGTGAAATTTTTTTTATTTAAAATGGCTTATTTGCACAAATGGTCCCTGACTTTTGTAAATAAAAACTTGCAGCAAAAGTCCCTAATCTTTTAGAAAGTATTGAAATGTCTCATAACATTCTAATTCTAACACATATGACCCCAAATCTTTTTGACAATTTTACCCCTAACTTAAATAAATTAAAAATAACTAAAAAGCCTTTTCAAAAATACAAACAAATCCTAAATCTTTTTATTTTTTTAGAGATTTACACTTAAAATAATAAAAAGTGTGTCATCAAGTCCCAAAACTTTTAATTTTATTCACCAAAATGACATTTAAAATGTGTTTGATTAAAATAAGATTTTTTAGTAAAAGTTGTTGAAATGTGTAGTTGAAAAGTTGTGGGACCATAAAATGTGTGGTTAAAATTAATTGTTAACTTTGACTTTAGCTTTTTAGCAAAATCAAAATTGAAAACAAACAGGCTCTTAGAATCTCTACAGATTTTGTCCAATGGTCCATTAATTAACAAAAAAATTATACACATGATCAAAATTTGACCAATTTAAAATTTTAATTTATTTTTCATATCAATTAAAAAAAAAAGTGGTGGTGGGCTGGAGAAATTCCCCCATTTGCTGCGGGAGGAGGGGAGGATTTCTCCTCCCTTGTTTTCGGTCGGTGGCGGCCACTGGCCGAAAACCAGGGGGGAGAAATCCTCTCCCTATTTGCAACCACATTTCACGGGGTGGGGTGTTTGAAGTGTGAGGTAGGGACTTGGACAAAAAAAAATTATCAGACCAGCCCGGCTCAGCCTGGTTGGCTAGTTATATCGAGCTAAATTGACCTAATTTTTATTTGATCAATTTTTTATTGGACCAGCCCAGCCCAGAGACTGGGCTATCTGGGCTAGCCCACTGGGCTGACCCATTTTGCCTCCTCTAGTGATTAATATAAAAAATAAATTAAAATTTTAAATTGGTCAAACTTTGATCATGGGTATAATTTTTTTGTTAATTAATGGACCATTGAACAAAATCTGTAGAGACTCTAAGAGCCCATTTGTTTTCAATTTTGATTTTGCTAAAAAACTAAGTCAAATAAAACAATTAATTTTAACCACACATTTTATGGTCTCATAACATTTCAACCACACATTTCAACAACTTTTACTAAAAAATCTTATTTTAA
The DNA here is from genome assembly GCA_030279155.1 of Forsythia viridissima. Classification (NCBI taxonomy): domain Eukaryota; kingdom Viridiplantae; phylum Streptophyta; class Magnoliopsida; order Lamiales; family Oleaceae; genus Forsythia; species Forsythia viridissima. Next base: position 15,310,950 of record CM059042.1, read on the forward strand.
TCAAACACATTTTAAATATTTTGGGACTTGATGACACACTTTTTATTATTTCAAGTGTAAATCTGTAAAAAAAATAAAAAGATTTAGGACTTATTTGTATTTTTGAAAAAGTTTATGAGTTATTTTTAATTTATTTAATTTGGGGTAAAATTGTCAAAAAGGTTTGGGGTCATATGTGTTTGGATTAGAAAGTTATGGGACTTTTCAACACTTTCTAAAAGATTAGAGACTTTTGCTGCAAATTTTCCTTTACAAAAGTCAGGGACCATTTGTGCAAATTAGCCATTTTTAAATAAAAAAATTTCATTGTCAAATTTCACAGACATTTGGACGGAAATTGATGAAAATGACCATTGCCGCCAAAAACATTTGAAATAGGGGCTAAACTGCAAAAAATGAAACGATAGGTCATCAACCAGCAGTAAGTACAAAAGTCAGGGACCATTTGTGCAAATAAGCCGTTTGTTAATTAAGTACTTGTTTGATCCACATAAAATTTGATATAAAACTGTGATAAAAAATAAAAATATTAATTTATTAATTTTTCAAGGAAAATTGGCGCAAATAGTCCATAACCTTTCATTTTTTGTGGAGTGATCTATAACTTATCCATTTAGGTGCGCAATTGGTCCTTTTGGACGGATTTTGTTTAAAACCTATCTATTTAGGTGCGCAAATGGTCCCTTTCATTTTTTTTTATCCTTATTGATAGGAGTAAAATTGTTAAGTTACATTTCCTTTCTTTCTTTCAACTTACATTAATATATACAGAGAAATATAGATCCTCCAACTCTGTTGTTTTTTCTTCTTTCATCCTTCTTCTGAGAATTTGTCACTGTTGAACATCCATACTCTTTATATAAAGCAGCCTTAACAGCCTCAGTAGAAGCCCTGTGACACCCACCGGTGTCGCTCATCAAAATCAAAACTTTCTTGAGACTTTTAGAATCACCATCAACCAGCACTCCCTCTGAATCCTCCAAAACCCATGCCCATCATTTCTCAACCCATTATTCTCCTCGGAATTAACCTTGTCATCGAAAAATCTAAGCGAAATTCTCTCACAATCGAACTTAATAGCTCTGGTAAACTGATTCAAGATACTTCTAAACCTATGGGTAGAACCTCTGGTGCTCAAACTCAATGAAGCCGCAACCTTGAGCTTCTTTTTGGCATCAAAATACAAGTAGTTCGTTAGAAGTGCCGAGTGCCCATCTCAATTGTGCCTCGAATAATTAAACACAAAAGAACCCAATTTGGATACAAAGCGAAAAGGATTTATTTGTCGGAGCCTCTATCAATTGAGCTTCCTCTTACTGAAGAAATAAAGAAATAAAGAAAATTGAGGATACTCCCATAGTGTATCGTCTGCTCAAGATAATCTAGAAGTGGCTAAAAATACTGTGCCTGAACCTGATACGCCCAACATTTTAGAATCAATGCCTGAGACTGTTAAATGCAAAAGAAAGAAATGTAATTTGATAATTTTACCTCTACAAGACCAAAAAGAAAAAAGAAAAAAAAAGAGGGACCAGCGCACCTAAATAGATAGATTTTAAATGAAATCTGTACAAAAAGATCAATTGAGCATCTAAATGGATATGTTAGGAACCATTCTATAAAAAATGAAAGGTTATAGACCATTTGCTCAATATTGTCATACGTTAAGGACCATTTGCACCAATTTCCCATTTTTCAACCATACTTTCATCAATTTTTTATTAATTTTGTTAAAAAATTCTCGGAAAGAAGCTCTAATTAAATAAATATTTCTAGGCTTTGTTGGAGAAAAATGTGTTGAGTAAAGTAATTTGACTTCATTCGAAATTGGGTTGTTGGGCTCACTGGTATTTGGCCCACGACTTCTGAAATTAATATAGCCCAACATTAAAAAATATTGGAAAAATTGCTAATAAGTCATCTCCACATGACTTGTTTCAAATTATGTCAAATTTTTTTTTTTAAATTGTGATTAAGTCATACTTCACATCAATATTTTATATTAATTCCAAAATCACACCTTTTAACCATATTTTTCATTGACACAATCTTCCAACTCCACAAACCTCCTCCACCTCCGGCGACCTCCAGCGACAACCGCTTCCACCTCCGGTCACCTCCAGCGACCTCCGGCGAGTGCTTCTACGGCACAGTATCACTTTTTAGGCAGTTTTTTTGTGAAGATTTTGGATCAATTTCCAGTTGGAGACTGAATGTTGTTAGCTGTGAAACTATAAAAATAAATGACAAGTTATTTCATAGAATCCAGATTGAGGTAACAAATTAACGTAGGAATATTGTTATTAATGTCTTTGTTTTAATCTTAATTCTTAATGTCTTAACAGTTAGCATTGATCTATCCGTGCTGCAAGAGAGGCTGACCAATATGATTATCTTGAGTTAAGTATTTGGGTTGAGTATTTTAGCAGTTATGTAAACAACGAGCATTTTCCAGTTATATAAACAATGAGGTACCATCTGTTGTTGATACTGTATTATAGAATAGTAACTTGATATTGTATTATACAAAATAGTATCACAACAGAAATGAGCATAGAATGCTGTAAATATGAGTTTGAATACTCCACTATCTTATGTAAATAAGAGCTTGAATGCTCTATCATCTAATTGCTGTAAATAGGAGCTTGAATGTTCCATCATCTAATATTTAGTCATGGTATGTTATTTGATACTATATTATACAAAACAGTATCACAGAAAACAGTATCACAATATAAATGGACATAGAATTGTTGTAAATAGGAGCTTGAATGTTCCATCATCTAATGTTTGAATATCTTAGTTTTAATCTATGATACTGTTTAATTATGGCAATGTTTAATAGGTTGAAACTTTGTCATAATATTTCACTATCATTTGAAACATGTTTTAATCCATGATACTGTCTTAATTCTGTGATACTGTTTGAATATATATATATATATATATATATATGTGTGTGTGTGTGTGTGTGTGTGTGTGTGTGTGTGTGTGTGTGTGTGTGTGTGATCTTTGATACTGATTAATTATGGCAAGGTTTGAACATGTGATATTGTTTGAATGTCTTAGTTTTAATCTATGATACTGTTTTAATCCATGATACTGTTTTGTTTAGGTAATTAGTATATTTTGATACCGTTTTAATCCATGATACTGTTTTTATCCTGTGATACTGTTTAAATTTATGTGATCTTTGATATTGTTTAATTATGGCAAGGTTTGAACATGTGATACTGTTTGAATGTCTTAGTTTTAATCCATGTTAATGTTTTGTTTAGGTAATGTGCATTAATATAAATTGATACTGTTTTAATCCATGTTTTAATCTATGATACTGTTTTGCATAATACAGTATCAAACAAAATATATGACTAATTAAACAGTATCAAGGATAAAAGCATGATATCATAGTCATGTGTGTTGTTTGATACTGTATTATGCAAAACAGTATCACAATAGAAATGATCATAGAATTTGCATACGTGCTTAGAATTTTTATTATAATATATTTTCGGAATGGTCTCGACGAGACGGTCAAGACCAGTCTCTTCGCTACTGCCTATGATGGATTTTACCCGTTTGAAATCGTCTCTTTGGCTTAAAATGACAATCTTTAATTTTTTTTTCAAAACAGTATCACAAATCCTCTAAAACAGTATTACAGATAAATGTACATCATTTTGCTGCAAATTAAAGCTCTTCCAAGGTATCTGAGTCCCTTAAAAGCAAACACAAACTTCATAGCAATACTAAAATGAAGAAATAAGAACTGTCAATCATTCTCAAGTTAATGGAAAGTCATGCAAAGGGTTCTCATCTAAAACTATAAACAATGTTTCTATTTCTTCCCTTGAATTTGAATATGTTTGAGATTCAATTAGAACATAGATTCTCATTGGATAGATAAGTATAAATTTACAAGGTGTTTAATGGTAGGTAGACGAATTAATCAGTAGAGAATAAACAAGAGAATATTATTGTTCTTAAAATGTTTCATTAGTAGTACAAAATCATAGGTTTAACAGTTTAAAAAAAATAGTATCACAACAAAACAATATGACAACAAAACAGTATCACAACAAAACAGTATCACCACTCACAATTAGCGTTTTTTTACAATTAAGGGTATGTTGGTCTTTTAGCTATAAAATATGATTTTAATTGAATTAAATTTTGAACATATGATTTTAGAATCCATAAGTGCTCAAATAGTGACCGCTCCTGAATTTACCCAAAAATATTTAACCCCCTCTAGTTGGCCCAACAATTGTGACCCTCTAATTAAAATGTTGAAGCTTTCTTCTTCATTCTGCTTTATCTATGCAATACAACTCCACCATTTTGTCAATAATTGCGATCCTTTGAAAAGTCGTTGCCTTTATTCAAATGACCACGTCAAAAAGCTGTAAATAGATCCCTTAAAATGCTTGCATAAGAAATGAGGACATTAATTTTATATGTTATTATTAAAATAAAATAACTATATGACATTTTAATTAAAACTTTAATTCAAAAAAAAAAACAACAGAGAATAAGATCTAAATATCAGTTATAATGTTCGCATAAGCTCATTGCAAACTTAAGCAAATATGTTCTATTACAAAAAAATTATACAATGTGTGACTTTTTAATTAAAAAATTGTCATAGCGTGTCACTTTCTAATAAAGAACTTTAATTCATATTCAAAAAAACAAAAAAGTAATTCAACACATGTAAGCATCCTCAATAATGCATCTCACTCATACAAAACAAAAAATAGCCAATAATTAAACATCATAGCAAATCACACTCTATGAAAAATAACCTCAAAGTGATCTCCAATTTTGGATTGAGTTGAGAGTTAGGGTTACAAGCGGCATATTTATGGCATTATTTTCGATTGTGGATTTGAACGTAATTAATATGATATTTAACTTATAATTAATCGTATTTATAATTTATAACATATTTTCAATTAATTCTGCAAATTTCTCTTGGTTTTAATTGTATTTGTCTAATTAGCCGAATATAAAATGAATAAGAAAAAACAATAGAGAATGAAATCGGCCCAAATGTTTTGAAAATCAATTCAAACATTGATCTCAAATAGTCAAAAGTTAGAGCATTTTCAATATATTCTATAGATTGTTTTATCTAAGTGGTATGTAAATTAAAAAACTTTCAATTTACGTGACTTTAATATCTAATGTATTGGCATTCAAACTCAAAATTGATCTTCAATAAATTTTATCTACAATCTAATAGTAGTGTCTATATCTTTTATTTTCTTCAAAAAAAAAACAACAACAATATCACATCTAAATCTGGGTGGAAAATATAAATTTACAAAAAAATATAAATTTTGTTGAATCAATATGTCTAATAGAACTTCTGAATTTAAACAGAGTTCTATATAATATCTATTTTTTCTTTTACAACGTCAACTTCATAGAGTTCTCGTAAAATTAAATTGGATTTTTGCTTATGACGCAAGTTTTATTAAAATTAAATTTTAAAAAAATATTCTATTTCAAAGAATATAAAAGTTAAATGTTTGAATAATCACTGAACTTTCATCTACGTTTTCGATTGCTCACTGAACTTTAAAATGGTGCTCATTGTTCACTAAACTTTGTCATGTTACTCACTAATCACTGTACACTAATACTTATTAGACGAATATGCACACGTATCAAACGAAAATTCCATGTGTCACCAAACATCTGCCAAAAATGTGACATGCATACCATGTCATAAAATCGCACGTCCAAAACACGATTTAACTGCTGAAGGAAAAAAAAAACGCCAAAGTTAGGGTTAAATCATTCCCCATTCCCTCAAATCCAATTTCTCCCAATTTCTAAGTAAGCACTATTTTAAAGTTCAGTGAGCAATTGAAGATGTAGATGAAAGTTCTGATTATTCTAACATTAAGAATATAATTTGTAAATAAAATCAACCAATAAAAAAGCTCCAAAAATAGGGCTGGGGCGCCCTCTCTCACGAACCTTGGGGTTTTAGCAATAACTACATTTCTCGGCCGACGGTGTCAAAAATAGATCGAATAGAACGAGATGGCGGTGCCTGGAGGTCGACGGAATGGAGTTCTCGGCGGCGACGAGGAGGAGGACGCGGCTCTCTTCGAGGAAGAAGGCGTCGAGTTCGCGGAAGAGGACGATATCGATCATTCCGATATACCTCTCCACCTTCGCCCCTTAGTAGCCGCCGCCGAGTCCGGCAACCTCAACGCCCTCCGTCAAGCCCTTGGTACTATATATATTATTTACTCTCTTGGAAATTTTCAAACTTTGCGATTTAATCATTATGTATACTAATTGGCTGTTAATACAGAATAGAGGTTTTAATCATTAAGTTTCCTAATAATGTTGTAAAAAAGTAAAAGTAAAAGCAGGAATTTTCAGGGTAGGCAAATATAAGTATTATTGAGTGAAATTTTAATTTAGAATATTTCTATTGTGTAAAAATTATTTTTCGTTTATGAAGTTATGCTCGAAGCTTGTTATAATTTTAATTTCATTTTGTTGGAAGTGGTTGCTCGAGTTTAGGACTGTTTTTCAATCTCTTGTTAGAATAAAGCCCTATTCTTTAGGTTTGTTATCTCCTTTTTGACTCTTTCCAATAGTGGTTACCACTAAGCATGATATGTGCTTTTGTGGGCTGTATTTTTCTCATTCCAATTAGAGCTGTTGTATGGCTATATAATACTCATGTCATTCAACCAGTTTGTTTTTGAGTTTTCTTTGTTCATCATCTTTGTTGATCAAGTAACCTTTACAAATTGGTATCAAAGCCTCACACAAGGGCTGATTGTGAGAGATTGAGTGTGCGAGGTTAGGAACCGTAGTATCCTAACATGAGAAAGAGAGTGAAACATGGTCATACCTTTAGAGGACGAGGTAGAGGAAGAGAAAGACAGAGCTTCAACCGAGCCACAGTTGAATGATTCAATTGTCACAAACTCAATCATTACTAGTGTGAGTGTTCGTCCTGGGACAAGGAGGCGAATTACGCCGAGTTTTATGAGGATCTTTTGTTGATGTCATATGTCGAGATGCACAAAGCAAAAAGAGAAGATGCCTAGTTCTTAGATTCAGGATGCTCGAACATGTGTGGAGACAAATCAGTATTCAGCGAGATAGATGAAGTTTTGAAGCATTTGGTGAAACTTGGAAACAACACTCAAATGAATGTGCTCGAGAACTGTGAAGCTGAGGTCTAATGGAATAACTCATGTGGTCACTGAAGTATTCTATTTATCTGAACTTAAAAATAACCTCTTGAGTATAGGTCAACTACAGGAGCGAGGTTTGGCTATCCTAATTCAATCAGGGATGTGTCGGATATATCATCCTCACAAAGGTCTGATTATTTAGACTAATATGACTGCAAACAAGATGTTCGTGTTGTTTGCTCAAGCTCAAGTGCAAAAGAAATCATGCTTCAATGCTACTACAGAAGACACCTCCCACCTATGGCATTGTAGATATGCTCATCTCAGTCACAAAGGACTGAGGACGCTACAGTTCAAAGAAATGGTTAGAGGCCTACCAAAGTTACCAACTTCCACGGTAGTGTGTACCGATTGCACGAAGGACAAGCAGCATTGTGATCCAATTCCCAAGAAGAGCCAATGGAGAGTGATTCAAAAATTGCAATTGGTTCATGCAGACATTTGCGGCCCCATTACTCTGGCTTCTAATAGTGAGAAGTGGTATCTATTATGCTTCATAGATGATTTCTCTAGAAAAGCATGGTACATTTTTTGTTAGAGAAGTCCGAAGCATTTTATTTCTTTTAAGTGTTTCAAGATGTTTATGGAAAAGGAAATTGGTTTGCCTATTAAATGCCTGCGTACACATAGGGGAGGAGAGTTCAACGAGTTTTGCAAGCAAAATGGAATAAAAAGGAAATTGACTACGATTTACTCTCCGCAGCAAAATGGAATAGTCGAGCTCAAGAACAGGACCGTGATGAATCTTGTGAGATCGATGTTGTTAGAAAAGAAGGTGCCTAAGACCTTCTAGCCTGAGGCGGTGAGATGGACGGTGTATGTTCTGAATCGGTACCTACACTAGTTGTTAAAGAGATAAGGTACCTAGTTATTAAAGAGATGACCCTCGTAGGAGGCCTAGAGTGGAGAAAAGCCATCAGTGGAGCACTTTAGAGTGTTCAAATGTGTAGGGCATGTCCATATTCCATATGCTAGGAGGACCAAGTTCGAAAATAAAAGTATGAGCTGTGTGCTTCTTGGTGTCAGTGATGAGTCCAAAGGGTACAGATTGTATGATCCCATTGCTAAGAAAATTATTGTGTGCCGAGATGTGATATTTGAAGAAGAAAGTCAGTGGAACTGGGAAGCAAGCTACGAAAAGGAGCTGTTGATGGACTTAGAATGGGGAGACAGTGAAAACAATACTGATGGTGAGGAAGAACATTAAGAGAACATAGAAGAGGAAGAAGCTGGAGTTGACGAAACTGGAGTTGAAGAAGCTGGGGTTGGAAATGTCTCTTCGAGTACCACTTATGAAAAAGGCATGAATGCTAGGGAGGGTAGAGACAGGCACCCTCCTTTGTGGATGAGAGACTATGTTTCGGGTGAAGGTATATCAGAAGAAGAAGAAGTGAATGTGGCATTTGTTATATCTTCAGACCCGGTGAGATTTGAGAAAGCAGTGAAGAGCTCGAAGTGGAGATTGGCCATGGACGAAGAAATTAAATTCATTGAGAAAAACCAAACTTGGAAGTTAGTAGAGTTACCAGCTAGGGCAAAGAGAATAGAAGTAAAATGGGTTTACAAGACTAAATTAAATGAGCTCGGAGAAGTTGATAAATACATAGCAAGGTTGGTGGTTAAAGATTATTTCCAGCAACATGGAGTGGATTATACAGAGGTGTATGCGCTTGTGGCCAGAATGGACACTGTGAGGATGATCATAGCACTTGCTGCGAATAAAGGCTGGAAGCTCTATTAACTAGATGTCTATTCTTTTTTACATAGAGAGTTAAGTGAAGAAGTTTATGTGGAGCAACCGAAAGGGTACGAAAAGAGAGGAAATGAGTAGAAGGTGTGCAAGCTACATAAGGCACTTTACGGACTAAAACAAGCCCCAAGAGCTTGGTTTAGTCGAATTGAGTCTTACTTCAGTAAGGAGGGCTTTCAGAAAAGTCACAGTGAACAAAATTTATTTATCAAACGGAGCAAGGAAGGTAAGATTCTCATTGTGAGTATTTATGTTGATCTTTTGTAAACTGGTAATGATGAAGATATGACTTGTGAGTTTAAATATTTAATGAAGAAAGAGTTTGATATGACCGACTTAGGAAAGATGAGATTCTTCCTTGGGAATGAGGTTCTACAAAGGTTAGATGGCATTTTTATATGTCAAAGGAAATATGCAGTTGAAGTGTTGAATCGATTTGGCATGAAGGAGAGCAATTCAGTTTGCAATTCTATAGTTCTGGGATACAAGATATATAGAGATGAGAGAGGAGTTAAAGTGGATGACACCTATTTCAAGCAGACCGTGGGAAGTCTAATGTATCTCACAGCCACACGGCCTGATATCATGTTCATTGTAAGTTTGATTAGTGGTTTTATGGCTAGTCCAACTGAGTTTCACCTCCAAGTAGCAAAAAGAGCATTGAGGTATTTAAGAGGAACCGTCTGGTGATTTGCTGGCTTTCACATATAGTGATTATGTAGGTGATGTGGAAGATCGAAAGAGCACTTTAGGCTATGTGTTTATGATGAGTAAAGGTGCAGTAGCTTGGTTGCCAAGAAAGTAGCCTATTGTTAATTTATCAACCACCGAGACAGCGGCAGTTTGTGCATGTCAAGCTATTTGGATGATAAGAGTGTTGAAGCAACTTCGTCATTTACAAGAAGGAAGCACTACGGTGATGTGTGATAACAGTTCTGACATTAAGCTATCCAAGAATCCAGTCTTACATGGTCGGTCCAAATACATAGATGTACAATTTCACTTTCTCAGAGATCCTACTAAAGAAGGAGTTGTTGATTTGGTTTATTGTGGAACTCGAGATCAAGTTGCAGACTTGATGACAAAGCCGTTAAAGTTGGAAGATTACCAAAAGTTTCGTGTAAAGAACTGGAAATGTGTACTGTCCCTGAAGTGAACTAATTGTGTCAAGAGCAATAAGTTCAAGGGAGGGATTGTTGGAAGTGGTTGCTTGAGTTTAGGACTGTTTTTCAATCTCTTGTTATAATAAAGTCCTATTCTTTAGAGTTGTAATCTCCTTTTTGACTCTTTCGAGTAGTGTTACTACTAAGCATGATACATGCTTTTGTGGGCTGTTTTTTTCTCATTCCAGCCAGTTAGAGCTGTTGTATGGCTATACAAGTCTCAAGTTGTTGTCAATAATAGTCAAGTCATTCGACCAGTTTTTGAGTTTTCTTTGTTCATCATCTTTGTTGATCAAGTAATCTTTACACATTTATCTTGTTGTTTTCCTTTTCAATACGGATCGGATTGCTAGCTACAGATTATACACGAGGAATCTTTTTATGGTGGTTCTTCCTTCGGTCTCAATTTCATTTATTTTATCTCTTTCTTTCACCCATAGCTGTTGATTTTTTGTTGAAGTAGCACAAGCCTGTTACGCCATTGTGCAGTCAAATTTATGGTTTAGCTTACCTACTCAAATGAATTAAAGATAGTTCTTAAAATGTGGTATTATTCTTGGTTCGTTTGGAATTCTTTTAGCATAAATACATAATATATTTCTTTAGCTTAAATACACGTCTCTTAATGATTGTATGAACTTTCACCTTTGTTTTTTGATTATGTATAATAGTGCAAAAGCTTCGAGTTTCTCGTGTTACTTGCTAAAAAATATCCTAGAACTGCCTCCTAGTTGGCTAATTATATTGGCATGTCTAATATCAAAACTGAACTAATGATGCCCTGAAAAACCTTTATGTGTGCTTATACTATGTTTATAGACCATAGTTATATGAATGATTACAGAAAATGGTACTTTTCGGATGAAGATGCGTCTTGTTTCAGTGCCTTGTGTGTTAAGTTTTAAGTAGTTAGATGATTAATTACATATCACTCCCGGTTGACCTGTTGGTTGAACTAGTGGCCTTGTGTGCTAAGTTATAAGTAGTTAGATGAATAATTACATATCACTCCCGAATCCCAATTGACCTGTTGGTTGAACTAGAATGGTTGATGTTTGTCCACAAATCAGTGAGTTCTGAAAAAAGTAATTCTGCCTTCAATTTATTGCAGCTTGCCTATTTTTACATAGGGAAATTGTTTATCACCTTCATCTTTGCTAGCTTGTTTAACTATTTATCAATACTACCTTGAAGATCTATGCTTACCTTATATGTGTGGATTAAAAAATAGGGTTTTCAGTGTTTGCAATTCATCCTTGTTCTAATGCATTTGTGAATTTATGGATTCAGATAATTTTGACGGTAGCATTGATGAACCAGTTGAAGACGGGGACACTGTTCTTCACCTTACCTGTTTGTATGGTCATTTATCTTGCGTCCAGGTAAAATCATTTGAGTATACTAAATTACTAATTGATTCACAATTACAGCTGTTGTTTTAATTTGGTCATCCTATTTATCTATTCATGTTGCAATGGAACAGAATCTCATGGTGCCTTTTTATTATGACTCATAAATTTGTTATTTGAAGCAGTTTTTATTGGAAAGGGGAGCCAACTTGGTGGCAAAGGACGAAGATGGGGCAATTCCAATGCATGATGCCTGTGCGGGAGGTGGTCTATCCGCTTTCCTAGCTACCTAGCCTGTCATGTTCTCTAGACTTTTAAATATCTTTTTCTTTTCCTCTTGAAACAACTCTACAGGATATACAGAAGTTGTCCAAATTCTTCTAAACAGTGCTAATGATCCAGACCGTGTCAAGAGAATGCTAGAAACTGTTGACGTGGAAGGTGACACGGTGAGTCCTTTTCTTGATCATATTCAATTTAGGTTTGCAAACACTACATTGGATTTGCTTGCCAATAGAGGTTCTATTAAACCAATTACAGTTGTTTTTGCGAAAATTGAATAATGTTACTTCTATTTGGTTTATTTCTGTAGCCCCTGCACCATGCCGCTAGAGGAGAATACGTGAATGTAATAAGATTGTTGCTAGCTTATGGAGCTTCTCCAACTGTGACAAATATGTACGGGAAGGTTAGAATCTGACCCACAAAATCTTGATTTCTATAATGTCTGCTGGTTTCTTATCATCTGATGTTGGCAGACTCCAAGTGAGCTCACCGATCCTGGAACAGAAGCTAGGAGAATCTTGGAAGAGGCGTCTAGTGCTGTATCAGTAAATTCATAAGTGCGTAATTTTTTTGAAAAAACCTTTGCCAATGAATGCAACGGCAGTCAATAAAAATAGATCTTTCTCCACTTTCTGTGAATTCTCATAGGTTTGTTTTCGAGTGCATAGAGAAGTATTAATTTCGGTACTAATTAAGTTTTAGGGCGAGTTCTTAACGCTTGTATCTTATTACGATTTGATTGATCATGCACCATTGTTGATCCTAGATTATCTGTTTCGGCACTATCACTTTTTCTTTTGGCTTGTTTACATCCGATTAGTAGTTACTATTGGAGATTAGAAATATCATGTTGTGCCGAAGGAGGCCTACTATACTTATACTCGAGTAACAAGTGGTGAAATGCAGTACAAAATTTGGATGTGTACCCGAATGACCAAAGGCTGCAGCTATTTACTGGCTATTGGCAGATTTAAGGTTTGCCAGCTGCCATGAAAGAAAATGAGGACTGCATTTTAGCCTTCTGCTCATAACCAGTTTTAAAGTAATAAGGTGACAAAAGTGCCATTATAGTCGTTAAAAGTGTAGTTTGTCGTCAACTGTTATTTTCTTGTAAAGAGAGGTCACATTAGGGGGGAGGTATATGCTCCTTTCAAACTTTGGAGTATATGTATAGCAAACTGCCCTCAGTTTGAGAGGGTAATAAGAAGCAACAGCTGGACAATTTGATGCACGAGCATGTTTGGTTAATCTCAAGTTCACAAGTTATTCAACATAGTAATGACTTGCTAAGTTGCTGTTTTGATAGTATGGTAAGATTTATTTTAATAAGTAATTTTTGACCTAAAAGTAAGAAAATAACATACTTAAACACGGTTGAAAGTAACAGTTATTTAGGTTTTACATTTTTTATGCTTAGTCAAACCTAAGGTCACAAATATAGGGGGAAAAACAATTTTAGAATGCTGAGGGGGATTGCAATTTCATCACCGTTATTGAAAGATGCGATAATTAGGGTTCGATCCACCAAAAATTAGGTTGAAGCTTCATGATCTAATGAAAGACAGAAGATGAGAAAATTACAGAATTTAATCAAGAACCAAAAAGGGAAAAAATCATATCTACTTAACCTCAATATGCATAAAAGGAGTACATTTCCACATCTGTTCATCCAGCCGACTAATTTTGCAATGAGGAAAACAAAAATTTTTAAAAAAAGCTCTTATAAGTGGAGGCAGGGATAACGATTTCGGGTCCACTAACCTGGCAAAGCATTTTGCGGAAAAACCTTTTGAATGAATTCTAAGAAGCGTTGAGAGTAGAATGTAGGGTCGACGGCGGATATGGATACTGAATCGAATTGAATAGATTTATATGCATGTTCAATCTTCTTACTCATGTTGTACTCTTGAAATATGTCAATAATACCCAAGTATAAGACAACGTCATACACCTCCTGAAACATCTGCGTATCACCTCCTTTTCCGGGGACGTGCTCTGCTCTTGCAGGCATATTCACTCCAAGCTGGATTTGGAGTCTGTTGAGGGAAAACAAGTAATCAATGGACAGAAATAGGAAAAGTAATCTAGATCTCGTTAAATTTACGTCAATCTTGAAGTTCCTCTTAAATTCACTCATCAATCTCCTAAAGAAATGTTTGGCACGCAACATTAGACAACGGTGGACAAGACACTCTTCTTTTTCTTTTTCAAATGCTGTCTATTTCACTTTACAAAACAAGCCATTATTAAGATTTTGGTTACTTTTCTTAAATAATTAAGTATTCGCTTAATCACAACCATTTTCATTTGGTAAGAACATGCTTGTGATTTTACATGTTAGATCAATGCTTTCAACCTTATCGACAAGCTTCATTGATTAAATCAGCAATGCTTCAACCTTGTCTCTTAATCTATTTCTCAATTTTAAAACTCTGCATTTTGTTGCTTATTCAGGTAATAAGTTACTTAAGGAGACACCAGTTATATTAATTGGAATGCAAATCAAAGACGATAATGCAGTTGCTTGTGGCAGAACCTAAACAGAAATGAAAGAGATACTCCATCTTAAAGTTTCATGGAAATACCTTGCTGTACCAGGAAGGAGAAGATCCACTTCCTCAGCTCCAGTTGCAGATGATGCTCGCAATCGGCTACCTCTAATATGAGGGCCGATAACAACACTATTATCATCAGCTCCACGAGGGACCAAAACAAGGCCTTGTGGAGATATTTCATCCTCCATAGACTCTGAGGTAGTACAATCAGCAGTCATAGGTAATAAGCTCGTTGTCAATAGTGTGGGAATGTAGAATGGCTATCATGCATAACAGATCTATTCTATCAAAAAACTAGGTCCGTTCAAATGAATGTGGTAGTAAATGAAGAGAGTATCAATGCCCTCATTTTGCAAAAAGATTTGGCCAAAATTCCTTCCAAGACTATATAAGTTTTATCCTGCTAATTAATTGCATAAAACCATACAAATGAATCGCAGCAAATTTAAATTTGTAAATTGACAAAGCTAACCCCAAAATGTCGTGAATTTGGCTAAGTTATTCAAATGAACCTTTTAAGCTCAGCCAAACATGCTCTTAAAAGCCAATAGTGGTAATTTCTCACGTTCTATCAAGATAGAGATAAATGGTATAATTATCGGGTCTGGCACAATGTGATGATATTGGCAACTAATATATAAACGGGCCTTGTGTTAATGGGAGTAGTCTAGAACAAGTTATTGTTCTAGACTAAACATTCAGTATTACACTCCATACGAGTAATAAGCATATAAAGCGCAACAGCCTATCAGAATTTACATGCATACACAATTTTTATGCCCAAGAGCAAGTTCGGGTAAACTCAGGTTCACGAGGCCATCAACAACATTATGGAACGTAAAACCAACCTTCTTCTGCAACAATTCCCAATCCATCAGCTGATATCCTCTGGCTGTAAGACATAAGAGAGCGTAGGTGTTGGGGTGCTCGATAATGAACACCTAGCAAGAGGCTGTAATCCATTATGTTTTGCGCTTCCAAGAATTTGCTATCTATTTCAATCTGCCTGCATAAAGCAGAACCAATGAGAAGCACAAGCATGTAACCATATAAACTTAAACTCCACAAAAACTTGCACGCAACGTATTCTTGAAACTCCTTCCTAATATTGACCAAAAAGTCCTTCACAGTTGATACCGTGGCTAGGAGGAAAACGAAAACAAAGATGAAATCATAAAAATTAAGTAATTTCAATTTTGTATCTCCGTCCTAGGCTATATTTACACTTCGGACACTTACAAAAACAGGTCTAAAGAATAAAATCCCCCCTTTTCTATAGGGACTGAGTAAGGTTCTTCTATCAGACTTCATTTATTACCAAAATGAAAATCAATGAACATTGAGATTAAGATAGATCAGCTATGCCTTTATGGCTACGTGATGGGTTGTTAAAGGTCAAGACTTTCATAAGATGAATGTAGTGGAAATAAGGATGATAAGATAGATCTCCGGTCGCACTAAGATTGACAAGATAAGAAATGAAAATGTACGTCAATAAGTGGAGGTGGCGCTACTTGAGGATAAATTAAGGGAAGTAAGACTTATGTGGTTGTGTTATATTTCTCGTCATCCTAAAGAGGTCCCTGTTCTAAGAGTGACAAGATTTGGGTAGAGAAAACTAGAAGTAGAGGGGTAGACCAAAATTAACTTCGCATGTGGTAGTTGCTAAGGATCTAGTTGCTTTAGATCTCCTCGTAAATCTAATAACGAACAGAATGTAATGGCAAAGAATGTCCCATGTAGCCACTCCAAATTTGTTGGCAATAAGGCTTAGTTTGTTGTTGTTGTTCATTGATATTATGATACACCTCCATTAAACTTCATAATAACATCTGTTTTCCTTGTAAACTTATCCTACCCCCACGAAGGCCAAAAGAAGCAAATCTCAGCGGTAGTGTGCTAAAAGAAAAGTAGTACATTAAATATATTTCTGGCAGCTAAATTTACTTGGAGATCCCACCACCAAGTGATTACCATAACACGTCTTTCCGAGAGAAATTAAAGATGAACCCTCGTCATAATCATACAAGAAACCTTTGAACCGTCACCAAATGACATGCAAATAGCCCATTGCATCTTGTTAGTGTGGACCAAAGGAAAATAGAGTGAAAAAGAAACGAGTCCCCACTTACTGTAAGAGGGCATCTCTCCAAGAAGGTTCCAAATAAAAGCAGTAATTCAAATCCAAATCCTTAAGTATTGTGTTCTCTTCAATTTCAACATTGTCGACGGATCGTCCTAATGAAGAACCTTTCAAATCAAATCTTCGGTGGATTCTTAATTCAGTGCAGAACATATTCCCCATCACTACGAAACGAAACTGCAAAGTAGGAAGTAGTGTACATATTAGCCTATTCTTGAGAGAGAAGTAATTTCGATCAACTTTAGAAATGAAATTTCGTGCAACAAGTTTTCCATTAGAGTGTGGCTCAAATCATCTTTAAAACAAGGTGATGTGGAACAGCAAGCAAATCTGTTAAGCTGTACTCGACCAGTTTACTGATTAAATTGCACAAATGAGTCCAAGATATAAGTTTGTCCCTTGACTCGAGAAATAAAAGTTATATGTCACCTTGACCCCCAGATAGAAAAGTTGGATGTGTTGCTTTAGGTAGAAGTACCATGTGGATTGATTAATAATTTTTTACTTCATTTCGAGCACGAAAGTAGGAAGTGGATAATTAACTCGTTGAATAAAATTTGTCAAAAGATATTGGAAGTGTTGAGGAAATATAACTAGCCCGGAGGGAGGTAATAATGATCTGAGTACTGGTGATATGAGATCACTGACTGAAAATCCTAAAAAAATTGGCATATAAAAAGTAGTAGCAAGTATTGTGGACTTGCTAACTAGTGATTTAGAAATGTTGTTATGGTATGTCTATTAACCACAGTAAAATGATCTTCTGAGTTGACGTGTGGGTTACCTTTTGACTGCTAGAAGTTTTAATCCTGTGAAGACCAAAAAATTTAGTTATGAGAGTGTTCTCATGTGTTTGTACATGATGATGATAGTCTGAGAGCATCCGCAGCAAAACCTACATGTCAGATCACCGGGCACTATAAATATCGCAAACATCAATTTTGGAAAATGCAGAAGTATGAGTGACAGTAGATCTTATTTAGTTAATATCACAAAAAGCCACATAAAATGGTGCACTCTCTCGAGAATTATCTGTTTTAGTTCCAACATTATACCATCTTGATCTCTTTGCATCACACCCTTTTGAGTCACAGCTTGAAAGAATCCATCACAAATTTGTATTTCCTCAAGTTCTTGTTAATTCATGTTTCCAGAAATACTCAAAGTTCTGCATGAGTTTTAGTGTTCTACTTATTAGCAATGGTTTAGATTTTACCAGACTCCTGACAAATTAAAATCAAAATTTGAAGCATATACATAAAATACAGTTCTTCAGGAACCGGCTATTGGGAAGGCACTCATAGCACGCCTCCTAATTTTTCTTATAAAATCCTCATTTTTTATTTTTTCCTCCATTTCTTCCTTTCATTGCCCTTTTTCATCTCTTGCTTTATAGAACTCAACCGACCATCAGGGAAATTTCTGAGGCGGGAAATTTCTGAGGCTCTTTAAACAGACAGTCCATGGAAAGAACCATGTCCTGTGTCATGAAAATTATTAAACACGTCTTCCATGCTTCAAAACTCCACACACGCGCCCCAAAAAAAAAAAAAAAAAAAAAAAAACTACCATCGAAGGAGGAAGAATTTAGAAAAAGATTTGCCAACAAAGATTAAGAAGCCTGAATATAGATCAAGCCAAAAAGGTTCAAAACAAGATCGAACCTTTACTTCAAATTTTCGCAGTGTCTTGATCATGAAACGATCGTCTTGGGACAGGAAAAAGACACTACCACTTTTCCCGGGGGAAGAAAGTTCCCTGAGGGCATCATTACCACATATGGACATCATGTAGTCGGCCGCATCAATCTTAAACATCTCTCTCAAATTCCTGCAAGGAAAAAAGAAGCCTTTTTAATTTCTGAAAGGACACATATCAAAATCCTCGAAGAATCATCAAATACCAAGGCATGAGAATGGTCTTACTGTTAAGACGTCCGGAAGGACAAGGAATGTGAACATGTTGCAAAAGCAACAAAAAAAAAAAAAAGAACAATGAGGCCAAAAAGTGCTTACAATTTGTTTGGATCAAGTAATAAAAAATACTGACAGAAACTTTATTCATTTTCCTTTCTAATTATGCAGATTAGTAAGCATACATATTAGTTTTGGTGCATACGCATGTTAGAAATGCACTATAAGAATGACGATAACTGTCATCAGAAACAGGATAGCTATTCATCCATCACGTGTCTGACTTGTGCCTAATCCATGCAGTCACAATAAGAGACCGTGTGACAGTATCTGCAAATATGAACAATGAATCTGCTCTGTGATTGTTTTCCAACAGCTTGCGGATAAAATGTGAAGAAATAGTGGTACCATCAATAAGTCAATGCACTTCACAAGCAGACAATTTTCTCAAAACAAACAACTATAGAAGGAAATTGCAACAATTGGAGAGACAAAACTTCACAGGATATTTATGATGTCAAAAGGCGGAAGTCGCAACTAACCTGAAAACCATTGGGCAATAATCTTTCCACTTGAAATCCTCTGACTGATGAGGAGGTGTCAGTTGTGACCCCTTTTTAGGAAAATTCATCCAAAAGCTGGCACGACGGCCAAAATCAGCTGCCCGAACTTCTCGTCTTTGTATGGGAGTAATTTTCCCAACAGTATATCTGGTCATATTCTAATAAATCTTTAGTAGTAGTTTGAGTAAAAGGTGAGAAAACAGTTATTAGGAAAAAGTGAATATAAGGCATATTAACGTGATTACAATTTTAAGAAGCAAATATACATCCTCCCAAGCAATTATATTCACTGACCAACAGACAAGCACGATGATATCCATAAGCACATAGACATCTACGAAACTGCTGGGCAACATATGCAGGATTTTATAAACACAAAGTAAACAGCAATGTATCGCCATGCAAGCTGAACTTCATAAATTATTAAAGTGGCAAATCCAAGAGTTTGACTTTTCCTTTTCTTTTCTTTTTGTGTGTGCGTGTGTGTTGTTTTGGGGGGGGGGGGGGGGGGGGGGGCGCAAGCGCAAGAGATATAGGAGATATATTTTTGGAGAATTTTAATATATAGATAAAATGTCATTTTCTTAATGCTTGTTTAGACTATTTGACATTTGCCAACCAGAAAAACAAGTACATGTCAAAATATTGTGTATGTGCATGTGTGTTCTCTTTTTCTTTTTTTCACGGGGGATTCATATAGCATTGTCTATATATTCACACCAAATATAGTGTCACGGATGGCATCTTCATTGAACATCTTGTGTAATTTATCTGTGAATAGATAAGTTCATCTTTAACCACATGACATGACACCTTGTCTTTTCCAGTTCCTTATGCAACTTTTACCTTCTCTATCCTCTATCCCTTCCTCTTGATATTTTTTTTTAATCTTATGAGGTAGTGCTTTTAGGCTTCCAGTCAACAGTTGTGAGGATCCTGATTTTCATAAAACCAAAAAAAATCTTTAACGGAAATATGAGCCTTGATGGGGCTCTACACTCATTGCCAATAGGTTGTGAGTTTTGGACTCTTTAAAATCTCATTACAGCTGGGTTTTGGGAAGATTTAGACAAAGCTTGTTATCTCTATGTCATTATTGTACAACCCTTTCCCCCTTTATTTGTGCCATAGTTGCAGCAAGCATTCAATTTAACTCTCCACATGCAAGCAAGAATTACACATGCAGGAAGTGTTGAAGCTTGATATTGGTCAGATATCAACTCACAAACTAGAATATAATCCTACGACGTCTCTCCGCCCATTTCCGATATACTCCAGTCAATTTGCCAAAGCTCATCTGCTCTGAATTCTGGATGCCAAGACAACTGCTCTCCTATTCCATTATAGTCTATTAACTTTAACAACTGATTTTTCTTGTAGAAATAGGAAGGCTTCCTACTACATGACATAGAATACACAAATACGTAAAACAAACTTTTGGAAGAGAACATTTATACAGCTTTCTGTTATAAGTCAATGATAGCAATCTACTGGGATATAAATGATATTTTCAAGGAAAAGAAGAGGCATGAACATATGGAAGAATGCACATTCATGAAAAGACACGGGACCTGGTTAGAACCCATACATTAAAAACTTAAAAAAAAAAAAAAAAAAGATGTCAGGGAAAATAAAGAAGCAATCTGCACTAGTGATGAAAGAGAGTATATACCTGATCCCAAGCTGCAAACTGAGCATTAAATCGTAACTCCTGTGGCCTTTAATGATTTGTTCACCTGGCCTCTTTATCTCCCTCACAAGTTTCTTTTGCCGCCTTTTTGCTCTTCTGGGTGATGGTGAAAATCGGTTGCTTATAATGAGCTCATTGATTAGGACCCCTTGCATGTATTCTCTTTCCAAGATTGGAGAATTGATGTCATCCTCATTATCTTTAACTTCTAAGACAGACTCAGATATGCTCGACAATGAATCATGCCCAATGACCTTCTCAATGGATACCTCAAGACTCCAACGTCTTACCAGAGATACATTTTCTGAGTGAGGCTGTTCTAGATTTAATAGGTTTCCTTTGGAGAGCTTAGATGAATTCCGACGAGAACCTCGGCTCCTACCAACTTTATTATCTCCCATATCTACCGATGTGGCATGATGAATATAGGAAACCTGATTCTGTTTTCTCAAATCTGGGAGCAGTCCTTGTTTTCTCAAAGCATTGAGGTATAATTGGTGACCAGCTGGAACCTTGCAGCCTTTTGGATAGAAGGTTCCTTTTCCATCCTTCAGGCCTCGGGTCCAAGTTCCAACGTAATAGCCACCATCACTCCACGTGTGTGCTCCAAATCCATGCATCGTGCCATTTAGCCAATTTCCTTCATATGAGTCCCCGTTGATCCAAGTAAGTGTTCCCTTACCTGACATTTTACCCCCCTTCATATTTCCCAAGTACACGTTTCCATTAGCCCACGTATACTTACCAGGTCCTTCTGGGTTTCCCTGAATCCATGATCCTTCAAAGACATCTCCATTGGCAAATATTTGATATCCCAAACCATGTTTGAGACTCAACCGCCACCGGCCCCTATATGACATATTATCAGATCTAGTATATGTCCCTGTGCCATGCATATAACCACCTGAAAATTCACCTTCATAGAGAGCACCAGATGGCCATTTAAGTTTTCCATATCCATGCCTCATTCCGCATCTCCACTCACCCTCATACTTGCAACCATCAGACCAGACATAGTTCCCTGAACCCTCAGGTATATTGCCTATCAGGGACCCAGAATAAGATTCCCCGTTTCGAAGGAAGAACTCGCCGGCTCTAAAGCCAGGGGTCTCAAAAGAAGCATGGGAATCCTCTCCATCCAATTCGCTTGAGAGCGTTTTGTCATTATATACTATGGCATTGAAAGATCTTGTCTTATCTGACAAGGGAAGAGCTCTTTCAACATCATTAACAGTGGCCACAGGGCCAGACATGCAAAATGCCAAAAAGTTTTCAGTTCCAAACTAGACAGATGAAACGCGCAAGAGAAGTTCTCATAAGCTAGAAGACAACCAGTAAAGAACAATCTCCAGAACTCTTCGTCTTCTCACCTTTGAAAGGAGAAATTGATTAATAAATATTACAAATTGTATCCTCACACAAAGATTGATAGATTAAAAAACAACATGAGCATTGTATCCTCACACAAAGATTGATGGATTAAAAAACAACATGACCAAAAGCACACACTTAAAAGTCGGATGATTTGAGAGATGTATTATTCATCTATCCTGTAAACTCGATCAAAAAATCTACGAAAATCTTTTCTATGAACTTGATAAGTTCACCCAAATGAAAGTGAATGAACAAGGGATCAAAATAAATTGGCGATCATCGAGATAACTAGGAGCGGTAGCATTTTAGCATTTCTACCATTAATTCTTCTATATTTATCAGGTTACAAAGATTATATCTACTTTATTTCAACTTATCTTCAAAATGATGAAATTCCGCCTGTTTTAATTACATATGACTTACTATATTATAAAATTCAACTCTTAATCCTGTCAAAATCATTATAAGCTATTTTGTAGAGGATACGAGTTCCAAGAAGAAAACATAAATCACAAAAGTTATATGATCTTACAATTTAAATTGACTAGCAAATATCTGACTTCCTTTCTCCTTTCTCCTTTCTCCTGCAAACTTTCAGCGGATAAAACAATGTGATATTAAAACCTAGTTATATCAGTTACCTCTATTTTTAAGCAACAGCAGAAAGAGAAAAACAAACAAAAAACAAATTCTGGATGATTTGACCCCAAGCTAAAAAAACTAAATAGTAAAAATAAATCAGGAAAATTCGATTCCAAACTCAAAACTAAATAATAACTCCTTTACATTATACTACAAAACATTAAACCAGTAATCATGCATTCATATGGTCTCGAATTTCTTCTTCAAACTATTTTTCCTGAAACAATAACTAACCAATACACGCATATGTGCATATGCATTTGCAGAGAAAGAAAGAAGGATACCTAAAACAGAGAGAGAGGCACGAGACTGAATCGAATAAGAAGAAGAAGAAGAACAAGAAGTGATGGAAATTTTTAGTTTTCCTTTAATTTTCAGTTGATTTATTTAGATGAATTGGACTGGTGCTAGAAAGGATAAAGGAATCCCAAAACATAGATAAAACTTAAAAACTGCAAATATCTTTTCCTTACAGGTAATGTTATACGTAACTGCATATGATTTATTGAAAAAAATTAATTCTTGTATTTTATCAAAAATTGAGTGGACAATATTTGAAGTCTCTTTCAAGTTTCAAGGTGTGACGCTTATTATTTTCTTATTGTAGTGTAACAGTGTACACCTACTTTTTAAGTAAATTTACTAATAAAGTTCACTATTTTATTTCTATACTTCTATTCATAAATAACGTAGTCCTCAAATCCAACTCAACTGTAATATCGGGTTAGATCAGTGATTCAATGGACGAGGTACTAATTCAACACGTGCTATGACTGGATTAATAGTTAGGTTTGACAACTTAAATATTGGTGGTGCATCAAATTATGTAAGATTAAAGAGACAACTTTTAAAATATTTGTTTACTATTGTATGCTATCCAATTCATATATTAAGTGCTTGTTTGGTAAAATTTTAAGTAAATTATAAATAGTAGATCCTACAGAATATGTAGATAAAAATTGTGATTTCTACAGAATGTGTAGATAAAAATTGTGATTTCTACATAATGTGTAACTAATTTTCAAATTCTAAGTACTTATAAACACTAACAAACATATTAATATTTCTTGCACAACATATAATATTGTGTTTAACCTATTTGCTTTTTTTTTTTAATAAAAAAAATAAGACGTAATCTTATTTAAGAAATATCACGAGGTAGAAAGTCACTAATAAAACTCACGGTATCTCCAATCCACACATTACAAGTTCAAATAGTTATAGCTCGTTTGGTGTGGATTATAAAATAGTTTATTTGACCAATAATGGTCAAAAATATCATGTTACAAAAGTAATTTTTTATGTTAAATAAACTATTTTTAGTCAAATAAACTAGTTTATAATTATTGGAACAGATAGATTTATGCTCTCTTTTTGAAAAGTCATGAACATGAATTTCACTGTAGTGTTCTATTCAGAGATATTCTAAGAGTATGTTTGTGAGTGCTTATAATTATTTATAAATTAATTAAAAATTATTTTCATCCATACATTTCATAAGATATATTGTTTATAATTTATAAAAATCTTTATCAAACATATTTTTAATCATAATCTAAATCAAATATTCATGTAGTTATAATATATAATTTTTTATTAGAGTAGGGCGGTAGGAGTAGGGGCCATTTGCCATTTGGATTCAAAATTGAGTGATTTTCCAAACCTAAGTACCTAACATGTGATTTTTTGCTTTTCCTTATATAGCATTACGGAATTGACTTTCTTCTAAAGAAAAAGAAGTTGAGGCGTCACATCTGGCACTCTGTTTCGCACTCCACCGATACCCGAATACATTGACAATCAATCGCCTTTGCCGATTATTTTGGTCCCACCGTACAATCTAACGTTTCGGTTTTGGTCTTTTTGGTTAACCTGATTTGGAATTATATATTTTTAATTTTAGTTTGATATTTGACAATATTTAAATAAATATATTTGATTATATTGTAATAATTTAAATTTTGAATGTGATGGTTACTATTTTTTTTTTTTTTTTTGTAATTTATTTTGGTTTAGGTAGAATTTTTTAGATTTTTAATATTCTACCTAAATTTTAATATGATGTCTATTAATATCTACTAAGTGCACAAGGGAGGGAGACGTGGTAGTTAGGTAAAAGACTATATTCAAGTTCTGTGACTACGTACTTATTTATGATATTTGTGTACATGTTAGACTATTGATCAAAAGTCTGATCTACATATTGAAAAATTTTATTGTCTGTCAATTTACGTACCTACTGAGACCGACACTATATAATCGATACAAGTGTTTTGTTTCATAGTTGATGCGAAAACAAAACTAAAAAGTCAGTTGGCTTTACTGAAATAATTATATGTAAGGCGTGAGACTTTGTCCAAGATAAATGTAATTTAATCTTAGCCGGCCATTTTACAATTTAATTATGCAGTCTTTTTTGGTAAATATATTTATTGTCTGCTTGTAAAAGTTGACTATTAATTTAAAGGGTAAATTATAGCAAACGTCCTCAACTTTTAAAGTTATTTGTACTTTCATTCCCAATCTTTGTTTTGTGATAACTATGTCCTCAACCTTTTGAAAATCAAATAGATAGATTTTGTCAAATATTCTGTTAAACTTCTAACCATTATGTTTTTATTAACAAAAAAAGATAAAAACAACAAAATAAATGTAGTCATAGTTTTTTAGTCTTTTTTTTCTTTTTGGTTAATAAAAACAAGAAGGTTTTAATTCTTTTGACAGAAATTGTCCGTTTTGGATGAATATTGGTAATTTTTGAAAGACTGGGGACGTGATTGTTGCAAAACAAAGATTGATGACGAAAGTACAAATGACCTCACAGGTTGCAAACGTTTGTTAATTTACCCTAATTTAATCATACTTAAATGCGATTAGGAACCATAATTACCTACTGATAGCAAAGGGCCCTTGTCTATTGAAAAGTGCAATTTGCACCGTTGTGGAATATAATATTAACTTTTAAAAAGTTTAGAAATATTAATCAAAAGCAATTTTTTGCTAGGTTT
The DNA here is from genome assembly GCA_030279155.1 of Forsythia viridissima. Taxonomy (NCBI): domain Eukaryota; kingdom Viridiplantae; phylum Streptophyta; class Magnoliopsida; order Lamiales; family Oleaceae; genus Forsythia; species Forsythia viridissima. The sequence continues at coordinate 15,336,617 of CM059042.1, forward strand.
TAATAACAGGAAAATTGCAATATCGTTTTAGTATATGTTTGATATATTTTTTTAAAATTTATAAGATGATCAAACATCATTTTTATCCCCACACTCTTCAAGACTTATATTTTTTGTTTATTTTTTATCTACACATTGTAGGACAGTACAAATTACTTATAATATATAATAATAAAAAATTATTAGACATAAAATAATGAGTTGATCTTCAATTTTTAAAATATAGTAAATTAGTTCTCGAACTCTAGAAGGGCAAGTTGCATAAAAAGTCTTTGATGACAATTGAAAATTTTGCACCATTGGTCGTGTTTTGGACATAAATGTGTTGAATGCATTTTTCTTATATCCTTTTGAATTTAAAATAATTATTTGAAAAGAATTAATTATTGTTATTTAGCAATTCCACTTGCAGTGAAAGCTTGTGTTAGGGTTCGGGTAAATTTAATAAATGGCCATCAAAATAATTAGAAGTTACTATTTGCTTACTTAATTTGAAAAAGTTTTCAATCACTCACCCAACTTTCTAAATAGTTTACTATCAACCACTCATTCTGAAAATGTTAAACTGAGCAGACAGAAATTACTACATAGTAAATGAAAAGTTGATATGGCATAATTAAAATGTTAAAATCGTCCATGTAACAAAATTGTAATAGCTAAATACGTTTTTAAATTGCGTTAAAAAATATTTTTTCAATTTTGAAAAAAACGTCTTTAGCTTGAAGAAACGTCTTTTAAAGCAATCTAAATGCATGTTTAACTATTACAATTTAATTACGTAGATGATTTCAACAATTTAATTATGTCACTTTAGTTTTTTGTTCACTATGTGGCAATTTCCGTCCGCTCAACCTAGTGTTTTCATGATAAGTGATGGATGGTAAACTATTTGAAAAGTTAAGTGATAATTAAAATTTTTTTAAATTGAGTGAGCAATACCTTAAATTAGTTCGATGGCCATTTATTAAATTTACCCGTTCGAGTTCTATATATTTATATTGGCTTTGAACATTTTTTGTGAATTTCAATCATGATCAATCTTGTCACTTGATTTCTTGTAGAACATTGTTATTACAAAACATGATCAATTAGACCAAAATACCATTGCGGATCTCATTCCCGGATCCGCGGGGCCTTGGAGGTGCCCCCACAATTTTTTCAATTTTATTTTGATTAATGGTTAAACGAAATTAAATATCATTACTAAATATACGAGAATTTATTAATATAAAATAAAAATCAATAAGAATATATTCTTGTCGTATGTATCTACTAAAAGCACTTAAGACGTAACTCTTATGACATTTTAATATAACAAAAAAAGTTTTATTTATCTCGTGTTTTGAAATTTGAAGCATCAATTTATTGTATTTAAATCACAATTTTCTATTGAACTATAATTATTTCAATATTTCAACAAATAAATATGAAATCAAATTACGTGCATTGCAAGAAACGTTAATCACTCAACTAAAATAAATGTAACAAATACAAGCCCTTGCAAAAAGTTTTACAATGACCAATTAACCATCGAAAAAAAGTGTTGACAATATATTCGAAATAGTTTGGATAATTGTTTTAGATCATCCAATCAAATGTACATCTGTATAAATACAACAATATAAATGAAGCATCCATTGCAAAAGAAGTATATTACGTCATAATACATAAAGTTATTATTTTTTATTATTTGCATCAATTTTAATCATAAAATTTCCATTCACATTGTGTACTATGTATCTATACATTTGATTGAAATTATTTAATTAAATTAAAAATAGAAGAAAATCACAATCTATAACTACTACTAGAAGGAGTACAGCAACCCGTCAATCGAAACTTGACGAAATCATTAAGATAAACCACTTGATCGTGTTGAAGATAAAATAAAAAAATGGAGCCTCATTACTTTAAGCCACTCATAATTTCACATTAAACCCACCATTAACGTGTCGTGCATTTCCTTGTACTTGTCATGTCCAATGTCCCGACATGCTCAAGAAAAGCTGGGAATACGTGGTTCAAGGACAATTACTTGTCGAGATCCGAATCAAAGGTTGCAATAATTGGGATTAAATATCTATAAATACGGCAAATATATATAAATTCTACTTATTTTTTATTCATATATTTTGTGTGACTCGTTGCTACCAAACAAGAATAGTCACAATATTTGCTAGTCAAATTATTCCTTTTTCTTTTGGCAACGAAATGGAACCTCTAAAGTAGGATTAGAGTGGGACACAATAATTCGGACAATAATTGTAATAGTTTCTTGTTATCTTGATATGTTTATTTGTAAATTTGTGCAGACTACTTGTACATATCAAGAGCATGCTTGGAAGAGTTTTTTTAAAACTTATTTTTAACCACATATTTCATAAAATCTACAATTTTCGTCAACTTTTCAATCATATTAAGAATACCAACTCTTATGTGTTGATGAATGTATTTATATTGAAGCGACGTGGAGTTTTACCCATAATATGGTAGTTTATTCGAGAATAATAATTTTGAAATTTGACTACTTGTTTGAGTTTGAAACATGTCAAATTGCTCGTTTAAATTTTTTATACTTTAATACCGTATTGAGATTTGAGGTTCATATTAAAAACTAAACATTGTTGAGATGACCACACTTTTGTTTATTAATCATTGTTTAAATATTTTAACTATATGAGACTTCACTCTTAAAATTGAGTACTTAAAATTTACATTTGCCACGATCGAGAGAGACGGGAAGGGTGTGGGACGAGGGTTGGCCGTGCACACGTTGGGGAAGATGAAGTATCTTTTTGTTTTTTCCTTTTTTTTTTATTTATCCTTGTATTAAAATGAAGTATTTGTCTATTTTTCCCCTTTGTCTATTTTTCCCCTCAAAAAATCAGTCGTGTGACAATTAAGTGACTCGATCGAGTGAATGGGAGTCGAATACACACTACAGACTCAAAAAAATAAGTTGGAACCTATTTATTACATTTTCTATAAGTTGAGGACTCCGACTATTACTTTTCCATGGACTGAAGTTAATTAGGAAAAGCTTGTCCGATTTGAGAACAGGACCCAAGTTATTTAATAATCAAATGGACTTCTCTATCACTAATCACTAAAATGGCAGCGTCATTGAAATTGGACATATGGTAAAGCACCATCTATTTGGAAAGCGATTTGGTTCTTATCATTTATTTTCATAGTGCAAAATATTCATTTCAATTTTAGTATCTAGAATCCTAAATAAATGTTTTTTGCAGTATTTGGAATCCTTAATAAATATTTCTTTGCAGAAAAGGCCCATATCGTCTATATCTATTAATATTTGTCGTTAAAATTAATAAAATGGTTAATTATAGCAAATAAATCTAAACAAGATTGATGATTTACGCAAAAAACAATAAACAATAAGGACGTTTTTCGCACGCAAATGTTTAAAGTAAGATTTTGGGTGGTCTTCTCCTTTCAACAACTATAAAATTCCACACAAATAAATAAAATCATATACTTAATTGTTACCACCATATTTTAGTAATGTCTCCACGTCAGCAAAGACTCTATGATTCTCACAAAAACCCATAGAAGGCTCAGATTAAGCCTCGCGAAGGCCTCATAAACCTAGCGAGGGCCTATTGGAAGTCTCACATCTCCTAACCAATCTAGTGTGCTTCGTCGAGCTTCGTATCCTTCGTAATCTGCAGGCAGCATAACTATTCTAGAATGGCCAAAGACATGCTTAAGGAAAGATTGTGTTTGATTGACACACGGACTCTCATAAGGAAACCAAATTCGAAATCACCTAAATATTAGGCAACGTGATCCATTCGAATAGGGGCTGAAATCTGAGAGATTGCATTGACAGTCGATCATCCATATCCCATAAAGAAGGAGAAAACAATCAGATTTTTAATTGATTGTTTTCCTAAATCGATTAGAACTCTTGTGTTATAAATACAATGTCTCCGGTTATTCTAAGGTACGCATTATTTCCACCCTTAAATTCTACTCAAATCTCTGCCTGTTTGTCTCTCCCACACCCAATTGTTATTTTTCCTATATATTATTTTATATACCGACAGTTGACTTGATCATCGGAGTATCAACGATCACCGGACCCTTTTTTCCTAGTGATCTTGGTGCCTAACGGCCGTCTTAGTGTACAGATAATATACATGCTGGCAGATGATTGACTGGAGATCTGTTGACATATGGTTTGGTGCAGAATCCGACGTCAACAATAATAATATTAAACTTAAACATATTAAAGAAAACTTATACGCATTATAAGAACTTGACACATCCAAATAAATGTATGCCGTCAAATACATTTTAAACACTTCAAGATGTGACTTTTATAACCCACATTACAACCAGTCCACACACACAATCTAAACACTGTCTTCTAAAATTGAACAAATTCTCTTTTTCTGCAAATTCAACAATTGTTATTCATACGCATTTTTGAATCGAAATAAACTAGGTATTATCTCCAAAATTTTGGAATACATTTCATCTCTATCGTTTGCAAAATATATTGTGCATGAAGAGGTTCATTTACATCATTAATGAAGATTTATTTACTAGTTTTGGAAAGACTTTTCGTCATTTTTGGACATTTAATGCTATACATAAGGAGAACTTCTTATCAAAATATAAAGTCCCCAAAATCTTAGCCTTTTCTCATTTAATGCGTGTATATGTATTGAAGAATGAAATAAAGTTAAGAGAAAGAAAGAGGATGTGGTGCATGCATTCCAATTTGGGAAATCTAATTTTTTTAATTTTTATATACATACACGACAACATATAGCAAATTTGTCTCCAATTAATCCATTATTTTATTCAATTGGAGGCACAATGATTGCTCCTACATTTATTTTTATAGCTTCCTCTATATAATTATATTTAATTAATTCATCCAAGATCACAAGGAATCACATTGCATATATGCCATGCAGCATTCCCAAATCTGAAAAATTATTTTAAAATACTTATTTTCATATTTGAGGTGCTTTTTCACCTAATTTTGGGACTCGATATGAACTTGATAATGCTCGACTCTAATATCATTCCGAAGATTTCATCACATACTTAGCAATGAAATTTGAATTGCAAAATTTCCACATCCGTAGAGATCATACGGTCAACTCAAAGTTGGCTGTCCGACCTAACCAAAAGGGCCCCCAGTCCCCTGACCTCAACTCTCAGCCTTAATGCAATTCAGTCCCTAACATTTTATAACTTTTGGTTAGAGTTCAATTTAGTCCCTAATTTAATTTATCAAGTCTCGATTACTTTCCAATTAATAAAAAATAATTATAATAAACCAATATCATAGATACAAATATCTTAATATATCAGTATCATACGCGACATTATCTTAATAAAACAATATCACATACACAAACTATCCCAATAGAAGAACAATATCAAACATTTTGAATGAAAATAGTATCAATGATATTGTACTACTAATATAGCATTTTGAAACATTATCATTATTTCAACCATAAAACATTTAATTTTGAATGTGTGTTTGATTGGTGGAGTTTAAAAATAATTTTTTGAAGATTTTGAAAAAAGTTGGTGAAATTTGTAGTTGAAAAGTTGATAAAATTTGTGGGTCTCACGAAATTTGTGGTCGAAAAAAGTTTGCAAAAAAAAAAAGTTAATAAACCTGGTCAAACATTTTATAATGTAATGAAAATTATTGTACAATATTAAAAGTAAAACATCATCAACATATTTTTATAAAATAATGTCATAGAAAATAGTATCTTAATAAAATATTATCATAATAAAACAGTATCGTATTTGAATTAGCGTTTTTTTCAATTGTAGAGACATGTTGGTCTTTTAGCGTTGAAATGTGATTTTAATTGAATTAAGTTTGGGTCATATGACTAATAACCCATAAGTGCATGATCAATGGCCGATCTTGAATTTTCTCTAATATTTTTTTTGGAGACTATTAATAAAAAAAAAGATCAAAAAAATTACGGACCGGATTGTTGGGCCGGGCCACGAGCCGTCCAACGAGTCGGCCCTTATTTCATTACCAGGGCTTGATCCAGCGCCTAAGTTTAATTATAATTAGGGCAAATTACACAAATACCCATAAAATTGAGTGTTTTTTGAAAAATCATCCTAAATATTTATAACAGTAACTAATACGGTAAATATTATTTCCAATTCCAATTCCATTCCATAATCAACCCCAAAACATATCCAAATTCTCTACAAACCAAAATTCATAATAAAACCGATCTCTTTCACGTTATCAGAATTAAAATTCAAAACCGATCTCATTATTAAGGATTTCTCGTTGTTTCTTCTCCAATTCAACACAAAATCAGAATTCAAATTCAAAAATCTCAGGTAATTTGTTGATTTTAATTCTTCTTCATACTTTCTATTTGAATTAGATAACTTTCTGAATTTTGATTGGAGATATTCAATAACATGCTTAGTAAATGCATACAAATGATTTTGATTTAAATTATATCATATTCCGATTTCAATGTAGACAAGTCCTTCTTTATTCACTTCGTTATAAATCATTAGTATTGAGTAAAGTCTTCTAAACATATTTGCTATTATCAGTTACCAATGTGTTTGTAAAAATGTCAATAAGAATATCAGTTACCAATGTGTTTGTAAACATATTTGCTAATGCAGGGGTGCATATAATGTGTTTGTAAAAATGTCAATAAGAATATGGCTTTTTGTTCAAAAAGTGACATGCTCTGTCACTTTTTGCTTAAAAAGTGACAGAACATTATATGCAAGTTATACGAACATATTTGAATCATAATCATCTCCGTGGTTGATTTAAATGCAGGAAACGAACATTATATGCAATTAACTTGATTTTGTTGTGCATTATGAAGTGACATGAATTATTGAGCATGATCAAATATTAATGTATCATTTTTTTGTCTTGAATATGAATTGAGGCTTGAGGGATAGAAAAGTGACATACTATGTCACTTTTTGCTTAAAAAATGACAGAACATTTTTTGTAACTTAGACAAACATTGATGTATTGTTATTTTGCTTTGAATATGAATTGAGGCTAGGGGGATAGAAAAGTGACATGCTATGTCACTTTTTGTCTAAAAAGTGACAGAACATTATATGCAGTTATACGAACAAATTTGAATCAAAATCATCTCCGTTGTTGATTTAAATGCAAGAATTAACTTGATATTTGTTGTGCATTATGAAGTGACATGAATTATTGAGCATGACAAAACATTAATGTATCGTTATTTTATCTTGAATATTAATTGAGGCTTGGGGGATAGAAAATTGACATGTTCTATCACTTTTTGCCTAAAAAGTGACATGCTCTGTCACTTTTTGTTTAAAAGTGACAGAACAATGTTTGCAAGTTAGAAAAACAAATTTGAATAAAAAATCATCTATGTAGTTGATTTAAATGCAAGATTTAACTTGATTTTGTTGTGCATTATGAAGTGACATGAATTATTGAGATTGACCAAACATTAATGTATTGTCATTTTGTCTTGAATATGAATTGAAGCTTGTGAATAAAATAGTGACATGTTCTATCACTTTTTGCCTAAAAAGTGACATGGTCTGTCACTTTTAGCTCAAAAAGTGACAGAACAATGTATGCAAGTTAGAGAAACAAATTTAAATAAAAAATCATCTATGTGGTTTATTTAAATGCAAGATTTAACATGATTTTGTTGTGCATTATGAAGTGACATCAATTATTGAGCATGACCAAATATTAATGTATCGTTATTTTGCTTTAAAAATGAATTGAGGCTTGGGGGATAGATCTGTCACTTTTTGCTCAAAAAGTGACAAAACAATGTTTGCAAGATAGAGAAACAAATTTGAATCAAAATCATATATGTGGTTGATTTAAATGCATGATTTAACTTGATATTTGTTGTACATTATGAAGTGACATCAATTATTGAGCATGGCCAAACATTAATGTATCGTTATTTTGCTTTGAACATGAATTGAGGCTTGGAGGATAGAAAAGTGATATGATCTGTCACTTTTTGCTCAAAAAGTGACATGCTCTGTCACTTTTTGCTTAAAAAGTGACAAAACAATGTTTGCAAGATAGAGAAACAAATTTGAATAAAAAATCATCTATGTGGTTTATTTAAATGCAAGATTTAACTTGATTTTGTTGTGCATTATGAAGTGACATCAATTATTGAGCATGACCAAATATTAATGTATCGTTATTTTGCTTTGAAAATGAATTGAGGCTTGGGGGATAGAAAAGTGACATGCTATGTCACTTTTTGCCTAAAAAGTGACAGAACAATGTTTGCAAGATAGAGAAACAAATTTGAATAAAAAATCATCTATGTGGTTTATTTAAATGTAAGATTTAACTTGATTTTGTTGTGCATTATGAAGTGACATCAATTAGTTAGCATTGCCAAATATTAATGTATCGTTATTTTGCTTTGAAGATGAATTGAGGCTTGGGGGATAGAAAAGTGACATGCTATGTCACTTTTTGCCTAAAAAGTGACAGAGCATGTCACTTTTTAGGCAAAAAGTGACAGAACAATGTTTGCAAGATAGAGAAACAAATTTGAATAAAAAATCATCTATGTGGTTTATTTAAATGCAAGATTTAACTTGATTTTGTTGTGCATTATGAAGTGACATCAATTATTGAGCATGATCAAATATTAATGTATCGTTATTTTGCTTTGTAAATGAATTGAGGCTTGGGGGATAGAAAAGTGACATGCTATGTCACTTTTTGCCTAAAAAGTGACATGGTCTGTCACTTTTTGCTCAAAAAGTGACAAAACAATGTTCGCAAGATAGAGAAATAAATTTGAATCAAAATCATATATGTGGTTGATTTAAATGCATGATTTAACTTGATATTTGTTGTGCATTATGAAGTGACATCAATTATTGAGCATGGCCAAACATTAATGTATCGTTATTTTGCTTTAAAAATGAATTGAGGCTTGGGTGATAGAAAAGTGACATGCTATGTCACTTTTTGCCTAAAAAGTGACAGAGCATGTCACTTTTTGCTCAAAAAGTGACAAAGCAATGTTTACAAGATAGAGAAATAAATTTGAATCAAAATCATATATGTGGTTGATTTAAATGCATGATTTAACTTTGAAAATGAATTGAGGCTTGGGGGATAGAAAAGTGACATGCTATGTCACTTTTTGCCTAAAAAGTGACATGCTCTGTCACTTTTTGCTCAAAAAGTGACAGAACAATGTTTGCAAGATAAAGAAACAAATTTGAATAAAAAATCATCTATGTGGTTTATTTAAATACAAGATTTAACCTGATTTTGTTGTGCATTATGAAGTGATATCAATTATTGAGCATGACCAAATATTAATGTATCGTTATTTTGCTTTGAAAATGAATTGAGGCTTGGGGGATAGAAAAGTGACATGCTATGTCATTTTTTGCCTAAAAAGTGACATGCTCTGTCACTTTTTGCTCAAAAAGTGACAGAACAATGTTTGCAAGATAGAGAAACAAATTTGAATAAAAAATCATCTATGTGGTTTATTTAAATGCAAGATTTAACTTGATTTTGTTGTGCATTATGAAGTGACATCAATTATTGAGCATGACCAAATATTAATGTATCGTTATTTTGCTTTGAAAATGAATTGAGGCTTGGAGGATAGAAAAGTGACATGCTATGTCACTTTTTGCCTAAAAAGTGACATGCTCTGTCACTTTTTGCTCAAAAAGTGACAGAACAATGTTTGCAAGATAGAGAAACAAATTTGAATAAAAAATCATCTATGTGGTTTATTTAAATGCAAGATTTAACTTGATTTTGTTGTGCATTATGAAGTGACATCAATTATTGAGCATGACCAAATATTAATGTATCGTTATTTTGCTTTGAAAATGAATTGAGGCTTGGGGGATAGAAAAGTGACATGCTATGTCACTTTTTGCCTAAAAAGTGACATGCTCTGTCACTTTTTGCTCAAAAAGTGACAAAACAATGTTTGCAAGATAGAGAAACAAATTTGAATCAAAATCATCTATGTGGTTGATTTAAATGCATGATTTAACTTGATATTTGTTGTGCATTATGAAGTGACATCAATTATTGAGCATGACCAAACATTAATGTGTCGTTATTTTGTTTTGAACATGAATTGAGGCTTGGGGGATAGAAAAGTGATATGCTCTGTCACTTTTTATTTAATGATACATCTATTGAGGATGATCAAACATTAATGTATCATATATCGGTGTTTTTTTTTGCAGATATGGATAAAATCAATGTATTCATCCATTATGGAGGAAAATGGGAACAAGGTAAACAATATATAAATTTTAAAATGGCTGGAATTGTCGTTCCAATAGAATGCACATACTGTGAACTCAATGGCATGATATATTCAGTTACAAACGTAAGTCCAGCAACACACTCAATAACAATACAATATAAGGTGAAGAAAAACCTGCCTCTGATGAAGATTTCAGACAATAATTCCCTCACATTTTATTTGGAGCTCAAAAGAAGGGAGAAACATCTTGCAAGCTTTCCTTTGTGCATAGATGTCACACCGGTTTCATTATGTCAAAGAATTGAAAGTTTTGAAGACATACAACTTTCAGAAGCTGCTACTGGTGAAGAAAATGACATGATGCAATTACAAGTTTTTCAAACTCATGGTTCGGCAACAACCTCAGTTCAAAGTCTACCAAGTATTGAAGACTTAGCTGTTGATGTTTCTTCATGCATACCGGAGGTTGAAGAAATGAGTAATGAAACAGGTAGTGAAATTATTTCATTTGTTAGTATGAATGAAATTGCAGAGAAAAAGGTTTTTAGGAACAAGACATTGGTTAAGAAAAGTATTTCGGTGTATGCGATACATAAAAACTTTCAGTTCAAGGTAAGTAAGTCGGACAAGAAAGAATATGTGCTGAAATGCATAGATGATAATTGCAAATGGAGTTTTAGAGCTTCAAGACTTGGAGGAACAGAAATGTTCAAAATAAGATATATGAGAAACGATCACACATGCTCAAATAACATCATCTTGGCAGATCACCGTCAAGCAACAAGCTCAATAGTAGGAGAATGCATCAAGTACAAGTATGTCTCAACAAAAACAACATACACTCCTGCAGACATAATAAGTGACATGATGAATACATACGGAGTGTCGATGAGTTACGAGAAAGCTTTGGAATTGGTGAGAGGAGATCCGACAGAGTCTTATGAAAATGTTCCAAAGTACTTGTACATGATAGAACAAACAAATCCTGGATCAATTACAAGAATTGAGACTTATGACAACAACAAATTTAAATACCTCTTCATGGCATTAGGAGCATCTATTCAGGGGTGGGAGTATTGCAGACCTATAATAGTAATTGATGGTACGTTCTTAAAGGGAAATTATGGTGGAACATTATTTACAGCATGTACACAAGATGCAGACAACAACATTTTCATATTAGCATTTGGAGTTGGTGACTTAGAAACTAATGATTCATGGGAGTGGTTCTTACTTATGTTAAAAGAAGCTTATGGTGAGCGAGAAGGATTGTGTATAATCTCAGATGGTCATAAAAGCATAAAAAATGCAATCCAGAAGGTGTATAAGAATTCAATGCATGGTCTATGTTCCTACCACTTGCTACAAAATCTAAAGTCAACATTTGGCAAAAGAAATGGAAATAACATTACACAACCATTCAATAGAGCTGCTAGAGCCTACACGAAAAATGATTTTGAGTTCCATATGAAACAACTCGATGAAATCCACAAAGGGATTCGATCACATCTGGTATGTTCAAAAATATTTATTAGTTTGGATGCATAATAACATTATATGCAAGAAATGATTAATATTTTGGTTATTCTTTATGCAGGAAGAAATTGGTTATCACAAGTGGTCAAGGGCATACATGACAAATAACAGGTTTTCCACAATGACTTCAAATATAGTTGAATCAGTAAATTCGATAACAAAAACAACAAAAGGTTGTCCTATAGAACTTTTATTGGAATCCTTAAGATATTTGTTGCAAGAATGGTTTGTGAAGTACTTAAACGATGCGCGGGCAACCTTCACAAAACTTGCAAACAAACAAGAAAAAATATTGAGAGAGAAATCCATGGAATCAAAGAAATTGAAGGTAAAATGCTATAAATTGTATGAACTAAATATCATTTATATGCTAGAATGTTATTGTAATGAAAACATGCATGTACCAACAAAGGATATAGTGTGTTTTTGAAAAGTGACAGAGTATGTCACTTTCTGAGTAAAAAGTGACATAGTGTGTCACTTTCTTACTATAAAGTGGCATGACTTGGATTTCATATCGTCTATGGCTCTAATTATAATTACATATCAGTAGAAGGTTTATGATTTTGAAATCTTATTATATCTGATTGTTATTGTAATGAAAATATGCTTATCTAAAAAAAGTGACATAGTGTGTCACTTTCCGAATAAAAAGTGACATAGTGTGTCACTTTCTTAGTATAAAGTGGCATCACAATATGCTTATCTAAAAAAAGTGACATAGGTTGTCACTTTCTGAATAAAAAGTGACAGAGTGTGTCACTTTCTGAGTAAAAAGTGACATAGTGTGTCACCTTCTTATTATAGAGTGGCATGACTTGGATTTCAGATCGTCTATGTCTCTATTTATAATTACATATCAGTAGAAGGTTTATGATTTTGAAATCTTATTATATCTGATTGTTATTTGAATGAAAATTTCCTTATCCAAAAAAAGTGACATAGGTTGTCACTTTTTGAATAAAAAGTGACAGAGTGTGTCACTTTCTTAGTATAAAGTGGCATGACTTGGATTTCATATCATCTATGGCTCTATTTATAATTAAATATTAGTAGAAGGTATATGATTTTGAAATCTTATTATATCTGATTGTTATTGTGATGAAAATATGCTTATCTAAAAAAAGTGACATAGGTTGTCACTTTCTGAATAAAAAGTGACAGAGTGAGTCACTTTCTGAGTAAAAAGTGACATAGTGTGCAATTTTTCAGTAAGTTGGAGTTAAATGTTATGAAAGCATGATTTAATTGTCGTAGTTTATTAATACATTATTTTCTTGCATTATTTGCACAAGCATCGGCTTCAAGTTCAATAATATACCAAGTCAATGATATTTGTGCCTCATATGTGGTGAATATTGAAGAAAAGACATGTACATGCAATCAATTCCAAGTGGACAAAATCCCATGTGCACACGCATTGGCAGTTATTGCAAAGACAAAGGAAGATTCATATTTGTATTGTTCAAAATATTACACAACAGAGATGTACGTCCAAACATACAGTGGTACAGTTTACCCACTTGGAGATCGCAATGATTGGAATATACCAGACGATGTAAAAGCAAGAATAGTCTTGGCTCCTGATCCAAAAAGAAAATCTGGACGACCTAAAGAGAAAAGAATACCATCAAAAGGAGAAAAAAAGCAAAGTACAAAATGTGGTAGATGTGGAAAGTATGGCCACAATCGAAGATCGTGTCAAACTCCAGCACCTTTGAAGAAGAAGCCACAAAAGAAGAGAAAGTTACAAGATTTATAAGTTTTTTATTTTTTATTTGGAAAAGTATCACTTATTCATTCTTATTGAGTTTTCTATCCAAAATAGTGTTAACATTCATGTGCTTTGCTTTTTTATAGGTCATGACATTATAGTGGAATGTAAAACTTATCATTTAACACTAAATTGTATACATGATAGTTCAACTATTAAAGGAATTTCATGAATACCGAAATTGTAACTTTTAGAACAAAAAGTGACACACTATGTCACTTTTTGAACAAAAAGTGACATTTGTGTCACTTTTGCATATTAGTTTTCCTTTTCAAATTCGTGTGACGCACATATTTGTTCGTTAGAACAAAAAGTGACGCACATTGTCACTTTTATAATGAAAAGTGACACACTATGTCTTTTGTTCATTATTAAAACTCCTAACATGGTTGTCAAAGTGTATACATAATTTCCATAATTTAAGAATAAAAAGTGACAAACATGGTCACTTTTATAATGAAAAGTGACACACTATGTCACTTTTTGTTCTAAAAGTGACACACTATGTTGTTTATTCGTTATTAAAACCACTAACATGGCTGTCAAAGTGTATACATAATTTCTATAATTTAAGAACAAAAAGTGACAAACTATGTCACTTTTAGAACAAAAAATGACTCACACTGTCACTTTTATAATGAAAAGTGACACACTATGTCACTTTTTGTTCTAAAAGTGACACACTATGTTGTTTGTTCGTTATTAAAACCACTAACATGGCTGTCAAAGTGTATACATAATTTCCATAATTTAAGAATAAAAAGTGACACACATGGTCACTTTTATAATGAAAAGTGACACACTATGTCACTTTTTGTTCTAAAAGTGACACACTATGTCACTTTTTGTTCGTTATTAAAACCACTAACATGGTGATAGGATGACACCAAGACCACCAATTCATTTGGTGTATTCTAGACACAAGAGAGGAGCTGGACCAGATGCAAGCAAGGGAGTGGAACCAGACGCAAACAAGGGAGCGGACTAGTTGTGAAGCCAAGGAAGTCGACACAGCAACGTAGTAGGAAATTGTAATAAAATAGTCGTATGGATGTTTACTTTCATTATTCAATTGTAATACTTTCTTTTAGTCAAATTGTAAGCAGGGGCAGGGGGGGTATAAATAAGAGGAGCACTGTAATAATAGGCATTATTGAGTATTGTTTTGTTGGAAGAGAGTATTGTTTTGTTGGGAGAGGACAGAGCTCTCGAAGCCTCTGTGTATCATTTCATTTCATTCCGTAAGTGACAACAGCAGTTTACATTGTTCTGTACATGTTCCAATCACTGAATCAATAAATAAATACTATCTTCTATTACAAATTTGAATCTCAATTACATAAGTTGGCTGTCTTCTTGCTGCAATTGGCTGTTTATCTGCATTCAAACAATTCAGCCCCATCACATGGCTGTCTAAGTGTATACATAATTTCCATAATTTTAGAACAAAAAGTGACACACTATGTCACTTTTAGAACAAAAAGTGACACACGCTGTCACTTTTATAATAAAAAGTGACACACCATGTCACTTTTACAACGAAAAGTGACCTACTATGTCACCCGTTCGTTATTAAAACCCATAACTTAGCTGTCAACACGAATAGCATGTCACCTGTATAAAAAAATATTTTGTACTTACATTTTTTGCAAAGAAACATTCAAAACTTACATTTTTAATCTCATTTACATGAAACTACATTCACCATATACACTACATTTACATGTCATATGTACTCCTACTACAAAAATATTATTTACAAAAAAATTGCAGCCTTCTCTGTCTTGTCAAATATCCTTTCCCACCTAATCATTATTAGTATCATAATTCTCCGCTTGCTTCTTCTTCGCATACACGTACAATTGAGTGGCCAAGTATTTCCGAACCTGTGCAATATTGAATGTCTTTGGCATCTCATTCAACATTCCATTGATTAAATACTCAGCATATTTAATCACATAGATTCTACAATCACCACTGCAAAGAACAAAATGAAACATTAACCAATAATTAAAGGCAAACCATACATTTCTATCTATTCAACATATAAAAATTCAAACTTTTAAAAAGCAAACTAACTCGTTCTTTTGCTGTGGTAGTTTTGGAACCAACTTTACACCAAGTGGTTTTAGCGCCTCTTGTTCTGTAATATTTTTGCCGTCGAAAAATCTGGTGTTATACAAAAGATGAGGAATAATAACTGAAAATGGTTTAACAGCTTCAAGTACAAGAGGCTTCTTGACCACCTTAGTGTAGGAATTATAAATATTCAAGCACATCTCCTTGATGTCAAAATGACAAAGAAGCCAATGAGCCGAGTTATACATCCTCAAAGGCATAAGGATATGGTCAACTTCTCGCCAACTGGTGTTGCAAGGCATGTACAATCCAATTGGATACAACAGTAGAGAAGTTTGCTGAACAAGGACTACTGGATCCTTCAAAAAATCATCATACAACCCCCTAACTTGGCTGTCAAAGGCAAAGTCCGTTGTTGTACCATTGAATTTTATACCCTGTTCATACCTCAACATCTTTCGCAAATAATAAAAACACACATCCATATACTACAAAACAAGTGTATAAAAAAGAATCAGCAATGTATTAATAAATTTTATACATAAATCTTAAACCAAACAACTAACAAACAAAAACTTACTGTGTCATCCAAAGCCTCATTGCTTGTCACTAATTCATAACTCCACAGTTTAGAAGAGATTGAAACATCGCTGAAGTAGAAGCTAGGGCTAATCTTAACATTCTCATCATTGAAATGATTAACTCTGCATTACAAAAAAGAAATGTCACATACAATTACACTGGTACAAATTCTGTAACATGCAGTGATACCATGAATTGAGGCTTCGGATAGAAAAGTGACACGCTCTGTCACTTTTTTCCTAAAAGTGACATGCTATGTCACTTTTTGTCTAAAAAGTGACATGGTCTGTCACTTTTTGTTCAAAAAGTGACAGAACAATGTATGCAACTTAGACAAGCAAATTTGAATCATAATCATCTATGCGGTTGATTTAAATGTAAGATCTAACTTAATATTTGTTGTGTATTATGAAGTGACATGAATTATTGAGCATGATGAAACATTAATGTATCTTTTTTTTGTCTTGAATATGAATTGAGGCTTGGAGTTAGAAAAGTGACATGCTATGTCACTTTTTGTTTAAAAAGTGACATGGTCTGTCACTTTTTGCTTTGAATCATAATCATCTATGCGTTTGATTTAAATGCAAGTCTAACTTAATATTTGTTGTGTATTATGAAGTGACATGAATTATTGAGCATGATCAAACATTAATGTATCGTTTTTTTGTCTTGAATATGAATTGAAGCTTGGAGTTAGAAAAGTGACATGCTATGTCACTTTTTGTTTAAAAAGTGACATAGTCTGTCACTTTTTGCTCAAAAAGTGACAGAACAATATTAGCCAAATATTATTTTATCGTTATTTTGTCTTGAACATGAATTGAGACTTGGGGATAGAAAAGTGACATGCCATGTCACTTTTTGTCTAAAATATGACTTGGTCTGTCACTTATTGCTCAAAAAGTGACAGAACAATATATATAAGTTAGAGAAACAAATTTGAATCAAAATCATCTATGTGGTTGATTTGAATACAGGATTTAACTTGATATTTGTTGTGCATTATATAGTGACATGAATTATTGAGCATGAACAATCATTAATGCATCAATTTTTTATATTGAATATGAATTGTGGCTTGGGGATTGAAAAGTGACATACTCTGTCACTTTTTGCCTAAAAAGTGACAAGCTCTGTCACTTTTTGCTCATAAATGACAGAACAATGTATACAAGTTACTCAAACACATTTGAATAACAAATCTTCTCTATGGTTGATTTAAATGCAAGGTCTAACTTGTTATTTGTTCTGCATCATGGAGTGACATGAATTATTGAGCATGATCAAACATTAATGTATCGTTATTTTTCCTTGAATATGAATTGAGGCTTGGAGTTAGAAAAGTGACATGCTTTGTCACTTTTTGCTTAAAAAGTGACATGCTATGTCACTTGTTGCTTAAAAAATGACAGAACATTGTATGAACCTTAGACAAACATTAATGTATCGTTATTTCGTCTTGAATATAAATTGAGGCTTGTGGATAGAAAAGTGACATGCTATGTCACTTTTTATTTTAAAAGTGACATGGTCTGTCACTTTTTGTCTAAAAAGTGACATGGTCTGTCACTTATTGCTCAAAAAGTGACAGAACAATGTACACAAGTTAGAGAAAGAAATTTGAATCAAAATCATCTATGTGGTTGATTTGAATGCAGGATTTACAGTAACATGAATTATTAAGCATGAACAACCATTAATGCATCAAATTTTTATCTTGAATATGAATTGTGACTTGGGATTGAAAAGTGACATATTCTGTCACTTTTTGCCTAAAAAGTGACATGATCTGTCACTTTTTGCTCAAAAGTGATAGAACAATGTATGCAAGTTACACAAACACATTTGAATAACAAATCTTTTCTATGGTTGATTTAATTTTTACACAAAAACATTTGGATAAAAATAATGTGTCACTTTCGTATTAAAAAGTGACATTATGTCACATACTTACTTATTTTTCGTCACCAATTCTTCCTTGTACCAACTCTCGAATGCTTCCACATCTGGAGCAAATGGGGGGCACAACCCAACTTTGAATGCGAACGTACCCTTCACCACACGCTTTGCAGTAGAAGTTCCCGCTGTAGAAGTACCCACCGTAGAATCATATTGATTTACCCATGGGGACTGAAGAAGTGCGGCAGGTTTCTTTTGCCTCTTCAGGGGCGCATCCGGAGTGACTTCATCATCCGTCTAAAATGTCGCAAAATAATTAAAAAAGTGTCAAGTTATATTGCAGAACACACAAAAATAAGTCTTTCAAATGAAAAATAATCAAACAAACAATTGCCTCTTCATGTTTATGTTTAGCTAAAACAGCTGCTGCAATCTCATCAATTTTTTGCCAATCCTCATCTTTCAATTCAACATCATCATCATTTACATCAATAGTCTGAATAAAAACGTACAAAAAGATTACTTTTTGCAGTGCAAAAAATAGATTTAACAAAGTAAAAATACAAAATCAAATGTGAAAAAAATACATCTTGATGCATTTTTTTGGCTAAACTATGAGCAGCAACATCATCAACAATCTTCCAGTCCTCTTCATTAAAATTTATTATATCTTCATCAATAGACTGAATAAAAATAAATAAGTCACATTATATAGTACACAATAACAAAAAATTAAATATCAAATTAAAAATACAATTTATTTGGAATTGAATAATACATTTTCCACATTAGTTTCAGCTGGCATCTCAATACTTTTTCCAGTCGAATCAAACTCAATACCCAATGAAAAGCTAGGAACATCAGTTGCATTCTTTTTCATGCCCATTGTATCATTAGCAACATTTTCTGCAGCATTCTAGACATAAGAATAAATAAAAAGTATCATACATATCTATATAAAAAAGTGACATAAATCTCTTAAAAGTGACATACTCATAGTAAAAAGTGACATACTTAGAGTAAAAAGTGACATAGCAAAAAGTGACACACTTATAGCAAAAAGTGACACACATTGTCACTTTCTTATTAGAAAGTGACACACTGTGTCACTTTCTTATCAAAAAGTGACAAACTGTGTCACTTTCTTAGCAAAAAGTGATAAACTGTGTCCAAAAAGTGACATAGATCAAAAAATGTGACATACCTTCAACATTTGCAAGTCATTCACTTTGCTTTCAACATTTGCCACCCGTTCTAGAATTTCTTCATTCAATTTTACTTTCTCTTCAAGTTGTTTTACTTTCTCTTCAATTTGAATATTCGATTGAACTTTGATTTCAAGCTCAGCTAGTCGATTCTGAATTTCTTCATTTGATTGTATTTTCGACTCTATATCTGTCAACCGTTTCAAAATATCGTCATGTGATTCCACTTTCGCCTCTATTTCTGCCAACCGTTTCAAAATTTCTTCATTTGATTGAAGTTTCACTTCAATCTCTGCTAAACGTTTCAATATTACTTCATTTGATTCAGAATGTCTCTGAAAATACAAAAATCAAAGAAAAACACATAATCATAAGAAACAATAAATAAAAAAGGTATAAAAAGCATAAAAAGGTAAATAAATGCTCATAAAACTCAACTATCTTTTTTTTCTTCAACTTTGAAGAACTGTCATCGCCGGCTGTAATAATCAGCTTTGACTGATGAATAACAGGATGCTCAGAGTTGTCATTGTCTTTAGTGTTCTGCCCTTGAGATATTAAATTATCAAACAACCCATCAGTATATGACACTTCTTTTTCTGCATCAGTGATCTTAACATCATTAACTTCTATCTGCAAAAACACATATTCATATATTTAAAATAACAAACAATAATGAAAAATGTAAAGAAAAATCGCATAAATAATAAATAGAGCTTACTTTTATCAAGTCAAAAATACGTTTGTGCAATTGTAAAGATGTCAAATGCACATTAGAACTCCAGCTCAAGATCCGAGGAAGCGATGGATTGTACTTCACACAAAATTTTTTCTCAGCTATTGCAGGAATAGACTAGTATATCCAAACTTGGAAAGCAAGAAGAAAACCATTAAGCCTATACTCCAAATTTTTTTTTGAAGGATCTAACTTCATGATCCTCTTGCTGAATGCACCCTTCAGAGACATTAACGTCAAACTATACAATTCCTTTCCCCATGGAAAAGATTCCATTTCACCCGATTCAACAAGTACAAATATTGAATCATCAACACTTTTATGGTATGATGTGGCAAATAAGAATGATGAAATAAGACATATAATACCAACATCCACCATGTCCTTGTCAACAGTATCAGATGGCAACTCTTTAAATACATTTTCAACACACTCTGTTGAAATGTTATCATATTTCTTGAAATACTTGTCCTTAATCGTACTACTACGCATTCTGTACTTGGTAAAATCACCATTACCCACGCACCGAAGTCCAGACATTAGACAAAATTCTTCAATAGAAAATCTGACCACTTTGTCATCGATGTTGAACCATAATTCATTTACATTTGGTTGCTTCACCTGCCTTAATAACAACTGGTGAATCAACTGAGCCTGAATAACCGTTTCTTTTAAATCAAGATACGGTCCAAAGCAGGTTTCCTTAAACATTTGCTTTTGTGTTTCTGTAAGCTTGTTGTTTAAAGTTTTGATGACTACATGGGGAGAGTAGAATGTGACTTTCCCAGGAAACCAATAGGTCTGGGAAATCAATAGCTCCCAGTCCTACAAAAAATAAATAACAAAGATGGTTAGTTACTATATAAGTGACATATAAATAGAATGAACATATATTAAATAAAAGTGAGAAACATATTCAACAAGTGGCATGCTCTGTCACTTTTTAAGTAAAAAGTGACATGCTCTGTCACTTTTTAAGTAAAAAGTGACATACATGTCCAAAAAGTGACAAACATCTTCAAAAAGTGATATATGTCTAAAAATGTGACAGTAGCTCTATTTAAAAGTGACATACATCTCAAAAAACAGTGATCATACAATCTATTTGTTAGTTTGGATGTTCATACTTATTGTATTTATATATTACATAAAAGTGACATGATATGTCACTTTTTACTTAAAAAGTGACATGTTCTGTCACTTTTTAAGTAAAAAGTGACATACATGTCCAAAAAGTGACAAACATCTTCAAAAACTGATATATGTCTAAAAATGTGACAGTAGCTCTATTTAAAAGTGACATACATCTCAAAAAATAATGATCATACAATCTATTTGTTAGTTTGGATGTTCATACTTATTATATTTATATATTACATAAAAGTGACATGATATGTCACTTTTTACTTAATAAGTGACATGCTCTATCACTTTTTATTTAAAAAGTGACAAACATCTTCAAAAAGTGTCATACATCTCTGCAAAATGATATATATCCAAATATGTGACATTCAACTCTTTAAAAGTGACATACATCTAAAAAACACAGTGATCATACAATCTATTTGTTAGTTTGGATGTTCATACTTATTGTTTTTATATATTACATAAAAGTGACATGATCTGTCACGTTTTACTTAAAAAGTGACATACCATGTCACTTTTGAAGTAAAAAGTGACAAACATTTTCAAAAAGTGGCATACATCTCTTCAAAATGATATATTCTAAAAATGTGACAGTAGATCTCTTTAAAAGTGACATACATCTCAAAAACACAGTGACCTTACAATCTATTTGTTAGTTTGGATGATCATACTCATTGGTTTTATATATTACATAAAAGTGACATGATCTGTCACTTTTTACTTAAAAAGTGACATACCATGTCACTTTTGAAGTAAAAAGTGACAAACATCTTCAAAAAGTGGCATACATCTCTTCAAAATGATATATTCTAAAAATGTGACAGTAAATCTCTTTAAAAGTGACATATATATACAACAAAAGTGATCATAAAGTCTATTTACTAGTTTGCACATTCAAAATTATTGTACCTATATAAGTAAAAATTGACAAATATCTCTTAAAAGTGACGTAGATCTCTTTAAAAGTGACATAAATCTCAAAAAACAATGATCATACAATCTATTTCTTAGTTTGGATATTCATACTTATTGTATTTATTTATTACATAAAAGTGACATGCTCTGTCACTTTTTAAGTAAAAAGTGACAAACATCACCAAAAAGTGACAAACATCTTCAAAAAGTGACATGGATCTCTTTAAAAGTGATATAAATCTTAAAAAATAGTGGAATGTTCAAAAATCATATGTTAGTTGGATGTTCAAACTTATTGCATTAATTTTTTAGTTTGCATGTTTAAACTTATTGCATTTGGAATATGAACTAACATATCAAACGAGAAGGGACATATCAAACTTATTGCATTTGGTATATCATTGATTTGGCAATGGTTTCAATGTGTTATTGGATTCCTAAACGCACCATCAACCAGTTAATCATTGAAAACAGACATGCAATTTCACAGAACAAAATCCCTCAAAATGTAAAAATTTCAATCATCAACCATTGTCACTGATTTTCCTAAAGGCATTATCATAAATTGAATAATAATGGAAAACATAAATTCGAATTAACAAAGCAATCGAAAAAAATATAGAAATACAGAATAAACGAACAATATTTTTCATCTTTTTTGAAGATCCTTCCGCTGAACTGCACTTTCTCTTCATCCCTGAAGATTCTGCAACGATGATTTCGCCTTCTCCAACCATGTTGAACAATATAGTGTTAAAATATAGAAGAAACGAACAGAAACTATGAATTAGTGAGTGAATTTGAGGAATTTCGCCAGAAATCGCAGAGAAAAAACGTGAGGAAGGGTTTAAGGCACTGTAGTAATTAATTTTCCATTTTTACCCCTCCATTCTGATATATTAAAGAAGTCCACTTTTCAAATTTTTTAAAAATAACCGTATTTTTCAATTTTTTTTGAAAAATAAAGTAAGGGGCCTAATTTCCACTTATAATTACTGTCTTTTGTCTTGTGTCTTGTGTTGATTAAGGCCTTGTTTAAGATTACTTTTGAGCTCCTACTTTTAGTTGTCAAACAATTACAACTATTTTATGTGTTTGGTAAATTTAAAAATAATAATGATCAAAAAATCTTTAGAATCTAGCAACATATTTTGAGAAGTAGCAAAATAATAACTTTTTATATTCTGCTATTAATTTCTCCTATTATTCATCATTAAAATATCAATTTTAGTCATTATGAATAAAATTAATTTCTTTTTGGTTGAAACCCTGCATTTATTAGTACTCCAATTTTATACCTTTTGAGATTTAATAGATATTTTTTTTCATTTTAAAATAATTATAATAAATTTATTGTCTTAGATATTATAAAAGTTAAATTAATTATTTTTCATTCTAAAAGTAACTATGATGGATACATTGTCATAGATATTATAAAAATTAAATAAATTTGACAAAAAAAATAATAAAAACACAAATGACATCATTACAATTAATTTCTATTTTTTGTAATTGCATATAGACACAAACTAACCCAAAGATAAAAATATAGTTATCAGACCCTGTCCGAACGTCGATTCGAATAAGGAGGCGAGTCATCAAATTTCTAGTTCAATTAAGAGAACTGACTGGTTGGGACACCAAATCGCCAATTTTTCGAATGAACCAGTCGGTCTGATCCGAGTTTAATAACACTCTATAACATCAAGTTATTGCATCATAATTGATAGATTACTTTTTGAGGTATCTTAACTTAGAGGTAATTATCTTGCTATACTTAGTGTTTAAAATTAAATCTAATATATTAGGAACTTTGAATAACGTCTAAAATTAAAAGGAAATGTGAATTGACAAAAAAAAGTGGCTATATATGAGTGTGTATGTATAAAAATGGACACAAAGTTGACTAGTTGAACACACGTAAATGCATGTTAGTAGGGATGGCAATTTGTCGCGCCCCGTCTTCGGTCCCATTTAGAATTTTTCCGCCTTGATTTTTTTTTTTCTAAATTTTTAAAATTTTAAAAAATATTTGATGAAATGGGTGTTGAAGGAGTCAAACCTAGGTTATGAACATTGATTTACAATTCATAGCCACTACACCAAGACCTATTGATTTGCATTTTTTTCATTTTGTTTAATAAACATATTATACACAATTTATTTTTTAAATCCTAATTTCTAACCATACTATTTAGAATTAATTTTAATTCTCCATTTCATAATTCATAATTTCATATATTGCCCTCAATAAAAATCATTTCTACAAAAAAAAAAAAATTTAAACAAGGCGGTAAACGAGGTAGTAAGTTGCCCTGTCCCCACCCCCGACCCCGACCCCGACCCCGACCCGTCCCGCTTTAAACAGGGAATGGGGCAAGTATTGGGGTGAAAAATTTTCGGCACGGCGGGGCGGGGCGGGACTGGACGGGACGGGGCGGGGCGGGGGAGGGGGCAGGCCGTCTTGGCCCCGACCTCGACCCCGACCCCGACCCCGACCCCGACCCGCCCCGCCCCGTTCTCATCCCTACATGTTAGGCTGAGTTTAAAGAAAATTATATATAAATAAAATTACTATAATTTTTTTTGTTAATCAGAATAAAATAATAAATAAGTTACTTGTCTTAAAAATAATTTTATTTTAATGTTAAAATAAGTAGCTTATATTATTTACAAGTAATAATGTAGTTTTGAACTCAACCAATGTTCCCCATCATCTTCTACCACTAAATCTACCACGTCGATGATTGTTGCAACTACTTATCATGCATCGCAACTATTGCCAATAACGAACAAGCACAACTATGCATTTCTATTTGTTTAGTCCAATCGGTATTTAAATTTTAAGTACACAAATCTCTCAATTCAATCAAGGTACTCGAATCCAATATAAGGAGAAATTTGGAAACTTGATGAATTTAAACTAGTAAGAGCATCTCTAATATATTTTGTCTATGAGCACTGATCTTGCCCCCAAAAGAGCAAGAAATCTTTCCCACCTGCTCCAAGGAGATCATTTCCCTTTTGTCTATTACTTTTTTAATGTATTACACAAGTACATATAGACACAATTACAAAAAAAAAAAAAAAAAAAAAAAAAAAAATTATCAAATGTATTCTGATGAGGACTCCATCTAGCTGATGTGGTAAAAAAAAACGATTTCGTTTAAATTTGGATAGATTTCTTGACGGAGTGACTCAACAAATTTAAATCCAACTCAACATTTTATTTTAAAAAAAGGTCAGATGAGAAATATAAAAATCAAAGACCCGCAAATTTAAAAAAATGTCACATAAGCAGTAATATTAATATTAGACATAACCCATTTGAGACAAACTTTTAATTTAACTGTCTATTCAATAGACGTAGTGTCACATAGACTGAAAGTCCGTCTATTTTACATGTCATGTAGATTTCAATATGTGGAGTGATTTGATGATACTCTAATATCAAAACCGACTAAGTTAAGTTCATTTATGGATAAAATTTGACCCACCCCAAACGGGGCTAGAATTCCCTACTTAACTGGGAAAATCAGACGGGGCAGGACATGAAAATCCTTGACGGGACGAGGGACGGAGAGTGCAAGCTCAAACTCACCCTACCTCGTTGTCATTCCTAAGTTCACTTTTATCTTTTAACCAAATTGATTTTAGTTTATAAATTAATTTTAGATTAAATTATACCATATACTTAACTTTTCATAAATAATTATAATATTCCAAACATTGTTATTTAATTTAAAAATATTGCATATTATTTTATATTTTATAATATATTAAATTATGTAGTTTGATAAATATAGAAATCAATTTTATTAACGTTCCTACAATTTAGTTCTCAAAATTCAAGATGAATCCTTAAATTACAACTATTTTCCTTTTTTAAATAGAGTCCCAAAACTGCAAGCGTTTTCAATATAACCAAATTTCCTCCATAGATGTTTGAAGCTCAAAAATTGAATAAGAAATATTCAGAATTTCCTCCATTAACGTCTTTGCCTGCGCATCAAATATTCAACCCAAAAGAATCCCAAAAAATCAAAGGTTTAATAAAACGAAACCAGACAATTATGGATTTATGTGTTACAATTGATAGTATCATATATATTATGATGTGTCACACTGGTGGGTTTACGTGTTTCAATTGATAGTACCATATGTATCACAAATTGTAATAATGTGAAGATGTGTGCTTTCTGATTATTGTCATATTATGTCAACTAATTGTGTATGATTATTGACATTTTACCACAATTGTTATGTATCATAACGTGCTACAACTGTTATTATCATGAATTTTTTTATTTGTAACACGAACAATTACAAATGTGATCTTATTGAAATTTTTGGATTTTGCCATGTTACGTTAAGTGATTGCATTGTGACATATATGACAATTGGTATGTAAGATAAAGTGATACAAATGTTATGTATCATAAAGTGCTGCAAATGTTATTATTATGAGATTTACTACATATAGCACAAACTGTTACAAATGTAATATTGTTGAAATTTTTGGTTCTTGTCACGTTATATTAACTGATTGAGTTGATGCTTATAAATGCTTATAAGTGGTCGATGGCCCAGATATTTTTTTTCTTTTTGTGAAGAGAGAGAATTTTTTTTTCAAACAAATATATTAAAGTTATGTATACATGATTGAATTCTTTAATCTTAAATTACAATGTCTCTTTATTAATTAGCTTTCAATTATGGTATATAACGCAATGCAAAAAATAATAATACTATTAAAAAAACGAACTAAGTATATTTGAAATTTATGGTAGATATATATTTTCACGTAATTATTTGCAAATACTAGTATATTTTTGTAAAATCCCTTAATTTTACCTAATGTTGGTCGTTGGGCCGAATTACATTAAACAGGCCCATATGGTTACAGCAACAGCGATGAAGCTAGGGTGACAATTGGGCCTGACCCCTAAAAATCTATAATGACCTAGACGGATGCAGGACTTATCTTGTTTAATATAAAAATAAATAATGAGAAATAAAATAAATAATTTTCTAAACACTACTTTAGTACTTTGTATGCTATAAATTTATTAATGGGTGGTTATATTTATACCACAATTTGTTATAAGTACACTATATTTTAATTCTACTTAAAATTCTCAACTTTTGTTCATTATAGCAATTATGTTCTTAACTTTTTGTCATCAAATTCTTATTTTCAACTTTCATTAATTAGCACATTTCATCATTGATGATGGTTTCTGTCGAGATATTTTGTTTACGTACTTTGAAATGAGGAAATAATATTTTATCGTACTTTTGTATCTATTGTTTTTTTTAAAATATGGCAGACAAATAAGTCTTTTTACGAATTCTTAACAAATGTATTTTACAGAAACCGTTATCAAACACAAAATGTACTAATTAATGAAAAGTTAAAGATAAAAATGTGATAAAAAAATTGGAGACATGAATGCTATAATATTAAAAGATTAAGAATGTTAAATATAATTAAAATATGATGCAAAAAATAAAAAATGTTGAGTGAATATAATTACCCTTTATTAATCTTTTAAATATCCTCAAAATCGAATATCAATTAGTGGATTTTACATCTTTCAAATTGTTTTCTAATTTACTCAAGCGTGTCTTTAAAAAAGTATTAATTGCATTGTCCAAAAATTTATACTCACTTTTAATAGCACTATGAATTACGTCCAAAATAAAGACACATATATAACAAATGTTAGTTGTAAAAACTAAAAGAGTAGTAAAAATATAGAAATAAAAACTAAAAGATTAAATATAATACGCTGGTTCAAAAAATATTTAACCTTCAAAAATGAAAAAATTAAATATAATACACTAGTTAAAAAATATATGCAACACAATCTATCATTGGTTCTAAAAGGTTCGAGTTATCGTTTTGATTAGAAGAACAAAAGGAAAAAATAAAGTAAGATTATTTTTGGCTTAACACTCGAAAGTTTATTTGCAAGTAAAATTTCTTGTAAGTAAAAAATTATATGTTAAAATAAATTTAGTTGATGAGAGATAAATAGTAATTTTTGAAAAAATAAATTCTCTCTAAATATATTCACAAAAAATTTACTTTTAAGTAATTTGATTTAAAAATAGAAAAATTTGTTATCTAAAACATGTTTGAAAATAAAAAAATTACTTCTTTTTGTTTTGTTTTTGTTTTGGAATTTTGGCGCAAATGGTCTTTAACATATGTCCTTAATGTATTTTTAGTTTTTAACCTTTCATTTTTTACTAGGAAGTCCCAAACGTATGCCATTGACTGCGAAACTGGTTGTATGGATGGATTCCATCCAAATTTGCCATTAATTGGATGCGTGGTCTCAAATCTCTTTTGATTTGTCTTTACCTACAGAGTTAAATTGGTCAAGTCGCCTTCTTTGTCTTTTTTTTTTTTTTTTTTTAATTTTGTGTCTCTTCACATTACCTAACAATGGTCTGAGAATTTTAAAGGAAGAAAAAAACTCCCACAACTCTGAAATTTGAGGACTTAGTTTTCCAAAAAAAAAAAAATATAGATTTTGAATTATTGATGTATGAAATGTTGTAGTAAATGTCATTTTTGGTGGCTATATGTGTGATGTACCAGATTAACATATAGTGCATTTTTTTTTTAATTCGGATTTGTGCATTGATGATTTCAGTTTGGTAATTGTTAGCATGGTTGAGATATGGTGGTTGAATGTTCAATACGTTTCAAGATAGGGATCATTAGTTAGAGGAGAATATTCGTGTAACTTTTTCAATAGGTTCGGGACTAACAATGCACCATTTTACATACGTTAAGGACCAGTTGTGCATCGTTAGGACTAATTTTGTACCTTTACTAAAAAGATTAGATACCACTTGCGCACCTTTACTGAAAACGTCAGGGACTGTCTATGCACCATCTTCACATATTCAACATAATGAAACAAAAGACAATGTTAAACACGGAGATTTGATCTTATTTTCATTCATTTATCCAAGAATGGCTCATCTGTCTTCTCTGGCAAGCAAGAAAACGTCTACCAAAGTTCTGATCTGTTCAGGAAGTCTTCATCTCTAGTGGTAACCCTCACCGACAAAGATTGGATTCCATTTACTTTTTTCAATTTCAGTCAAACACCATACTTCAAATTTTGGTAGTTTTTACCAACAAAATATACTTGGCGGGTATGGTTTAGGTTATATAGGCAGGAATGAACTGAAGGAAAAAAAGTGAGTTGACCAATTTAACCCTACAGGTGAAGACAAATTAAATGAGAATTAAGATCACTTACACAACTAACGGAAAATTTGGATGGAATTCGTTCATACGATCAGTTTCGCACCAAATGGCATAGGTTAGGGACCTCCTAGCCAAAAATAAAAGGTTAGAGACCAAAAATACACTAAGGGCATACGTTAGGGACCATTTACGCAAAAATCCATTTTATTTTTCTGATAAATAGTAGTATAGGTCCCGAACATTTGAACTTTGTGACGATGAGGTACCGAACATTTGTTTTCTAGCAGCCAAAGTCCCCAACCTTTCAAACGTACACACTAGGAGTCCTTTTTTGACGAAAAACGTCAAAATCACTATTAAGTGAACACGTGTGCCCCACGTGGTGGACTTCTGAAGGGAAAAAATGTCCAGCATAAGTCTTCGGTCATTAAACTAAAGGAGAAAACAAAATAATAGAAAATTAAGGACCACCAGAACCCTAAATTCTTAAAATCTAAGTGTGGTGCTATTTACCCGAAGCCAAATTGTTAAAAATCAGTTCAATTCGTACAATATAAATGGAATATTGAAGTTACCAAATTATTGTTGGATTTGCATTGAATTCAATCTAGACTTGTATTGAATGTAGTTAATTGAGTAGTGAAATGAAACTTACCTAAAGCAAATTGTGGATCACTCATATCTGTTTTAGGATTGAAGATTGGTTCTCTCACCCTTCTACGGGGTTCATCCGCATCTTCATCACTGTTTATACTCTCCAGCTCATCTGATAAATCGTAATTGGAATAGACATCATCAACTGCTGGTTCATCCCAATTACAGTTAATATGGTTATGAGCTTGATGAACTGGCTGCTCAATAGCTTGTTCTTCTCCCAATGTGGCAACAATAGGTTCGTCCCAATTGAAGTCAATGTAGTATGATGTATCAACTATCAGTTCGTCCCAATTGAAGTCAACTTCATCTGATTCGTTGACTATAAGTTTGTCCCAATTGAAGTCAATATTTTCAGTAGCTTGCTGTTCATTGCAATGCTGATCTTGTACTCCATTCGTCACATCATAAGTTGTTTGATCTATTTGTAGTTCTACTACTTCTGTTGAATGCTCATATTCCCTAGCAATATTGACAGCTTGTTTAGTATTGCTACGTATATCACTTTTTTCATTTTGTTGAAGTTTTTGTTCTTAATCCAACTCAGTAATGACAATATGACATTCAAGTGTGCCTATCCAATTGAAATACCAATATTGGTCGGTATCTTCTTCCGAAGACAATTATTCTTCAGAATAAATTTATTCCACCTCATTTGCACTGTCCGACTGAAAGGTCTAATGGTTCGAGAAGTGTCCCGTCCTCCAAATCTTTTATCACAACTCTTTTTCTCTTTGTGTAGCTGGTTCAGGGACATGCAGATCAACTGAAATAAAGTATTCCTATGGCAGATATTGAGGCACAACTCGTGGTATGAGATACATTTCAATTGTCATCGTAGGTCCAATATCTTGAAGCATCTCCGCTACATGCTGGTCTATGGCTAGTCTCATTAACCCATGTGTTAAATTCAATCTACTCATTCTATATGCATAATCCATTGGTAAAGAGATTTTCATCACATTCATCACACGATCCAACACCACTGTAGAAAAGTAAATCGCGTAACAATTATCAATGTGGTCAACATTGCCATCTTCGTATAAAGTGTTGTCGTCCTTAGTCAATAAACCCCTACCATGGAATAATCTTTATCGTGAATTGCTCTGTATTGTATTTTCCTGCAAATGAGGTTATTAAATGCATTAGAATATGAACTACATACCAAATGGGGACCACTTACAGCAAAAAGGCCAAACATGAGTGCAAGTTGACATGTATACAACAAACACACTTCAACATACACACACTACAAGACCTAACATTCATTGAAACTGAAATTCTTGTCCCACATTTAGTCAACAACAATAGCATAATTCTACAATAAAGAGGGGACAAACATCTATTAAACCCCCCAATTGAAATCCAAAAATATAATATAACAAAAGCCTAATACGAATTTCAAAACTTACCATAATAAGTTTGAGGGTAGTCTCCACATATCATTTTTTCAGTTCATGAGGCAACAATGTAGGAGAAAACCCAGTAAATCATAGTGTAAACACTTCTGAGTTTGATTTTCGCAAAATATTCCAAAAACTTTAGGAGAAATTACATTACAATAGCAAATTGAACAATGTAATTTGGTAACTTCAATATTCCATTTCTATCATACGAACTGAACTGATTTTTAACGATTTGGCTTCGGGTAAATAGCACCGCACTTAGATTTCAAGGATTTAAGGTTCTGGTGGCCCTTAATTTTCCATTATTTTGTTTTCTAATTTAGTTTAGTGATTGAAGACTTATGCTGGACAATTTTGCCCATCAAATGCCCATTACTTGGGGTACGCGTGTTCACTTAACAGCGATTTTGACATTTTTTGTCCAAAAAAGACCCCTAGTACTTATGTTTGAAAGGTTAGAGACTTTGGTTGCTAGAAAACAAAGGTTCAAGACCTCATCATCCCAAAGTTTAAATGTTCAGGACTCATAATGTTATTTATCTTGTTTTCCCTAAGGTTCAACCCAACATGGTCTAAACAGTGTTCGATCCTACGAAAAAGAGTAGAGAAAAAAAGACATTACAAAACCCTAAACCCTAACCCCCTCCCCCAATCCCCAACCCAATGTTAAAGTTTCAAACTTTCAACATACAAAAAAAACATTTCAGGCCAAATTTATCTGCCGCCGCTGCCGCCGCCCACCACCACCACCACCACCACCACCACCACCACCACCACCACATTTGGTCATCATCTGTCTCCACAAACGCAAGACAGAAAGGAGCTAAAAATGGTGAGTCATATCTTATAGCGTCGATGGACTCCAACATAACCTATGACAGCTCTGGAAAGCACCTCTTGGCGGCGGCGCTCGAGAAGCTTGGTGTGTGGCACGTTCGCCAAGGCATTTTCACCAATTCTCTAGCTCCCACGCACTCCTCCTCGCGTCGTCACTTCTATTGTCTCGTCTTCCTCATCTTTCGTATACTCTCTTTAACCCATTTAATTCTTTAATGCATCTGTATAGGATGCTTGTAAGTTACGACTTTGTACTTTTTGATGTTCTAATTTAGTAAAAAAATAATTTTGATTTTTTTTATTATGTAGGAGCAGACTATCATCACCGCTATACATAGCTTGCATATGTTTGTAATCTCTCGATTCAGAATAACTTTTCCAATAGCATACATATTGATAAGTTATACATAATACATAAATTTGAGTATTATGGTTTCATACATACTTGAAATTGAGAAAATACAAACGTGTACATGCTATATATTTATAGTCTTCAAGCACCACGCAACAACAAAGCACTTTAATTCATAGTCACATATGTTTTGATGAGAAATCACTTTTGGACTAAGTGAGATTTTGCAATGAAATCTATAAAATGTTTGGACTAAGTGAGATTTTGTAATGAAATCTATAAAATGTTTCATAAACATCAGATTCAATTTTCATACCATAATTATGTACTTCAATGTAACCTCTTACTTATTGTCTTCACTTAATGATATTTAACTTAGCCAAGATTTGATGCTAAGACAAATAATTGTCATTTTTTGTTTTGCTTCTCTTGTTTTTTAATTCTAGAAGAAGTCAAATTGTGATGTAGTAAACATGTCTACATAATCAACCTATCTAAATATTTACAAGTAAGCTTATAAGCAGGTGTATATATTGAACTTACATAAATATGTACACGTAACAGTGTAGCAACGTAAAGATAAAATCAACAATCATCGATTCTATATTTTAATTGGATTCATAGTCTGAATTATCATTATTATCAAAAACATCATCTTCAGAGTCGACATCATCTAAATTTAATTCATCATTCTCGTATTCTTCTACCGAATCATCACATTCTTCAAGTTCCTGAATAAAATCATCATGTGCCGCACAATTTGCTCTTTGAACTTGTTGTACGACATCATCCTCAATTGTAATTGGTTCAACATCATTTCGGGCAAAAGTTTGGGCTTTTAATTCTGGTTGCATAGAATTTAATTGCACTTTTGATGAATTAGCTTCTTGCATAAATAGATCTTCTGTTTTCTTGAGTTTGTATATCACTTCCTTCACTATCCACATCAAGTTTTTCCCATAAATGATGATAACAGACTTTTTGAACAACTTTCCAATTAGTTTCATTCTTTGGATCATCAATGTAAAATACTTGTTGAGCTTGAGAGACAAGTATGAAAACATCATTTTTGTACCACTTTGTTGCAATACATATAGAAGTTATAAGTTTGTATATTACTTCATTCACTATCCACATCGGGTTTTTCCCATAAATGACGATGACAAACTTTTTGAACAATTTTCCAGTTAGTTCCATTCTTTGAATCATCAATGTAAAACACTTGTTGAGCTTGAGAGGCAAGTATGAAATGATCATTTTTGTACCACTTTGATGCAATACTTATAAAAGTTATGTTGTATTCTTGGTGTATTTTTTTCTCTTCTTGTATATGTCGAACCACTTGCACTTGAATAAAAATAGTCGACTTCCTAATAGATAATATAACTCTATTACCTTTAACAAAACTCCAAAAAAATCTATATTTTCATTATTATGGAATCCACAAGTACAAACACTACTATTCTGAGTGGTTCGTCTATCATCACGTACTTTGGTAAAAAAATTTGACTTTGTTGACCACACGACCAGTATATAAGTTAACTTGAGTATCTGGACAACATGCTAAATCATATAATTCGTCAGTTGCTTCGTGAGATTCAACATGGCGCAAACGTATCATCTCTTACAATGTTTCATATACTTAGAGATATCTTTTACATAAAATAATTTTTTTTGACAATTAGAAAAACCAACTTATATGATCCTCAAACCACTTGGGAAAGTTATTTTCTTGGAGTTGTTCTAAGTTGTGAGACCCTGTTTTCTTCAGTTTCTCCATATGTTCACTATATACATAATAGAAAAAAAAAATAGTGATAATATATTTTGATCTTAGCTAAATAACTAAAATAGGTAAAGGGTTTAGTATACTTACTTGATATAGAGTTGAATTTCATTACAATTGTTCAATGCATACCAATGAGCTCTTTTATGATCCTCAGTTGGTAATTCTATCACTTCTTTTTTCCCTAGTGGTCTAACATCTTTCTTGAAAACTGATAAATGTCTAATTTCATTTTTGTCTACAACATAATTTTTTTGGTCAATTGAATAGTGTCTCAATATCTCCAAAATACATGGAGCAAAATGTCAATGCTTCATTTATAACATATGCCTCTACAATAGAACCTTTTGGCCAAGCTTTATTTCTTACATATTGTTTGAGAGTTCCTAAATTACGTTCAATAGGATACATCCATTTGGTATGAATTGGCCCAACTAAAATTGCCTCATAAGGTAAATGTATAGCCAAGTGAATCATAACATCAAAAAATGCAGGTAGAAATATACGTTCCAATTTGCATAGCACAAAAACAATGTCTTCATTCAATTTTTCCACGTCATTAACATGCAATGTTCTTGGACATATTTGTTGGAAGAAATTTGAGAACTCAATCAATGTTTCACTAATCTCCTTTTTCAGTAAAAGTTGCCTGTTAGCAACAACCGTTGGAATAACACATGACAATCGTGTGATATCAATCCAAAATTTTTTCCATCATCTTCATTTACATTTTTTGAAATTTTTGCAGCATAACCATCTGGAAATTTAACTAATTTCAAAAACTTACAAAACTTCTTTAGTTCATCAGCACTTAGTGTTTATGCAGCATGTGGTTTCAACCACTTGTCTCCTCGTTTGATCAAATGCAATTATTTTCTTATTTTCATATCTTCAAGATCAAGTCTTGCTTTGCTCATATTCTTTGACTTTCCCTCTATATTTAACAATGTACCAACCACACTATCACAAATATTTTTCTCAATGTCCATGACATCTAGGTTATGTCTCAGGAGAAGCTTATGCCAATATTCTAGTTCGAAAAAAATAATTTTCATAGTCCAATTTAACTCTTTTGGCTGATGTTTCCATTTGTTACCATCATAATGCTTGTGCTTACCTGATATTTTGTTGTGTACATTCTCCAATTGTCTCAATATGTCTTCGCCATTTAAGATTTTTGGTTGTTGTCTATTTTCGAAAAGCCCATTAAAGTTTTTGTCTCGACGCCAACGATGACCTGTAGGTAAGTACCGTCTATGACCCATATAACATATTTTACTTCTTATCCCAAGCGATATTGTGTCTTTATTACAAACTGTGCATGCACCATCCATATAAGTTTCCATAAGCAGGAAGGTCACTTATTGTCTAAAGAACTGCTGCATGCATGCAAAATATTTATCTTTTTTTAGAATCGTAACTCATAACTCCTATTTCCCACAACTCTTTTAGCTCATATATAAATGGTCTTAAAAATACATCCATGTCCTTCAATCAAGACATCCTTAAATTCTAAACATATGATAACTAACTCACTTTATGTCCTCTAGGTCTAATTCATACCCCAAAAGAAGACAAGCTCAAATGCATAACATTTCTTGGTTTTGAGTGTAGCTGATTATATAACATGATATGCTATAATGTAAATCCTTTACTTGATTTTTAGTGTTGCTAGTAATTCATGAATATGGGACCTAATTTATTCTTAGGTCACCATCTCTTGAGGTAAATTGAACTATAATGCAACAAGAGCTAATAAACCTCACTATAATAAAGCCTCAAATATTAACACAACATAAGAGCTTAAAGGTAGTGAAACCACATTTTTAAAATCTTCACAAATGAATGAATTTGAGAATGTTATTTCGATAAATAAGAAGGATATTTGAACCCAAAGTTGAAAGTGACATATGTATACTAAAACACAAAATCACAACTACAACAAGAGGCAATAAAATCTTACAACAATGAAGAACCGAGAAAAATAAATGGGAAGTCAACCCATACCAAAGCAAGCAAGTGAACAACAATATTCACAGATCAAGGAACAGGGGAAACAATCCCGTGTTAATATATTTTTATAAAAGATCACAAAGATGTTACTAGACTTTAATAAGTGATGACATTTATGGGGTATTATAAGAAGGAAGTCTTAACTTTTACAATCAAAAACTAAGAATTCTAAGCAAGTCGGTGAAAATTGAGCAGTTCATATTCCATTGCATGTAAACTAAAGCATTGAAATATAAGATGAAAAGAAAGACACACACTAAACAATTGTGTACTCTAAAAAAAGAAATTTTGAACCTTTACTTGTCCTTCAACTTTATGTTCTTGAATATCATTTGTGCCAAGCACAAGACCTAGATTTAATCAAGCACGAGAAATAAGAAACTGATTTAACATGTCTACGAAAACTAAAAAGAACTAACTAGATTTAACCAAGCACAAGAAACTTTATTGATCAAATTCAGTACCTTTATCTTGGAACTGTACTTTGAATTAAATAATGAAGCTAGAGATTTTCGGCAATACTTGTTGGAATAAAGTTTCCATTTGTCTAGAACAATGATAAAGGCAACTGATAAATGGAGTAGTATGGATCGTAGATAAATCTAATAGTATTGGAAATTTAAAGGAAACCCTCATTTACAAGAGTGATATAATTCTAGTAGAACAAGATTGAAGGAGATAGGCCAAAATTTCAATGATCTGATGTAGTTGCTAGACAATTTCATTGCAGTTTTCAATTGATCCTTAATGTTTAAGGATGAATTCTTTTCACTCCTTCATGGTTATTGTCTTTCTTTAAGATCTAGAGAAGCCTGTGATTTATAAGAATAAATTTGAATTCTTTTATCTAATACTTCGTTTGGTTCTTTGTCTTCCTCTGTTCACTAGTTCAGTTTGTCTCTTCCTCCTTGTTTTTCAACAATTTACTGTGTACAAATTGCTCTTTTGTTCAAATTTCGTCCTACTTATTGTCAAAATAAATCCTGTAAATTGCTCTTATAATCTAGGTTGTAATACATGTTACTTAGGTGCTTTGATAATTGTTTCAGTATGATTGATCAATTACATTTTTGGTGCAGGTTGCTCAAAGAATTGGAATTGATGTCTGAATGTAAATTATTTATTGCATTCACAAAACTAGTAGATATGCTTTCATTGTACAAAAGACTTCTTCTGTATCTCTCTCCCAACACAACAATATCAAGAATAATTATGGAAGATAATCACCACTACCATTAAGCAACTTAAGTCTTGTTGCAAACAAAAATATTCAGCAATGATGATCCTCAAGCCACCAGTTAGTACCCCCCTTGCACTTAGAATTGATGATTTACAAGTATTTAATTGCAAAATTATTCAGTATGCAAGATTTTCTCCAAAACATCAAAGAGTAAGCGAGGCTTTTTGCTAGATCCACCAATAACAGGTAAATTTATCACAATCCATTAAAAAAAAGTAATTTATCGTTTTAATAAGTTTTTATAAGCTATTTCTATATCAATTATTCAAGTCAATTGCTCAATCTATTCATAAACCTAGGAAAATGGAATACGAATACTAAATAGAACACACAAGAATCCCATAATTACAACATGTTATAATAACCTACATAATTAATCCAAAAAAATTGGATAAAAATAAAGTAATCATTCAATACAGCAATAATTACCTGATTAGAACAGATAACACAGACTCCAAATACCTATCTACAGAGCAATTGAGAAATTGGACAACACTAGCAGCATGTCGATTTTGCTTATTTTCATGGTAGAGTTTGAATTGGACAACTAATGAGAATTTGATTTGTTAACTTAGGGTTTTCAAATGTAAATATGGTAGGATTTTGTGGTATTGGAGAATTCCCATTAGTTTCCTTGTCAGAGAGAGGTTTGGATTGTGGGATAATTTTTTTTGGTGGAGAAATAACGTGTGAAATTTTGGGATATATATATATTACAAACTTTTTACATAGTGACAAACTTATATTAAAAATCTTCAACAAACTTTTTATAAAAACAAAATGACAATAATTTTACTTTGTAATTTATATTTAAATTGGCAATTATATTGTAGTTTATATTGTTCAACTCATATTGTGTGCTAGATTATAAAATAAAATTAATATTTTACGATGAGCAATTTTTTGTTAAATCTCTTTAACATATTTATAAAAGAAAATATATGGATGTGTCGTATGAGATATAGTTGATACATCGTTTTCATAATATTGGATACGTCTATAAACCCACTTTGATCAATCATTCTAAAAAATAGTCAAGCACAAGTCTTGATCGTTACTTTCAAATCTTAGTACCACCGGTCAAAATCATCTCGACTCTATTTTGTGTGGGATTGTATTTAGAGATTATCGTAACTCAATTTTAAAGAAGGACTCGTCGAACGAAGAATGATCGAAGTATGATAAATATGTATCTTATTTTCGCTTTGTGTGATAAATCTGAAAAAGGACAATGTAAACGAAGATGATTAAATGAGAACAAAATTACATCTTGTCTTTCCTTTTAAGTGACAGTGGGGGTGAGCCACTCCGAGTAGAAAGCGATAGTGAATCCCAAACTTGGTTATGATCATCCAATCTTGCGAAGCTTTAAAGAATTAGAAAAATGAAGTAGTGACGTCCAAGTCCATAGCAATTGTAAGACCCCTATGCAAGCCCTCGATCACTAAGTTGACCCCGTCTTCTCAAAAAGCTACTATAAAGATCACTACCCAGACACCGCTAAATGTAATCAACTAAGCAAACCACTTTAAATTCGATCGAGGACTTGGAATAATACATAAATACAAGCACATACACATGTATACATACGACAAAAACAAACACACATACTGCCTAACTAACACTACATTATTTTAGACAAAAAATTATTTTTCCAGATGATTTAAATGTTACAATGTAATAGAAAAGATAATGATGCTAGTTTCGTAATTACATGTATTTTTTAATATAAAAAATTATACTAGTAGAATATACAAATTTTATTGAAAAATTAATTTTGAGACATTCTTTAAGTACATGCAACGACATCACAAATTTGGTAGTTGAAAATTTTCTTAACAAACTAAATTTTTAATGATTTTAACAATTTGACAATTGTCATTGTCGAATATGAACTACAAGAAAAAAAATTTAGTCGTCAAAGGTATATTTGGTTGAAAAATTGTTGGAAATAGTTGTTTATAAATTGGTTTGACCAATTTTGACCAAATATTCTGGTGAGTCCCGATAACTGATTATCATAAATTTATAGTCGAATGCATTCTACTCTGTAAGTAGATGCTCGCGGTACATTTGGTTTCATAAAACTATTTTCGAATGAATGAGAAATTAATATCAAAAGTTGACACCTAAAAAGTGAAAATTTGATGTTGTAGCAAATTGGGAAGTGTATCCCACATCGGAAGATGACTTAATTTTGAACCAATTAATATACCTCTGGTTTGGAATTGGGCATGGGCTCCAAAGAGCATTGCAAGTCTTTAGAGGGGATGAGACTTATATGCTATTAAGTTCGGTTCAAAGCCCACATTCGGGTTCGGGTTCGGGTCGGGGGTCGTGTTTCAACTACTATATTCTTTTTAGACAAAATATATAAAATAATTTAATTATTTTATTTTATTTTAATTCATCATTTCGAATTTGATTTGACACGTGTAATGGCTGTTGGATTAGAACAGACACGATTGTTCAACAAATCCTTCCCGGTTTGGCAACTGTTCAATCGAGAACTTTCAAGTGTTGTGCCTTTTCAGATACAACTTTTGGTATGTTACAAATTGACCCCTATAGTTCTGCGAATTTCATAACATAAAATACAGAATTATCTTGCATTCCATAATAATAGTTCGAATCCTCATTTTCAGATAGTATTAAACAATTCAAGTTCGTCGTCCTTTTGGTTTGTAGTGTTACTACCGAAATGAATTGATCGTCGTATCTTGGGAGGCATTTGCCATAATACCGTAAGCATCTAGGCGGGACAAATACGCCTTAAGATGAAAATGAAGATGAAGTTTGTGCAAAAGGGTAAAGGTGGGCGTTTCTTAATGTCAGTCAAACCGACATATAATGTTGGTTTTCCCAATATTAATACAACATTAATGTCGAGAAAATCGACACTAATAAATTTCTGACGGAAAATTGAGATAAATGTCAAGAAAACCAAAATACTTGTCCGCTTGACCAATATAAAAGGAAATTTCTTTTTTACAATTCTGATTTGAATTTCATTTCAATCATATAAATTTTTCCACATTTTCCACAAAATAATTAATAGACGTGCAACGCACGTACTTAAAACTAGTATAAAATAAATTAGTTAAGTTGATAGAGTTAAAATTAATTTTATATTAAGTAATAAATGTAATTTCCACTTTGAAAAATTAGGAACTTCAGCTACTGAAAAATAAAAATTCTTCATCGTCACATTGTTCAAAAATTTGAAATTCTATTTACATTGTTTTTCCTAAGGTCCAACCCAACATGGTCTAAACAGTGTTGGTCTTACCAAAAAGAGTAGAGAAAAAGATATTACAAAACCCTAAACACTAACCCCTAACCCCCTCCCCCATTCCCAAAGGTTAAAGTTTCAAACTTTCCGTATACAAAAAAACCTTTCAGGCCATTCATTCACCTCCGCCACCGCCGCCGCCGCCGCCGCCGCCGCCTCCACCTCCACCTCCTCCTCCTCTGGTCCTCCTCTGTCTCCACGAACGCGAGAC
Source organism: Forsythia viridissima (assembly GCA_030279155.1). Classification (NCBI taxonomy): domain Eukaryota; kingdom Viridiplantae; phylum Streptophyta; class Magnoliopsida; order Lamiales; family Oleaceae; genus Forsythia; species Forsythia viridissima. Next base: position 15,377,803 of record CM059042.1, read on the forward strand.
AGAAAGGGGCTAAAAATGGTGAAGTCATATCTTCGGTACGATGCCGCGGAGTCGTTCGGAGTTATAGTATCGGTGGACTCCAACATAACCTACGACAGCTCCGGCAAGCACCTCTTGGCGGCGGCGCTCGAGAAGCTTGGTGTGTGGCACGTTCGCCAGGGCGTTTGCTCCAAGTATCTATTTCCCTCGCCCTCCTCCTCGCGTGGCCCCTCCCTCGCTGTCACTTCCATTGCCTCGTCTCCCTCGTCTCTCGTATACTCTCTTTCACCCCCTTTCATTCTTTAATGCGTCTGTATAGGATGCTTATAAGTCACGGCTTTGTACTTTTTGATGCTCAATTTAGTAAAAAAATAATTTTGATTTGTTTTACTATGTAGGAGCAGACTATCGTCACCGCTATACATAGCTTGCATATGTTTGTAATTTCTCGATTCAGAAGAACTTTTCCAGTAGCGTACATATTGATAAGTTATACATAATACATAAATTTGAGTATTATGGTTTCATACATACTTGAAATTGAGAAAATACAAACGTGTACATGCTATTTATTTATAGCCTTCAAGCACCATGGAACAACAAAGCACTCTGATTCATAGTCACACATGTTTTGATGAGAAATCGCTTTTGGACTAAGTGAGATTTTGCAATGAAATCTGTAAAATGTTTCATAAACATCAGATTCAATTTTCATACCATAATTATGTACCTCTTACTTATTGTCCTCTCAATGATATTTAACTTAGCCAAGAATTGATGCTAAGACAATTAATTTTCATTTTTTGTTTTGCTTCTCTTGTTTTTTAATTCTAGAAGAAGTCAAATTGTGATGCAGTTTTTTGCTTAATTGATTGTTTCATTTTGCTCTCTTTCTTTTCCCCGCTTTAAACATAGAGGAAAGTTTAGATAGGTGTCATATGTCAGGTTAGAAAGTTAAGGGGGGTATATTCTTGCATTTCCCAGTTTGTTGGTTAAACTACATATTAATATTCATATTTGTTGGGTTCAATTATAGGCTATAGTCGACGAAAAATATGATTCAACCCAAAAAAAGTAGTTGAGGCAATAGTTTGATTTTGAATTAATATGTTGGAATATAATGAAGAAATGAATGGGATTTGTTTTGCAGATATCTTGTGGCTATGCTGATGGGAGTGTAAGAATATGGGATACTGAGAAAGGAACTTGTGAAACCACTTTGAATGGTCATAAAGGTGCTGTAACGATCCTTCGGTACAACAAGCTTGGATCTTTGCTTGCTTCTGGAAGCAAAGACAATGACATTATTTTATGGGATGTGGTTGGTGAGGTTGGACTCTTCCGCCTTCGTGGGCACCGTGACCAGGTTGTCTTATGAGCTTTTCGTAAGAACTTGCTCGTTTTATATATCTACATGTGATATGATCATATGAAAGCTGTAGTATTGTGTCTTTTCTTTCACCTTTTTTTGGGAGCTGAATTATAATGTTTCCTCTTTTTACTTGCATGTTGCAGGTAACTGACCTTGTTTTCTTGGATTCTGGTAAAAAATTGGTTAGCTCATCCAAAGACAAATTTTTAAGGGTCTGGGACCTTGAAACACAGCATTGCATGCAAATTGTTAGTGGTCATCATAGTGAAATTTGGTCCATTGATGTTGACCCAGATGAAAGATATCTGGTGTCTGGGTCGGCGGACCCTGAACTCCGATTTTACATGATAAAGCATGATTTTGCTGATGGGAGAACTCTACTGGAGAAAAATGAATCCGATGCCGATTATGGAAATGCATCTGCTCAGAACAAATGGGAAGTTTTGAAGCATTATGGTGAAATTCAGCGGCAGAGCAAGGATAGAGTTGTTACAGTTAGGTTCAATAAGTCTGGAAACCTCCTGGCATGTCAAGTTGCAGGGAAAATAGTGGAGATATTTCGTGTATTAGACGGGACTGAATCTAGACGTAAAGCAAAAAGAAGAATTAATAGAAAGAAGGAGAAGCAAGCTTCTAAAGGGGCAGGTGAGACTGCTGAAAATGGAAATGGTACTATCGGAGATGAAGATGGTAATGATATCATTGTTACTGTTCCTGATATCTTTAAGCTCCTGCAGACTCTTCGAGCCAGCAAGAAGATATGCTCCATTTCTTTTTCTCCAATCACTTCAAGGAGCTCTGTGGCTACCTTAGCATTGTCTTTGAACAATAATTTATTGGAATTTTATTCAATTGAGAGCACCTCAACCACAAAATCAAGTTCCATTGAGCTCCAGGGACATCGTTCTGATGTGAGAAGCGTCACACTTAGCTCAGATAATACTCTTTTGTTGTCAACAAGTCACAATGCTGTTAAAATATGGAATCCCAGCGCCGGTTTTTGCCTCAGAACTATTGATTCAGGATACGGATTATGTGGTCTATTTGTCCCGGTTAAGTATGGGGGCGAAGTTAATAAGTATGTGGTTGTTGGTACAAAAGGTGGGACACTAGAAATTATTGACATTCGAAATGGTACTTGTATAGAAGTGGTTGACGCTCATGGTGGCTCTGTTCAGTCTATTGCTGCAACTGCAGATGGTTTTGTCACCGGGAGTACAGATCATGACGTCAAGTTCTGGGAGTATCAAACCAAGCAAAAGCCCGGTCAAGTGTGTTCTTTAGACCCTTGTGCTTTTTCTCTTCATATTTCTCTGGGTTGATGTTTTTCTTTTTGATTGAATAACTTCTGATTGTATATTAGACCATACTGCTAAACCTTTCACTTGTATTCCATTCTAATAGGTTGTTATATAATTGCTATTGCTAAATGGTATGTCACTAAAGATGGATTAATTTTGTGTGGCTGACAGGATTCTAAGCATTTAACGGTGTCTCCAGTGAGGAATTTGAGAATGAATGATGATGTTCTAGTGGTAGCTGTCAGCCCAGAGGGTAAATATATTGCTGTTGCTCTGTTAGACTGCACAGTGAAGGTCAGGTTGAAACTTTTATTCTTGTTATTTTTGCATGTTCTTTATGTTGCTTCATTGTTGTTGAATTCAATTCACTTTTGCTCTGCAGTTGAAATAATTCCTGGAAAATGACATGATATTCTTTCATCACAAAATAAGCGAGTATAACATTGAAGTATACCTAGATCTGATTTGACATCTCAATATAAAGTGTAGTGATAAAAATTTTCATGCAAGTGAGTTATGCAAAATGAACGTCAACGTTTAGAGAAGTGTAAGCAATGCCTGGCAGTCCAACATAACTTGAAAATCTCATGAGGCAAAATAGTTTTTAATCTATTTTGTTAACTTGAGGCATGAAAACTGCTGATTGATTATTCGCTTGGGCCTCTTTAAATTTTATGTTTACTTTTGGTTAATAAATATTCAAGTCATTTGCATTTGAATGGCTAAGTTTGTTGGCGTGAATCATTAATTGTTAATCCTTTCTTTTCTTTCTTTCAAATTTTTATTTCTGCAATCATATGTTTCGGTCTTGTGTTTGTGGCATCTGGCGAGCCATAAATTTGGTCAGTCCAACATTGCTTGCTTGGAAGTTTACTTCTGAACTCTGAAATGTATTTGATGATGTAATTTTGTCACTTATTATCCTACATATTGTCATAAACAGGTATTCTTCATGGACTCACTCAAATTTTTCCTCTCCTTGTATGGCCACAAGCTGCCCGTGCTATGTATGGACATATCATCTGATGGGGATTTAATTGTTACTGGCTCTGCGGACAAAAATTTAAAGATTTGGGGTCTAGATTTTGGTGATTGCCACAAATCCCTTTTTGCTCATGCCGATAGGTGCTTCAATGCCTTACCAAAAATTATGTTTTATAAGTCTTCACACCTCCCTATTTCCGCCTCAACATAAGTTTCTATTTTTACATACATGTTGTTTTCATTACAGTGTCATGGCAGTTAAGTTTGTAGGCAATACCCATTACATGTTTAGTGTGGGGAAAGACCGCCTTGTGAAATACTGGGACGCCGACAAGTTTGAATTGCTTTTAACTCTTGAAGGTCATCACTCTGAGGTCTGGTGTCTTGCAATTAGCAACCGCGGGGATTATCTTGTAACAGGATCTCATGATAGATCCATTCGCCGTTGGGATCGTACAGAAGAGCCTTTCTTTATTGAGGTACTGCTTTTTAAGTTCTCCATTCTGCTATAGCTGCAATGATAAGCAAATTGCTTGGAGCTTGTCATTAATTATCACCTCCAAAAACCATAATTGTGACTTTATTTGCAGGAAGAGAAAGAAAAAAGGTTGGAAGAGATGTTTGAATCTGACATTGACAATGCATTTGAGAATAGGTATGTTCCAAAGGAAGAACTTCCAGAGGAAGGAGCCGTATCATTAGCTGGGAAGAAAACTCAAGAAACTCTTAATGCAACTGACTCTATTATTGAAGCATTAGACATGGCAGAGGAAGAACTGAAGCGTATTGCTGAATATGAGGTATGCAGAATTCTTGCCTTGTTTATTCAACATGTGCCAAATATTTTATATTCTGATATAGAAGATTAGTGTCAAAGTGTCACACTTTTTTCCCTCATCATTCTTGAGCCCTCGCCAAGGGGAAGGGGAATTTAACCTTTGTTGCCTAATTATTGATACTAGATTCGCTTCTCCATAGAATACTTCAAGTTGTTTCAACAAATTTTGTGATTTTTCAGGAGGAGAAATTGAATGGGAAAGTTGCTGATTTCAGGCCAAATATTCTTATGCTTGGGCTTTCTCCTTCTGATTATGTTCTGCGTGCAGTTTCTAACGTTCGCACTAATGATTTGGAGCAGACATTGCTAGTAAGTGCGGTGACATAGTCATACATTGAAGCCATGAAATCCTGTGTGTTGGGCTGATGGATAATTTCTTATAGTGATGGATAGAATTATATCTATTATACATTGGTTATGTTTGCACCGGAAATTTCTATTGATCATGTGTACCACATTCTGCTTCCATTTGTTTGCAAGCATTGAACTACTATCAATACCCACCTCTGCATCAAGCATACTCCTGCATTACCATGGTTTTGTAGATATAAAGTGGCATGGCAATGCAGAGGAATGGCTTAAGATTTTCGTTCTCATATTATTCCTTATTGCATGCTGGGTACTGATTTGTTCCTTTTCTATTTTCATCAGAAGCACTAATAGTTTAGATATTAGGTCCCATGCTAATAAAGTACAAGTAAAAATCAAATGCACCTATTGTAGTTTGAAACCCTGTTCTGAATATGGTCCTGGTTCTGTTTATAAGTTGACCTTGTGAAGTATGTTCCTAATTAACTATTCTGTTTCACATTTTGGAAAAGGTTAAATAATTTCTATAGGACTTTCTTGCAGGCTCTACCATTCTCAGATGCTTTAAAGATCTTGTCTTATCTGAAAGATTGGGCTTCTCTACCCGATAAGGTCAGTGCTGCTTTAATGACATGGAGAACAATCATTTTGCTTCACATGAAAGTGAAACACAGATTTTATTGCGCAAACTGCATGAAGATATATCTTTCCTATATTTTTCTTTATCATCAAAGTGGTAAATGTTTTGTGGCACCATGGTTTTGACTAGTTCAAATATCGTGCAATGTAAGTTCTCTTCACAATGGCAACTGGCAAGCCCGTGATTTTGTTGTACTTACATTGTTGGCCAATTTATTTTCCAGCTGTTTCTTTACTGCATCGAGTTGATTTTCATTCCCTTGCTTTTTTGGGGGTGCGGTGGGGGTAATGGTCCAGACCGTCAGAATAAGAAAAAGAAAATGTTCGACGTATGATCCATAGAACATCCCAAAACACGAAGACTAGATCAAATTCTGACATGAGAAATGTATGGATAGAAGGTCATGCCGAATTGGGAAAATGTTGAAAACTTACAACATGATCCACAGGAACACATTGTTCATTACATGCATTTTCTTAAATATATGGTGACTGCATCGATTTTGATCCTTGTTATTTTAGGTTTAGCTGGCAGGTCCTCAACTCCTTGTCCATGTCGAAGTTATTGATATTCTCAATATGTATGGTTGCCCCAGAAATTACGATACGATTATGCTTGTGTTTTATGTGATCATAAGATGGTGTTCTCTATTAAAATGGCGTGGCTGACGTTTCACTCATAATCTTGTTATTATTTACAACTGTTTTTCACTGTTCTGGCAGGTTGAGCTTGTCTGCCGAATTGCCACTGTGTTATTGCAGATCCATCACAACCAGCTAGTTTCTACTGTGGCTGCCAGACCTGTCTTAACCCTACTCAAAGACATTCTTCATGCAAGAGTTAAGGTAATTTTAGGATTATATGCATGTTTGCCTAAGCTTAAAGAATTTACTTATAAGTAAATAAGTAAGTTCTAAAATAAATAATTTTTTGTTGGTCAAAGTTGTAAACAAATAAGTTACTTATATTTTAAGTAACCCCAACTTTGCTGTCAAAATAAGTAACCTTTTCTACTATTAGAAAAGAAGTAACCTATCCAATTATATGTGGAAACAAAAAGTTAGAAGTAAATTCAACTTTTAAGCTTTAGCCTGAAATGCTCTATTGCTTGGTGCTAGTTCTGAATGATTTTTGAGCAATTACAGTGGTTCTATTTGGAAAAGGCTAATCTGATGAAGTCTATTTGTTTTTCAGAAAGTTATAACTAGTAACTAAAGCGAATTTTACAGCTTCTGTATTCTAAAGATAAGATTAAAAGCTAGAGAAGTGTAAGAAAGGAAAAGTTTGATTTCAATAAGGAAGTTTACATATTTGTCTTCAGATTTTATATGTGCTTCTAATATCTGAATTTTTTTGTATATTTTGACATCTATAATTTATTATCCAGAATCTGGGTAATGATTAGTACCTGCTTTACTTGCCTGAGTTGTGGTTGGGTGAATTTTAATGCACACGTCTTAGCATCCCAATTCTTTATTTCTTGCAATTTGAACTTGAGTATGCCACTGCTTTGCTTTGTGCATTGATGTTTGCATTGTCACAGGAATGCAAAGATACTCTCGGTTTCAACTTGGCGGCAATGGATCATCTTAAGGTCATTTCTGAATCTGCAACATTATATTGATTTCGCATCAGTTGGAAATAACTAAAACCCATTCGTTTCTTGTATCAGCAATTGATGGCTGCAAAGTCAGATGCACTATTTCGAGATGCAAAAACTAAAGTATTAGAGATACGCTCAAAGTATTCAAAACGTGCTGAAGCAAGGATGGAACCAAAAGAAGAAAGGAGAAAAAAGAAGAAACAGAAGAAGATAGATAATGGACATGTTTGGTCTTGACTTAACAGACCATCACTCTCTGAATTTGTATTTTACAAGTCTATAATCTTTGATCGACTGTCTAGGGCAGGAATCGATGCCATTTTCTTGTGATTTCCCCAGTGTCACTTCCATATTTATCAATTTTCATTACTTGAGATAAAGAAATTTCAGTCACGAAAATGGCTAAGTTTGCTTAGATGTTGTAAATAGACGTTAGAGGACCATACAATTATACGGTAGTGTCACGTATTTGTGGCCTAAGGATGAATGTTGCAACATTTTTGGAGCGTGGTACCAATTTTGAATACAATCCCGAACATTGATGCATTACTGGCACAGTTTGGTCTATTCTTTTTGGTTTCTAGTACTTTGCCAGCCTTTCATCACAAGCAAAATCTCTAGAAAATTCTGGAAAAATTGTGTTTCCTGACTTCATTTTCCCTAGTTTTCGAGCCTGATTTTTTCTTTGGAACAAACTGAAGGAATAACTTTTTGAATCTTTAGCTCTCATGCACCATTTTGGATGAGAGAAAGAAGTAAGGAATAAACTCTTTCTATGAGGCATGATTGAAGCACGAGTCATTGTCTTCCTGACTCTTAACAACTTCAAAATTGCCTATTACAATGACAGCGATCGAGAATGAACATGACAAAAAAGAAACTTCCATTTTGCTTTCTTCGTGGAATATGCTGCTTTTAAATGGATATCAAAGAATAGTCAATTTTGTTAGTGTTGAATTTATTATTGAATATGTAGATAATAAGTGAGTAGTAAGTTATAGATGTTACAAAATGTGTAGATAAAAAATGTTTGACCAACTAAAATTATAATTTAAACTTATTCAAACAAGCACTTAATGACTTAAATGTGAAATACTATGAAGGAGTACATGTCAAAATTTGCTTATACAAAAAACCTGTAGTCAACACAAGCAGTGTTATAAATGTCTGATTGTATAAGAACACTAGAGTAATTGAACATTTATAATACTTTATTATTCTTAATGGGAAAGTTACTACTACAATATGTTTCTCATTTCACGTTTCTCTGTCATTTTTTCTCCACAAAGAAAAACATTTCATCAAATATTCTTTATATCGATAGATATGAAATGTTAGGGGGACACGTATCCAACAAAGAAGAATCCACACAAATCTTTGTCCACTACATGTCAGCCATTCAATAACATGTACTAAAGAAAATGACTTCCTCGTAAGGAAAACCAATCACTTTATGTCAGGATCAATATGTAGGTGCCCTAATTGTCCCATCAATTGTTTATTGGCAGGAATTAAATGATTTCACTAGTGACCTTAATCAATAGGGCAACCATTTTTTGTCATCAATTGAAATTATATGTCATATCGTTTTTGATATATCTTCTTCGCCTGCCAAAAGCAGCGTGTAAGACCAGAACTTGTATTGCACGTGCTTTGCAAGATGAAAGATGAGCACAATTAAATATCACTGAATGGTATAATTAGGTTAATATAATGGTAACTTTAAATCTAGCCGTCAAGACTTAATATGGGTCAATTAAAATAAACATTGAGCAACGATCCAAAAATTCATTAATCTTCGAAGTCGCCTATTAAAATCCATTGGTGTTTTAATATTATTTTGGGTTGACGCATTGTGGAGTGGACTATATAATTATTTTCAATTTTGAGCTGAAAGTCTATGAAGAGTAAAAGAGTCCGAATTGATTATCATATCCTCGAAATTTATTTGGGATCACACATAAAACCCCACAGGACTATTGTGGATATGGTTTTTTATTGTTCCCTATCCATATTATGAGTTGTTTTATTTAAACACTAAACATGTTGTGTCTCTGTGTACCATTTGTCCACGCTTCTGTAAGCTCTTACATCACTATGATTAGGATAAGGAAAATAGACATGCCTGTGTATATAAGTATATTCGATTGAGCAATCGACTATCCCAATAAAAAGATTTGTTTTACTTGTGTATTTAGCATCCTCTGGTCTAGGCTTCAATTCAATGGCTTTGCAACCAGAGATGCTAAACTTTGTTTTGATACCTCTAATGGCTCCTGGCCACATGATTCCCATGATAGACATGGCAAAACTGTTTGCAGAACGAGGTATTATTGTGACAATAGTGATGACGCCCCTCAATGCCATCCGGTTCAATGCAGTGATTGATCGTGCTATCTCGTCTGGACTCCCCATTCGGCTTCTTCAGCTCCGGTTTCCATGTGAGGAAGCCGGTTTGCCGGTAGGATGTGAAAGTGCAGATACTTTACCATCCTATAAGTTAATGAGGAACTTCTATAATGCAGCAAAAATGCTACAAGAGCCATTGGAACAGATGCTGCGAGGACTTCAGCCAGCTCCAAGTTGCATTATATGCGATAAGCATCTGACATGGACAGCTGATTTATCGAATAATCTTCAGATTCCGAGGATTGTTTTTGATGGAATGAGTTGCTTCACACAATTGATTGAGCATCATTTGCACATTTCCAAGGTTCATGAAACTGTGCCTGAGTCGGAGCCTTTTGTTGTGCCTAGTTTACCTGATAAAATTGAATTTACTAAGCTCCAGCTTCCTGGAATGTTCAATCCAGGCTCGTTGGATGTGCACGATATTCGTGAACAGATAAGAGTGACTGAAAAACAATGTTATGGGGTGGTGGTCAATAGTTTTGAAGATTTGGAACAAAGATATGTTGATGAATTTTGGAATATCAGAGGGGGAAAGGTTTGGTGCATTGGTCCACTATCACTTTTCAACAGGGAGAATTTAGACAAAGCTCAAAGAGGGAACGAGGCATCCATTGACACGAACCAGTGCTTGAGGTGGCTCGACTCAAACAAGCCTGATTCTGTAATCTACGCGTGTCTTGGAAGCCTCAGTCGTCTAAAACCTTCACAATTCATAGAGCTGGCATTAGGCCTAGAAGCCTCAAACTATCCGTTTATTCTAGTGATAAAAGGAGGAGAAAAAACAGAAGAAATAGAGAAGTGGATTTTGGAAGATGGATTTGAGGAAAGAACAAAGGAAAGAGGCCTTTTGATCCGAGGTTGGGCACCACAAGTACTGATTTTATCTCACTCTTCAATAGGAGGATTCTTAACACACTGCGGTTGGAATTCTACTCTGGAAGGTATATGTTCTGGGGTGCCACTGATCACATGGCCGTTGTTTGCCGAGCAATTTTTTAATGAAAAATTAGTAGTACAGATTTTGGGCACAGGTGTAAGAGTTGGAGCTGAAGCTGTTGTAGACTTGATATTGCAAGAAAGGACCGGGATGAAGGTGATGAAGGACGAGGTTAAGGCTGCCATTGACACGGTAATGGATAAGGGAAAAAAGGGATGTGAAAGAAGGGAAAAAGCAAAAGAGCTAAAAGAATTGGCAAAGAGATCAGTCGAAGAAGGTGGATCATCCTATCTCAACACAACGCTGTTAATTCAAGAAATTGAACAGCTGGTGAAGAAGAATAAGCAATCAAAACAAGGATCATTCATTACCTAGTAATTGCACACGATGTGTTTCATGAGGGCCGTTCTCCTGCCCCCAAGTGGGCACTACATCTTGCCCACTTGGGGATGTCACAGTTTACAGCATGCTAGTTGTTTAAATCCTGCTTGCTTTTGCAGTGCGGGAAGATCTAATATTTCTTGAAGCATGAAATGTACGAGTTTCATGTTTGCACTATCTTGAATACTCTCTCTTTTAAGTAGCAGATAGTAATAATGACCCAAAATATGTCAAGGATTTTGACCAGGGTTTGGTAACAAGTATGCACAAGCAAAAGCCCTGAATGGTTACTTGGAAATTTTGTCTTTTCATACATTGTTCCAGTCAAGAGTGTAGAATACAGCTAAATTCGCAATGCAACAATATTTGGAGCAAGAATTGCCATTATATATATAGTAACGTTGGCCAAAATAAAACAAAGCGGTTGGACCGACACTGGCCAAGACTTACATGAGCTCAATTTTTCTATTTTTCATAGAGCCACTCGGTTCTTTATAAAATATTCTAACCACTTGTTTGGTGAAACTTTTTAACAGATTTTGATAAAAAATTGATGAAATGTGTAGTTAAAAAGTTAATAAAAGTTGCGAGCCCCATGAAATATGTGATTCAAAATTAATTATTAATTTTAACTTAAAATTTTTAATAAATTTTTAAGTTTTACCAAACAAACTCTAAATGTAAATTGGTTATTCTGAATATAACCATGCGGAATACTATTCTTAACAAATAGTGAATAAGAAAGAAAATGGACATGGCAACAAAGGTTTAAGATATTATGGAGTTTCCAAATTTTTCATATATTTAGAATGGTTAATTACACTGGAGGTCACTGATCTTTCACCCTAATTGCAATTGGGTAACTGAACTTCAATTTAAAAGCAATCAGGTCATTGCATTTGGGTTATGCTACTGTATCTACCGGAAGAAGCTGACATGTCTGTCAAAACTAACGAAATGCCAATGTGTCTATCCCCGTCAATGGATTAATAACATTGGAGGTCGCTAAGCTGTCACCCTAGTTGCACTCAGGTCACTTAACTTCACCATAGTTGCAATTGAGTTACTAAACTTCAATTTGGAGTAATGAAGTCATAAGTCGTGCAATTCTAACGCACCAAGTATGATACACTTTCTTACATTTTTTACCATAAAAACAATTTTGTTTTAGCTTTTGTTAATGTATGTCTATAAGCGCTAACCAATGAAACATAATGGGTTTCAAAACTCAAATTTGTAACATTTTAAATTCAATCAATAGTAAAACAATTCAATTTGAAATTTTAAAAAAAGAAGTAATTGATCCAATATTACGAGAAAAATCTAACATTAAATACCCAAGTAAAATATAAATTGAGAAATACAAAGAAAATCCAATATATTTTCTTCAAAAAATCAATTCTCAGAAAAAATATGATGCAGTAAACAAGACTCATAAAGTAATTTGAAAAGTCTATTAGACACGAACGAAAGATGCAAAAAAAGGTTGATGTGAAATCCCATAATATAATAGTCACTGTAGACACGGGTAGTGTAGAAGTTTGCAAAATAAATACAGTCATATTTAACTTGAACTTCATCGGGCGAGGGTGAGAAGAACAAATAATGCACATCGCTAAGAATAGTAAAGCCCTGCCGACTTTTACTGAAGCCACCATAATTGCTTTGTTTTCCACACTTTTTCCCAATTGTTCATTCCTGCAACTTGTTTAGAAGGTGCACTTCGTTTACAGAGTATACTTTAGATATTGTGTGGGTTTGTAATAGTAATGTTCTAAAAAAGGTAAAGCGTGACTATATATGAAGACTAATATTAAAGTTTTTTGGGCTAGACAAAGGCGCAGTAGCATTTACGCCTAAGCGGGTTATTTACAACAACGGGTAAAAAGTTATCGGATTTTCAAAAGTTAATTAGACAACTAGTCATTGAAGTTTGTACAAAATTTCAAGTTGATCCATAAAGTATTTTTCTGACTCATTTAGTCACTAAATTAATTAACAGTTGCCAAACTACGTCAATTGCATACGTTCTTTACGGTTTTTACTTATTTAGTAAATTAATTAATCTATCATTCAATAATTTCGCTAAATTGTGAAAATGAATTTAACAATCTCAATAATGTGGAAACATATGGAAACCTGGTAGATATTTGACAAGCTTTTTCAAAAGAAGCGATGCAATATAATTTTAAAGAAATCAAATTAGTCAATAGGTAAAAAACTTGATTGGTTCCTAAACTTTACACTGTGTGCGAAAAACGTCTCCATACATCAAACCGGACTTCATTAGTCCCTTAATTTTAAGTTATGAACTCTTTTAGTCTCAAAAGAAATTCCGTCCAAAATTACTAACGGATGTCCTACGTGGATAACAGAAAGATGACATGACATCTTCTCAGTTGTTTCTTTTTGGGTTAAAAAATCAGATTGGTCTCTAAACTTTACACTGTATGAAAAATTTCTCCACATACTTCAAATCGTACTTCGTTAGTCCCAAAAAGAAATCTTGTCTAAAATTACTAACAGATGTCTTACGTGGACAATAGAAAGATGACGTGACATCTTTTTTGTTGTTTTTTTTTCTTGACACCTAATATGCCAACAATGATAATATTGTAGTATTTGAAAAAGTGCTTCAAACTTTAAGTGAAATTTCCCCCAAAGTCTTAAAATCATATATCAAACACCCAATCCCTAAGATTTTTATCCTAAATCAGATTTGGATCGGTATGATTTGAAAAAAAATAGAGATGAAATCAAACAATTTTTCTTAAGTACTTTCACGATGTAAGTGTAATTATCCTCCACTCCTCAAAATCGAATATCCAACCTCAATTCTATATCTATATTTCTTAAGTTTGTATTGAATTTATATTTATTATTATTTTTCGATTCTCTCTAAGTATTCTTCGAATTTAGTGTTTTCTCTGCACACATATATATTATAAGTTATTTGCTTCTTGTATGTAATTGAATGTTTTCATTCAATTTTCAGAAACGGACAGAGAGCATCCATTGCTTTGAGCTTTTGCAATTGGTAAAATGTCTTATGTCTAATAAAAATACAATTGATTTGGTTCTATTTTATCGAAAACCAAATAGTTCAAGTTCCTTTTGTAAAATCAACAAAATCAAATTGGATCATACTCACATTAAATATTCGAACATTGTGCCTATATGTCACCATGTAGTTTTAAACAAGAATAATGCTACTTGTACATCCTTACTTACAACCACACTTACACTTACTTATGTGGCAAAATAAAATAATGAAAAGAAAATTCAAAATAATGTTTTGATAAAATGTTTCACCCTTAAATACTACTGCCACATAAGCAAGTGTAAGTGTGGGTGTAAGTGAGGATGTACAATTAACATTATTCTTTAAACAAAAATACCAGTTGCAAGCACCATCTCTACAACTTTCATATCCGGACAAAAATCATATTATCCACTTCCACATGTTGACCAACCAAAAACATACTATCCACATCTGTATAGCTAAAACCTCTCAACAAGGATGCTTGCTCTATTTATTGTGCTTGGGGTTTGACAAAATTTTCTTTTTGAGACTAGAGTTCACGACTTAAAGTTGAGGGAATAATGAAGTCCAGTTTGAAGTATGGAGACATTTTTCGCACGTGGTGTAAAGTTTAAGGACCAATCAGGTTTTTTACCCAAAAAGAAATGACGAAGATGATGCATCGTCATCTTTCTGTTGTAATTTTGGTCCGTTAATAATTTTGGACGAAATTTCTTTTTGGGACTAACGAAGTTCACGATTTAAAGTTAATGGACTAACAAAGTCCGTTTTGAAGTATTGGGACGTTTTTAGCACGCGATGTAAAGTTTAGGGACCAATCAAATTTTTTACCCGCTAATGCATTAATTGGCTTTCTAAGCCATTTCATCATTTTCATTTTACAAAATAAACAAAGTGTCTAAACTGAAATAAAATAAAATTTTAGTGACTAATCTGTAACTGAAGAAAAGTTTTGTGACCAAAATGAAATATGTTCGATGACTAAGAGTATTTTTAATCCATTTAAAAATTGTAAACTAAGATATAATTGAGAGAAAATGATAACGAAAGGAATGTAAAAGGAAATAATTTATACTAATTATATTATCAAATTATTAACAAAAATCTAAAGATGACATGCAACTTGAAAAACTTGTTTTCTAATTAATATTGATGTTTAACAAATAGACAATTAAGATCAAAATTGATCGCCAATCATTTAGACCAATTTGTTAACATACCGCTGAGCCCCCTATCAAATTGCATAAAATATGAATTCTTTATTAAGGTAGTAAAATCTCTTATATGTCACGCCGAAATGACTTCTATATTAATTTTTGAAAATAAATAAATAGAAAGCGCGAATCAACGAAATACCGCTAGAAAAAAAACAATGAACTTAATTTTTTTCCCCCCTTTAATCTTATATGATTATATCCACTTCTACATATTGAATCTTTCTGTAGAGTACATTTACTATTACACATTACCATACATAAAACAACAATTAAAGTTTATCTTCTTTTTTTAATTTTTTTAATTATTTAATTTAATGTAGCAAATATACTATTAGATTAGGTAGGGTGCAAAACATGTGAGGATCCTCAAATTCGTCAAAATGCTATATTTTCAAAATGTCCTAGTCAATGCATGCTCAATTATTAATGCGAATAATTACTGTTCTAGTCAAATTTGGTTTCCATACATCATACATGAACTTGGACCTTTCTTCAGTACAATTATTTCTCTATACCTTTGAAATTCTGTTTTATTTTATTCAATCATTTTGAATAAAATATTGTAATTTACTTCTGTAGTGTTAAGATTTAATTGACTATTGTGAAGATTATTAATTGTTTGGTGTATTTAAATTAATAATAGTTAAATAATTAGAATTGTTTGATGTTGTGATCATATTTTTACACGATCGAGTTTTTAATTATAATTATAAATAGATGTTTTCTATAAAAACGAAAGCAATTTTATATAGTTTTTTCTTTCTAATTCAATTTAATTTTTTTGTATGTGTTATGTGTTTGACAAATTAGAGATAATAATGAATAATACAGGAAATTACCAACTACAAGAAAAAGAAATTCGTAACTAAATGGAATAATAGAATAATAAATCGATGCCTATGTAAATACAATATTTTTAAAATAGATTCGTTTTTTTACTGTAGATGCTTGAGGTTAATTGAACGTCCGTTTTCTAGGATACAACAACGAACTGAATTTTATCTAAATATTATCACCAAAATTTGGACAAGAACTGGAAAAAAAATTCAGATACACACAAGGGAATATTTGTAATTAACCCAAATGTTTAAATTTCTCATTACCACATGCTATTAATCACAGTCGTTTGGAGTTGTTACAGAAACTAGAAGGGCAGCTAGAAATAAATAAAAATAAATAAGAAAAATAATGGCAAAATGTGGACCCTATTGAAGGCCAATTTTTTATTTGACTTTTGTGTCTGCAGATTGTGTTTGCACACGTGTTCAATACTTCAATTGCTTGAGGTGCAAATCCGGTATGAGATTTGCACCCCCACTGCGTGCTCGCACACAAGAGAAAACATCTATGCTATACAAAATTACAAAATGTGTGGTCATATATAAACTAGTCATTGCCTTCTCATGTTTCCAACGTGGGTGACGTTTCTATTACTTTCCTTCCAATACTTAAACTACTTCCAAAGATGATACTTTGAACTTCAATTGCTTTTATTCACCTAAGTATCATTTGAAGCAAATAAATATATTATTTTGACGTTCTTGCAAAAAAAAAAAAAGACGAATGTATTTTGATCTTCCAAAAAGAAGAAACTAAGTCCTACTAAAAAATAATGCTAAAACAACACCACTTTTCAACATTATAATCGAAATCCAGTTTCTTTCAATTTTCAACATTATAACAAAAAATAATGCTAAAACTAAGCTTTTATCCCGTCATTTTATTGAATTTTTACTTAATTTATTGTATTATTCTTCTTATTTCAGTTTTAGACTCGTTTATAAGCAATTGGAGAAGAATGGACGAAAAGAAAAATAATTTGGTGAAATCGACGAGTAAATGATATACCATTGGAAAGATAATCGAATTACGCGTCTCCCACTTTTTACGGATCTCAATTTGGAGCTTTCTACAAGAAGTTATGGCCGTTTGAAAAACAGTCGTCCAGTGTTAATTTTGCTGCGGGATTTTTATTTTCCTTTTTGAGTTCTAATCCGATTAAGAAACCTTTTGACCCACGAATTTTATAATATTTTGAGATCTTTTGGGGCACAATTAGGTAACTATAAATATGAGTTATTAACTCATAATTTGAGAGCCTTTTTGAGAGCCGAATTCAGAGCCGTTTTAAGAGCCGGATTAAAGTCGATTTGGGAGCCAATTTAGAGAGAAAAACAGGAGACGAATTTTGGGAACAAGATACGAGAAGAGAATCGAAAATCAAGGGACGGGATTGAAGATTCTTCAACCTGAGTCACATGTTTTATTTATTCTTTCTTCTTTTTCTTTTGCCGGAACATGATTAATATAATTCTTGTATTATTTTACATAATCATGTCCGGCTAATTTACTTATTGCTAGGATGAACGATGAAACCTCATGTTTTTAATTAATTAGAAGTTTTTCCGTTTTAGTAATTAATTGCTTTTGGGTTAATTATTCTTTATTCATTATATCTATTATTTTAATGCCTGATCACCATTAGAATATATTGTGATCTATATTGAAGTCGAAAGATTCAATATAGATTAAGCACGTGGTATTGAATAATATAGGGTCCAATAATAGGGACAATGATCTAATGCCCACATGTGGGCAAAATAAGGTGCCCACATGCTATGTGGCAGCATGTGGGCACTTGATGATAAAGTGCACTTTATCATCAAGTGCCCACATGCTGCCACATCAGCATGTGGGCAAAATAAGGTGCCCACCATGTGGGCATTAGATCACCTCTCCCAATAATAGATAGAAATTACTATTATGTTTTATGAAATCTACTTAGGTGTTCTTGATATTTTAATGCATATGTTTATGTTCGAAGCTTAATTAGAGATAATTAGGTTCGCATATCGTATAGAATTGATTGACCATCGAGAGAGGCTTTTGATTATTTTAGGATCACCGATTTTCAATTCAAGATAATTATAAGCTAAAACGGTTAAACGGATAATTGATTAAGGAATGTGTTGGTAGATTTGCAAATCCTAGTGTTGGTAAAATTTAAATTCGTTCTCATAAATTTATTTTAATTGTCTGATAATTCAGATTTAATTAAAATAGTTTAAATAGTTTTAGAATCACAAATCAAAACAAATCTGTGTTCTTTGTGTTGGTAAAATTCAAATTATAAATTAATTGGTTAAATTGATATCTAATTTTCGTGGGTTCGACACTCTACACATCACTTTATTACTTGTTAACGATCCGTCCCCTTGCATTGGTCCTTTTGAAGCTCATGACTAGACATGTTGAAAGGGATGGGAGTGCTTCGAATTCTCTATCTAATGCGCAAGTCAAAGTGTTTGTTAAAGATGAAAGGAATAAAATATCTTTGAAGTAATAATTATAGAATTGGTGTAAAATGATAGATAATGATGAATAATTATTTGAAATTATTTAGATGTTTATATCTTACTTAAAATTTGTTTGAGATTGATTTTAGAGACCAACTTAGTGTTGGCAATTGGTCGGGTCGGGTCGGGTCGGGGTCGGGGTCGGGGTCGGAGTCGGGGTCGGGGTCGGGGTCGGGGTCGGGGACTTCTACCGTCCTGCCCTGCTGGGGATTGTTCTACCCCGATCCCTGCTTAAGGTGGGATCGGTTCGGAGCGGGGCGGGTAACTTCTCTTTCCGTTTATTTTCTCGTTTATTTTTTTTATTTTAAATATTAAATTAAATTATAAAAAAAGAAACACTTGAATATTAATATATTAAAAATATAACAAAATTACATTATTTATAGACAATTCTTTTCTAATATGAAATATAGTTTTTCGATGTTGGACAAAATATAATATCTTAGTAAAGTCTCAATACTTAACGAATAAATGTATAGAATGAATCCCACATCTTATTCTTTCAATAAATGTGTTGAATGAGAAATATATAAAAGAGAGTGGTGGACCAATAAATCATTAAATAAATAATGGATTTTACATTTTGATGAGCTATGAAGTGGATTTGTGGTCTTCCAACCATTTGTTCTTTTTTTTTTATATATATATTTCTATTTATATATTTTTATAATTATAACTAAAAAAATTATTTAATTGAACTGGGGCGGATCCCTGGGACCTTGTTCCCCGGCCCCGCCCATCCTCGACCCGGGGCGGGGACTTTTTCCATGGCCCTGCCCCAATTCCCTGATTAGTCGGGGATTTCCTGCCCCGTTCGGGGAGGGTCCCCACGGGTATTGGGGTATTCATGTTGTATTGACATTCCTAGACCAACTTTTGATTGTAAGAAGTTGTTTTAGTCGTTTTGTAAATTTTAAAAAAGTGATTATAAAATAATTCGTACATTCTAATAATAGATTTTGAAAAACAGCAAAATGACAGCTTTTCAAATTCCGCTTTTAGCTTTTCTACTGATTTATTATTAAACTATCAATTTTAACCCTAATTAATTAAATTAATTTCTTTTATGTCCTATGTTCATTATTATTCTAATTGTAATACAACTCTATAAGTATTTTAAATTTAATTAATTTTTGTACTAAGGCTATGCAGTTATTTTGTAATTTTTATAAATTTTGAGATTTAATAAATGTTTATTATTTTTATTTTAAAATAATTATTATGAATGCATTATCTTGAAAAAATATTTGATAATAATACATATTGTTATACAAGTAAAAATAAAATTTACACTACTCATGATAATAATAATACAAAAAAATATTATTATAACTAATGTCTGTTTTAGTAATTTTATAGAGTCATAACAATAAATCAATTTTGTTTACCAAAAGCTTAAATGTTGATTTTAAACATACAACAATTTTGAATCAAGAGTTTACCACACTTATCTGATTCTTCCAACAATTGCTTCTTTTTACAGCATGACAAAAGTTGATTATCTTAAAAATACAGTAATACCAAATCAAACTTTAGAGTGTGTTTGAAAAGACTTTTTTAAAGTCCAAAATCACTTTTTAAAGAGCAAAATTGTTTTTTGTTATATTTATGGTTGTTTAGTTAAAGTCAAAAATTATTTTTGACTAAAAAACATTTTTAAAAAATTGTTTTAGAAAAGTCTAAATTTTGAACTTCTCTAAAAAGGTCTAATTAAGCTTTTACGAGAAGTTGTAATTAATATTTAATAAAATTTAAAAATTTAATATTAATACTTTAAAAAAATATTAATTTGTTTATCACATTAATTACTTATCTCAAATTATCACTTCTTATATTTATATAAAGTGAAAAAATATATTGACATGTTAAATAATATAATACAAATTACACATAATATATTTGATTTAAAATTTAAGTAATGTGATATATACTAAAATAATTATGTTATTATAATTTAATTAATATATTAATTTTAATAATTATTATAGGAATAAAAAAATATTATTTATTTAAAAAATAATAATATGAGATATATAATAATTAATTATTTTATAGTCAAATAAATATAAAGTTTAAATAAAAGTACTTTTATAGTTATGTAATCAAACACTCAATTTAATATTGAAAGCACTTTTTAGATTTACAACCAAATAGTTAACAATTTTTTAACAAAAACTCTACTGCTAAAAAATTCTACTGATAAAAACTTTACTCACAACAGCTGTGCCAAACAAACTCTTACTCTATAAGAGTATATTCTATTCAGATTTTAACTCTCATTGTATATAAGATGTTTATATAGAGGTTATTGTTATAATAAATTTACACATTTGAGTTTAGTTTCATAACACATTATGAGGAGGAAGCCAACTGAGTTATTAACTAAGTGATTGTTTGGTTATTTTTTAAGTACTTATAAGCAGTTTGTCGTACATAATGTGTGAATAATAAATAGATAGTGTTTTATGAAATGTGTGAATAAAATCAGTGTTCTAAAAAACGTAAAGCGTGACTAAGCGTGTAGGCCCAACTTCAAGCTTTTCGGACCTAAGCGAAGCCTAGGCGAAGGAGAGACAAGGGCGATGCAAGGACGAGGCGTGATGCGTGGTTAGGCGTTGATACCGGGTTTCAAGCTTAGGTGGAGCCTAGGCGCTGCCTATGCGAGTTTTTTAGAATAGTGAATAAACTATACTTGACCAACTTAAAAAAAGTTTAGTTTTTCCAAACATGCCATAAAAGTGATTCTTCTTTTTTGTTCAAAGAAAATCACGAAATTCTGATCAATTAAGTTAGTATTGAAATTACAGTTTTTTGCTGAAAAGAAAATGTTAGGTGGTGTTCTCTTTGCGTTTGTGTTTTGAATTCATTTTGTGTTTTGAGTGTTTATTTTGAAATTTTTGAAAATGCGTTCTTTTTAGAATTTTCGAAAATTGTTTTTGAAAACAGAAAACTCGAAAACGTGTTTTTTTGAAATTTTTTAGAAATTTGGACTTACTTGAAATTAAAAACAATTATGAATTAAAAACAATTATTGTTAGAATTAAAAACAATAAAAAACTTGGAATTATTTGAAAATAAAAACAATTATTTTTGGAATTAAAAATAATTAAAAACAATTATTGTTGGAATTAAAAACATTTAAAAACAATTATTGTTGGAATTAAAAACATTTAAAAACAATTAAAAACAATGAAAAATTTGAAATTATTTGAAATTAAAAATAATTATGTTTGGAATTAAAAATAATTAAGAACAATTATATTAATTCAAAACAAAACCAAAGAAATTGCGCATTTTGGGAATTGAACTATTGACCAACCAAAGGAAAATCACGGACATTGCCATTTTGGACAGGAGCCACATGTTTATAAATAAAACGCGAAAATTGGTTAAATCATTATTGTTTTGCCCAGCGTAAAATTAAAAAAAAAAAAAAATGCCGGATGAATGACTTGAAACGGGGACCTCTACGGCTAAAATGCGCGTTTTGGCCGTTTTGGAAAACGCCCGAATTTTGTAAAGGAAATGCGAAAATGGCTAAAATGTCGTTTTCTATTTCATTTGCAATTTTTTTGAGTGTTTTTAAAAATGCATTTTTGAAAATGGCAAAGAAAACACGTTTTGACTATTTTCAAAAATACAAAACAGAAAAACGGGTTGAAAACATCAAAGAGAACAGGGCATTAGTATCTCTTGATTTTATATTATATAACAGAAAATCAATATATGTTATTCCCTTTTGTTATCGCTGCATATACTTATTAACAATAGACATGTATTATTTAATACTATTTATTACAACATACTAATATTCTAGAAGAATATTGTATATTGCTCTTGAAGAATCGTTGATTTTTTTTTTTACTTGTTAATATTCTAGAAAAAACCGTGTTGTTGCTCCTAAAGAAATATAAATTTATACATATTATTATTCAAAAAAATATATATTAGTTTATTGTTTTTGAATGATCACAAGTGTTTAAATATATTGCGTTGTTGCTCCTGAGAAAACACAAGTTCATATACATATCAATATTCCAATATTCTAAAAGAATATGATATTCTAGAAGAAATACACCATAATATATAAATATTCTTAAAAGAATATTTATTTTAATGTTACGAAGAATTACAATTTTATAAGTATCAATATTTTAAAAAAATATTAAGTTTGTTGTTCTTGAAGAAGAAGCACAAAATTATATACATATGTTTAAAGAATATTGTGTCATTACTCTTAAGAAGCATGTCAATATTTTCAAAAAATATAATGTTGATACTTTTGAGAAAACACAACTTTAATGTCTCAACACTTCATACATAAAAATTCTCAAAGAATATCGTATAAATCTAATATCATGAAGAGGTGTGATATTTATGCTAATTTTATGAAATCTAAATGAAAGAAATCTATGTCAAATATTCGGCAAGGAGAGGACAATTTCTTTTTAATATTATTTGAGCATGTTTGGAGACTGTCCTGAAGTTTAATTTTTTTTGAAAGATTTGGCATTCAAATGATAGAATATTTCAGCTTGCATATCTATTGACTTATCTATAGCACATCAATAATGCTATTTATAGTCGCTCACTACTTGTAATTATTCTACGTAACATTACTCAATTAAATGAATTATTTATTCCAATTGAGTAATGTATTTATAGTCATTAATTATGAATAATTCATCCAATTGAATAATACCACGTAGGATAACTACCAATAGCGAGCGACTATGAATAGCATTACTCAATTGAAACATATTTAAATTTTTACCTATTTTGTCCCATTATTTGTTGTAAACGTTAGAATTATTGGAAATTAGAAACTAACCGGACAGGATCATTACATGAGATAACAAGGTTTATGGATAGGTATTCTGCCAACTAATAAGCTATTGATGTAATTGGAATATACACTATTTAACTAAAAACATGTAAATAAAAACCATTGCTTCCAATTCTCTAATGCAAACTGTCAAGAACTTTGTCAAACTAATATAGCAAGGATAAAATAGACAATATCTAAAATTCCATCTAAATTTAAAAACTTTATTAGACATACTTAATTAGCAATTATAGAATGTATTGGAGATTTGCTTGTTACTTTTTTGTACCCCTCATTGTTTGGATATGATTCGATCCTTCAAGTTCAAAATCTCAATTTGTGGAAAGCCCTTTCTAATGAAAACATAATTTTTTTTTTTTTTTTTGGGGTTAGATGGTATCTCTTTACTTTTCATAAAATTGACTACATTTTTTATTCTTATTTGCATTTTAGTGGATTGGTCTGGTATGAGAAGTTATAGGAAAGAGGTCTTATTGCACCAATTAATTTCCTTGCAAAGTTCAAAGAATGAATACATTAAAAAATATTTAAAAAGAATTGCTGATATTTTTGTATAAATCATGTGTTTTTATCATCATATTTCTTCCGTATAATCAGTGTTTTAAAAAGCGTAAAACATGATTAAGCGTGGATGTTGAACTTTAAATTTTCCGAGCCTAGTCGAGGCATGAAAAGTATTTTGTTATTTTTAATATTATTTTAAATATTAAAAAAATCAAAATAAAAAGCGCATGTCTAGACGAGACTATGTATGATTAGACATGTATTTTTTGTTTAAAAAATACAGTTGACTGTTTAATTGTACACTTATATGGACTAAGCGAGGCGCAGAGACCGTGCCTCTCGCCTATGTACGTTTTTTAAAATACTACGTATGATGCTTTCAATATTAATGATGAAATGTTATTAACAATTACAAAATATAAATGCACTAACAAAATCTTGTCAATTAAGCATAACAATCAACTCTTAACATTAAATAATTAGATTAGACTAAATCTAATAAATTACCTTATCTTATTCCAATAATTGAATAAATATAATTTAAGCACGAGGAAAGTGAGCTAATGAAATTCAAAGGCAAAGAAAAACAAACTGTATTATCAATTTTGGATGATTTTGCCTCATTTTTTAACTAATGAAATTGGATAACTTTAATATTTTATGGACAACCTTTTACACGTGACTGAAGCACAACAACAAAGGAAATGTTTCATGCTTAATTTTCTTTCAATTAGATGTTCTTCACTATCTTTAATGTGTTCCACGTTTATTAAAACATAACAGCGTAAAGACCGAGAAAAGGCACAAAAATCCTATTCATTAAAATAAAAGAAATTGAAGTCCAGAACTCTAAATTCATTAAAACCAATCTTAAGCACTTATCTTAAATAATTTCTAAAAATATAACAAATTTAGTCCCGATTTTAGCTAGTGAATCTACTGGTCTATATAATCTGAAAACAAGAAATACCTGAAAATTCATTATATTGATTTTTTTTTCCCAATAGATGTTCTCAGTTATTATACGCATCATTATTGACCCGAAATACTTTAATCAATCATTTCAAACAATAAGAAATAATTTAGAATATTGAACTTCTAATTCAGTACATTATTTGCTTCAATTTATTATTATTATTATTATTTGCACTTGCTTTGCGACAAAATCAAAAATGCAAAAAAATACTCACGATATACAAGGGCAGATCTAGCATTTTAGTTCAGTGGGTGTGAGATAGAAATGGGCCAAATTGTGGGCTGAAACAAATTTTATTTTTGGGTAAATTCAATGCTAGTAACTGTTTTGGCACTTATGGGCTCTAAAGGCATATGATCAAAATTTAATTCAATTAAAGTCACATTTTAGAGCTAAAAGACCAACATACCTTTACAATTGCCAAAAAAAAAAAATGCTAATTTAATAATACTGTTTTATTGTGATACTGTTTTGTTGTGCCACTGTTTTGTTGCGATACTGTTTTATATAATACTGTTTTATCTAGATAATGTACATTGGTATATTTATACCATGTTTTTATCTTTGATATTATTTTGTCTATGATATTGTTTTATATATATAATGTACTATGGTACACTTACACTATGCTTTTATATTTGATACTATTTTATTATGATAATGTTTCAACATATGATAATGTTTTAATCTATAATAATATTATTGAATGCAAACAATATTAATTGTCTTATACTACTAATAGAGTATTTTAAGAACAATATAATTACTTGCACTAATAAAACATTTATGATACTGTTTTAATCTATAATAATGTTATTGAATGCAAACAGTATCAATAGTCTTGTACTGCTAATGGAGCATTTTAAGAACAATATAATTACAACCAGTAAAACAGATCTATGATACTGTTTTATTTAGATAAAGTAATATGGTATACTTATACTATGTTTTTATCTTTGATACCGTTTTATTATGATAATGTTTCAACTTATGATATTGTTATTTAATCTATGATACTGTTATTTTATTAAGTTGTAGTTTGTATATGTGATACTGTTTTATTAAGATATTTTCATGTATGATACTAATATATTAAGATACATTTATCTGTGATACTGTTTTAATATGAATGATACTGTTTTGACAAGAAAAATTAAAGATTGTCATTTTAAGCTAAAGAGACGACTTCAAACAGCTAAAGTCCATCGTACATAGTAGCGAAGCTACTTGTCTTGACCCGCTCGTCGAGACCATTTTGAAAATATATTATAATAAAAATTCTAAGCCCGTATGCAAATTATATGCTCATTTCTGTTATGATACCATTTTCTATAATACTGTTTTTCTAGTATCAAACAACACATCATGACTAAACAACTCCTATTTACATCAATTAGCTGGCGGAACATTCAAGCTCCTATTTACATTAGATGGTAGAGTATTCAAGCTCATATTTACATCATTCAAGCCCCCCAAAATTTAAGCTCCTAATTACATAAGATGGTGAAGCATTCAAGCTCATATTTACAACATTCAAGCCACCAGAAATTCAAGCTCCTATTTATATCAGATCGTGGAGCATTCAAGTTCCTATTTACATCAGATTGTGGAGCATTCAAGCTCCTATTTACAGCATTCAAACCCCCAGAAATTCAAGCTCTTATTTACAGCAAGAAATTATGGCCACAACCAATATATTTCCTAAACATTCGTTTCTATGCTCACCTCATCACAAACAATACACTTATACACCATAACCACCAACTCCGCCACCGCCTCTGTTGCCATCTGGAGCCATATCCACTCTCCCTCACCCTTCTTGCCTTGGAGTTTTAAATTAGATTAATTAATAACAATAGATGTTCGTCAGAGACAAGTCAAGATACCCAAATCTGAAAATTTCAGTCGATGAACCCATGAAACCCCATAAAGCAACACCAGAATCTATAAAACAACACCAAAATCTCCACCACAACCATTCCGTGGAAGAAGACCACCACAACCGCGCCGTAGTAGAAGAACTCTCCGTATGTTGCTCAGCCGCGCCTAAGGAGGTTTGTAGAGGTGGAAGAATGCGCCAACGGTGGTTTATGGAGATTGAAAAAGGTGCCAATGGAGGTTTGTAGATGTGGAAGAAGACGCCAAGATTTGTGGAGGGTAATTTTGGAATTAATTTGAAATATTGTCGAATAGTATGATTTAATCACAATTTTAAAAAATATTTTGACCTAACGTGAAACAAGTCACTTGTAAGCAATTTTTCCTTCTTTTTTTTTTCTTCATGTTCAGAAGCAAGCCCAATTAGGGGCAACTCAAGGTCCAGTTGGTGCAATTGCATGCAATTGCACCGACTGGTCCTTGAGCAAGTCTGCCCCTGACGTTTCGATCAAAAAAAAAAAAAAAAAAATTCGATCAAAAAAGTCTGCCCCTGACGATATGGATGCAATGAGTAAAATCCAATATTATAAGACAAAGAAGAAAAACAAACTTTCAATACACGTGCAATACACTGAATCCAAAATTAAAAAATAAATAAAATCCCACTATATAAATGCAATACATCAAATCCAATATTAAAAGACTAAAAACATACCTACGAGATTAATGCAATATTCCAAATCCAATATTGAAAGAAAAAAAATATAGCAAGAATTCGTAGTAGGGTTGAGGGTGTAATATAAGGCGTCATGACGTTCTTATCTTGGGTAATAAATTAAAATCTATGATTGAAGATTACATTCATAAACAGATATAAAACGCATTAGAATTCACATAACCAACTTATTTTTCTAGTAACTTCTATAGTTCAAAATTATTCAGGATAGTGAGGAAAAATGTTGGAAAATCTTGTCGCTATAGTTAAATTTCAACATAAATTATGTCGGTAAATTTGCTTTCTTGTTTTATTGTAGTTTTACTATAATGAATATTTCTTCATTCAGTAAGAAAAATATTATGTCAGAAATAGATAATAGTGTTAAAAGTAATATGTGCAAAAGAAACATTGCAATAAAAAAACCCGGGCGAATATAAATTTTTTTTTAAAAAAAAATTCTAGAACAAAAATTTATCGTTAGTTATTTGTCCACAAAAGGTAAACCATTGAATACAATTATTTAGACATATACAAGATAAATTACTAGCAAGACTCTTGGCCAGCCACTCTTACCCCGCACTGGGAGTGTGCTTAGACAAAAGAATTGACCTACAAGTATGATTCTACACGTTTATGTGACACTACAAACTTGCATTGGATCTCATCATGTAATAGAGTTTTGAGAGCAAGTTACTCCAATAACCACCCCTTCAAATGGGTAGTCAATTATGTTGGGGGAAATTCAACCAATGACCAATAAATATCGAACACGATATATTAAGAACAAAGCAACGGAATAAAGATTTCCCTTTTTTTTTGTGTAAACCTAATCAGAATTAATAAAATAGAGTAACAACCAAACTAAATAATGCGCGAAATAAACGACACAATATTTAACGTAGTTCGGCAACGTGCCTACGTCCACAATATAACAACAATTAATCTTCCACTATAATCAACAATAATGGGTACAATGTTGTTCTCTAGATACCACTAAAGGCACACCAAAATCATCAAGAACTAAACCATTCTTAGCATACAAATAATCATCGTCTATCAAAGAGGAAACTCATCCGAAACAATACTAACAATATATCCAAGCACAACTCTCTCAAGAACACTACTAAAAAAACAATAAAGAAAGTATCTCACCAAATTGTCCCTCTTCGGATAATAATTCCTTCCGAAATAACCGTTGGATCTTGATCTTAACTGTTGGATTTGATCTTCAATAAGTTGTAAACTTGCTGTCCAAATTTCACGACGATCAAACTATAGAACGCTGAGATTTCAACGTTTCATTACTGCAGACTGTCCAGATTCTACGAATTTGCTATATTGTTGCTCTCGAATTTTCTCTCTATTTTGGATGAATTGAGTTCTCTCCTTCATGCACTCACATATGGATAGTGATGGCAACGGGGCAGATTCGGATCAGATCAGCTTGATATGTATCCGCCCCCACAATAATTGTAGGAGATCCAATTCTGCGAATTGATCCACCATTTCTCGAGGCGGATCGAATCAGAGCAAGGATCGAATCAGAGCAGTGAAGCAGTGATCCGCATTGTGATCTGTTCAATTTTTTTTTTTTTTTTTTTTTGGAATAATTTTTTTTAAAGCTAAGTCCAGCCACCTCTAAATTGTAATTTAAACCCCAAATCTTTCATCTATTTATTATTTAATCCTATTTATTTTTCAAATAGGACGGATCAGATCGGATCGAAGCGGAGCACATATGATCCTATCCGCCCCATTGATCTGAAAATTTTTCGCTTCATTCGGATCGGATATCCATCGAGGTCGGAGCGGATCAGATATTTTTGCCATCCCTACATATGAAGACACATAGAGACACACGGAGAGACACGGATTATAATCCCTAATGCCTTAATTTATAATTTTAATTAAGGCATCAAATAAAATCCTAATGAAACTTTACTTCTTCAATTTCCACCCATATAAGGAAACCTATTCTAATCATAATTGGAATAGAAGTTTTTCCTACACCAAATTAATTATCATTAAAACTCTTTAATTTAGACTAATTTGTTGGACTTGGATTTGGGCTTTTGATCTACCCCAAAACATGGGGCAGATACCCAACAAATTCGAGAGAAAATAACCTAGAGACGATCAACCGCAATTAAATCAACACAGAAGATACTGCAATAAAGGAAAAAATCCTCCTATATGAGCCATCTCTATGTTGATTCACATAAAGTACATACATGCACGCACGCTTCCTAAATATTTGTTGAAAGCATACAAATTCAATTACCAGAATACAAAAGTAATTTATCAAAGTATAACAGGTTATAGGCATCACATCAAGCTGGTTCCGTCAAAAATTCATCCAAACCACCAACAATAAATTTCAAGTATCTACAACATGTTGATCCAACCACACCAAGTTTAGCAGGTTATAATGCATAGCAGATTCCTTGTGTTGATAAGATAATATCATTGCCAATCCAAATAATTGGGAAGTCAAGAAACAATTAAAATCAATTGCAGTAAACTTGGTCTGCCTTGATTAGTTACAGACTGTAACAATTGAAATGAAGGCATGCGGATAGTGATGAATAGTTTTGAAGAGTTGGAGAAGACAAGTGCCTACCAATGTCAAATTCTGAGAAGCAAGGTTTAAAATTATAAATTAAGTAATTCATACAGAAATGTGAAGAAGTATAAGACAGTTCGTATTTCTTTTTTGTTTGTAAATTACAAAGAGAACCACTCTAATTATATGGTTATAAATATATGTAACAAGAAAAAAGCTATATTAAACATCTCCCTCAGGCTCACAGTAAACCAACAATATATATAGGTCCATGCTGATGTTAGCTCTTACATCACTATGAGAGAGAGAGAGAGAGAGAGAGAGAGAGAGAGAGAGAGAGTATATATACAAATAAACATTTTATCTTTATTAATCAATCGAGTAGCCCAATAAAAGGCTTTTTATAACTTGTGTACAAAAGCATCGTTCCCTCTACTCTAGGCTCTGAGAATTCAATTCAATTGCTTTGCAACCAGAGCTGCTAAACTTTGTTTTGATACCTCTAATGTTCCAAGGCCACATGATTCCCATGATAGACATGGCAAAGCTGTTAACAGAACGCGACATTATTGTCACTATCGTGACAACACATCTCAATGCCAACTGTCAAAGCAGTAACTGATTGTGCCATCACGTCTGCACTTCCCATTCAGATTCTTCAGCTCCAGTTTCATTGCGAGGAAGCTGGCTTGCCCGTAGGATGTTGAAATGCCGACACTCTACCATCCTATCATAAAAAATGTGTAACTTTTTTGATGCAGCTAAAATGCTAAAACAGCCACTGGAACAGATGCTGCAACAACTAAACGTCCAGTCCCAGCTGCATTATACGCGATAAGCATCTGTTGTGGACAGCTGATTTATCCAATAATCTTCAGATTCCAGGATTAGTTTTGATGGAATGAGTTACTTCACACAACTGATTATGCATAATTTATCATAAATTCATGGAAGTGTCCCAGTGTCAAAGCCTTTTATCGTTCCTATTATACCTGATCGAATTGAATTTACTAAACTCCAGCTGCCTGGAATATTCGATCTCGGCACCATTGATGTGGAAAATAGTCGTGAAGTTATAGGAGTTACTAAAACATACTCTTATAGGGAGGTGGTGAATAGTTTTGAGGAGGTGGAAGGAAGAAAATATGTTGATGGAAAACCAGAGGAGGCAAGGTTTGGTGCATTGGTCCACTATCACTCTGCAACCGGGAGAACTTAGACAAAGCTTAAAGATGGAATGATGAATCCATTGATACAGAGCAGTGCTTGAGGTGGCTCAACTCACGAGCCTGATTCTGTGATATATGCCTGTCTTCAAAGCTTCAGTCTTCTAACGCCTTCACAATTCATAGGACTGGCTTTAAGCCTAGAGCATCGAATCATCCATTTAATTTAGTGATAAAAGGAGGAGAAGCACAGCAGAAAAAGAGGCCTTTTGATCCAAGGTTGGGATCCACAGGTACTGTACTGATTTTGTCCCTCTCTGCTATAGGAGGATTCTTAACACAGTGTGGTTGGATTTCAACTATAGAAGGTATTTGTGCCGGAGTGCCAATGATCACATGGCCATTGTTTGCTGAGCAATTTCTTAATGAAAAATTAGTAGTACAGATTGAGTAAGAGTTGGAGCCGAAGCTGTTATAGACTTGATCGTGCAAGAAAGGCCTGGTAGGAAAATGATGAGGAATGAGATAAAGGCCGCCATCGATTTAATAATTGTTAAGGGAACAAAGGGATGTGAAAGAAGGGAAAGAACAAAAGAGCTATGGTCAGTCGAAGAAGGTGGGTCTTCCTATCTCAACATGGCACTACTAATTCAAGACATTGTGCAGCTGGTGAAGAAGAATAAGCAATTCACTTAGTGATCATTCATTACCTCCTAAATGAAGATGATCTATTCCTAATTCCTACTGCAATTGAAAAAAAAACATAAGAAATCAGAAAGCAAATCTTTAGATACCATGCCCGTGTGATTATCCTACTTTTAACATTGTTGTAGAATAAAGTACAGGACATATGCTTTGACAGTGCCTTTGTATTTAACTTATTATTGTCTAGGTTGTATTGTATTGTATTTCAAGTCTTGGGTAAGTAAATAGTGTGTATGGGCTAGAGGACTACACACCTCTTCCAACTATCTATTCCTTCCATATTTCTGTATAATATGAGTGTGCTTAAGGTAATGAATGTTTCAGGATACATCATCATGTTTTTTTTCAAACTACCAGACATATATTGATCAATATTATAGCTTCTTTTTCTTCTTTAGCACTTCACAATATTGTTTGGCGTAACTTACAAAACATACTATTAAGGTTGTCGAGGCAAGCCATTCAGTGATATATATTACTAAAAGATCAAACATAAAGCACTTCAGAAATCAATATTTGCGTTTTACAATATACAAGTTATTTGAAATCCCGCTTGCTCTTGCAGTACAGGAAAATCTAATATTGCTTGAAGCATGAGCTGTACAAGTTTCATATCTGCACCATCTTTATTGGTTTTGATAAGAATTAATTCACTTTCTGGGATATTTTTTACGTCGTAACAACAGATTCAACAACTAATACCTACTAATCAAACTGCTAGAAAAAGTCATTGTGCTCAGAATCGTCAGATTAAGGAATAGCAGCAGTAAGAGGCTAGAAGCAATCGTTTTATAGACGGGGAAAAAATTAATTTAACTGTAATGGCTGAATTGCAACTTATCTATATGAATCTGTATTGCAACATATACATATATATGAATCAGTATTGCAATAGATGGGAGGAAAATTTCCAAAGCCAAACGCACCTTAATAACACAAAAAGGTTTACGATATCGATCTGAAATTCGCGACGAAAACTTGATTATTGGACTTACATGTTCTCTTATGACCAAGTATAAGTAGGAATAGCAGGATTGAAATTGAAGTTGATGAAGACGAAGATTTCTTCAATTTCAAAATTGAGAGAGACCGTTCTGTTGCCAGAAAAATGAGGGCCAAGGGTAATCTGTATAGGTGAAAGGTCAAAATGAAGAGTCCGGACCCAAGTAAAAGTGTAAAACCAGTGGGCTTTTTTCTAACAACAAACCGCCGGTTCGACAAAAAGAAAAAAAAAAAGGGTCAGCGATTTCTCCTGTAATAACTAATAAGAAGGATTTTACGGTTTTGGTAATTGGCAATGAATATTTTGAGGTGCGCTTTCTACCTTTCAGCCACTAGCGGAGTTAGCCATTTTTAGTTGGTTCCTCAAATTAACATAATTTTTTTTTTAGACTATATATATATATATATATATATATATATATATATATATATATATATATTTTCAATTTGAGACCCACTTACAACAAAAGAATCCTGATTTAAATTAAAAAGATAGCAATACAAGTAAAATACAACATTTTTTCTATACTATATTCTAACCAACTTGAATACTCATCATACTACTTAGTACTAAATCGTCTGTCTTTTAATATAGTGTGATTTGTTGAGTGATTTGGAAGAAATTTGTAGGTGTTGGAATGTCGTAGTCTAACTACTGCTTTATTCAGTGTAGAAAACGGAGAAGAGAAATATAAGATTCAGATTTAGATGGGTAGACTGAAATTGAAGAATTCATCAATCATTTGTAATTTTGTATTATTTATTTTATTACACCAATAAGTCTAATTACCTTCTATTAAATTAATATTGGATCAAAATTATCAAAGTTGTGTAATTAAATTGCATGATGATAAATTAAAAATACAAAAAGCAATTTTCCCCAAAAAGTTGGGGGGGGGGGGGGGGGGCCTATATTGGGGGGTCCAGGGGACCCCCACCTCCGCCAGTGCTTTCAACAGTTATATGCTTCGCACTTGGTATACTAGAAGTGCGTTTGTTTCAATCATGGACACAATAGCTGATCCAGGGATCCTATATTGGGGGGTCCAGGTCCCCAATAGGACCCCCACCTCCGCCAGTGCTTTCAACAGTTATATGCTTCGCACTTGGTATACTAGAAGTGCGTTTGTTTCAATCATGGACACAATAGCTGATACACTAGAAGTGCGTTTGTTTCAATCCTCTTGTTCAAGAGAAATATCATTTCAATACTTTTCGACCAAGTTTATTGAGAACCAAAATTCAAATAACATCAATTTTTAATTTTCTATTCTATAATTTGTAAATTCTAAACACAAAAATATTAAAAAAGAAGTTCACTATTTTGCCTCCAAATAATTTGAATGTAAATAATTGTCTTTATAATATATTCTTTTTTTAAACTTCAGTGAAACAACAAATAGATGAATTTTTGAATCATTTAATTAACATAACAATAATATTTTAAATTATTTTTATTTTTAATATTATTTACCAAACAAACTATTCTATGCGTTGTTGCGAACAAGAAAAAAGTAAGAATTAAAGCAATCATCAATCAAAAAATTGAATACTCAAAACAAAAGGATAGCTATTTTTTTATATTGGCCAAAGGCCCTCTAAGATATTAATTATAGAGTAAAAGCATAACATGACAAGCAGCATATATTAGCACAATCTGCCTGAGTTGAGAGAGAGAGAGAGAGACCCTCTCTAGGGAAGTGAAAATGCCAAAGGATAGAAGTTGCCCTATATAACCATAATCTACCGCCTTTCAAATTGCCATTGCTTCATTAATAGGTGATGGTACAATCCATGCACCACCAAGCCCAGATGTTCCGTAGGTGATGCATCCTTTACATAGCCTTTAGTGACTTGTATTGAAAGGTAAGTCTAGATCACCTTCTCTTTAGAAAGAACTAACGCCTGTTGGGTATTTTGCGCTCCAATTCGTGCAATTGACATAGATGATAACAGCCAGGCGGCATGTTGCCAAGCAAAATATGCAGCTTCACATAAAAGATATGGCAACAAGGGTATTGATCAAGAAGTTTGGTTTGACATGTTATATAGAAGTTGCTAGTCACGAGCGCAATGAAAGAGAGGTGACTTAAGAAAGAATTTGTGGCCACTTTTGGATAAAGAAAAGCAAAAAAAGGTGGATTTTAGCATCTTTCAAGGGATATGCCATTGGCACCGCATCTCCACATTACATATCATATTTTTCTACTGTCCTACTAAACTTTTTCATTTTTACACAAGTTAATTATAAGAGCGGTGTTCAATTTAGTGTACCAAACAATCCCTTATAGATTATGTGAGACCTTAAGCCCATTTCTTTACAAAAAGACAATAAGTCTAATCATTTCAAATAAGCCATTTGTGCGTATCGACATTAGTGATGCACAATGAACGGCTCAAAACTTACAAGGGTTTGATCTGATATATTTTAATAATCTCTAAACTCTCGATCTAATTATTAAATTGAATCTTCAACGCTTCTTTCAAGTTCAAGTATGAATTATTTATTTATTGAAAACCAAATAATTACACAATTTCTATTTGATGGTGTGATTGAAATCAAGTTCTTTACATGTTTTAACATCTAAAATCTTCCGCTACTAAAAAGGTGACACGTTAATTTATTTGAATGTGTATTCAAGACTTAAACACTCCTTGTGTAAAAATTGGATTCATTTATTCATTGAAAGTCTTAAACATGCACATTTTTTTATGACAAGTGGCGGTATGATTAAAAGTCGATATCTTTGCATATTTTGTTACCAAACCACCTCGTGAATTTGCAAGGTACCCTATTAATTGTGTCAAATAGGGTAAAACATATTATTTTCTACAAAAGTTAGCTCCATCTTAGAATAGTGGAATCTTGTGCTTTATTAAGTTGTGTCAAGAGGTGTGTCATTTTTTTGTTCTCTTAAATAAAGTTTGATACTTTTGTTGATTGCGTAATGTTTTTAGCTTTTGATGAGTCGGTCATTATTAAATATTGAGTGCTCAAATTGAAATTCTCTGCTAATTAGTTTGAGAAAATACGAACGACTTAGCTAAAAATTCCATTACTAAATTTTGAATTTTTTTTTTTTGTTCCACGGAGATATGCTTACTTTTATTTTCACACAGATTACAAAATTTTAGTTATTATAGTTGGAATTATAAATTTTACTTATATATATTTTTTTAAATATATCACTACAATATATTGGTAGTTCATATTTATCGATAACAAGACACATTAAATATGGTATATTAGAAAACTTAGAAATTAACTATACTATCAACAAGACACATTAAATTAATTAAACTAAAAATTAAGCAAAAGTAATCGACAATCCAAACATTGAGAAAACTTTACGATTTAATAGTGTTAGTACTCACGATTCACTATAGTTATTCGATTTAATTTCGCATATTGAGTTATGACAATTATTTCATCCGTGTTGACGATCAAATTTATCTAAATTATTTGACAATCTCTCTCGAACAAAATCAAATCTACTTCAATATTACGAATTTAGTACATATTTATGTACATCCCAACATATCTAAGTGCATTCATTCAAAATAAATACACACACGATTGAACGAATTATAGAAGTGTCTCTATCTTCTATCCAAATTTATGATTTTTATCGTTAGTGCTAAATTAGTATTTTACCTCTTGGTGTCAACACGAATTCACAAAACAATTCATAAACTGGCCGAATTCATGAAAAAACAAATAAATGAATGATAAAATTTCAATAAAAAATCATAATTGAAGTCATAACTCGAAATTTGAAATTAAACTATCAAACCAAATTAAGAAAAATTAGTCACTCGTCGTCAATTTAACCAAACACGTGAATTGTATGAAATTAAGTAAAAATTAATGGAGGGAAAAAAAAAAGAATTGTTGAAAATCTCACGTGGAATCTCGAAGCACGAACTCTGCTTCGAACTCCAATCTCAGCCTTAAAATTTCCCTAGCCTTCAATTCCCCAATTAAAACGCAAGATGAACCCTGGAATTTATGTAAATGTATATTTGTTACTCTCCAAGATTATATAATGATTTTAGACCCAAAAGAAACGCGCACACACACACATATATATAGTACACCATGTCCGCCTCCAAATTTGTACAAGAAAATGCCCAGAAAGTCATAAAAAATTTGGTTTTCAAATACCGATCCGACTAAGAATTTAGGCCACTCGCAGCGGCAAAATTAGGCTCGTAAGTCATGAGTTTTAGTTTTCTTGCGGCCCTCTCACGACCACACAATATGAGGCTCATGGTTTTCTTCTATAGTAGCGTTGGGTCATTTGGACATATGGTATATTGGGATGTGATGACAAAACAGAATGTTCTGGGCGATGATGAAATGGGCTTTGAGCCCAACTGCTGTGATCCAAAACCATTGCCTGATAATTCAGCCTGAATCCAAGAAGCCCAAATATATGAACCGGCCCAATCTTGTAACCGTTTTTTAGAGGGCTGCTGATAACCGTTGGATCAATGTGTAGATCAATGGTTGGTGGTTTGTGTATTTATACCTATCTGCCACTTAACTCTCCGCAGCTTCTTACAGACTCTTCAGTTGTAAGATTTGTGACTAAGAGAGATAAAATAGAGCGATACTTTTCTGCTTCATCTTCTTCTTCCTAAATCTTCTGAGAAACCTCTGGTTTTCAGAGGCTAAGTGTTCATCTCTTCTTCTTCTTTTCTTCGTGATCATCTCTGAGTGACGAGTTGCATTTTGGGTCCGGTTCTTAAGGTTATCTCTTGGTTTCGTGGGTTTGATACTGAAGGGTACAATGTATTCTGAGCCCTACGATTTGTAATAAAAACAGAGTTTGATTTGGGGTTGATTTTTTCCGTATAGTTATACTTTTGAACTAATAGTGGTATCAGAGCCATCAGTTGACGTTCTTGGAGTCTTAACCCTTATTATTTTTTTAAAAGATACACTTTCTTGTTCAGATCCGTGTTTTCTTGTTACTAGATCTAGAGTTTTTTTTGGCCTAGATCTAAAGCTTCTTATTACAAATTTGAAAGCAAACTCTAAGATATGCGGTTCCCGTTGAAAAATCCATCTATTTCCTGTATATCGTTCTGGTTTTCTTGAAGAAGTATCTTCTAACTAGTACATCATCTGCTTCCATTCGTATATGGTGATCAAACCTCTGATCACTACAGTGGTTTGCTTCTAATAAACCTTTGATGTTTGATAATCTGCTTTGCTAGTTGAATCCTAAAAGTTCTTTTAAAAGTATATTGAAATAACTTTGTGTATTTGTTTCATTAGTATTTCTTTTCTTTTTTTCTTTTGCAACAAAAACCTCTGTTTTAGTTTGAGCCTTGACCTGGGAACATGATTCTCAAGGAAACATGGTGAAACTAAGCAGAGTGGTCTTTCTACTTACTATTTCGTATATAAGTCTGTGAAAGAATAGTCAAGATTGTGTGTATACTTTGTGTGTTCTTTTTCTTGATACCGTTTTTGTGTTGTTGCTTCTTCATGTCCATTTTTTCTTTTCTGTTCATATCATACTGCATCACTTTGTGTTCTTACTATCATGACTACTACTATTTTTGAACTTGGGGTGTTTAATGGAAAAGGGGATTTTTCGATTTGGCAACAAAAAATGAGAGAGGTCTTAGTTCAGTAGAAAGTGCCTAAAGCCATAGAGGGAGTGTACCATGAGAGATGATCAGGAAGTTGAAGCTGATGAGTCAGCCTATACTTCCATAATTTTGCATTTGTCTGATCAAGTCCTTAATAAAGTAGGGAAGTTAGACTCCTAAGCTTCTTTGGAAAAATTAGAAGACATATACTTAGTTAAATCCTTACAAAATAAGCTTTTTTTGTTAGAGAAGTTATTTAGTTTTAAAATAGACTCCTCAAAAAATTTAGATGACAATCTTGTTGTCTTCAACAAGTTAGTTCAAGACATCATTAATACTGGTGAAAAAGTGTCTGAAGAGTATAAGGTAGTTATACTCTTGAATGCCATTCCCGAATCATATGGAGATGTCAAAAATGCTATTAAGTATGGTAGGGATACTCTCACACAAGATATTGTAATAATTTTTTTAAGGAGTGAAGACATGGAACTAAAAATAGAAAAAGCTGATAGTAGTAATTAAGAGAGTCTATATGTTAGAGGAAGATCTCAAGCTAGGCAGCATGGAAGTTACGAAGGTCAGCAAAGTCAGAATAGTGGAAACAACAATTACAAGAAAAAAAAACAGATGGAAGTCTAGGTCTAAGTCTAAGTCAATAAACAAAAAGTATTATGGTTGTGGTAAAACAGGACATTTCATCAAAAATTGTTATAAAAGAAAAAATGATTTAAAAGAAAAAATAGCTGATGAAAGAAATGTTATTGAGCCAATAGAACCAAATATTGTTGATGTATATATTGCTACTGAACTTGTTAATGATCATTTTGCTGCAAATATTGCTGACAATCATGATCAAATCCAAGAATGGAACTTGGATTCAGGTTGCACCTTCCATATGATATCTTTGAGAGATTGGCTTCAGAATTTTAGGGTTTGCTTGGGAGTTTTAGGTTACCGGTTATGAGAGTTTTTTAAAGTACCGGTTTTGAGCGTTTATAAGTGGAGCGGCTTTGGGTGGTTTTTAGTAGCGACTTTTGAAACGGTCCAACCCATGCTTGGGAGTTTATTATCCAGCGGTTCTAAATTTTTTTAAAATAATCAAATTACATATGTGCTCATATATTCAAAAAAATAATTTTAAATATTTTATATATCGTTCTATCATTGAAAATATAAAATTAATTTTATATTCTTGCATATGTTTTTTTTTTTATGTGTGCATATGTTTTTTTATTTTTACAAACATTGAGTTTAAGGAGGTTTGAAAATAATTGTTTGAGAGAGGACAATAAATCGCCCAAAAACGGTGCTCTAAAAAATTAACAAGCATCGATTTTTTCAACCCTTCATAAACGGTACCATCCAAAACCAGTCAAAGCAGGCCCTTAAAGATATTGTTTCATGGAAAGTTTTAATGGGAAACAATGTGGCTTGTAAAATCAAAGGAGTTGGTAGTGTGACTTTAAAATTTGAAAATGGTTTCATATGTACTTTAGATAAGGTAAGATATGTTTCTGATCTTAATAGAAATCTAATATTTATAGGTGATTTAGATGAGTTAGGGATGTGTGGTAAGTTTGGAGAAGGCATGTTAAAAGTGATCAGGGATCCTTAGTCATCTTTAAGGGTCTTAAAAAAATGGGATTTATGTTACTAAAGTTGAAACATTGTCTCATTTCAATAACACTGTCTCCAGCACTAATAGTGATTCTACTTTAAAGTGGCACACCAGGCTGGCTCATGTAAGTGAAAATGGTCTTCACATATTGCAGAAACAAGGAGTTTTTGGTAAGGATGTGATTTCAAAAGTCCCATTTTGTAAACACTGCACTTTTGGTAAACATCACAGACTTCACTTCAGTACAGGCAGTCACAAAACAACCTCTGTCCTTGAATACATCCACTCAGATTTTGGGGTCCTTCATCTGTTTCCACTCAAGGAGAAAATAAGTATTTTCTTCTCCTGATTGATGATTTCTCTAGAAAAGTTTGGATTTTTCTGTTAAAATAAAAATCTGATACTTTTGAAAGGTTTAAAACTTGGAAAACTCTTAAAGAAAATCAGACTCGAAAGAAAATTAAAGTCCTTAGAACTGACAATGGGTTAGAATTTTGTAATTCTAACTTCAGTCATTTGTGTGATAAAAGTGGCATATTAAGACATAAGACAGTCCCATATACCCCTCAGCAAAATGGAGTTGCTGAAAGAATGAATAGAATTCTCTTAGATAAAGTTAGGTGTATGATGGTCAATTCAAGTCTTCCTAAAGTCTTATGGGAGGAAGCTGTAATGACAGCTTCCTATATTGTTAATGGGACACTTTCCAGTGCCCTTGATGGTAAGACTCTAGAACAGCAATGGTCTGGGAAGCTACCTAACTTTAGTCATTTAAGAACTTTTGGTTGTGATGCTTACTTTCATCAATCTATAGGAAAACTTGAACCCAGGGCTAAAAAATGTGTTTTTTTTTTTGGATATCCTGATAGGGTTAAGGGGTATAGATTGTAAGCCAAAGACATTCAGTGTTTTAAAATAATCACAAGTAGGGATGTGACTTTTAATGAATCTGAAATGCCTTGTCTCGTTGACAAAAACTTGAAAGAAAGTGAGATAGATCATAGTACTAAGCTTCAAGTGGAGTTTACAACTCCTACTAAAGGGATAAATCAAATTTAGGTGGAGCCTAAGTCTGAAGTTGAGTCAGATCATAATGTTCAAGATGTGGTTGATATGGGACATCAAGAAGATGATGATATGGCCCAAGAAATACATCACCCTGATCTTGAGGATTACCAATTGGCCAGAGATAGGACTAGAAGAGACATTAAGACACCTTATAGGTTTGGGGATTATGTTTCTCTTGCTGCTATGTCTTATCAAGACCTTTGTTTAAAGAACTAAAAACATACAGTGAAGCTGTAAATGGTCAAAATGTTGATAATTGGTATTGTGCTATGAAAGAAGAAATGAAATCTCTTAAAAAGAATAACACTTGGATTCTTGTTCCCAAATCTAAGAGTAAGTCCCTTGTTGATTGCAAATGGATTTTC
Organism: Forsythia viridissima; assembly: GCA_030279155.1. NCBI lineage: Eukaryota > Viridiplantae > Streptophyta > Magnoliopsida > Lamiales > Oleaceae > Forsythia > Forsythia viridissima. The sequence goes on from CM059042.1 coordinate 15,419,188, forward strand.
AAAGTAAAAGAAGGTGTCTCTAATAAAAAAAAAAAAACCTTTAAAATTTAATGCCAGACTTGTGACAAAAAGATTTTCTCAAAAACATGGCATAGATTACAAAGAAGTATTCTCTCATGTTGTTAAATACACTACAATCAGAATTTTACTTGTTTTAGTTGCTAATCATGATTGGGAAATTGAACAAATGGATGTTGAAAATCCATTCTTGTATGGTGATTTAGATTAAACTATTCATATGTCACAACCTGAAGGTTTTATTGATACATCCAAACTTGATTATGTGCGTTTACTTAAGAAATCTTTATATGGCCTTAAACAGTCCCCTAGACAATGGTATAAAAAGTTTGATAACTTTGTGTTACCTATTAAATTTCAGAGAAGTGCCTATGATCATTGTCTATACTTTAAAAAGGATAAAGATGGTTTTGTGATTGTTTATTTACTTTTTTATGTTGATGACATTCTGTTGATTGGTTCCAATATGCATAACATAAATGAAATAAAGATGTTCATTTGCTCTGAATTTGATATGAAAGATTTAGCGCATGCTGAGAGAATATTAGGAATGGATATTGAAAGAAAAAGGTCAAGTCATATTCTGATGTTGAAACAAACTGCTTAAATAGAAAAAGTACTGTCAAAATTTTCAATGCATGAATCAAAATATGTTTCTTTGCCTTTATGTAGTCATTTTAAGTTGAGTAAAGATCAATATCCCATAGATGAATCAGATTTGAAGTACATGGAAAAGGTTCCTTATGCTAACGTTGTACGATCTGTAATGCACACCATGGTGTGCACTAGACCTGATGTAGCTCATACTATTAGCACACTTAGCAGGTTCATGGTCAATCCTGGTCCTGAACATTGAGAGGCTTTGAAATTGTTGCTTAGATACTTGAAAGGTACGTCAAATCTTGGTTTAATTTTTGGTACATGTAATGAGGGAGTAATTTTAAAAGACTTTGTTGGTGCTGATTTTGCTGGTAATAAATAATAGAAAATCTACAACTGTTTATGTTTTTACACTAGGTGGCACTTGTGTAAGTTGGAAGTCACAACTTCAACCTATTGTAGTTTTGTCTACCACAGAATCAGAATATATTGCAGCAACAGAGACAATAAAAGAAGGTCTGTGGTTAAAAGGGTTGTTATCTGAAATCAATATATTATCTAAATCTGTAATTGTGTATTCAGATAGTCAGAGTGCTATACACTTGTGTAAAAATCCAGTGTTTCATGAACGCATTAAACATATTGATGTTAAATTGTATTTCATTAGAGATGTGGTTTCAAAAGAATTGTTGTATCTTGAAAAGATACCAACTCAGTTTAATCCTTCAACTATGGGTACTAATGTACTACCTCAAAATAAATTCAATTCGTGTTTAAAAATGATGAATATTGATGCTGCTTAAATTTGTTTCTTTTTAGTTCCATTTGCATGTAATCTTGTTGTTCAATCTGTTTGACATCAAGGTGGAGATTCTATTGGGTCATTTGGACATATGGTATATTGGACTGTGATGACAAAACATAATGTTCTGGGCGATGATGAAATGGGCTTCGAGCCCAATTGCTGTGATCTAAAACCATTGCTTGATAATTCAGCCTGAATCGAAGAAGCCCAAATATATGAACTGGCCCAATCTTGTAACCATTTTTTAGAGGCCTGCTGATAACCGTTGGATCAATGTGTATATCAATAGCTGGTGGTTTGTGTCCCTTGACTCTCGGCATCTTCTTCTTCCTAAATCTTCTGAGAAACCTCTGGTTTTCAGAGGTTGAGTGTTCATCTCTTCTTCTTCTTCTTCTTTTCTTCATAATCATCTCTGAGTGAGTTTAGAGTGAACAGAGTTACTGAAAGGGTCTGGTTTTACAGTTCTTGGTGATTACTGTAGCAACTCAGACAAGTTGCATTTTGGGTCTGGTTCTTTGGGTTATCTCTTGGTTTCGTGGGTTTGATACTGAAGGGTACTATGTATTTTGAGCCCTATGATTTGTAATGAAAACGGAGTTTAATTTGGGGTTGATTATTTTTGTATAGTTATACTTTTGAACTAATAAGCAGCACTTTCGCTGCTGCTTCATCTTTCTCCTCTTTTCATGCACATTTTCACTTCAGTCTCGGGTACTAGTATTCCATTATCATATCAAATTGTCTGATTGTCTATTTTTCACCTTCTTGCCGTCTTCATGTCTTCGTTCTTCGTCAGACTCGGATCAACTCTAAAACAACAAAAAATAAAACAAAATTTAATAGAAAACTGAGATAAACAACAAACAAATATATAAGTTAACGAATTAAATAAATGTAAAAATTACACTTATCAAACTGTCTCAGATTTCAAGAAGTAGCCAAGTTTTTTAAGATTTGATTTTTAAGCCTATATTTTCATTACGGACTGACCCAAAATTACACGCCTAATTTAATGGTAAACAAATCCAATCAATGCGAAAAAAATGAATGTCAAATCTAATGACGGTAAATTCAAATTAAGTGAGATTCCTACACGGATCATAGACCTACGTTGATTTACTCTAAAAAAAAAAAAAGACAATGAAAATAACTTTGAAGAGAATATAAAGGCGCGTGATATAGTGTTTATGAATTTATTTTTATACAAATTAATTATTTTTTTATTGATTGAAGGTCATGTCTTATACCTTTTAAATGTTTGTATTTTGAATTATTTCTATATATTTATAAATATTCTGTCTTTGTGGTAGTTTGTTTGAAAAAAGATTAAACATTTATTAACAACTAGCTTTTATATTCCTTCCATTTTCAATTCAAATAATAATATTATTTTGTATCCACACAACAGCATCAACCGACCACGAAGGAAAAGTCAAAAGAAATTTAGTATATATGTCGATAAGAACAAAAATAAATAAATAAATGAGTGTAATATTATTAGAACATGAGATGATACCTATGTGTACCTAACATTTCAACAAACTCTTGTTTTCGCCGGAACCACACCAACTCTCTACAACACCGCCTCCACTTGTTGCATTTTTCACCACTCTTTTCAGCCTTTTCAGCTTTGTCCAAACTCTATTTTTTTACAAGTGTCACCCTTTTTGTGACTTTTATTTTTAAAACCAAACAAATCCCAATTTTATCGATTGCTCAAATCTTGGTGACTATATATCCTCAATTTATTTAATCATAAATTATACGTGTTATTCTTATTTAAGTATATTAAAATAGATCATTATATTTACATCTTTAATTACACTTAACGTCTTCAATATTTGCTCATTATAACACTTACGCCTTAACTTTTTTTATTCTATTATTAATCTCAATTTTTAATTAATTAACACATTTTGTATCTGATAACGGTTTCCGTCCAAAAAAATTATTGGGAGGGCGGACGTAAAATGACTTATTTGTCCAACATATTTTTAAAAAATAATAATAAATACAAAAGTGTGACACAATTTTTTTTTTCCATTTCAAAGTACGCAAACATAATATCTTGACAGAAATCATCATTACAGATGAAATGTGCTAATTAATAGAAATTGAAGATAAGAATTCGACAAAAATAATGTTAAAAATATTAGTACTATAATAAACAAAGATTGAGGATCTTAAGTATAATTAACATGTAATGCACTTATTATAAAAAATTGCAATACCAATATATCTATCCTATCCAAATTTACTCTTGTAGTTTGAAATATTGGCACATTATCTCCGATTAGAGAACACTAAATACTCTTGGTCATTACTATAGGTACAATTAGTACTAAAAACACATTTACATATAAATAAGTTAGGCAACCTAGACGCATCCATTAAGCATATTAGAAAACGTGACAACATACATCTCTTCTTTCATTCAATTCACACAAATTCTTTAGTCCTTTCAACATTTCTTTGAAGCCAAAATTCATAGTATGATCCATGGAGAGCTTAGATGCACCGCCGGCGGAATTCAAAGGCACCTTTTTCACTCCCTTGCTGATTTCCATGGTAGGAATAATTGCGACATCCCTAGCCATAATAGTCTACCATTTCTTCTTGGTTAAATACTGCCTGAGGCGGCAACCAACCACCACCACTACCGAGGCGGCGCAACCCGTCCCCGAAGCCATGCCGACCGGAGTGGACGAGAAAGTCCTCAAAACAATCCCAGTTATGGCCTACTCATCCCTGAAAAAACGAAATGTAGATCAGAGTGAATGCGCCGTTTGTTTAGGCGAAATGGAAGATGAAGACTTGGTGCGTTTGCTGCCTAAGTGCAAGCATGCATTTCATTTTCCATGCATAGATCAATGGCTTGTGGCCCATATAAACTGCCCTGTTTGTCGATCCGCTATTGTTGCAGTAGAAGAAGAAGAAGATGATAAAACTGCAATTATAGTGCCATTGCCGGCCATAGAAAACACCAGAAATAATGGGATTTCTTCTGGAATATATCAAGTCCATGAAAGTACGAGTACAACAGAGAATGCTTCTTCATCTGGGGGGCAATCTTTTGCTCTGCTTCGCCATTGTTATTCAATGATATTGCCTATGGAGAGGAGATCATCGTCGTCTTCATCGTTGTCATCGAGGGGTTCGATAATGGAATTGAAGAGATCTTTGTCCATGGATCAGTCTTATGTTGTTGTAAATATAGAAGGGGAGAGTGAAAGGGGTTGTTCCTCGTCTTCTTCGTTAAGAGCAGAGCTCACGAGGAGTAGATCGTATCGCACGAGTGCACTGTCATTAAGGCATTTGGATCGTATATCATCCAAGTTACTGAGTTCGTTCTCTCGATTGCGTGTAGAGAAGAGGAATGGAATTCTTCCCTACTGAAACATTTTTTTTTTTAATTTCATTTTTAAGTGAGTTTAATGAATTAGGTTGTGACAGCAAAAATAAGGCAAGGGAGCCTTGGTATGATATTGTTTACAAGAAGAGATCGCCTCCATATGTTCAATAGAGTAAACTTTTTTCCTTTTAGAAAATTCACTATGTCCCCGTCCCGTTCTTGTGCTTACACATTCTTTTGAGGTGTTTAATGAGTTGAGTTGTCCAGACTCCGATAAAAAATTTTTGTCTTTCTAGGCCTAGCTTTAAAACTGTAAGATCTATATGTGGTTCACTTTTCTTTAGGGCTTGTTCGGTAGAATTTTTTTGGGAAAAAAATGGATTTTTTTGGTTACTTTTTGACTTTTCAAATTTTTTTTAGTGTAAAAAGGGTTGAAAATTCAAAAATTGTAGGCAAAAAAATTGATTTTTTTGGAAAATACTCTATCGAACATGACATTTAATAACAATAAAAAAATAAAAAAATAAAAAAATTAGAATACAGCAAGGTTGGTATGGATTGGCTTGCAATAGGCCAAATTGAGCCGTCTAAATAGTATCTTAAGCCTAAATAGTGTGTTAAGCTTTAGAGTATCTTCAAAAGACTCTCTCTAAAAAGCTAACTCTTAAAATTATACTCTAAAATACTCTCCAAAATAACTTTTAAAAATAAGAGTGGATTTGACTCTCTATAATTAAATGCATTCAAAAAATTATTATCAATATTCATATTTTGACTAAATTAAATAGTATATACAAAAAGAAAAAAATAGAGAAAAATTATGTTGACGTTGAAAAATAGTTTGAATTGATTCCAAGCCAACTTAATGATAAAGTAGTGAGGTCGGCTACGACCGTAGTGGGTAACAAATATGTAAATGTGTTGGAACACCTATTGGTATAATCTTTTTAAAAATGCTTTTTATTTTAGCAGTTGAATATTCGATCTAAACGATACCATCCAAAATCGGTGAAAAAAAAACTCTCAAACAAACTCTTACTTTCTAAATTTATATATGTTATCTAAAATATAAAAAAAAATACTTTTTATAAATAGAGAGCCTCTTATAAATGTTCTTATACTTTTACACACAAGTTAAAAAAACAGCAAGGCTTGTGCATATTAGCTTGCAATGTGCTGGCCGGGCTGTCTAAACATAGATCACGACATCTGGCGTTACGCATCTAATCACTCTTTTATCAAGTTCAAATCAAATGTAAGATTCTAAGTGCCAAGGCATTATAGTCTTATTTTCTTCTCATTTTTTTCCATGGATAGGTGAGATTCTAAGAAATTAATTACGTACGTCAACTTCAAGGGCCACACTCATTTTAACATTATGTGTAAAAAACAATTTATTTATTTTTATATACTATATAACATAATGCACAATTAACAAATTATACCCTCGACTACATTCACAGAAAATCTAAAACATTGACACTGAAAGCTAATGTAAGAAATTAACATTATTTAATTTTCTTTATTAATTGAAATTGAAACTACAACTTTTTATAAGTGCATCACATTTTAATTACATAAAAGATCCATAATCTTTACTCATTATTAAACTTATGTCCTCAACTTTTTTTCATCACATTCTTATCCTCAATCTTTTATTAATTAGCACTTCTTATCCATGATCATAGTTCCTGTCTAAAAATTCCATTAATATGGGGGTAAAAATACTTATTTGTTTCTCATATTTTTAAATAAGTAAAAAAAACAATAAATATAAAATTGTGATTAAATATTTGTCCCTCATTTTAAAACAAACTACAAGATTTTTTAGATGAAAACTATCATTAGGGGCAAGATGTACTAATTAATAGAAGGTTAAAGAAAAGAATCCAATGGAAAAAAAATTAGAGATATAAATGTAATAGTTAATAAATATTAAGGACCTTTAATGCAATAAAAATATGGTGCATTAATTAAAAAATGTTACTTTAATATGACCACCATTTTACGTTTTATAAATAATGTCTTTGTATTATTTTGTTTCGTAAAATGAGAATGCATTAGTCTTGTCATTTATCTCATTTTACACATTATTTCACTATAATATATAAGAATTTTGGTATATCCCTCGCTATCCATCCAAGGACATATATCGAAATTGCATCACTCTTATAAACGAATGCTTCTTTAATTTACATAAAATATAACTCGACCATTAAAGTCGTCATTCTCTTAAATATTGCCACTCTATCTTATTAAACTCCCCTTTTACAGCATGAAACCAATGAATATGTTTAATTAACATCTGAAACCACAATGAATTTCATAATTATAAAAACAAAAAACCATGTAAAAGTGAAGATGTTGCCAAGAATTAAAGATTCTTCATTGTGTCATTTTATCAAAACAAGACAAGCACATATTGAAACAAAACAGATGACGTGCAACTGACGGACTTTGGTCGAGCTATTCAATTGTTGATCGGTATAATATAGACGAGACATTAGTAGTTGCTTTCTTTGCTATCGTTAGAATCAACAATACTAGTATCAGGTTCATCACACATGGGAGTGGAGTAGTAGAATGGGCCGAGCACATACTTGACAATGTCCCGGTACACGACGGCGGGGCGGTGGAGCTTCACGCCAGTCTTTCCGCCGGCAAAGTCGGTGGCAATGTTGCACACGGGATCCGGCGATGACACTAGCCTTAAAAAGCAATTTTCCGGTTTGAGCTCCTTCCCATTGGTGTATTTTTTCACAGAAACCTCAAACTCCCCACCATCATCGGTTAAGTCACTTGCATAATGCACAACTCTGCTCCTCTCGTCTAGACATGTTATGGATACCTTGCACCCTGCATAACATATATTTTATGTACTAATTCAGTGTCTATAGTCTCTCTTCTCGAAAATTATTGATGCGTCTTATCTAAAAGTTTCACGTGCTCAAGTTCTTATCAAAGACATGACATATACACAATTTTGATAAATAGACGAGAGCGGTAATAATTAAACTTAAGATCTTTGCCTGCTCATTTCCTGCACCTCGTCAACAAGAAAAAGCACAGAAAGGGGAGAAAGAAATACCTTTGATAGGTTTGGCACCAGTAACCCATTCATTCCATCCCCCAGTGCAGTCTTGGCAAAGAACTTTGCCACAAACTTGAAACACCTGAGAATCCTCTTTCAAAGCATCAGCCACTCCATTAAAGATCACTAAAAATGAAGCTAATGCAATAATCAACAAAATACTTGTTCTTCCCATATCTCTCTCTCTCTCTCTCTTTCTCTCACACACACACACAGAGACAAATTGAATTGAAGATGAAGAATAATGCTTGGAGATAGTATGATAAATATATGTAAGATCAAGAAACTATGAGCAAATATTGTATGGAAGGCCACTACGCCACTACTTGGAACGTGCAAACCATGAAGTTCTTTTTTAAGGGCTCTCTGTTCATATTTTAATTGAGCAGCAATCATATAAAGTGGTCGTGACTAGGGTATTGTCCCTCAGGTTTCTTAAGAATTATTTGGCTCCCATGGACATCCTATCAAATATATTATGCAAATATTTTTGGCATTGGTATCTCACAAAATTAATTTTATGGTACATTTTTGTCGAAATGCTTATCGAGCCTAGAAATATGCCACTCTTAAACAAGGTTCTAAAAAGCATTTTCTTATTTTTAATATTATTTTAAATTTTAAAAAAAAAACTATAAAAAAAAAATTTAATTAAAAAGCGCGCGCCTAAACGAGACTAGGTGTAACTAAGCGCACCTAGGCATGATTAAGCGAGACTAAACGCGCACTTTTTAGTTCAAAATATAGTTGACCAAAAAAGCACAGACCTATAGCCTAAGCGAGGCGTGGAGGTCACGCCTCGCACTTGAGCGGCACATAAGCACGCTTTTTAGAACTACTCTTAATTGCGGCTAATTCTCCGCGAAATAATGGTATGACTAACTCTTATGATTTTTCTAAAAAATATAAAGAAATGACTTGTAGGACTTATAGGATTGCAAATTCTAACATAATAAATAAAATAGTGTTATCACGTCCAACCCTTTAATACTAGTTTAACATGCCAATAACATTTGCCGTGAAAACACTACTTTCTATACATTATACATTGATTTAATTGGATTAAAGCCAAAACTCTATACATTTTGGATTAGAGCCAACTCTAAATTGAAATATGTGATCAAAACCGAAATGAGTAATGTTATTTACCGCTACTGATAATAAATTAAATTACATATCTCCACATACCATTAGACCTTTAATATCAATGCAGTTATAACATAGACCAATAAGTGGTGATAAATAAACATTATTCAAATGGTAAATAGAAAAGATATAGTGACTCATAAAAAGGGGCCCCAAACCAAAATTTACCGAGTGCGAGAAGCAGAGTATGAGCCATGAGCTATCAAAAGTGAAGTCGAGGCAACACCCCAATGGCCAAGAAAATGTTTAGAACGTACAATAGGAGATTGAAACAAACAAATAATTCAGACTAAGAAAAAACTTTAGAACAAAAAAGGCTATAAACACTCTGAAATTGAAACGGGGAGACTGATTTAGCTGGCAGTCTAGTGCATAAAACCTTGGCTTATAGCTAAGAGGTTGGAAAATATTCTTCAAATCTGAGGTCTGATATTAAACAAAGCTGTTCGAATGATTTAGCAATATATCATAAAAGTACATATTATTCAAAATGAACACCAAGAAACCAACAGTAAAAAAACCAGGAAGAAAGCAATGAAGCCAATTAGAATTCAAAATTTTAATACACAGAACTCAGCACCAAATACCCCGTGCTTATAAGCATAATACATCGTAAGACAATAACGCTGCAAGCACAGAAATGCATCCCCTCCGTGACTTCTAGCTCAAAGAAAAAATAATCCGGTGTGGAGCACAATAGATAACATTGTAAATACATTATAACCCCCAATTCACATCCAACATTCAGAGCAACCCAGCTTTCTTGAGAGCGTTCACAAAATCCTCGTTGCTGTTCCACGAGCCCAACTGCATCACATAATGTTGGCACATTAGTTATATACCACGTTCAAAAAATTACCCTGTAAACTTGTCAAAAACATTCATTCTTGAAGACATCGACCAAATCTAAAAAATCTCCATTTTATGATAAACGAAAAATTAGAATATTGATGAGAAAACATAGCCAGAAGTCTTCCCACAATAGGTGTACAAAGATTTCACCTGAGCTATCTGAGTGTTGAAGTTTTTCTCAATCTTGTCCATGATCATACTATCTCTATCATCACAAAGCAAGTTAAATACAGCGCCTGTTAAATTACGAAAAGAGTGTCATACTGTGGAAATTACATAGAACAAGAGTATATATACAACCAGGCTGCTACAAATCCCCTTCTTCCACAAAAACTATACAGAGATTACATGATGAATTGCTTAATTATCATGGGCTGTTGTATGCATACATGATGAATTCAAGACAATCATATTACATAATTAAATAGAGGTTTGAACAGAGAATCACTGGGTTTCACCGACCAAAGGAAATAATAGATTCAAGAAATTATTTATTCCAACAAAAACAATCATAATCTACAATTATAAGGAAGAAAATGGGAACAAAGTAAGCACTATAGGAAGGAAAATATAAATTGAGCAACTTCCACATAAGCTACTTGAATTCACCAAATTGTTGTAAAAAGGCATGTCATAAAAAAGGGAACAAAGTAAGCACTAAAAATAAAATCAGAAAGAGAAATAACCTTTGCGGCCAAAGCGCCCTGCTCTACCGACCCGATGTAAGTATACCTCATAATCAGGCTCCGAAGGTTTGTCATATTTCACAGGAAGATCATAATTGACAACCAAATTAACCTGGTGAAATAAATTGTCACATTCTACAATTTCACAAGACGAATTAGGAAATCATACATTTAAGAATAAGGAATAACAGTAGAATTGATCACCTGTGATTGATCAAAACCCCTAGCAAGAACATCAGTAGATATAAGAACTTGAGTCAATCCGTCTTTGAACTCTCTTATTATTTTGTCCCTATCTTCTTGTTTCAAAGCCCCTTGAATGGTTGTAACCTCGTATCCGTAGTTGACTAAAGCTTGGTGCAACGTACTTGCATTGTTCTTTGAGCGGACAAATATGATTGTCTGCCCTACCTTATCTCCTATTTCCAATATTTTGTCTTTAATGACCATGATCTTTGAAAGCTCATCCGGACACTGCACTTTATATTGTTTGACAGACTCCAAAGATAGTTCTTCCTTTTTAACAAACATTTGGTTATAGTCTCTAACAAATAGATCCTTGACTATTTTAGAGACAAATGACTTGACAGAATCATCAAATGTTGCAGAAAATAGGAGCACCTGGTGATCATTGCAGGCAACAGAAACAAGGTCAAATACGCAATCCACTAAGGACATACATGAAGTCATCAATGAAAAAAGTCAGCATTATTTAAAATATGTGCTTTCCAATTACTATTGAAATCCTCCCTTCTATAATTTTAGTAGGCATTCCTAATGGTAAAGCCACCAGCTAAACGCTCATAAAAGGCAAGTTGTGAGTTCAGATGTACCCTACTAGTTACACCATATATTATAGTATAAACAGAAGGTGGTTCCAATGCAGACGGCATTACATCTGAATAAGGTTATTATTGCAATTCAAAGAAGTTATACTGAAGGTGGCAGAACAAAAAAAAGAGCTGATCTTTTCATCAACGATCAAGTCATCATGTCAAGAAGTAGACAATATTCGGTCAGAAGCACAATGAACATGAGCAGGAGTACAACATATAAGCAAATACAGATATTGTAGCACATTTCATAATAGAATCATTTAAAAGAATGCAGTAAAAATTCTAACCTGGCAATTGGAATTGCATCTAACAATTGCCTTCATTATCTTCACCGAATCATCTTGAAAGCCACTCTACATATACCAAAAAATTCACCCAATCAGCAAAATCAAGAAACAATACAGATTTCAATAGACTGCCATCTATTTCTTAAGCATAAGAAAATTACATATTGATATAGGCGGAAGCGTAAGAAACAAAGATGAAAATGTGATCGACAAATTGTTGATTCAAACGAATGCCAATTTGGATCAAAATTGGAGAAAAATCTCTAAATATATTAATTTCATTCAAAAACAAAGCTAAGGAAAACATAATGGCTGCCGTGTGCTTTAATAAGAGTTGTGACCTAATTGTAACCTAATTGAAATTGAGCATAAGCCCCTAGACTCCTAAAAGTTATTAAAATGGACCCCAAATAATAAAAATTACATTTAGACAATTCAAGAAATATAAATCATAGAATTCTGTTGGACCTTGGCTGCACCACATATTCAACTAATTGGAGTCCATTAATCTAGATAGGTAACAAATAATCTATTTAAGCAAGAAATAAAACGTTGAAGTCAAAATCCTCCACCTGTCTAATGGAAATAAGGTTTAGTTTGTTGTTAGCCATAATCCTCCCACTGCATATAATCACAGGGGATCTAGTTCATTGATCTCAAATTAAAGTTTAGAGAAGTCGTTAAGAGGTGTTGAACAAGAGCAAGCAGCAGCTCAAAGACATATCAGAGAAAAACTCAATAAAGCCAATCAACAAAGCAGCAAACAGAAGAAAAGACTGTAAGATGAGGTGGGAGTAAATTTATCCCCAGAGCGAAACATTGATTACCTCAGCCAACATGTGATCCGCCTCATCAAAAACAAGAATCTTCATTTGACTTGTGCCCAGTTTCTTTGCTAATATCCATTTATTTATTGTACCAGGTGTGCCAATAATTACTTGTGCTGTAATTGGTGGCCTCTTTTGAATTGGTATGTAGCTTGCAGAATCTGCTGGTATTGCTAATTCTGAAGTTATCTGAGTGTATTTCCCCATCTTGAGGAGCACTTCCAAATTCTGCAGGATTCATCAAGTTTCATAATCAAACTATAAAACTCAATAGTTACATTCAAATGTAAAGCTTCACACAGAAACCAGAATGCATTCACCTATTTATCAGAACCATACGCTCGAGTTTCAAACGTTTGATGGAACTGAAATTGGTAACCACCCATCATATTCCTTGAATTTACATACACACTCAAATTCAAATAGAACCCCTCAATACTTCAGAGCAATTTTTGCCTATGACAACCAGTTTGCTTTCAACTTAATCGATTTAACTAGACTACCTTCAGTGGTTCAAATAACAAATATAAATAACTACAAATGTATGCAAGCATACGTTCAAGTACATGTGTTCCCTACTTCTCATCCCCCCCACCCTCCAAGTGTCAAAGCAAGATGAAAATATGAACAAAATTACCAAAAACGACAATCAACAAACCTGAATGGCCAATTCTCTGGTGGGGCAGATACAAAGTGCCTGGGGAGCCTTGAGTTTTGGATCGACACGGCTCAACATGCCTAGAACAAAACATGTTGTCTTCCCAGACCCATTGTGAGCCTGAGCTATCAAATTGTTGTAGGGAGGAGTTAGAATCATTGGCAAACTAATAGTCTGAATCTTACTAGGCCTCTCAAAATTCATCTCAGTATACAGACCCTTCAATAACTCAGGCGACAGATTCAAATCCTCAAATTTCTTAGCTGATGTGTATGGAGTGTCACCAGATGTAACCTACATTTACAATATCAATACCCCAAATGAGCAAAATCTTCATCATAACATTATATTATCTATTTCAAGTCACCACTACATATAAATATGAAAATTATCCAAAGGTTAACAGTGAACTGCGGACAGAACCAAAAAGGTTAGCAAAGTTTCTGAAAAATGTAAACCTACATCCAAATTAAACCTTTAAGAATGGAGAATCTATATGAAAACTTCAAATAGTAATTGACGGAGTAAGAAATAAAACTATACAACTTTTCTAACAAGAAACCTAATCCCAAGTTAACGCACAATTTCACTAATATTCAACCAGAAACCTCAAAAAGTTAGATTCATTGCAACATTATGCGAATGTGTAAAGTTAATTAAATTCAGAAATCAACTAAAAATACCAATCTTTATAAAACCCTGAAATCTAACAGATTGTGAATATTCTAAATCCTTGCTCAAAACCTTTAATTTAAGGAAAAAGTTGACGAAAACCTAGAAATCAGATCCATAACTGTATAAATATATTTACAATCATTGCACAGTAAAAGGGAGGTCATACGGCTTTAATGCTGGAATCATCAGGATCGGTGAGGTTATTGTTGACTCTCTTGGACTCGTCGATGGCAAGTGAATCCAACTGAACGTCGGATTTTTCATCCGAGGGTCCGGGTTGCTCTTGCTCCGGATCGGGCTCATCAGCTACGTCGGCCCAACTTTTTATTTGTAAAGGCTTCGCTTCCGTGGTCACGGCGGAGGCACCGTCGGTGGCGGCGGGATGGGTGTCTTCCATTAGAAGAGACTACCCGAAGTGATTCAACGATGAATGAATAATGGAGAGATCTCAAAAGCCCTATGTACGTATGTATATGGATATATATGGATATGTATAACAGACTGTCTATGCAGTGGCGTTGGGACGACGCAGATAGCGGTCTAACCGTCAAAGGTCAGAGGAGTCGTATGTTGTGTTTGTAAGGAAATTGTGAGCAAATGCTCCTTAAATTTTTCACTTGGTGCGAAATTGGTCTCTCTGATTTTGTTTTTTTTTTTTTGTTTTTTCACGAATATTCTAAATTTATGTATTTTAGTTCGCAATAATTTTTATTCGGTAAAAAAGAGTTCTTAATTTTAATAAAAATATTGTAGTTAAGTTCATGATTTCTACAAAAAGTACAAATAAGTCTGGTACTAAACTTATTTCCACATTTTGCAAATGTTAGAACCCAACTACAATTTTCACTAATTAAAATTATGGTTATATTAATTTTTTTAATCAAATAATGGCCAAAAGCACCAAAACATATAGGTTAAAACTTGTATGTTAAAAAATAAATATTGAAAATCATTTTCGCACTAAGAGAAAATATTAAAAATTATTTGCACTAAATTCCCAATAATCTTCCATCGTTATCTATTAACAAAAAAAAAATCAAAAGAATGCGTGAATTTTCATAATTTATAGATATCTATGAGTGTGTTTGTTTTCACTTTTGATTTTGTTAAAAAGTTAAAGTCAAAGTCAATAATTAATTTTAACCACGCATTTCATGGACCTACAACTTTTTACAACTTTTCAACCATACATTTCAACAATTTTTATTAATATTTACAAAAAAAAAACTGATTTTAATCAAAATCAAACGCACTCATAATCAACTAAAAATTAAGACAATATATATTAGCGAGGTCTATTCAAATAACAAATTCTAACATTAAAAATATTCTTACTTCTCCTATAAATATAGATTTCCTTCTATTTGCACACAGATTATAACAATTTAATTAATATACGGGTAAATATATCCACACCATATTTTTTTATTAACCACACCACATTGTAATTGTAATTAAGGTCCCCCACTATTGCTTATTTTATCATTTATGTCTCTAGATATATTTTTATCACATTCTTATCATCAACCTATTAATTTACAATCTTATTTTTATATTTGGTGATTGTTTCTGTTCAAAAAGATAATTAGGATGACGTCGTATTTTTAAATAGACAAAATAAATAAAAAATATAAAAATTTAACAAAATTATTTATCTCTCATTTCAATACACATTAGCAGAATATTTGGACAAAAATCATCATCATATACAAAATATAAAAATTAATTGAAAGTTAATGATAAAAATTAAAAATATGATGAAAAAGAGTTGGGGACATAAGTGTCAAAATATCAAATGTTAGGAAATTTTTATTACAATTAAAAGATGTTGTAAAAATTAAAATATGTAGTGTGAATATAATTATCCTTAATATAATTGATAAAGTAAATTTACATATGGTTTTTTTTAATATATTTCTACATTAATATGACTGTACTTTATATTTGTTAATAACAAAATACATTAAATAGAGATATATTAAGAAAATAAGAAATTAATTATATTCTCAACAAAGAAAGCTAAATATAATTTGGGATAGATGGATAAAGAAAGTCAGTCTATCTTTGTAGAGCGAATAGAATATTTTGTATGTTGAGTTAATTTCATCAAAAACCATTCAACTTTATACAAAATTTCATGTATTTTTCATACGAAGTTAGTAAATTTCACATATGATCATTCATTTAAAAAAGTTTTAACGTAAAATCTAATTATTATCCGTTCAAATGACAAAGTGGACTAACCTCTGTTAAATTTTCTAGCGATTGAGTATTTGTGAAACTATTAACAACTAGTTGGAGAAAGTTTTATATATATATAATTTTGTCAAATTTAACTGATAAAATTTACTTTTAAGCATGTTAACACCCAATTTTGACAAAGTCTCATAGGACCAAGTAAAACCTCCTAGGCCAGTAAGGACCCAAGTAATACTTCCTAGCTCCATAAGACCAGAGAAGACCTCACAGACCATGCGAAGGCCTTGCATGACTGAACCGGTTACAACAAAGCCCACAAAGGGCCTCGACCCTCGTGACCAACATGGGGTGCTTCGTCGATCTTCATATTCAATAGAATCCACAAACAATCTGATATTTTATGATAGTTAAGGAGATATCTCAGAAAAGATTGTGTTGAATCGCATTTGATTGTGATTCAAACTTATAAGGAAAGTAGATATCAATCTCTGGATAATTAGTAACAATATATTGGAAATTAACGGGAATAAGGATTAAAAATCTAAAAGGATCACGTTGATATCTAATTACGGAATGACGATCAGATTCAATGTCTAATTGATTGCTTATCCAAATCAATTCAACTCTGAACTTATAATACAACGTTCTTGATCGTTCTAAAGTACGTATTATTCTCATTTTTAAACCCTGCTCAAATTTATACCTGCTCGTCTTAACAAATAGGATATCTGAATCTCTATTAAATGTTCCTTGACATATAGATCCAACCTTTACGAAATTAATTAGAAGATTCGTCATTTGATCAAGATTGTACTTAAAATAAAAACATGAAAAAAGCATATCCAATTCTTGACTCAAAAATTAAGGAAGTTTATCATGTGATGGCAGGACTATGCATTCTACAATCTGGAACTTTCTTGACTATATTTGCATTTTTAAATAAACTGAAATACATCTTTTACAACATGTTAATTATCCTCAAATATTTTGCAAGTTGACAACACAACACCGACAATATCAGATTGAGCGTCAAGATTTCAATACACATGAATTGACACGTGAATTTATATTTTATTAAACGACACTAAATTTTTGGGAACAAAGCCGTTCATATCTCATACGAATCAGTTGAGAACTTATGGGAGCAAGTCTCTTGTAAAACATTCTTTATTTCTACGTAAAGTTTCATTATCATTTAATATGTTGGAAATTGGGATTTCGATATTTGTACTCATTTTTTTCTTTTAAAATTACTTCGAGAAGTCAATATTCGTACTTTTTTTTTTCCTTTTAAAATTACTACGAGACGGTAAATTATACATGTTTGATATGCAAACATTAAATATGTACGAAAAAGAAAAAAAAATGTTAAAATATTGCATTTTTCTTGCACAGAATCATACAGCAGTGCATATCAAAACTACCATAAGATATTGTGTTTATTAAAGATCTAGTTTAATTTTCTTAAATGAACTATCGAAAAATAATTGATCGAGCCAACCCTGAATTTATTAAAAATATCAGATGCTCGTGACGTAATAGTGACAAAAATATAAATTCCTAAACAACAATATCATGGTCTATAATAGAATAATCTTAGAAGACGTGACAAAATCTGTTGAGGTGAGCCTACTAAGCAAGTGTAAACAGTTTCTCAAATCTCTCCTCATCATTCTAAATTTACAACACCGGGCATTAATATTTTTACCCATTTGAAAAAAATTTAAACAAACCCGGGAGCCACACGAAAAGATTAACCAGGTTACATCTGGTGAATCAAAAATGTCATAGGCCAAAGATACAGCTTCGTTTCACCTCCATTTCTCCTGCAGCTCCTTCTTTTCCGACCAAATCCATGTTACAAAAATCGCTATGACGAGGGCAGCAATCGTGATGAGAAGCAAAGCATAACTGAAATCCTCAGTAAGAGAATCATAAGTCCTCGAAGGTGCAAGCCTGGTGAAAAACAGATCCACTCCATAGGCGAAAACAAGGGTGGTCGACTCTAGCTTAGCAGGAACCGTTGCGATGCCTCTAAGGCCTCCCACTGTAAGAGCATGTGTCACGTAAGACTGCAAAAGGAGCCCATAGATTAGTATGAATTTAGTGAAAATCCTTCAAAGAAAGAAACTAGTTGAGGTCAACAAAATGTGCAATTGGACAGTGGCAGGGCCAGAAATTTTTCTTTGGGTGGACAAAAATTAAGTAAAATTCTTTTTTAAATAATATGGCAGTAATGAAAATATTTCAATACATTACTACAATGTTCCCTACGCATTTTCATTTTTTGAAAACATTGTATAATTACATTCTTATCAATTTCGCCAAATATATCCTACTCAATATATACAACTAAACTGCAATTGAACCATTCACTTTCAAACCTCACTTCAAACCTCAAACCTGAATATCCCTTTCATCTTGAACAACCCTCCACTACTAGATTTCTTTTTATCAATAATTTGCTCGTCAATAGAAAATAGAGATTTCCTTTTAAAATCTCTCCATAAGTGTTGACATTAAATTAATTAATATTTAACTAAGACATTTCAACAAATATTAAAAAAATAACAAAGTTTTAATAACCAAATTCCACTTAACAATTTGGAAACAAAAAAAAAAAAAAAGAATACAAACTCAAAAATATAAGCAACATTCAGTCATTTAGCAATTAGCAAGAACATCAATTTAAAGCACTAAACCAGTCATCACCAAAAAAATCATCCAATAAGAAATAATAACTATCCAAATCCTTCATCAAATATCAAAAGGAAAATATTATAAATCAATACATTATCTTCTATCAAAAGTTTAATTACTCACCTCACCAAAGACGGAGAGAAAGATAAGAGCAACGATCTTCTGGCTCGGGATTTTGTTGAATCGGCATAGAGGAGAAAGAGAGAGAGAGAGAAGGCGCATAGATTGAACTTGGCAACTGAGTTAAAGTAAAGAGTCTTTTGGTGACCTAAGCCTAAATGAGCCAATTTCTGAATCAAGCAAAAAGAATGACCCATGGTAATTTCTGTTTTAATTTTCTTTATTAATAATTTTTCAGAAACTCGGGCCTTGTCCGAACATGGTCCGCTACTGGTATTACGGTTGGACCTTTATTTAGGTGTGGAAGTAAATAGTTAATATACCCTTTGTTGACGTAGAATATCTACTATGCTAGCGCGAAGAAATTTCTAAGCGATTCCAATTTTCTGAATTAGGTGGATAAGCTAGTGGGAGATTTATCTATTGCCATATAGTTGTTGCACCAAATAGGCAAATTACTAACTCAGATGTTATGGAAAAATAATAATTCGAGCTGAGTCTTCTTTTGAATGTACTAAACCACATCCCTGTCAAACTCAACATTTTAACATTTTCCTACTCATTAATCAACACCTTCGAACTCAAGATTTTACAATCTTGACAATTACTCCATTAAATTCTATATGTGATGCATGGGTCGGTTTGAAAATCAATGAATTGCTACCATATTCGTACTAACACATATTTCCTCAATGCATCTAAAATTTATGTGTCACAAACTTGGTTTATATTGATAATTTAAGCATAAATTCACGACATAGAGATAGGCATATACACACAAATCTAGACTAAATCATTGAGTACTTCTTATTCCTTGTGTCAACAAACTTAGGAAAATGTTTTCACCTGTGGAATAATTGGTAACGAATCAGTAAGCGGGATAATTCCTTCCTCTTTCTCAGCTTGCGTGGGGTTGACTGTTCTCCGGGGATCTAAAAAGCGCTTGTCAAGAGCTAAAACCTGTACAATGTTAACATACCAAAACATATACATGATCAGCATTGACTGAAGCAACAAACCATTTCTTATATAATTTTCCTAATACAAAATATTCAAAGAGCAACAAAGGAGGCATCAAATACAGAAGAGCGGAAGGAAAATGCAAAAAATGGATATTAGGAGAAGTAATTGCTAAAGTTGACCTGGTCTCCAATTGTGCCAAGAAGGAGCTGCTTGGAAGTTATGCCTTTAGCCGTTGATGTTACTGCTAGTGTTTTCAAGGAATGCGTGAAAAAATAAGATTGCGACTTGGCAATAACTTCTGGGCGGGAGTAGGCCGTGATAGGTGAAGTAAGATTATGCTTCCCAAGAAGAAGCTTCAAAATGTCTTTGTTGTCCTGCATATGGAAAAAGCTTTAGATATCACAGAACGAACGTACTTGCGTAATGCATAAGATCTGGATGAAGACATACCGAACGAGATTGATCGTAGATCTCAATGACAGACATCTCATATCGATGTGCCTTTAAATTGAAATAGTGATAGACAACCCAATTCTCGCTAAAGACCTTCACAAAATGTAGAAGTTGGGGTGAATATTCAGTTTTCCCATAAATAAGAGAAGACTTTGAACAGTCAAAAGGACCAAGCATAGTTTTCTCCTGTTTTTTCATCGATGGACGAAATTGAAAGACAGACTTACTGCTCGGACAGGGCCTTGTGAACCATGATGAGTCATGCGGTGCAGAATACGACCTGTCACGGTATCAATTACATAAACAACTAGCCATGACTCCTCTGGGGTTACTGAACCAACGGGACCGACAGCTTTAGGTGCAACAGTGGCCAAAAAGAGCAAGTTTTTGGATATATATTTATACATGACTTCCTGATCAGACGTCACCTTTGCTTGAGTATGAACAGCCTGAAGAGGATGAGAAATCAAAAGAAAACAATATCACAATCACCATATACAGCAACAAAACTGAAACATCCTAAGATACCATTAAATACAAACATTCCGTACTATAAAAGGAGATGTGGTTTTGCTAGACAAGATAAGAGCTTTTGGCACATCTATTCATTAAGCATACAACAACAAACTCCGGCTATGTTACTTCTTAGCTGGTTCCAACCCCCAATGGAGGAGGAACGCTGTGGCAGGTTGAAAACCAATGTTAAAATTCTGTCGCATATTATGACATGAATCCTTCTATTCGTTATGCATATGCATGTTATATATGAAGTTACTTACAATACTTCAATACTTGATTCAACGAAACCAAAGGTATAAAACTTGAATAATTGATGCAACCAAACCAAATTCACTATGATATGCCCTCCCACCAGAAGCACCAGAGATATTATGCATAAATTGAACCGTGCAGAAATTCACTAGGAAACCTTTGATTTTGATGCGGTCTATGTTGACATAACAACGAAAGATTAAAAAGTAGAGGACAGATGTGTATTAGCTATCCATAACGATGCCACACTCCCTAAAAGCTTACTGTAAAAGATACATCAAAATCTGCACTAGAGATACAAGGAAATGCAGGACTCAGCATTAAGCCTTCCACCTATGCTTGTGCTTCAAACTACAGTACCCACGAAGCAGGAAAGAGTTGTGAGACCCAATAAAGAAGACCATTGCAGCCTCCAAACTTCACACTATATAAAATATTTTAACGCAAGATGTCGATTTGCATTTGAACTCATATAGCACATGATAGTCTTATCGACAAACAGTGTACAGCTGTGCTACAAATAAGGCACAGGAAACAGCTTATGACATTATCGTAAGAAGGAGGGAAGATAATCTCCTTTCTGGTTTCAGAATTCCAGACAGAGAAAGAAGATGTTGAAATTTTCATAAAGCAAGCACTCTTGTCCTGGCTTAGATGCCAACAAATTCTCTCCCATTTTCTAGTCCTTACAGCAACAGTGGCTCATGTTCACTTTCACAATATTTTAGAGACTCAGATGCTACCTAGTGATCATTTAAACTTACACTAGCCATCTATTAACAGTTCTGACAGTAGGGTATTCTTAGATGTAAACTGTTGGATAAATGGCCACAAAGTTAGTCAAAAGAACAAGGCTATCTTTTGAGCAGAGAGATTTTACTGTTGTGGGTTTACAGTTCAACTAAGTAGTTCAGTTGACAAGATTGAGAATATAGGTGTAACCAGCAAAAGAAACGACTCAACAAATTTGTACACCACATTGTCCTCCTTCAAATCATCATATCATTACTATCTAAAGAGAAACTGGAAGTGCGCACCAGCCCAAAATTTTACATTCTAAACTAAAAGGAAAAGAAAGAATAAACAAGCACCTCATTTAAATTTCTGGTTGCAGTTGCAATGATCTTTTCTGATTCTGATGGTAATATGATTGACCAGAGATCCCTTGTGTTGAAACAGTAGCTATCTGCGATCTTAAGAATACAATTATTCTGCACTGCATGACCCTTTAGAATCCCTTTGTCAACATCAGCTGAATACCAATATATATTTCCTAATTCACGCTGGAAAATATCAAGAGCCTCAGTAGTTCTGGGGTATAAGTGAGCTTGCCGATTAACATCCAACAGCAAATGCAGACGCTGTTCAGATGAATCAGTAAAAGGCAGAGGAATAACACGTGTAATGGAATGTGTGGGTCCCAAATGATTGCGCTCCTGTCCTGTGTATGTGTCAACAACAGAAAGAACTCCAGGGGAATCTGTACTAAGATCACATCTGCCAACAACAAGAACCGATGGATTTTCATCCAATACATGATGATGGGGATCCTGCCACTGGTGCAAACTAAGCCCTCTGGGATTTTGACATGTTTCAGATTTACGAAGAGAATCCAGAAAGAGAGACCACACAATTCTTCCATCTCCTGTGTGCAGTGCAAAAAGTTTTCCTGCTCGAGTAAGTACTATAAGTAGCTTTCGAAACCCATTGTGGTCTCGGGTCATCTTGCTTTTCTCAGAGCTTTGTAACCTCAATTTCTGTATTGCCGCTACATCATCAGTGGTTGCTATCATAAGAGTTCCTTTGAGTTTCAGCAGATGCCCCTTTCAAAGAATAGCATAACAAAGACACATTCAATGAAATACATCCAGTTTGTAAATGAGCACAGTAAGGAGATACTAGCAGAAGCAACAATAAGGTAGACAAATTTCCTCTCTTTTTGGACAAGTTCCAACCAGACATTGTACAACATGTGACTATCTATGCTTGAACATTTGGTCACAGCAAATAAAAAAAGAACCTAAGACCTATTAAAGGGTTCTTAGAAACACGTGGTAAGCATAATTTAATTTACAAAACTATGCCACATGACCTTAAAATTAAAGAGATCCATAAATCAAATAAATCTACAATGATTTCATTTCAATGGGACCAAACTCAATCCTCAGGGAAGACAGGTAATCTAATGGAATACATATTATGATTTTAAATCCAAAATGATAAGTACTCTTCTATTATCTTGGATCTTAATTATAGAAATAATTGAAACTACAGTGCCTTAAGATATCAAGAGGCAATGACAATATCCTTGAATGGAACTTCATTGAGGTCCTACCTTAAGCCATTCAAAAAGGTTGTGCTCAACTTTTGCGACAGACACCCCATCCTTTTCAACTGGTAATTCTGATGCCATTACATCTGTAATAGAAGCTAACCCATCTTCCCTACTCCAGACAATCTCACCTTGTTGTAACAAGAATAGTGAATGGTCCTCCATGACAATCAGGGCCCTGAATCCATTAGACCTGTCTGTTCGGACATAAGTATTGATGAAAACCTTGTGCGCATTTCCCCTTTGATAGTCCATCTGAATAGTCTCCTGAAGTAGATTGCTTGTCCAGTCACTACCAAGCTTCACGGATAGAATTATCTCACCATCTCCACGCTGAATTAGCCCAAAAGCTTGTTGGCCTTCCGAAAGATTGAGAGACTCACTAACTGCAGTTGACTGACCAAGCTTGTCCACCACCTCCAACTTGCCTTCATTTGTCACCTTAATAAAGACAATAGACTTATTTATCTCCAAAGCAAACATTCCTGGAAGTTTAGTGGGTAGCAAAACTGCTGGCCCTGAAAATTCCCAACCAAGCTCTGACACCTGTGTCTGGTGAAAGCTAATTTCTCCATCCTGGAAGTGTACTGCAACCAAAATTGATCCAGTGGAATCCAATGTCACAGCTATGTCACTTGTTATAAATGACAAATCCCCAGAGAAACCAGCAGGGAATACCAAGCTGCTATGCTTCAGCAGCTCGCCAGTCTTGATATTGATTTGATAAGCATCAAACTGAGCCAAACCAGCTAAACCTACCGCGTATATTATGTCAGTTCCATCCAGATATATTAATTGTTGAATATGGACGCTGCAAAATGACAGAAACACACCAAATCAATGTTAGGGCGCAGTAGACAGAGGGGGAATTTTGTGTTTATGAGTGTTCAAACCCTTCAGATGTCAACTCCTTCTTCCAGATAACCTCGCCGTCAATGCTTGCAACAGCATAAAGACATCCACTACCATAAACAAAGACCACATCATCCTTCCCAATCTTTAAATTTGTCTGCATCAAACCACAGTAGACAATTATATTCCTGAAAATCTTTTCTATCAGGCGTTCTTGACAATTAAATATCAGTGGGAGGTCATTACAAAGGAAACTTTCAGAACATCATAAGTTTATTTATATTTCTAAGTACATGTTTAAAAAATCACTAAACTACTAATTTACAAATAAATCAAATTACATCAGTTGCGTAACGACATCTATTGAGTTTGTCTTGAGTAAACAAATAAATAAAGAAAGACAGAGACATTCAAATAAGAGAAATCGAAGAGATAGAAGCAAATGACAAAAAATATGACTACTCAACAATTAGGTTAGCAAGCTTCTTTTCTTTAATCTACACTAAAGAGCACCACACAAAGAATTAAAGAAAGAGAAAGATTTAATTAATTAGTCATTAGTTTTTTACAATTCGAAACTGACTATTCTAATCACAATCCGATCAATTTAATTTTTAAAATAACGATTATAGTTCAATATCAATAAATAGCAATTTCTGCCTACAAAGAAGAAGTCTCACTGCATTGAGTAAACTATAGAGTTGAATGTAGCAGAAGATGAATTTAACTCATATAAAGATAATGGAATGCGCGATATTACCCAACACCCTCTTGATGGCTAGAGATGGAGGCCATGTTGTTCACAGATGATGTTTGATGGGGTAAAAACATTTTTGATGATATAATCGAAACTGAGATAAATTAATTTGAAAAGTTGAAGTAGCTCATTTTTGTTTGTCGGCTGTATGTAGAATTTTCATGATTGCAAAAAGGCATCAAATTTAAACTTTTGATTTGACTATAAAACGTTATTTTTAGTATTCAATTGATCCTCAATATTTTTTTCCAAAGTTGAATATTGAAATAATTATATTATAAATTTATAACAGATATAAGAATATATTCTTAATGAAACGTTTTTGGTATTTCATGCCCTGCTTTTTTACAAATGTCATGTTCACATGTGTATCCTGCCACATTTACCGTTTCCATGCTACACAGGCTTTAAGTCATTAGTACTAGTCGGGTAGATAAAACATTTCCAATTAAGAATTTAGAATCCTTCTAAGTTTAGAAATTATAGCAGGACTTCTATAAGACTATTAAAATCCTACAATGCTTCTAAATTAGAGCAGATTCGAGAGCTTTTACAAAATAGTGAGAATTGTTGAAGCTTTTATTCAATTGTGTGATGCAATTCAAACCCCTTGGCGTGCTGCTTAGAGTTTCTACATCTTCTCTTTCAACTTTCATAGTTGTCAGCTATGTAGATCTGTTAATCGAAAACTACAACAATCACAAGTCTTCTTTCCTTCTAACTTTGAAGTCAGGGACATAGTCAGCCCTGGGCTTGAGCCCACCAGTCCCACTATATACACACACACAAGAATGATGTCCTAAAGCACCGGTAACATGGCATGCCTATTTAATGTATATTTCATTTATACATTGAATATATAGGATGCACCATTATCTTACAACATATGTCATGTCACTGGTGCTTAACACGAACTAAGCACCGGTGCTTAAGAGATAGTTTGTGTGTGTGTGAATATATATATGACAAAAAGGAAGCTTCTGTTCCTCATTTCTTCTCACTAGTCACTGTGTGGATATTTACATATATATATTTACAAGCATATGGTATTAATAAAACTTATTTGAATTAAAATAGAAGGCAAGATTAACTTGAATTGTGAAGTTTCTTGGGCTGTCCTTTCTTATGAACAAAGAATTTATATATGTTTTTATACCTTCTCTGGCTGATGGGAAGTTCTTGTTTTTTTCTTTTGTTGCAAAACTTTAGTTCTTCTTTTGTGATTCATCTAGATCTAGTGGTTAATAAGCATTTTCTATATTTTGATATGGAACGCAGCGATATGAATTAAAAAATCTGGATCTTCTTTTTTGAGCAAATTCAATGAGTCATCATTTTCATTTAAATGGTCATTTATCTTTGAGTGATGCTACTGGTATTTCTTGTTAGTTATTTGTTAAATTATGATTGAGGAGCGGGATTTAAAGTTTTTATCATTCGTTTCTCCTTTACATTTGTTTTGCTAAATATTTTATCTTTTATTAAATTTGAAATCTATCAATTCTTGAAGTAGTGGGGGTGAAGAAATAGTGTTAATTTGAAAAATTTTGCTTTTAAATAAATAAAATTGTCGAAGTGCACTTATAGTAGCCCTCCCTTGTCGTTGAATCCTGGCTGCGTTTAAAGCATTACCATTCAAACTTGCAAAAGGATATAAGATTCCTACACGAAGATCCCTTAATATTACCATATTCACTGGGCATGCAATGGTTTTGTAAAATTCAGCAAATAGTTCATGGAACATTCATCTCAGCGAAAGTCACAACCTAGAGAAGTGTAGCTCTGATGCACAGCACTCTAGGCTACGTGAATTGTGTTCAAGTGCACATTGTCATGCGTTGGTAATATGAGGCCCTCTAGAGATATCTAAAGATACTTCTTTGAAATAAGGAAACCATAACAATTTTCACTCACTGGAATTGATAATAACGACATTGATGGCGTTGAGCCAGAAAGTGTTGACTCCCACATCATCTGGCCATCAGGAAGGTTCCAAGCTCTTAAGATAGTTCCTCCTGATGACAGGGTAATAACATCTGCAAAGATAGAAATTGTTTACCTCAAACCACATATCCATGCACACAAAACTTAAATGTCTGCCAGCGCTTGCTGGATTTATTTTTTAACTAGCAAAAGGCCATACTGTGTTGTCTTACTTTTTCTCAGTTGGCGCAACTAATAATCACCATAAACTTAACAAGCTGATCAAAGAGAACTCAGAACGGGATATTAGGCAACTCTTCGCTATAACTACTCCTATGGAGAAATGGACCAGAGGCAGCATCAACTCAAATCTTAAAGATAAAATAAGGAAACCCACTGATTTGCTAATCACCGACCTAAGTTTATTCCACTACAAACACACAAAAAAAAAAAAAATACTTCTTTATCCGTCACTACGTCTTCATCCTCTCAAACCAAAATCCATATCTCTCATTACCTCCATTTCTCCATATTCTTCTCCATATTCATCAAAATCAAACTCCCTCAAACAAAACTCTCTCACTCTCCCATTCTTTTCAACTCCTCAATCCATTAAAATTCTCTACTCTCTCTCGCATTCTTCTCAACTCCTCAATCTATTAAAATTCTCTACAGTCGAATTCCACCACAAAGAAAAACGGTATACTGGTAAATATAATCAAAATAACACATTGAACAAATTTCATGCGAGATAAAGAGGATGGTAATTACATTTCCCGAGAGCGATATCCAGTGCATCGATGACATCTTTGGGCCCCAAAACATGTCTCCAAACTGCATCGCATACAAACAATTACCATTAATTGCAACTGCTCACTTAAATATATATTGAGTTAAGAGCAAAATACTGAAGGTTGAAACCCACAAATCTCGCCACGACGAAGATCAAGCGAGGCGACGACGTTCTCCTCGGTGGAGACCACAACGCGCTTCCGTGCCGCCTTCTGAGTGTGGAACACTGCGTGCTTCACTTTTCCTATATACTGTTGATGCCTACATAATTATTACAGTCCAATTATCAAATCACTAAAATCATGAAAAATTACGAAAGTCCAATTATCAAATCACTAAAATCATGAAAAACTACGACAGTCCAATCATCTAATCTCCATAATCATGAAAAATCAAATTCACTAAAAAAAATTAAATTAAATGTAGAGAGAGTGGAGGGAGAGACCAGTCCATGTGGCCGACTTGGTCTTCGTAGATACAGAGAGTGGGATACATGGAAGAAAAGATGATGAGAAGGAGCAGAAAAACCCTAATCGCCATATTCATGGCGACCAGTTGTCAGTTTCTCTCTCTACAAGAAAAACGGAGAACAGATCTGAGAGACGGCGGTGTTTGTTAAGAAGACTTGCAGTGGGGAGTGTTAGAATACAACGGGGGCATTAACAAAGGATTTTAATTTAAGCCGGCTACAGTTTTTTTCGTGCTAAATTGTTGGGGTGCGTCTGATTGCAAAATTTAGGTGGAATGAAACGTTTGAAGAAAAATGATGGCAAATTTTTTCTAAATATAAAACATCATTCCTCCTAAAAAAATATTTTCATTATTTTTAAAGAAAATATTGTCTAAATGAGAAAACGTTTTACCTGAAAAAAATACAAATCAAACAAACGCGTTGTTAAAAAATAGGTGAAAAAATGCTTTTTTTCATGAAAAAATGCGGCTATCAAACGCAGTTAATTAAAAAATAGGTGAAAAAAAGATTTTTTATATATAAATTGTATTGCAATCAAACGCAACCTTAGTGGTAACCTTGGAATCGTAGTTAGTTTTCACTTTTGTAAAAGTTTATAAGTACTTATAAATTAATATACTGGTTTTTTTGCGGTGGAATTCAACCGTAGTAGAAGATTTTAATGAATCGATGGGTTGAGAATAATCTGTTGAAGATTGAGAGAGAGAGATAAATTTGTTTGAGGGGGATTTGATTTTGAAGAATATGGAAAAGAATATCGAGAAATTGAGAAAGATATATGAGTTTTTGTTTGAGAAAATGAAGACGTAGTGATATATATACTATTTTTTTATTGTTAAAACCTCCATACGATCGGTGATTAGCTAACAATTATTTTTATTTACACATTTTATAGTACCTACAATTTTTATCTATTTTTTATCTACACATTTCGTAAGATCTACTAATTATAATCTACACTTAATCTCCGACAACAGCTCGTACAAATGATTATTGGTTTAGAATAAAATAAAAAGTATATGGGGCAACACACTTATTCTATTTTGCTTTGAAAAATCGAAAATATCATTTTTTTTTTTTCAATTTTTTAAACAATACCTTAATATTTTACAATTTACTCTCTTTTTATAACTTTTAAAAGATATCTCATTATTATTTAAACCAATGTTTCAATTTTCATTTAAAAACAACATTATTACATGGACAACATATTGTGTTACCATATGTTATTTTTTATTAAAACATTAATATTTTTTACGAATAGCACATTGTGTTACCATATATTACATTTTATTAAAAAGTTAATATTTTACACATATTACATATTATACTACATTATAGTAACGCAATATGTTACTTTTTATTTAAAAATCAATATCTTATAGGAGTAACATGTTTTATCGTACGTTACTTTTTATTAATAAATTAACGTTTTACATTCATAACATGTTATGTTACATATGTTAATTTTTATTTTAAAAAATCCACATTTTACATAGGTAGAAATATTTTTGTCGCATTTTTATATTTAATATTTTTAAAAAAATACGATAGACAAATATATTATTTTACGTCCTCCCAACATATTTCTTGGATAGAAATCATTATCAAATATAAGATGTGCTAATTAATAAAAAGTTGATGATAAGAATGTAATAAAAAAAATTGAGGACATGAAATGAACAAAGATTAAAGATGTTAAATATAATTAAAATATGATATAACAAATAACAAGTGTGGCGCAAATATAATTGTTTAATATCAAATTGATAGTATCGAGTTTAGGTGTGCAAAAAGTTATTTTGATTTGCCTATAGGATGACAAAAGTTAACCATAGTATGTTTGGAATAACTTTTTTGAGGTTCAAAAACACTCTTAAAAATCAAAAGTACTTTTAGTTATATTTATGATTGTTTGGTTAAAGTTAATAAACACTTTTTAATTGAAAAAACAGCTTAAAAAGCTGTTTTAGATAACCTCAAATTTTGAATTTCTCTAAAAAGTTATAATTGAATTTTTACATGAAATTGTAATTACATTTAATGAACTTATAAATTAACAAAACTATCATTAATACAAAAAAAAAATATTAATTTATTTACCACATTAATTAGTCATAACAAATTGTCACTTCATATATTTATATAAAGTGAAAATTATATATTGGTGTGTTAAATAATATAATACAAATTACACATAATATGTGTTATTTAAATAATTAATTAATTTTAAGTAATATAATATACTAAACTAATTATGTTATTGTAAGTAATATATTAATTTTTATAGTTATTATAGGATATAAAAAATATTATTTATTTTAAAAATAATAATATGAGATATATAATAATTTATTTATTTAGTCAAATATACTAAAATAATTGTATAATTATACTTAAATTAATATATTAATTTTAATAGTTATTATAAGATATAAAAAATATTATTTATTTTAAAAATAATAATATGATATATATAATTAATTAGTAAAATAAATAAAAAATTTATAAAAAAAACTTTTAAAAATGTGTACATGAAGAATTTGGATCCAGATGTCACATAAGAAGTCACATAAAAAGTCCTTTGAGGAGAAGTTCTCCTCATATGGAAAATTTCAAATTTTAGCATTTGTTTGATTTTGTTTCAAAGAATAATTTTAACAGATTTTAATAAAAGTTGATGAAATATGTATTATATAGTTGATAAAAGTTGTAGGCCATATAAAAAATGTGATTAAAATTAATTGTTGATTTTGATTTCAACTTTTTAACAATTTTTTAAACAAAACCATTAAAAGTTTCATACGAATAAATAAAACCAATAAATAAATTATTACTAGATTTTTCTCTTACAAATTTTTTTTAAAAATGTGCCACATTTTTATACTCAATATTTCTAATTGAAAAAATAAATATTTATAAAAGTCAATAAAAATATGTGAAAGTCTATGAAAGTTTTTCATAATGACTAATGTGAGCACGTGCGATGCACGTGATGTCTCGTTAATTAATAATTTAATAGTGTTTATAATATCTTTATTTTACAAATTAACTTGATATTGATAATTTAAGTGGAAAAACAATTAAATATTAAAAAAGCAAGCGATTAAAACCTAAATACAAGCATTTTTATAACTTAAAACCTATCTTATTAAAATTCATTACAATAGATGACTCAAACATATGATAAAATTGAATTCAATTTACTTCATAAAAGTCGCTATTATTAAGTACCATTTTCCCAGAATTTGCATTCATCATTGAAGACTAAGTTCATTACTTTATAATATTATAATCACGTAAAGAGAGTCGAATACTTTTGCATTAAAAAATTTCACATTTGCTCCATAATAAGACTCTGGGCATAAGTATCTACAACAACATCTATACATTAATTTCAATTTTTTTTTCAAATAACTTAAATAAAAAATAAAGAGATGATTGAATTGAGCTTACACCATCAAAGATTTTGATTTTCAAAAATGACAAATTATGCTTCTTCGGTAGAATAAAAAATTCATAAAAACCTTATTTTTTGCTTTAGATGAAGTTCTGAAGATAATCAATAAGTTAATTAATCAAATCATTTCATATTCGAATTTAAACTCTTAAAATAACATAATTTTTAAAAGTAAATAAATCACGATGCAGTTAATAATTAAGCTTGCTAGTAGAAGTTGTATATATTTGATGCAAGTTAGAGATTGTGGGCCACAAATATGTAAAAAAGTAAACAAGTCAATAAACA
Source organism: Forsythia viridissima (assembly GCA_030279155.1). Taxonomy (NCBI): domain Eukaryota; kingdom Viridiplantae; phylum Streptophyta; class Magnoliopsida; order Lamiales; family Oleaceae; genus Forsythia; species Forsythia viridissima. Next base: position 15,451,103 of record CM059042.1, read on the forward strand.
TATTAATTACAATTAAAATTGTTCCATAACTACCCGTGTGTAAAAAAATAGCATCTTAAATACAAATTTCTAAAGCACTAAATAGAGTTTGCATTGCTAATGTACAAACAAGTCATTTTCAAAAATAATACTCTAGAGTTGCATTAATATTCAAAAGGAAAATGACAATAAAATTATATAAGCCATTTTGTTATTTATTTAGGGACTATTTGCGCCAATTTTTCTAAAAATTAAGTTAAAATGTGAAGAATACTTGGAGCTCTAATAGACTAATATCTGTAGTTAATAAACGAATAACTCAATTAATAAAAGTATTTGAATATCAAGTTTGTGACAAAATTATTATTTTTATGTTGTAACAATAAAATAAAAATTTTAAATTTAAATAATAAAATTACTTAATAATAATAAAATAATTTTATTTAACGTATTATTAATAATTATGAGCTTAAATTTTAGCTATTTTATAATAGTTCGTAAAATATACAAAACAATTTAGTACAATATCAATTTGATCAATAAAGTGTCAATTAAAAAAAAGGAACTCGTTAGTTTTTTAATTTTTTATAAAAAATAAAATTATCGAATCCATTTGCACCTTTTGCAAAGATTATAAATCCAATTACCATTTTCTTTAATTAAAATTAATGGCATATTTATATTTTTCATCTAATAAGAACCAATTGCACACCAAAACACATATGTTATAGGCTTCTATGTAAAAAACAAACGTTGTGGATGATTTCTGTATTGAGGACAAAAGTGATGGACCATTTGTGCTAATTTACCTTTTGGTTGACCATTATGAATAGTAAACTTAATATTCACACTTTTTATATGTAGGAAAATTTATAAAATTGTATGTTGAAATCTAAAATGTCAATAAATGTTAATAAAATCCATAAAAGTCGGTCACTTAAAAAATATCAATCAAACTCTTTCAAAGTCTATATATATATATATATATATATATATATATATATATATATATATATTCCCTTAGAACATCCATATTGGATGTGTTAATTTTAGCTAGTCACGTAGACAATAAAGTGAATGCTAATTGACACGTCTACATGTTAAGTTTAACTAGTGTTTGGTTATCACATTTGATGTATTAAATTTAACCAGTCAACTTTCTATTTGGACTCCAATGTCATATGGTCCAAACTCAAGTCATGTTTCATTGCTAAAAAACCAATATGCCCCTACAATTGCAAAACCGCTAATTCAAACATGAAACGACCCACTAATCCCACTACCTGTTTTAAAATCGCTCCATTTATTTTTAGCAATCTTCATCTCCTCCTTGCATTTAATTATTCTCATTAAAACCGTAAACAAACAAATTGAAGACTACTACAAATTTCAATGGCAAGGGTAAATTTTTTGTTTAAAGCAACCATTTTTTATTAAAATGCCCATGAAAAGGTCGAGATACTATTCGAATTAAAACATGTACAATACTATAAATGATTGGAGTCAATGTTAACTGATTCAACTAGTTTTTGATGTTGTAGTTGCTATAAGTTAAAGTTATGAAACAAAACATGTGATCACGGCCGTAGGGAGTTTTTTCTACTACGGGAAGAAAAAAATACTTAAATGTTCATGTCACAACGACTTCAATTTCTCCCTTCACAAAATCATCTCTTCCAAAATTTGATGACTGTTTCAATCCATCTCCCTGATTTGATCATCTCCAAAATCTGCTCACCTCCTCAATCCATATCTCTCAATCGATCATCTATATCCACCGATCATCTCTAAAATCTGTTACTGCCTCAATACATCATCATAATAGAGACTACGATTAGATCTTACTGTGCAAAAGCAGTATACTAGTATAGAGCTTTTAAAATGCGAGATCCTAGATATTATGTGTTGATGTTTTGCTGGTTTTTTAAGTTTTATGTTAGAACCAATGTTCATAGAATTAGACCGGTCATCGACCCGGAAGAGGCAACGGATCAAGGGTCAAAAGGTCGAACTAAAGTCGAGCTGGTTTCAATTAAAAAATTAAAAATTGATTCAAAAATCTCACAAAATTTCTAAAAATAAGTTATTTGTAAATAAACCAATATTTATAGACAAAATTACTCAGAAAACTTAGCTTTAAATAGACTTTTCATAAGTTTCAATTAAAAAATAAAAAAAAATTGTCTAGAAGTCACCTTGACTTTTTCCAAATTAGGTCAAAATATTTTTAAAAATTGTGATTAAGTCATACTCTTCAACAATATTACAAAATAATTCCAAAATTATCCATGTGATCTATATTTTCCATCGGCTTCTTCTACCTCCACAAATCTCATTTATCTCCGGCGAGTGCTTCTTTTATAATGCGATGGCAGCCTTCTTCCACCTCCACGAATCTCATCCATCTCCGGCAGCACTGTTTCGTCTACAGTGCGGTGGTAGCCTTCTTCTACCTCCACAAATCTCATCTACATCTGGCAGCGAGTGCTTCTTCTAAGCTCCATAAATCTCCTCCACCTCCAGCGAGTACTTCTTCTACGGCGCGATAGCAGTCTTCTGCTTCTTTGATTAGAAGATTCTCCTTTTATGAAGTGTTTCTAATTGTAGGAAAACCTAGGTATTTTGGAGTGTAATTTGAGATTTGATTGGACATAGAGTTCTTTAAACGTTTTCAAGGATTATTGTGGTTGTAAAGCTTGATTGCTGAAATTTGAAATTTGTTATGCAGTATTTTATAATTATGAATCCTTCTCAGTGTCTAATTCTAAATTTCATTAGTTTTCATGTTTAGCACTTGCAGTGATTGACTTTCATATCTCTAATATGTTTAATTCTACATTTTTTATATGGTAATACTTCTTGGTATTCAGAAGGATAAATGAGAGGGCAATGGTTAAAGAATTAGGAATATTACGTTGTGTATTTATGTGTGGCCAAATAGCAACAAATCGTGATACTATTTTATTGTGTGGCCATGATATGGAGGTGGAAGAAGCCGATGAATTTATGTAGAGTGGCCATGATTTGTTACTATAAATAGCAGCTTGAACTTCTGTATGGATGAAAAAGTTTGATGTGCAAGAAATCATGATACCATTTTATTTGATGTGGGTCATTAGATATTGTTAGTCATGTGTGTTGTTTGATACTGTATTATAATAAAATAGTATCACAGAAAAATAGTATCATAATAAAAATTGGCATAAAATTCATATACGTGCTCATAATTTCTATTATAATATGTTTTCAGAATCGTCTCAACGAGCCGATCAAGACAAGTGGCTTTGCTACTGCTAATGATGGTTTTTAGCCGTTTAAAGTCGTCTCTTTAGCTTAAAACGACAATCTTTAATTTGTCATACTAAAACAGTATCACAGATAAAACAGTATTACAGATAAATATATCTTAATATATCAGTATCATACATAAAAATATCTTAATAAAATTGTATCACATACATAAACTACAATCCAATAAAATAACAGTATTATAGACTAAATACTGTTATCATAGGTTAAAACATTATCATAATAAAACAATATCAAAGATAAAAATATGGTATAAGTATACCATATCACTTTATCTAAATAAAACAGTATCATAGATATTTTACTAGTTAATTTAATTATATTGTTCTTAAAATGCTCAATTAGTAATACAAGACCATTGATACTGTTTGTATTCAATAACATTATCATAGATTAAAACAGTATCATAGGTTGAAACATTATCATAATAAAACAGTATCAAAGATAATGATACTGTTTGTATTCAATAAGAGTATCATAAGTTGAAACAATATCATAGAAAACAGTATCATATATAAAACTACATATCAGATGTTTTAAATGATCTATTAGTAGTGTTTGCATTCAATAAAACACAATATTATATATAAAATTAAGTACAATATTAATGATACTGTTTGCATTCAATAACAATATCATATATTGAAACATTATCATAATAAAACAGGTGTAAAGATAAAAGTATGATATAAATATACTAATGTACATTATCTAAATAAAACAATATCATACAAAATAGTACTATAGAAAATAGTATCATAATAAAACAGTATCATTGAATTAGCGATTTTTTTAAATTTGTAGGGCTATGTTAGTCTTTTAGCGCTAAAATGTGATTTTAATTGAATTAAGTTTTTGCTATATGACTTTAGAGCCCATAAGTACAACCAAAGTGACCGGCCCTGAATTTACCCAAATTAAAAATTAATCAAAAAATCTCACAAAAAAACAATGAACAACCGAAGAAAAAGAAAAAAACAATGGGAGAAATGAGAAAGAAATCATAAATGAGTGATTTTGCCTCAAAAAAATTTTGAATCGGAAAACCATTAAAACCGGACCGGTTCTACCGATTTTCTCGATTGAACTGCTAAAAACCCTGATTTTTGGTCCAGTTTTCTAATGCCCAGTTAAATTGGTAGATCAAACCGATTTTGCGACCAGTTCCCAATTTTCCCGATTTTTCCAGCCGGTCCGGTCCAATTTTATAAACACTGGTTAAAATGTATGATTTACCTGTGGAAAATGCTTGGCACTGTTTTACTTTTATATTGTACACCAGTTTTTACTATATTAGACACATTCAAAAATAAATATTTTATCATTGAAGTAGTTATACTATTTCAAAATATTCCATTAGTAGAACAAGTCATTGATATTGCTTTTCATTCAAAATGCTTAATATTGTTTCAATTTATGATATTATTCTTTTATTGGATTGTACTTTTTGTGTGATACAGTTTTATTAAGAGAATGTCATGTAAGATATTGTTCTTCTATTTGGTTGGACTAATATTGAAATGTTAAGATACAAAATATCTATGATATTTGTTTTTTTAAGATGCTGATATATTGAACCACTTTTATTTATGATATTGTTTTATTTAGATAATGTGTTATGGTATATTTATACAATGCTTTTATGTGCGATACTGTTTTATTATGATAATATTTTAATCTGTGATACTATCATATATGATACTATTTTGTATGACACTTTTATCTATGATGATGTTATATTTAGATATTGTACTATAGTATATTTATTCTATTATTTTATATAGTGATACTATTTTATTATGATACTGTTATTGAATGAAAATAATATCAATGATCTTGTACTACCAATTATCGTGGTTATCAAAATCTACAACGGCGTAAGTCAATTGATACAAGCATGTAGACAAAATAATAATATCACTAACGGGATCTTATAAATCACATCGTAACAATATCAAGAAATGATACTATATAAAAAAGTTTATTCATAATAATACTGTGTACTGTTATACATAAAACAGTATCAAAATATCAGAAAAATAGTATCTCACATTGGTTACCATTTTTAGCAATTGCTGACAATATATTACATTTGAACCATCATTTAAAAAATGTTCCATCGATAAACATCACGTGACGATAGTGATTAAACCCATTAATGAACATATGGAAACAAACAAACCATTTTTAGAATATTTTGAAAACTTAGTACACCTCTAAAACAATATGACTTCCATGATTAAATGACATTGTGGCATCAATATACTAATGTAACTGCTTAAAAGATTCAAATGCGTCACCAAAAATCAATCACTTCGCTCTCTCAAATGCATTCCAAGCCTTCTCATAGCTTATCGTGTAACCATAACTTGTTAAAAAGTGTGAAATCACGCCATTAGAACACAATGTTGATTTCTCCTCCTAATATATCGACAATCAAACTAGAAATCGCCTTACAAGTAAATCTCTGACTTTTTTATTTCTTCAACACTACAGAGGCAACTGTGCTCATTCACCAGCTTTCGTATATAACAAAAACCACCAACATCTGATAGTATTGCACAAACATACCACCTACCATCATTGGAATATCGGGTTGAACACTGTGCATCTATTTATACTATTGTTGTTTCTCATGTTATCAAAGTTAAATCATTCTTCATTCGAATATTTGCATAAAGCATCTCTAAATTCAGCTATCACTCTCTTGAACCTCTAACTAAATTAAAGCAATGTTCTACTATTTGTTGAAAAACAACGCGTAGTTATCGCATTTCCATATTTTTCACAGACAGTATCACAATCAACAATCAAGTAATACTATTTATTGTGATATTGTTATACAATCAAGTAATACTATTTTACAATCTGAAAAACTAATATAAACAAATTTCAAATCAAACGCATAAATCAATGAAATCATCTCCTAAATTATTTTTCATTTCTCAGAAAACATGTATCATACATAGAGATAGAATAACACAATAAACTATTGTCAACTTTCAATGAACTTCAATTATTACACAATCTATGCAAAACACCGTTAAAATCACCTCCCGCAGTAACATTAATGAAAAGTGTGTTTAATATATTTACAAAGTAAAATCATGCTATCTTCTACGATTGAGAATAAAAACAACAGCGAAAAAATGTGAATCCACAATTTTCACTTATGAAAAACAGTGAAAAATGTTTGGGTAGCCAGCAACGAGTCGCATTATGCTGGAGATGAGGTGCAAGAGCTAGCAGGGAGCGCGGGTGAAGACGGTGGCCATGTGCGTTGCTGCTGAAATTTAAATTGGGTTTAATTCTAATTAATTTGGATCACTGTGGTAATTAAGAGATTAATAAAAATATTATTGAAGTAGTATGATTCAATGGTAATTTTAGAAAGTGTTTAGACATAATATAAAAAAAGTCACTTATGGGTGACTTAAATGCAATTTCTCCCAAATATAAATATCAAGCTCGTTAGTCGTTTGGAATTCTAACCTGATCAATCAAAGTTTTAGTAGATTTCGAGTCTATAAATATAAAGTCAAATTAATTATACGTTTGATAAAAATAGAAAAAAATCAATTCAATTAAGTATTGGAAACGAAATTTTATTCTACACAATTAACAATAAAAATGATTAACTCCATTATGCTTTTAAAACTTCGCTAACCAATTAAACATTTCTTTTATCATAAAATAATAAAATGCATATTTTGTGGGTACTATTCGACATTATAATAAAAATAATTTTATTTTCAAATTGAATCGATTTTTAATTTTTTAATATTTATTTTCTTGATTTTGTAGACTATAATTTTGGTCGATATTTTAGATTGAACTGATTTTTTATTTGTTGATATGAAATTAGTTATTTTAAATGATAAAATTACGAGTTTTTTTTTGTCTTTTTAGTTTTTGGTAACAAACGATAATGTTATAAATTTTATTTTCTAATCATAAAACTTGATTTTTTAAGTGTTGTAATGATTGATTAACTATTAAACCGCTCTTCATCATACCAAAGTATTAGTGGACACAATGTAGAGGTGCCAATTCTCATATAAAATTAAGGTTTGGATTCACATTCACCATTAGATACAAAATTTTTTCTTTATTTTTATTTTTTACGTTTTTATTTATTTATGTTTACCAAAGAGCAAATACCAATGCATAATGTCTTGATAACTTAAATAAAAATTGAAACGATAATTTCACATAATTATATTAGTGGATACAATGTTGAGCCAATTCCCATGAAATTAATGCATGCTGGTTTAAATTGAAAGTCTAAAATCAACTTTTTTTTATATATATCATCTCGAACAAAAAGCAAGTTATGGAGGAAACCAATTCACCATCGATTGCCACTTAAATAATGGAATTAAGTGGAATTAAATGATAATTTCATGGATTCATTTTAATGGATACAATGTTGATGCGTCAAATGCCATTAAATTAATGCATGCTGGTTCAAATTGAAAGTCTAAATTCACGGATTTATATTAGTGGATACAATGTTGATGCGCCAATTCTCATGAAATTACTACACACTGGTTCTAATTGAAATTCTAAATTCAACTTTTTATATTAGTGGATATAATGTTAATACGTCAATTCCCATTAAATTAATGCATGCTGGTTGAAATTGAAAGTCTAAATTCACGAATTTATATTAGTGGATATAATGTTGATGTGCCAATTCCCATAAAATTAATATATGTTGGTTCAAATTGAAAGTCTAAATTCAACTTTTTATATTAGTGGATACAATGTTGATGCGTCAATTTTCATGAAATTAATGCATTCTGGTTTAAATTGAAAGTCTAAATTGTAAATCCACAGATTTATATTAGTGGATACAATATTGATACGTTAATTCCCATGAAATTAATGCACGCCAGTTCAAATTGAAAGTCTAAATTCAACTTTTTATCTATTTGTATTTGATATTAGCTTGAACAAGAAGCAAGTTATGGAGGGAAAACATTTCACCATTGATTGCCACTTAGCAAAATACTTTGGCAGACTATATAAAATATAGATAGATTTGTTTTTTTTAGTGATGTATTAAGAGGTTATATCACTTTTTCGTAATTGTACGAAATTCATTAAAATTTGACGATTTCGTTAGAATTATATTAAAAATTGATGAATTATGTGGAATTTTATTCAAATTCATAAGAGTTTGTAAATCTTTAAAAATTACATTAAATTCTAAAAGCATTTCAAAGAGATTCTTTATTTATAAATAATATCTTTTACATTTTAGAGAACATATATAAATTTAGAGAGTAAAATTTTTGAAGTACTCCAAAAGTCTCTTTATTTTTAATACTTTATTTTACTTCTCCAAATAAGTATGTTACCACTCAATTTTGGTAAGGCCTCAACGTCAACAAAGGCTTTTTAGTTTTAGGCCCACTAAAAACCCAAATTAGGTCTTGTGGGTCCAGTGAGGGCCTCGAAAATTCATAAAAGGCCCCGAAGACCTAGCAATATATTATCACTCCTAAATCAGAGTGCAGCGAAGCCCATAAAGGGACCCGACGTTCATGGACACCCCCATGGAGCTTTGTCGAGCTTCGTATCCATTGTAATTCGCGGGCAACACGATATTACAGAAAGATCAGAGATATGTTTAAAGAAATATTGTGTTTGATTGGCGTGGGGATTCTCACAAGGAAATCAAATATCTATTTCCTAAAGATTAGACAATGTGATAAGAAGAATCAACTCTAATAAAGACTAAAATCTAGGAGATTACATTGCCAACCGATTATCCTTATCCTATAAGGAACGAGAATTCAATTAGATATCTAATTGATTGTTTGTCTAAATCAATTATAACTTTGAAGCTATAAATACAACGTCTCCGGTTGTTCTATGGTACACATTATTCTCACCTTTAAACTCCGCTCAAATTTATAACTGCTTGTCTCTCCCACACCCAAATATCGTTCTCCGTATATTGTTGCATCTTATATATACTAGCAGTTGACTTGATCGTCGGAACACCAACGATCGCCGAACCATTTTTTTCCTGTGATCTTGGTGCCTAACGGTCGTTCTAGTGTGCAGGTAACATACAGACTGGCAGAAGGTTGACTGGAGATCTGTTGACACGTGGATAGTGCAGATTCCGACGTCAACAAAGTATTTAAATTTTTCTCTATATTTTTTTTGACACGATTGTCTCATAATTATTATATAATTTTCTTTCGGGTTCCTCCATCTTTTTGCATGTACTATTTATTTTATGTTTGGTAAAATTTAAAATAAACTATTTTTTTTTTCTCAAACTCATTATAAATTACATATTTCATAGGACCCACAACTTTTATCAACTTTTCAATCATACATTTCACCATTTTTTTAAAAATATCCTAAACAACTACTTTTAAACTCTACCAAACATGCACTTAATTTAGAGAGTTTCTTAGTACATAATTTTAAGGATTGATTCTTTAAAATAGAGAACATCTTATGTTTTAACAGTTTATTGAAGATTAGTATTGGGATTTTAAAGTCAATGATTTCATTTGCAAGTAGTTTTGGACTGGCAGTTCCATAGTTAGTTTTTTTACTCCTAATCTTGCTTGGAAGGTTTTTTTTTGACCGATTTTGAGTAGTACTGTTTATGAGAGGTTGAGGAAATTGGTGCTTGTTAGTTTTTTTGACATTAGTTTTGGGTAGTTTAACAAGTGTAGTGTAATTTGGGTATATTTATCAACCTCAAAATCGATGGTTTTTGATCGTTTTTCAAATTATCTTCCAATTTTACTATGGACAATTATATTCACAAAATATTATTTGTTAAACCACACCAAATTTTAATTGTAATAAAAATCTCCAACTATTGCTCATTTTTGTAATTATGTTATTAATTTTTTTTTATCACATTCATATCATCATCTTATTAATTTGTATGTCTTATTTTTGTATTTGATGGTGATTTCTGTACAAAAAGTTAATTCATAGAGCATAAAAAGATTTGTCTGCCTCTCGTATTTTCAAATAAGCAAAATAAATAACTAGTGCAAAAGTTTGACAAAATATTTTTCTCTTATTTCAATGAATATTAGCAGAATATTTGGACAAAAATCGTCATCAGATACGAGATGTAAAAATTAATTGAATGTTAATGATAAAAATGCGACTATAAAATATTAGAAACATAAGTGTCAAAATATCAAATATTTGGGGAACTTAATTGCAATTAAAACGTGATGCAGATAATAAAAATTGTAGTGTAAATATAATTAACATTTTACTATCTCTAAAATAATTATTTTCAAATCTACCCTAAATCTAAAATACAAACTTCTTTCTTCTTCTTCTCACCAAACACGCATTGAACATATTTTCTCCAAATAATAATTCTTTTATGTGTCATTAAATTATTTTTAAATTTTTTTTTATAGTCGAATATATATTTACATTTAAAATTTTATATACTTTATATTGTTTACACATATCTATTTTTTTAATCACTGACCGCATGGAGGTTTACTTCGTTACAAGCACATAAAAAAGTACTTATTTATCCGTCACTACGTCTTCATCCTCTCAAACCAAAAGCCATATCTCTCTCTCTCAATTCCTCCATTCCTCCATATTCTTTTCCATATTCATCAAAATTAAACTCCCCTCAAACAAAATTATATCTCTCTCATTCTTCTCAACTCCTCAATTCATTAAAAATCCTATACGGTCGGATTCCACCACAAAGAAAAGCGGTATACTAGTATATGATTATCACGACCGTCTATTCTTAGACGTCAGTGTGTCACAACGTCTTCAATTTCTCTCCTCAAAAAATCATTTCCTCCAAAATTTGCTAACCGCTTCCATCAATCTTCATGATTAGATCATCTCCTTCAACTAATCATCTCCAAAATCTGCTCACCACCTCAATCCATCTCCCTCAATCAATAATCTTCATCTACCGATCATCTCCAAAATCTATTCACTGCCTCATTCTATCATCATAATAGAACTTACAGTCAGATATCATCGCAAGAAAGAGGTATAGTAGTATATATAATTTTATTTTTTAAAAAACTTTTATTACACAATGTTGACGTCAGAACCTGCAACGTCCACGTGCCAACAGATCTCCAGTCACTCCTCTGCCAACCTGTATGTTATCTGCACACTCGGACAATCGTTAGGCACTAAGATCTTCAGAAAAAAAGGGTCCGACGATCATTGGTACTCCGACGATCAAGTCAACTGCCGGTATTAGAGCAATACACGGGGGGCGAAAGTAATTGGGTGTGGGAGAGACAAGCAAGCAGAGATTTAAGCAGAGTTTAGGGTGGGATTTGAAGCGTAAAAAGAACGTACCTTGGAATAACTAGAGACGTCATATTTATAGCGCAAGAGTCATGATTGATTTAGGTAACAAATCAATCAGATACCCAATCGGATCCTCCTTCCTTATGGGATATGGATCATTCTTTGTCAAGGTAATCTCCATGATTACCTTCCTTATCGGAGCTTATCACGTTGCATGATTTTAGGAGATTATGATTCGGTTTCCTTGTGAGGATCCGTGCGCCAAACCAACACAATCTGTCTTCAATTATCTCTCTGGTCATTCCAGAATATTGTGCTACCTGCTAGCTAAGGTTGATACAAAGCCTTGCGAGACCCCATGACTCGGCTGTGAGTGCCGAGACCTTTCCTAGGCCTCGCGGCATTCTAGTTGTAGAAGGCTAAGATGTCTGGTGGGCCTCCGAAGCTCCTTTCAGAATTTACGAAGTCGTTAATGGGCTTATATGGGGATTTTGTTGGGCTTTTGCTGACGTGGAGGCCCTATCAAAATCGGATGGTAACACATAATAAACTCCAAATCATGATTTTGCTACCCAAAATTAGACTCATAGCGGATCCCGAGGGCAACTATGGGCTGTAGTCCAGTGTTGCCCTGCCCCCCAATCCAAGGCCCAATACAAATTATTAAAAAAAAAAAAAAATTATGTTAGCCCAATCATCTTCTTAATTCATTTTTTTTCTTGGCCAATTAAATACTCACATAGTCCAAACTAAAACTAGCACTTCCTAATTCCATGAAATTCAAACTTCAAAAAGTTCAAAATTCAAAAATAGGCTTAAATTTTTTAATTTATTGCACATTTCATTATTTGGTGTTGAAATATCATTTTATTTTTTAATTTGGTATTATTCTGTTGTATATGACTTACTTGTATGTCGTTTCGTTAAATATAGAATTATAATATAATTATATATAACATTATTAAACGGTTTAAATATTTTGTGCATCGATTACATATCTTAATTTTAGATAAAATAGATATAGATTATATTATAAAATAATTTTTGTGTATCAACTAGATAACAATTTTTGTTGAGAGTACTTTGTTAATAAAATAAATATAAATTTTAATATAAAAGAATTTGTAAATGTAAAAAATCATCGGATACAATTTTTTTTAACTAGTTTTTGATTTTAAATATTTTTACGTAATGAGTGCTTGAATAAATATGAGCGAAATAATTTTGATTTGAGAAAAAAAATTTCCGGGGAGGTCCCACCTCCAGCTTAGTCCGTTGTGTAGTCCTGCCTCCGCCCTTAATCAGACTGTGCCCAAAAGTGATACTTGTATTCCAAAACTCGCAACTACATTGTGCAATACACACATTGGAAGAGTAGATAGAGATCTTTCAATGTTTGCCAAAGTCTCAAGTTTGGTTATTTTTTCCTATTTTCTTTCCACGACAACGTATAGAAAACAGGGGAAGGATGAAAAGCCACATGCTTCTGCAGAGTGGTGTCCTGCATATGCAGCAGCTGACGAAATTTGGGACTCCATCAAAAGGTTAAAGCAAGCAGAAGGTTTCTTCTTGTGTCTTTATGTCATTCCATGACTTTATGCCCTAAATTGAACATCAGTTTCCGACTTTATGCCAACTGATTGTTCCATGTATTATTCCTTGATATGATTTGGGAGCACTGTACGCTATTAGGTCTTTTGAATATGCTTTATAGGGATGAATAATTTCTACCTTTTGTTGTCATTTTACACAAATTAGCAGTAGAGGAATGCCATCAGCATTGCATCACGGGTCTGAAATCGTGATTCAATTGAAACCTAAAATTAAAAGCTCACATGATGATTGGTTATTTAACCCAGACTTCCAAATCTATACCAATGGCTGATATTTTCTAGAAGATAAAGGCTAGTGAATAATTTCATGTGGTGGCTGCTAATATTAACCTCAAGTAAGAACAAGGAATCAGGAATAACACAGTATGATCCGCATTTATGTTTAATGGAGCCAACTTCCAACTAAAACTTACCATTGAAACCTAAAATTAAAAGCTCACATGATGATTGGTTATTTAACCCAGACTTCCAAATCTATACCAATGGCTAATATTTTCTAGAAGATAAAGGCTAGTGAATAATTTCATGTGGTGGCTGCTAATATTAATCTCAAGTAAGAACAAGGAATCAGGAATAACACAGTATGATCCGCATTTATGTTTAATGGAGCCAACTTCCAACTAAAACTTACCAGAGTTGTTTTACCGAATGGTAAGTTAAAACACAATATTCCAGTGGTAAAAGTGGAGCAAAAGAGATCCAACTGTGGTAACTAAATTGTCAATCCGTTAAAGTACCTCTTATGGTAGGCTTACTCCAGTGTCTTTTGTGGCGGTAGAAATATGTAACTCTTTTTTCCTGAAAAAATTCCTTCTTCACGTGTTGAAAAAATTCCATCTCCATGTGATGTTACTACGTATGGTCCTCTTATTGTAATAAAATGATATTAACTAATGTCTATGCAAGTTTCTCTTTGAGTGTATTTATTTGTGATGTTTTAGCACGCTCATGATTTGTAAACTTACTGGTTGCTAGTAGCAACCTCCAGGCTTTCAAGCAGCTGGCAATGTGGCTTTGTAGCCCATTAGTTGGTCGATTAATTGAGTTTTAGACTTTTGATGCTCTTTATACTTGCCATACTTGCGTCAACTTCAGGGGTTATTTATCTATCACTCGTTCTTATCTCTTAACATACTGATTTTGCATGCCTCGAAATTGGTATTGGTTTTACCTCCTCCCCCAACCCCCAATAAATAAAGGAAGGCACTGGAAGCACTATGAACCTTGCTGATTTTAAAGAGACTAGGCAAGCCTTTGCTTTTGTTTTTGTCAAGGTTATGCTGCCTTCACATCGTGCTGTAATCATGGCTATCCATTGCTATTATGTTGCAATATCATGTCCCCGATTATCACAGCTGAAAATGATAATGTGGCTACGTACTATCTATATGCATTTTGCATTGTTCTTTTCTGTATTGAAAATTAATTCTTAAATACTGAATTTTGTATATATTTCTTTCTTTGTGTAACCTGTTTCTTTCGCAACTGCATGGTTTCTTTTTTTTATCTTTTTCCCTTTTGAACTTTACTTTTACCTACACAATGGTTTGATACAGTTTTGCTGAATGTGGCTGACTGATTTTCACTTCATCTGGAGAACACGTGGGGACAATTCTCGAATACTCTGAGGTCTGATAAAGATATTCCACAAGAGAGTTAGGACTTCCATTCTTCTCCCATGTTCTTCAGGTTCACAAGAGAGTTAGGACTTCCATTCTTCTCCCATGTTCTTCAGGTTCTGTCCTCAATTGGTTGAGATAATATCTGAATAGCTTTACTACTTTGGGCTTTTTCTTCTAATCGTATGGAATTTCTTCCCAAAGATGTTGAAGAGATTAGACATGTGCAAGATATGGAAACCGCTATATGAGGTATTCTAGGTGATGTATAAATTATAATTCCGCTCTTCAGTTTGTACTCCTCAACATATCTAAAATTGATATTGCATTCATTTGGTTCATTTAATCCTCAGTCGCTAAATTTTGCTTTTCATCTGATTTTCTATCTGCACTGCATGCTACATTCATGTATGACCATTCTCTAAACATGCACAAAATATGTATGAGAACATGTATATGGTAGTATGACTTGATTAGGAGTAAGGCTTAATTTGTCGCTATTGTCATTGTCACCATATTACAACTTCTGCTATGTAGTAATATCATGATTATTGAATACCCAGCAAGATAATGCTTGCCTTAGATATGAAATAGGGAAGTAAAGTATACGTGTGGTTTGAGATCCATTTTTTCTAGCTTTATTGGTCGAATGGTAGAATGGAGCATATTCAGATGGGGCTACATAAAAGAATTATTCCATTTATTAAAGCTTGCTTTATTGTTTTACATGCATAATTGCATATCAAGACATGCTTTCATTATTTGAATGATCTAATTGGCATTTCATAGCTGTTTATCTGGTTAATTAGTTGCCAAACTTACTACTATTTGTAAAGAGAACATTGTATGAAACCTTTATTTTGTTTTTTACCATGTGCATCGTGAAATTGCCCTTCTCAAATGTACTCATACACTCACTGTGGAGGTGGAAGGAAAGGGAAAAAGGAAAAATTCTTTCAGAAGGAAAAGCAAATGTTGAATCAACAACTGTGCTCTTCTCCATTTAACAACTCTAATTGATTAATTAAAACTTTTCTCAAATGCTTTGGCCACTTCCCAAAGCTGATCTACTTTCTTATACTTTGTGCAAGTTCAATATACTATTTGGTTCTTCACTTCACAAATTTGGAAATCCATCATACTTTCTATACAAAGCATCTAATTGTAATCCCTTTTAACCTTTATTTCCACCCCACTGATACCTAGTTCTAAATGCTTTATAGCTCCTATAAGAATAAGTGAATAACGCATCAATACCATTCTGGATCCACTCCTATTACATTTTTAACACCAAATCCACGCCCTTTCAACTTCATTATTTAAGATTACCTGCATTATTTAATCACACTCATTCTTTATCACATAGATCGAAGAAGTATTGATGTGAATTCATACTGCAATGCTTGCCCCAATAGAATCCTGATCTTCTTGACACATCATATAGGTTATATGTTGAAGTTCTTGAACAACATCCTTCATGCTCGGTCTCTCCTCCTTCTTCTCCCTTAAACATGCAAGTGCAAGCTCAGAAAAGATCTTCAAACTTGCTATTTTCTGAGCAGTAGGCTCCTCACTCACCAAGTGTTGATCCAAAACTTCCATTATCGAACTGCTACTAACTTGCTGTCTCACATAGATGGCTAAATTGACATCTTCATGATCACGTGAGAAATCAATGACCTTCTGGGAAGTCAGAAGTTCCAATAACACAACTCCGTAACTATAAACATCACTTTTATCAGTTAACTGATAGTTGCGATAGTACTCGGGGTCCAAGTACCCCATTGTTCCCTGGGCACAAGTCGACACATGGCTTAACCCCGGGGAAGCCAGTCTTGATAATCCAAAGTCTGCAACTTTTGCATTAAACTTATCGTCCAGGAGTATGTTTGTTGACTTGACATCTCTATGATAGATGGGAGTATAAGCAGCCGAGTGCAGATAAGCTAATGCTTCCGCAGTTTGTAGAGCAATTCTTAACCTTGTTTTCCAGTCAAGAAAGTTTGGGTACTTACCGTGCAAATGGTCATGGAGGGTTCCATTAGAAACATACTCATAAATCATCAATGGAAGTTCAGCTTCAACACAACACCCTAAGAGCTGTACCAGATTCTTGTGATTGACTTGAGAGAGTATCCCTACTTCATTAATTACTTGTTGGGTACTCTTTATATCACCTACTTTAGCTGACTTTATTGCCACAGTCGTTCCATCTTGAAGTTCTCCCTTATAGACCTCTCCAAAACCACCACTACCTAAAATCCTGTCTTTAGAGAATCCATTTGTAGCTTTCTTTATCTCTCTAAGACTAAACATCCTTGCGTATTTCCCTCCATTGCTTGATTTTAACATGTCTTCTCTTTCCTTGGCTAGCTTTTTTCGGTAAGAAAATCTGCGGGATCGTATAATTAGTGTCATTGCAGTTAATACTGCAGTCAACATTAAAAATGCAGCCACCCCAATAGACACCTTCAATGTGAGGCTAAAGTTGGAGTTTTTCTTCTTCTTTTTTGTCGAACAAGTTCCAAGACTGGTGTCCCAATGATAGCGCATATGACAAAGGCAACGAAAGATATTGGTTTTAGCAGTGGGTGAACATGTGGAAGGACCCGAGCAATCGGATTGGGATGTACAAAGTGGCTCAGGTGGGGGAGACCATTGAATTTCCAATCCCTCCTCCCATTGACTAGCTGGTTTTCCATTATCCAAGTGAATAATGCTTCTAAATGCTTTGCATCCTGAAGTGTGCAGCCGAATCTTGTATGCTGACGGCATGCCACCAGCAACAAAAGTGCAACACGGATACAGATCACTTGAACACTGAAAGGCACGCTTGGCATCAACACGTCCAGAGCTCTCGAGGTATCTATGGCAAAGACTAGAAGGAGTGCAATTGAGAGGAGAGACTAAGAGTCGAGGCGAACAATTGTAAAGGAAGATAGTGTTGGATGAAGTGACATTAAAGGGAAGTGTCTGGTTCAACCAGAGTCCCTCGCTATCTACCATGTCTCTAGTGACACAGGTGCCCGGAAGCCAGGGCGATGGCTGCACCACCATGCGCTGAATAGAGGGCATGATTTTGAGAACAAGATACGAACTTCCATTAAGGGCATCAAAGTATAGCTTTTGAGAGTGAGGATCACACCGAAGAGCATAGTCAGGATCGCCACAGTTACGATCCGTGCTCAAGGGATATGGAACTTGTAGGGAGCCACAGTTTGAGCAGTTCCTTTGGGAAGAAGAGCAATGAAAGAAGAGAAGAAATAAGAGATGGACATATAATAGGCTATTTGGACTCCAATTTGTTTCACACATGGCTAATTTTGCTTGAGGAACTGAAGAAGTAGAAAACAATTGCGATACGAGGAGGTGTAAGAATGAGTAAATAAAGGCCATAAAAGAGAATAAAGTTGGAGCAATGAAAATGCAGAAAGTAGATGCAGTCATGCAGGAATCAATTCAAAAAAATGTGAACATTTTGGCATTTTCTTAGTTGGAATCCTATTTTTTGGTCCCATAGAGAACCTCTTACAAATTCTAGAAATTCCGTAAGTTTCATATTTAGCTGAACATTTTCACGTCATAATGTTTCTTATAATTTTCTAGTAGATCTAGGGCAAAGAACCGAACAAACTGATGAAATGAAATTCATGTAGTCGGTGATAAAATTTAATTTCTTGTTTTAGTATGTACGTTAGCACTTCAAAGAATTCTACTTTATCGTGAAAAGATAATTAAAATTACAATATTCATGGCCAATACATACCGGTAAGATAAGTAACAAATACAAGTCAATAAAGAGTGACAAGAATAATTAGCTTTAGGTGACACTTGATTCAACTTGTTTTCACATGTAAAAGTTTGTTGTTGCAATCACTTTTTTCTGTCAATGAAATCCCTTGACCACATTGAACGCAATTCATAATATCGTGTTAAGCTTATAAGTGATTTTACTAGGAATTGACTCAACTTACTTAATTTAACAGCAAAGTAAGTGTATGCTTGGTAGGGTTTAAAAGTAGTTTTTAGGAGATTTGAAAAAAATTGGTAAAATATGTATTTGAAAAGTTGATAAAAATTGTAGATCCACGAAATAAGTAGTTGAAAATGAGTTTGAAAAAAAAAAAAGTTTAAAAAAAATTGAACCAGACATGCTATAAATCTTACTTTTCAAAGATTTAGGTGGTGTTCTCTCCACGTTGGCGTTTGCGATTGCGTTTTGTATTCTGTGTATTGATTCATTTTGTGTTTTATGTTTTGAGTGTTTGTTTTGAAATTTTTGAAAATGCGTTCTTTTGGAATTTTTAAAAATTATTTCTAAAAACAGAAAACTCAAAAACGTGTTTTTTTGAAATTTTTTAGAAATTTGGACTTACTTAGAATTAAAAATAATTATTGTTAGAATAAAAAAATAATTAAAAACTTGGAATTATTTGAAAATACAAACAATTATTCATTAAAAATATTTAAAAACAATTAAAAAACAATTTAAAAAATTATTTTTGGAATTAAAAACAATTATTGTTGGAATTAAAACAATTAAAAATATTTAAAAACAATTATTGTTGGAATTAAAAATATTTAAAAATAATGAAAAACTTGGAATTATTTGGAATTAAAAATAATTATTAATTAAAAATAATTATGTTTGGAATTATTTGGAATTTAAAACAATTATATTAATTCAAAACAATTAAGAAGAAGTCGCGCATGCTAAGAATTGAACCACTGACCAACCAAAGGAAAATTGTGCGCCTATGCATTTTGGACATGAGTAATGTTAGATGAATATTAAGTTGGACATAAAGTTAGACCACTATGTATAAAATGTCAAATCTGTCATTTAAAAAGACATAATTCAAATTCCTATTTATGCCTTTTTAAATGACATTTTAAAAGACAGATTTGACATTTTACACATTGTAGTCTATCTGTATGTCCAAATTATTGTTCATCTAGCATTTTCCTTTGGACACGAGCCACATGTTTATAAATAAAACGCGGAAATTGGTTAAATCATTATTGTTTTGCTCAATGTAAAATTAAAAAAAAAAAAAGGAACGTCAGATGAATGACTCGAAACGGGGACTTCCACGGTCAAAACGCGCGTTTTGGCTGTTTTGGAAAATGCCCGAGTTATGTAAAGGAAATGCGAAAATGGCTAAAATGTCGTTTTCTATTTCCTTTGCAATTTTTTGGGTGTTTTTAAAAATGCATTTTCGAAAATGGCAAAGAGAACACTATTTTCAAAAACACAAAACAGAAAACGAGTTGAAAAGACCAAAGAGAACATGGCCTTACTTTCTAGAAAAATAAGTTTTGCAAGTAAAAAAATGTGTGACTTTTAAAATCACAACTTTTTCTTTTATGCTTAGTCGAACACATTCTAAAAAAATAACTACTGATTTGAACATGTTCAGAAACAAAAGTTTACTTCACTTAGCCACGCATTTGCGGTGCCTATTCAATTGGTGTTTCAAATTATTGGAGTTCTCTTTAGCAAGAAGAGGAAATAATCAACAAGATCTCTTTTGAGCTTTCGGATGCAACACAATAGACATGTAAATTGAGTTGTGCCTAGAGTTGGGTTGTTTTCAACTCAACCCGTACCCAATCTAACATGTTTGATTTGATGAGAAATCAAATCGAACTAACTCGCCCATGGATTGAAACTTGACCTAACCTAAATCGACCAAGTTAGTCGATTTAGGTTGAGTTGGACGGTTTGGGCTTGAACCTAATATTTTATCCGGACTTTTGTCCAAGGATAATATTGTAATTTGAACGTGGCATTTTTACCTAAGATAAAGTCAAGATAAAAAAATTGGGCCCATAAGATGTGTTTTCTCCCCTTTTTAAAAATTAGAAGAATTCCTAAATTTGAACTTGTTTTTTTGTGTGGATACTAGAGCTGGATTTTCAATTGTGGCGGCGAGAATCTTGTTCTGGCGGTAGTGGAGCTGCCGTGGTTGAACTATAATAGGGAATGAGGTTCGAAAATGGAGACCAAACCCGTGAAAAGAGTGGGAAATTTATTGTGAGGGGGCTTGATGCCAAATGAAATTTTTAAAGAAAGAGGTTAATTGGGTTCCATGATGAAAAATAGTTGAACTGGCGATGAAAAATTATAAAAAGCGGATTTTGGTGGTGGCTGGCGATTTTTTTTGGAGGAAAGGGGGGGGGGGGGGGATCAGGGGGGATTTCTCTAGTTTTTGCATTGAAGGTGGCAGATCTGTGTTGTTTCAACAGTAAATGTTGCAAATTTGTTTTACGGCTAAAGTTTGCAGGTCTGTGTTATTTTGATGACGAATGTGGCATATCTATGTTGATTTGGTGATGTAGTTGGTGGTGGCAGTAGATCTTCATTGTTTTCGTAGTGGAAGTGTAAGATTTTAGAGCTTGGTCAATGCTAGGTAGCGATGCTAGAGATGGCTATGAAACTTAATGTCCAATGATTTTTATTTTTTAATGTTGTCATGTTTTGAATTAATTTTTAATTTTTTCAAATATTTTCAGTAACAGGGTTGTGTAGGGTTTTATTAATTAACTCGCAACCGAATATAAAAATGGATTGTCAAACCCAAACACAACTCAATTAACTGCAAAAATCGATCTAAATCGATCAGGTTGATTCAATTTGGATCGATTTTTGCCCAACTATCGACAGTAACAATTGGACAAAACAAGAGGGGCCATCTATTGGCCTAAGCATGATCAAAACTGTACACCAAACAGTTTGCTGGCACGTGGCACATCTAGTTGGATACAACACACATTCTAAAGACACTAATCTACATTAAAAAAAAAAAAAAAAAAACACTAATCTAAATTTGTATACTAATCTATACCTCTACAGTGCAAAATTTACATTGATAATTCACCAAATAAACTAAACACTAATTTTCACTTTACTTTTTATAAGGCCATTTACAAGCTGATCCATGCTTTATTGGGCTGTTTTCAAGAAGGCCTTTTATACCTAGATCGGGTTCGACTACACAGCCCATTTAATTGAAACGGGTATCAAAGTCGTCACATTCTTTATACGTAATTAAGACTATTGTTTAGACATTTTAAAAGGTTACAAAATTTGATATCAGTATTATTCTTTTATGCTATTCATAATGCATTATTATTATATTTGATCTGTGCATAGAACAACAATATTTAATTATACAACATTAACTAATGAACCAAAAACAATTTAAGGAAAAGTCATTTTATCTCACTAGTTTGATCCTTTTTTGAGGGGTATGCACAAGGCAACCAGGCAAAAAGTCTAGCTGTGTTGAGTTTGATAGTCAAACTCTATTTAGAGAATTTAGAATATACAATTGTATACAATAAATAAATATTTTATATTTAGTATCATTACAAGTGCCTAGCATGTGACATAGCATAGATATCGATCTTGCTAATTGATATAAAAATCCTAGTATCAAAGCTTTCTATTTTTCGTAATATAAAGATATTTTTTTTATCTTCGACCCACCTGTTCGTTTTTGTTAGAGTATTAATAATATTATGTTAGGTGGTTAAAGCAATTTTATTAATTTTATTATATATACTAATTGTAACCCTTATTTTACCCTATTCTATTTAGCTCAATGATAATTTTGTTCACTCTCTCCATTTGTTCTTCTTCTCTTAGTTTGATTTATCATATTGGAATACTTTGATTTATAACATTCACATGGTATCAGAGCCTAATTTGTATATTGAATTTAATTCCTTTCTTTTCCTTTCCATCTCAAATCTTGTGTATCTTGAAAAACCCTAGTTTTTCCTTTGAGTAGTCGCTAAAAATCCATAATTGCTTTTCAATGCGATCTCGGTTTGGAGATTGGTGACCATATCCGGGTTCGGCGACGAGGCGATCAATTGTAGCCAGCGTGTGAAGGCCGATTATGACTACGCGTGAAGCCCACGCGCAGGGACGACAAGGGTGCATGGGGCCCTCATTTGGACTACTCTTTTGAGATAGACTGTTGTGTGGTGAATTCCTGATCTTATGGTGGTGTTAGTTTGGTTGTTGGTTGAGGTACGTGTATAAAGACAGATTGTTTGGTCTATTGTGTTACCGATTTTCTAGAAATGTGTAATATGTATTCCTTATGATTCGCAGTTGTACTTGTTGACCTCATAATGAAAACTGAAATGGGCGATTCACTTCAATCTATTAGTGTACGATTAATTGGTAAGAATTATTTGTATTAGAGTACTGTGATGAAAATTTTTTTTAAGGGTAAAAAATTGTGGGGATATGTTAGTGGAAATGTTATGATACATAAGAGTACCAATGGTAATTATGCAATAGAGACATATGTTTGGGAATCAAACAATGCAAATTTTTTTACTTGGATTCATAATTCTGTTGAACATTCTATTTGTGCACAGTTGGAAAAGTATGAAACGGCAAAGGAAGTTTGGGATTATTTGCAGAAGTTATACACTAAGTCTAACTTTGCAAAATGGTATTAGTTGGAGGATATACATGTTTTACAACAGAAGAATATGAGTATTCTGGAGTTTTATACTGATATAACATCGATTTGGGATGAGTTGGCTCTTACAGAATCGACAAGAATGAAAACATGTGAGGACTATATTATTTATAGAGAGGAGCAACGATTGGTTTAATTTTTTATGGCACTTCGCAGTACTTTTGAGGGACTTAGAAACTTTATCTTGCACCGTACTCTATTTCTTTCTATTGATTCAGTGGTTAGTGAACTTGTGGTTGAGAAAACACATTTGAAATTTCTAGCAGGTGAGGTATCTCTTCCTAGATCTAGCACTTTAGTTTTGGCTGTCCATTCTCGATCACCTATGCATAATCAGAATAAAGGTTATGCGTTGGTTGTTAGTGATGAGTACATCTTTTGCAATCAAAATAGATATTGGAAGTCTCATTGTCCTAAATTATTGAAAAAGCAGCAACCTATACAGAGTTAGTAGTAGTCACAACAGTAATCTTATCATCTCAATGTTAACACAGCAGCAGTCATGCCACCTTGTGACTTATCCATACTTGGAGCATCACATTCCTTTGGTCCCATGTTGACTACTCCATCTGAGTAGTTTCAGAAGTTCCTCACCACACAATCACATGCCATGTTAGCCTCTACTTATGTAGGTTTGTCACCCCAGAGTTATTCGGGTATTTATTCCTCATAGATTTTTGACTCGGGTGCTTCCAAACACATGTCATCCAACTCAACATTCTTTGATTCCGTACGTCATTCTAACTCGTCTATATCTATTATGACTGCTGATATCACCCCATTGTCCTTAGTAGGAGTTGGTTCTGTTAACACACATAATTTATCGCTTTCAAATATCTATTTTGTTCCAGCTCTTACTTTGAATCTTATTTCTGTTGGTCAATTGTGTGACTATGGATACTTAGTTGAGTTTTCTTTTATTGCTTGTCATGTGCAGGATTCTCAATCTCAGAAGTTGATTGGGATAGGACGTAGAAAATGAGGGTTATATGTTTTGGACAATCTAAGACCACCGCATGTTGCAGCTTCTTCTAGTTTTTATTTGTGGCATTCTTGCCTTGGACATGTTTTCGATAGTCGTTAAAATTTTTAGTTTATAAATGTCAATTGGGAGATTTGCAAACTCATGACATTTCTGACTGTAGTAAATGTAAATTAGCTAAATTTTTCGCATTACCTTTTACTCGAAGTGTTTCTCGTTCTGTTGTACCATTTGATCTTGTTTATTCTGATGTGTGGAGACCACTGTTCTAAAAAACTCACATAGGTGTGAAGCGCGGCCTCTACGCCTAGCCACGCTTGACGTCTCACCTAGGCTTTACCTAAGTCCCAAAAGCTTAAAGTTTGATCTCCACGCCTAACCACGTTTTACGATTTGTAAAACATTGGGGACCTGATCCTATTGCTATGAAAAGAGGGGTCTAAATATTAAGTTTCTTTTATTGATGATTATAGTCGTTATTGTTGGGTTTATATTATGAAACGACGTTCTAATTTTCTTTCGATCTATCGTTCTTATAGAGTACTTGTTAAAACTCAACATTCTGTCATGATTAAGTACTTTAGATATGACTTGGGTGTAGAGTATACCTATGCTAATTTTTCTGAATTGCTTGCTTTTGATGGCACAATTCATCAAACCTCGTGTACTTACACCCCACAGCAAAATAGTGTCGCTGAATGAAAGCATAGGCACATTGTTGAAACTATCCGTTCTCTTCTTTTATCTGCTAAAGTCCTTAGTGAATTTTATGGAGAAACATTCTAACTGCTGTTTACTTAATTAATAAGACTCCGCCCTCTCATACTTTAGGCTTGTCACCATTTGAAACGTTGTTTGGGAATCTTCCTAATTATTCCTCTTACGAGTTTTTGGGTGCACTTGCTTTATCCTTCGTTCTAAAGTAGAGCATAGTAAGTTGATTTCACGCTCTACTATTTGTGTCTTTCTGGGATATGGAAATGGACAATAGGATTATTGCTGTTTTGATCTTATTGATAAAGATTATATATTTTCCGTCATGTTGTGTTTCTTGAGCATATCCCATTCTTTTCTATTTCAATTAATACTCATAATATGATTAAGACTGATCTCATTTGCATTGATCCATTTTTTGATAATATTGACAACCCACCTTCCCATACCCCTCTTATTGTTGAGAATTCATGCACTACAGGCACACATGCGCCAACTCATGATGTTCTAACTCCTCCTATGGCCTTCCAAGCACTGTCTCAGACTGTCGATCCTTCTCCTACTTGATATCCTCCACGTATTCGTAAGTCCACTCAGTTATCCAATTTTGCTTATTCTTGTTATTTGGAATCATTATGTTGTTTCCTAACTTCTATTCACAAACTTTCTGAACCCTCTACATATAAATAAGCTATTCTTGATCCTATTTGGCAACAGGCTATGGCTGATGAACTCTCTCCTCTATATAAGACAGATACTTGGAACTTGATTTCATTACCTCTGGGTAAACATGCTATTGGTTCTCGTTGGGTCTATAAGATCAAAACCAAATCTGATGGTTTGATTGAGCATTACAAGGCTAGGTTGGTTGTTAAGGGGTTTACCCAGCAGTATGGTCTGGATTATAAAGAGATATTTGCTCATGTTGTAAAGATGACTACTATTCGTACACTTATTGCTGTCACATTTGTTCGCCGGTGGAATCTCTATCAGTTGGATGTTAAAAATGCCTTCTTGAATGGGACTCTTCAAGAGGATGTCTATATGGTTCTTTCTCCTGGTGTTTCTCATCATCCTGTATAGGTCTATAAACTCAAGAAGGCACTTTATGGTCTCAAACAGCCACTTCGCGCCTAGTTTGAGATATTTTTCACTATCGTTGCCTCTCTTGGCCTTATACATAGTAATCATGATCATGCGTTGTTCTTTCGAAGCACTTCGACCGGTCATATTTTGCTTCTATTATATGTTGATAACATGATTATCACTGGTGATGATGTTGATGAGATTGCTAACTTAAAATTTGAATAAACTCATCGTTTTGAAATGAAGAACCTATGTTCATTATCTTATTTTTTTGGGGATCGAGATTACTTATTCTCCTAGAGGTTATCTTCTCTCTCAGTCTAAGTATGCTACTGATGTCATTGAATGTGCTCGTCTCATTGATATTAAAACTGCTGATACTCATATTGTATTACACTATTATTGGATGTCTCGTTTATCTCACCATTACTCGTCTTGATATTGTTTATGATATTCACATTGTTAGTCAATTTATCTCTGCTCCTACTACAGCATTGGGGAGCTGTTGATGGTATTCTGCGCTATATTCGTGGTACTTGCTTTCAAAGTTTTTTGTTCCCATCGATCTCTTCCTTAGAGTTCCACGCATATTCTGATGCTGCTTCAGCCAGTAACCGCACTGATCGTAAGTCCACTATTGGCCTTTGTTCATTTTTGGGTAATTCTCTTATTTCTTCGAAGAGTAAGAAGTAGACTGTCGTTTTTCGTTCTTCTACTGAAGCAGAGTATCGTGATATGGCGTCTGCTACTACTGAGATTGTGTGGTTCTATTGGTTATTTGTAGACATGGGTGTTATTTTTTCCTCTTCAACCTCTATGTATTGTGATAATAAAAATACTATTCAGATTTCTCACAACTCTGTGTTCCATAAGCACACAAAACATATTGATATTGACATTTATCTTATTCGCCACCATCTTAAGTATGACACTATTTATTTACCATTTGTTTCTTCATCGTTGCAGCTTGCTGACTTTTTCACCAAGTTACATCCAGTCCATCGTTTTCAGTTCTATTGACAAATTCTCGCTGCTTCTTGTTGTCGCATCGTGATTTTAAGAGAGATGATAGAGTATTAATAATATTGTGTAATGTAGTTTAGTCATTCTTATTAGTTTTATTATATATACTAATGGTAACTCTTATTCTACTCTATTCCGTTTTGCTCAATGATAATTTTGTTCACTCTCTCTCTCTTTGTTTTTCTCTTTTTAATTTGATTTATTATATTTGAACACTTTGATTTATAATATTCATATATTTTACTTTTTTAATATTTCTTTCGAAATAGTTTTCAAGATATATCAACCGACCCAACATAGACGGTGTCTGTTGACTATGTGACAAGTTTTTGGCTTGTCAAGCTGTCCAACTACTAAAAAGATGGCTCATTCTGGGCAAAGTGATGGCTCAATCCCAAGAAATGTACTCCTCTATATGCAACGGTAATAATAATTTGTGACAATCCACATTCCATATTAATTGCAAGTGGCTAAGAGGGAATTGGGAATTGTAATTTTTTATTTCTTTACTTTCTAAATTAAATGCACACCAACGTTTACGCTACGGAGTGTAGACAATTTCGATGCACGGCAAAGTCCCGCTCCACAGCTAATTCTTGCTTTCCTTTCAATTCTTACTATTGAAACGGATTTATTATAGAAATGCGTGAAAATTGCGTATTTGAGAAGTATTATAGATATATATTAATTTGCGCAAGTTTTTCCCCACAGCGTGCATTTCGTATTATTAATTGTCCCATTTATAAAATAAATAGAATATAACTTGCATTTAGAAAAGAACCTATATCTCGATTCATTATGCTAAGAAACACGGACATGGGACGGGGTACCGGTGTGTCGGTGTCAGACACGTATAAGACACTTTGTCGGATATTTGTTTAGGATTTAGAAAAAATAGATCAATCTTTATGGGCCGGTCAACATTTTAATGTGCCAATTATTTGTTTGTTAATGTTAAAATAGGTCAATTATTTTTGAGTATTTGTTTTTCATGCAACAGGTATAGAAATTTTTATGTTTTTGACACTATAAAATTTGAAAAACATATATTAAAAAACTTAATCGACGTGTCGGTGATGGTAGTTTTTCGAAAATCGCATTTTGACGTACGTATCGATGCATCATTGATAACTAGTGTTTAACCTATGCGATGCACGGGAGTTGTGTTCTCGATAATAATTCATCAACATCTGGTGTCGATAATAATTCATCGAAAGGCCCGAATACATAAATTTGAGATAGAAACTATAATCTCCAACTTCTATAACTTGCGTTTTCGGCATAAAATTGAACTTATACTTGTGAGTTGTGGCCTTGAATTTCATATTGTTCTACCCAATCACAAAATTTCTCAACACATATAGCAGTCCCTCGCGGATCAATGACTTAAATGTCTTAACCAAACTGCGTTTCACACTTGCATGAATTCTTTCACCCTAAAATTAAAGTAATCGATATATTACATCAATGTAAAACACAAAAAGTCTAGATGTTAAATTTTTTTCAGATTTGAAAAGTTGCAGTTAGAATATTTTATAAACGAATTATTCAAGAACTTGAAAGATTTTTCTATTTCTAATATACAATTAATATTTTCGAACATTTTTTGAGCCGCTCAGACAGAAATTGACTGGCAGATAATATACTAATTTACGTCTTTTATTTGTTGTATCGATTTGTATTATAAATATATTATCAAATTTGAATCAATATTATTTTTTTTATGCTTGAATAATGAATACACTTCATCATCTAATTGATGATGAAGACGTAATAAGTTATGAGTAAGTATCATTTTTTTTACCTAATTTTTTTATGTACACTAGAAAAATACACAAACAAAAGAAAAAGAAAAAAAATGTCAATCCAAATTAAAACACAATTTGAACAGGGAATACATTGTGAAATAAGACAACATACCTCTCTATCAACGAATACCATCTCAACACTGAACATATTTTCATTGTTTCCGTAACTGGGTATCTCTCAAATGTGCACAATTTGAATTTTCAGCGCCCATTGTGTTTTAGTTGGATTGATTTCTTCGATCAAATTAAAAATTGGCGTTTTGATGAAGTTACTACAAATTTAAATGAAAGAAAAAATTAAATGTAAAATTTTTAATTTTCTTTCAAACACAATTTTTGAAACACATATTGAGACTATACACCTACAAACAAACAAACAAATTGTGTATTATCAAACTTACTTTTATATATATATACACACTACATCTAAAATGTATTAAAAGGGAGAAACATTTTTGAACCAAAATATTCTCACTCATATTCTAGATTTTCCAATTTATCCTTGATTAATTTAAAAATCCTTTAAAATTGGTTCAATTAAATCTTAATTAATTAAGACTTTTAAAATTCTTCACCTATACATTTATATCTAGCAATTAAATCTTAATTAATTAAGACATTTAAAATCTTCACCTATACATCTATCTATACTAATCTAAAAGTGGCTTAAATGGAGAAACATTTTTTGACCATTATACCCTTACAAACTTTTTAAAATTCCATATTCACTTATAGTATTTATTAATGTATATTTATTTTTTAATATTTTATTTATTACTCTTTTATTGTCTATTCTTATTGTACATTAAATTTTCAACAATTTACTAAATATACAATTAAAATTTTTAAACATTTAATCTATTAAATTAAATATGAAAGTGAAAAGATCTCAAATTTTTTTTTTTTTTTTTGCATTAATTAGATAAAAAGAATGAGAAATGAATTTCAATCAAAAAAAGAAATGAATGAGAAAAATTGTAACTTTGTTTATCACCGCATTAAAATTCAAATTATAGTCGTCAAAACTGAAATAGAGATAAAAATATTATTTTCTATATATTAAATTACAGTGATTACGAGCATGTTTGATTCAGTTCTTTTTTTTAAAAATTCTTTTTTTCTCAAATTCATTTTCAACTACATATTTTGTGGGACCTACAACTTTTATCATATTTTCAACAACATATTTTATCAATTTTTTCAAAATCTTTAAACTTCCACCAAACATATACTATAGCTTAGAACTAACGTGTGAAACTTTTTTTCATTTTTAATTTAATTTAATTTAATTAATATATATAAAACGTTCTTTTCATTTTACTTATGTCCGTCAACAATATTCTTACTCTATCCATCAACGATATTCTTACAACATAGACAAGTATTCACACTTCTTTAATTTTTGT
Source organism: Forsythia viridissima (assembly GCA_030279155.1). NCBI lineage: Eukaryota > Viridiplantae > Streptophyta > Magnoliopsida > Lamiales > Oleaceae > Forsythia > Forsythia viridissima. The sequence continues at coordinate 15,481,441 of CM059042.1, forward strand.
TTCTTTGTTAAGGGGAAAGTCCCGAAGGCGAAACCCCCCATCCACACCCACACCCACACCCACACCCACACCCACACATGTGTCAGAGGCCCCTTGACCAGGCGGGTTGTAAATCGAGGGATGTACACGAGTGGCAGGGACCTAAGGAAGAGAGCCAACAGGCCAACCCCCAGGACAGACCCCCACAATATTTCAGTAAAAATCTATCCCACACGAGAATCGAACCTGCGTTGCCGAAGGATTTCTCCCCACATCACCTCAAACCTTACCAACTCGCCAATGCCCCTAAAGGCTTTTGTTTCTTACTCACATCTATGACGTTTCATTTACGTCGTCAAACCAAACAAGTTTAATAAAAAGAGAACATACACAAAGAATATTGTTCATAAAGAATTACTACTCAAACAAATGCACAATATTATGTAGTTAATCATTACATTTTCTCACAATAAAATTAGTAATTATTAATTATATTCTTCGTAAAATGCAGCCTTGGAGATCATTAATACTATAAGATTTGATATCAATAGTTCGTCAATCATCAAAGTTTAAATCACCAAAAGGTCTTAACTGGGTTCAAGTTATTGTTGGTATTATCACCATATAAAACTCATATCTAATTGTAATTGTACTTAAATGAATGTAATTATCTTTTAATATTTATTTGTTACTCTTTTATTGTTCATTATTATCGTATATTAAATTTTTAACAATCTATTAAATGTACATTTAAAATTTGTAAATATTTAATATATTAAATTAAATATGAAGGTGAAAAGACGATCTCAAATTTTTTTGCCTTACATAGATGAAAGAAATGAAAAATAGATTTTAAAAAAATTAATGGAAAAATTGTAACTTTTTTTATTACCGGATTAAAATTCAAATCATGGAGATGAAAATATTGTTTTGAATACATTGAATTACAATGATTATAGTTGACAACTAATATATGAAGCCTTTTTAATTTTTAATTTAATTAATAATTATATATATAAGAGAAAGAGAGAATTGTTCTTTAGTTTTTGTTTCTTACTTATATTTATGTTGTTATCATTTACATCGTCAAATTAGACGCGCTAAATAAAAAGAGAACATACACAAAATATTCTTTACAAGAAGTCACTACTCCAACAAATGTACAATATTGTATAGTCAATTATTACATTCTCTCCAATAAAATTGATAATTATTATTATTATTATTTTTTTTTTGGTAAAACACAACCCTAAATATCTATAATAGTACATTATTAATTCCATACGATTTGATATCAATAGTTCGTCAATCATCAAAGTCCAAACCACCAAAAGCTTTTCACTGAATTCAAGTTACTATTCGTATTACTACTATATAAAACTTATTTTTGATTGTAATTGTACTTCTATTAATGTAAATAAAATATCAACATTGAATAATACAAAACAATATGTTATCAACAACCATATATTTTTATATTTATTGCAACTGCTACTTTAATATTTTAATTATTAACAATTAAAAAATAAAAAATTTAAAAATATTAAAAATTAACAATATAATTACAAAAACACGTGCACTGCACGCGTTTCTAACTAGTCTACATCTAAAAGGCTCTAAAAATGAGAAATATTTTTGGACCAAAATATCCTCACTCAAATTTTAGATTTTCTAATTTGCCCTTGATTAATTTGGACCAAAATATCCTCACTCATATTTTAGATTTTTTAATTTACCCTTGAATAATTTAAAAAGCCTTTAAAGTTGTTTCAATTAAATATTAATTAATTAAGGCTTTTAAAATTCTTTATCTATATATCTATATATAACAATTAAATCTTCATTAATTAAGGCATTTAAAATTATTCACCTATACATTTATCTACATCTAAAAGGTCCCAAAAAAGAGAAATATTTTTGGACTAAAATATTCTCACTCATATTTTAGATTTTCCAATTCACCCTTAATTAATTTAAAAAACCTTCAAAATTGGTTCAATTAAATCTTAATTAATTAAAACCTTTAAAATTCTTCGCATATACATTTATACACATCCATTTATTTCATGAATTGAATATAATTAATTAGAAACACTAGCATCTAACTCTAATAATCACACATGGGGGTGGGGGTGGGGGTGGGGGTGGGGGTGGATTGGGTTGGGTCGATTTTGGGCCAAACCCAAACCCAAGAATGGCGGTTTGGAAAAAATGGAACCCAACCCAACTCGCAAATGGGTTGGAACCCGACCCGACCAAACCCAACCCGACTAATCTTGAGTCGGTTTGGGTTGGGTTATCGAGTTGGGACAAAAAAATTTCTCCAATTCTAGAATCTCTAAGATACAAATTTCATTGAAAATAATCAATATTAATTCGCATCAAAACATCTAAATAACAAACATCAACAACTAAATCCACAACTAAAAATAACAATGAAGAATTTACAAGTTACAACAAGATCTTGCTAGAACTTACCAAAAATTGCTGTAGAAGTTCTAAAATTTATCAAAAATAGCCACAACCAGCAAGAGAGGTGCGGTGGTGGGGAAAAATAGACTTGGTCTTGGCGTCTCGCTATCTTCGGCGGAGACTGATTGGCCAGCGGTGGTGGATTGACCAGCGTTGGCCGGCGGTGGAGAGATTGGGCTCGGTTTCTTTTCTCTACGTGCGTGAATGTAAATGTATTATTGGGGTGTGTTTTGTTTTGTGGCAAAAATGATTTTTAGGGTTTGCTTTGCTTTGCTTTTTTTTTTTTTTTTTGTAATCGAGCTGGTTGGGTCGATTTCTCCGACCCAACCCGAAACCCGACCTAACCCGATTGATCTTTCAATCTCTCAACCCGAAACCCTACCCAACCCGATTGATCTTTCAATCTCTCAACCCGAACCCAACCCAAATGAGTTCAAAAATCAACCCAAACTAGTCGGTTTGGGTTGGGCGGTCGGGCGGTCGGTTCGACCGGTTTGGGTCGGGTTTTGTCTACCCTTAATCACACATCACTCCAATTTAGTATTGTATCAATTTATTCATGGATCGGATGCTTTTTGTAACAATAGGTTTAAGATCATAAAAAAAAATTGTGAATGAACTATGGTTAATGAAAACTATAGTGAAAAATTACTATGTGTGCCTATTAGGTAAAGTCTTGAATTGTTATTACCACAAATGACATAATTATCTTGAAATAGATATTGATATTATTGGCTCAGCAATCGCCACCGCAATTTAGCGCTTGGCTTTGGGTACGTCACGTTAGTGACGGTGGACATGAGTTTATTGGTGGAGGCGCAGTCGGAGGAGGAATTACCGGAGAGATTGTTGGGTGCTGTCAGAATTTGTCAAATGGATGTGGATTCTGCAACAATTATTGATAATGTCATGCTATCAAGGAAAGTTTTGCCCTGCAAAGATAAACGTAGAAATGAAAATGAATAATGAGTTTTATTGTAAATTTTATCATCGTTAATAAGTTTATGATTTTTCTCAATCATGGTGAAAATGAAGGATAAAATTGAAAACTTTTGTATACATTACATATCTGTAATTTTGTATATCTTACATTGAAGACACATAGTCCTAATCGATACATAATCTTTAGAATAAAAGATATTTTAAAAACCAACATTACGATACAGTAACAGTGGAGCACCAAGTGAATAAAGTTGTAAATGGAACTTTTAGTTATGCCTTAACTTTCATACACAAAAGATAAATGTACAAAGCACATATATGAGTTACCAATTATTCTTGGCTTATTAACGCATCCCCTTACGTGAAAATGTTAATTTTAGTTTCTTTATGTTTGAACTTTCGTTATAAAAGTCTAAAATAATATGTTTGGACTATTATTTTTAAATTGAAATGATTTCCTTACAATCTGTTAATTTTAAAATGTGATGGTACTTGAAGTTTTTAAAGTTTTTACAAGAATTTTATATAAAAATGACATTTAATATATCAAGTGTACCTATATTGATAAAAATCAACTTCAAGCACAAAAAAGGTAACTAAAGACTAATTTCAAGTTTAAATGGCTGGCAATCAGGCGGAATATAAACCCAAAACTTTTAATTCTTGAACACCTATAATTTGCTTGCTTGTTGCTGTCTCGAACCTCTTTTCAGAAGTTCATGATCAATCATATTTCCCACTCCATTGTTTTTCTTGAATTTTCAAGCAAATTGTAAATTTGTATAATTTTTTAATCCAAGTGACCCGATGTACTAATTGAGAGTTGGATAGATAAAATAACAAAATAGCTATCGAACTTTTATTATTTAAAAATTTCAACAAACAAAAATAAATTCACAATGTCATTACAATATCACGTGCAAAGCACGTGTTCTTAACTAGTATATATAAAATCCCGATTTCGCCAAAAGCAAATGACATTAAATGATAAACACCAAACACGATTTTCCATTCATTAAATGAAGTGCATAAATTATTCACTTGGCAAAAATACAAAATTTATTTATTTCAAATGTAAAATAATTATGATACATGGGGAAATGAATAGTCATTTTCTGGTGCATGGTAAACACCAAGCACGATTTCTGTAGAAATTATTTATTGTTTTATAAATCACATAAATTATTTACTGTTCTAATTCGTGAAATTATGCATGTTGGAAACAATAATAATGCATTGAGAATATGAATCGTCATTTTGTAAGTGTGTATATATATAATTTGGGACAGATAAATAAAGAAAATGAGTCTATTTTTGTGGGACGGAGAGAATAAATAATTTATGATCCTTATATATATATATATATATATATATATATATATATATATATATATATATATATAATATTTTTGATTTCCATTTAACTTAAATAGGGGTCTAATGGAAAAATTGTGTGAAAATTTTATAATTTTAATTACATTAAATGAGTTTTCTTAATTTGTGTGAAAAAAAATGGGTCTATCTTTGTGGGACGGAGGGAGTATTTATTTCAAATGTGAAATAATTATGATTAATACAGAAATGAATAGTCATTTTGCGGTGCATGATAAATACCAAGCATGATTTTCCACTCATTAAATGAAGTGCAGAAATTATTAACTTGACAAAAATACAAAATTAATAGTTGACTTCAAATGTGAAATAATTATGATATATTGGGAAATAAATAGTCATTTTGTGGTGCATGATAAACACACCAAGCACGATTTTTCTTTCATTAAATGAAGTGCAGAAATTATTCACTTGACAAAAATACAAAATTAATAGTTGATTTCACTGTTGTTTGTCACTTGGTAAAATTCTATGCAGACTATCCTATTTTTAAATATAACCATAATGTTGAAAAGTAAAAAGATTTTGAAATTGATCGAGTGAAAATCACTATAAAGAAGCACAAAGTCAAAATTTTAGATACAATGAAAAGGAAATAACACACGTACAACAAAAATATTATAGATTTTGAAAAATTTCCTTATACACTATATTCGTTGTTGAATCTGATGGTCTTCTGTCTTTATCACAGATTAGCATCTTCAATCCATCGCGCGATGTGACTCTTGACACAGTAATATATAATTGCCCATGGCTGAATACCGGTCTTTTCAAATACAAACCAACGTGCGATAGAGATTGTTCTTGACTCTTATTGATTGCCATTGTATACGAAATAATTAGAGGATACTGCCTCCTTGTAAATTTGAAAGGTAATCTAGGATCAGAAGACATATCAATCACCAATTAGAAATAGAAGAGATAAAATTTTAATTCTTTTGGAATAAGATAATCTTTGAATTAGAAATAGGAAAACATAAATTCACGAGTTTTTAGACTCGACCCATATATTAATTAGGTTAAATCACTTGGTCTTTCATTTGCAATAGAAATTAGTTTTGGTTATGGTTACATATGAGATACTCAAATTCAAATAACAAAATATAAATTAAGCGATTAAAATAAAATAAGATTGAAGTTGAGTGACCACATGAAACTAACCTGTAAGTTATGTGACCTCTAATAAAATTTTAGAAATTTTAACTTTTCCTTTTCTTTTTCTTTTCTTCAATCTATTTATAATATATCATGCTTTCGCTAATATTTAATAATCCTTTATTTGGCCTTTTAATTAATATTACTATTAAACTCTAAATTATATCCGTATGTATATAATGTTAGATTCTTATATTTTAATTAGATTGAACAATAATTATTTAATTATTTAAATAAATTATATTTTACAACACTGTTACAAAAATTATATGCAAATTACGTGTTAACTATTTGAAATGGAATAGTGCACCCAATGTTTATTTTGAGGCAACTAAATATGCAAAAATATACAAAGGTGCACGCCCCCATTAAAAAAAAATCAGGTCAATTTGTTAGTTTCTATGCATATCTATTCAAATTCTGGGGAAATCATATCATCAAAAATTTCATTCTTTTTTTTTTTTTTAAATTTTTGAAACAAACAATACCTTAATGTGGGACAACTTTCAAAGAAGCAATTATTTTTTTAAAAAAAGTGTTAGTGCCGAGGAATACTTAAAGATTGTCCAATCTATATTTTTTTTTAAAGATATAACATTTTAATTAGGGGACAAATTTTAATGCAGCAGTCATTAATATTAACAACTACACAGTTTTCGGAATAGGAGAAAATTTAATTCAGAATTCAATAAATAATAAATACTAAAAAAAAAAAATAGAAAAGGATAAACTTTTTGGGCGGAAAAATGAAGTCTGACTTTTTGGTCAGACTAGCCCACTTTTATATATATATATATATATATGTTGTTGCACACGGTTACTAAAAATAGATTTAATCAGATTTCTTAATTATTATTTAGTCATTCAATTTCACGTGGTAATAAATATAGTGTATAAACATTGTGCATGTCACTATTCAGGGTGGAAGTTTATGCTCTTCTTTGAGGCGCAGTTTAGAGCATCTCCAATGTAATCGTGGATTATTAAAAAAAATTTACTACAAAAGTAAAATAAATAATATCTAATTTTTTTTCAATGCAAGTTGTCAACGATTCTATCAAGCTGATGTGACAAAAAAATAGACAATATCAAGAGATTCGTTAGATATACTACTAACTCATCAAAAATTAAATTTCATATGCATATTTTAATGTAATTTTGTTTTTAATTTAATAAATTAATGCACATATATAGTAATTTATAGAATGCATTGAAGACTAAATTTGAACTTAAATGTCTATTTATTAGACATCAATGTCATATAGATTAGAAGTCTTTCAACATATGTACCACCTAGATATTGAAAGCTGCCACTCAAACAATTTACCAAATATATATAAGTATCCTGATAAGTCTAAATAGTCATCAATAATTATCTCATAATTTTACAACATATATATATATATATATAGTCTTATCAGTAGATTTAGATAAGTCTTGTTTGATTGTATCCAAATCTCTTCGTAACCTACTTTGAAATCCTATAAATATAAGTCCATAGTTATAATGAAAGACAATTCATTTCGCATCTCTTATATTTTTCCTCTCTTATTTCTATAGTTACATAACACGTTATCAGCACGACGTTCTAAATAATTAAGTAAACTAACGTGATTTTTCTTTGTGGTTGAAAATATTGGTGAAAAATTAGTTGGAATCCAATCTCACATTTTTCGGACGATCAATTGGTGGAAGGTGCCAATTACGAGGTTTAATTTCCGTATATCTCTTTATCTCTTTCTCTTTTAACCTATGTAGATTTCATATTATGATGAGAAGTTAACTAATGAGGTGGTAAATTTATGATCACATAATTAAAGTCCAGAAAAACAAATGTCGTGATTTTGCTAGTGTAAAATTAATCAGCATTGTTATTTGTCTTTTACTAATTATTCTTTTAAAAGATTCTTTTTTCTTTTAATTGAATATTTTAACCATGCATAAGTGTTGTTCGATGCACGCATCAACTTTATAGTAAACAATTTACATGTGATTGCAACAACCTATTATTTTGACTACAAATATAATTATTTTAAATGTACATGACTATTATTTTCATGTTTACTAATGTATTATCAATTCTTAAACAAGATTAATTGTTAATTGTGTTATTTTGTAAAGAAGTTAAATTTCACAAATCTGGTAATATTCCAGAAGAATATTACATTGTTGCTTTTCTCGAATATAACATAACCTCACATATAAATATTCTAGAAGAATATTTTATTGTTGATTCAGAATAAGCAAAGATTTATATTACATTAATATTCTAGTAGAATTTTAATTGCTCCCGAAGAGCCTAATTTTATAAGATATAATATTCTATTAGAATATTATAATATTGCTCATGAAGAGCAAATCTTTACTTCAGAATAATAATTTGTTGTTGCCACTGAAAAAGCACAACGTATAATATTTTAACAAAATATTAGCTGCTCCTGAAGAGCATAACATTACAATTTAAATATTTCAGAAGAATATTAATTGCTCCTGAAGAACATAACGTTACAATTTAAATATTTCAGAAAAATATTAATTTTTCTGAAAATATGACGTTATAATTTTTATATTCCAAAAGAATATTGAGCAGTATTCGAAATAATATTTTATTGTCTTCTAGAAGAAGCACATGTCTTGAAGAATATCATATCACATAATTAAATTGTGATATAAATGAGTAATTAATCAACTAATGCTTATTCCTGAAGAAAAGTATATAAATCATGTTATGTTGGCATTGATTGGTGTGAATTATATGATTATACAATATCTAATAGAAAATTAATTAAATTTTTTTTATTCATTGTGTAGTTACTCAAATGGCGAATATCACAAAATTTGAGTTTGTTGCACTTGATCTATCTGGCAAAAACTATTTGTCATGGATCTTCGATGCTAAGATTCATCTTATCTCAAAGGGTCTGGGAGAGATAATAAAAGAAGGAAATGTAGCATCTCTGCAGGATCGCGCAAAAGCACTCATTTTCCTTCGTCACCATCTCCATGATGGATTGAAAATTGAGTACCTTACCGTAAAAGATCCAAAAATACTTTAGAAAAACTAGATTGAAAGGTTTGACCATCAGAGGACTATAGTCCTCCCCAAAGCTCGGTATGAATGGATGCACCTTTGCCTACAGGACTTTGAAACAGTTAGTGAGTACAATTCTGAACTATTCAAAATAACTTCAAAACTAACTCTGTGTTGAGAAAAAATCTCTGATGAAGATATGTTGGAAAAGACTTTCTCCACTTTCCATGCCTCCAATGTGATCCTTCAACAGCAATATCGTGAGCGTGGTTTTAAAAAATACTCAGAACTCATATCCTGTCTACTAGTTGCTGAACAAAATAATGAAATGTTGATAAAAAATCATGGGCTACGTCCAACTGGTTCCATAGCATTGCCTGAAGCAAATGCAATATCAGGCCATGGACGCGGACACAAAAATAGACACGGACGTGGGCGAGGACGAAGACGAGGACGAGGACGCAGATTTGGACGAAAAAATAGACATTATCAACCACAAGGTGACAGCTTTAAAAAGCAAAAAATAAATGAAAATAACTCGTCCAAAAAGGAGCACGAAGAAAATTGCTTTAAATGTGGAATGAAAGGACATTGGTCACGTACCTGTAATACGGTAAAACATCTTGTGGATCTCTACCAAAGATTAATCAAGGGAAAAGAAAAAGTAGAGACAAATTTTGCTGACTTTGATGGTCCAATTGATGTGACTCATCTAGATGTCTCTGATTTTTTTGCTGATCAAAATAGAAATATCAATCATTTGATCGAGGGAAGTGTGATAGAAAAGATAGACTAGTTTACTTTCGATATAGTAGTATTTGCTTTGATTCAAAATTTTAGTTTAAAATAGGTTCCTTTAAAGTTTGAAACTTTGCATTGTTAAACTAGTTCTTAGTTGATTGAAATGTTTTTTTATGTTTAATTTTTTTTAGTTTTAAACTCATTCTTAAAATTATCTATTTAGTCATGTTTATAAATTCATGATGAATTGTCAAGATATCTGTTTAGCTGATAATTCAACTACTCATACAATTTTTCAAGATAAAAAATATTTTTTAGACTTAACATCAGCAGAAAATAATGTTAATACGATATCTGGTACATCAAATATCGTTGAAGGCTCTGTAAGAGCCAGTATTATCTTACCGAATAATACGAAATTGCATATAAATGACGCACTTTATTCTAGCAAATTCAGAAGAAATTTACTTAGTTTTAAAGATATCCGCAGCAATGGATACCACATTGAGACGATGCAAGAAAATAATTATGAATATATTTGTATAATTTCTTTTGTATCTGGCCAGAAGCAGATAAAAGAAAAACTCATAGCACTCACATCTGTCATGTATTATACATTCATAAAAACATTTGAATCAAACAATGTCACGAACTCGAAGTTCGTTGAACCAAAAAGCTTTATGCTTTGGCATGATCGACTTGGACACCCAGGAGCAATAATGATGCGCCGAATAATTAATAACTCACATGGACATTTTCTAAAGAACCAGAAGATTCTTTTACTTAATGATTATCCATGTGCTGCTTGTTCACAATGCAAGTTAATCATTAGACCTTCTACTACGAAGGTTTGTGTTGAATCTCCAACTTTCTTAGAAAGAATTCATGGAGATATATGTAGGCTGATACACCCACCATGTGGACCATTTAGTTATTTTATGGTATTAATTGATTCTTCTACTAAATGGCCACATGCCTGCTTACTTTCTACTAGAAATATAGCTTTTGCTAGACTACTTGCTCAAATTATAAAACTACGAGCTCAATTATTCGATTACTCAATCAAGACAATCCGTCTTGATAATGCTGGTGAATTTAAATCACAAGCATTCAATGATTATTGTATGTCAATCGAGATTGTCATTGAACATTCAGTTGCTCATGTCCATACACAAAATGGTTTAGCAGAGTCGTTTATCAAACATCTTCAATTGATTGCTAGGCCTTTACTAATGAAAACAAAACTCTCAATATCTGTTTGGGGTCATGCTATATTACATGCTGCATTATTAGTTCGTATAAGACCAACTACTTATCATGAATACTCACCTTTACAACTTGCATTTGGTCACGAACTCTCATCTACGAGTTTTTGATTGTGCTGTTCAAGTCCCAATTTTACTCTCACAACGTACAAATATGGGTCCCCAACGAAGACTTGAAATTTATATTGGGTCCGACTCACCATCCATTAATAGGTATCTTGAACCTTTAACGGGTGATTTATTTACTGCACGTTTTGCAGATTGTCATTTTGATGAAATGAATTTCCTAACTTTGGGAGGGGAAAAACTGCATCTTGAAAAACAAGATAAAATTTCTTGGAATAAAAATACTCTATCTCATTTTGATCCCCGCAGTAATCAATGTTAGCAAGAAGTTGAGAAAATCATTCACTTGCAAATAGTTGCAAGCCAATTACCTGATGTATTCGTTGATACAAGAAAAGTGACAAAATAATATGTTCCAGCAGAAAATACTCCTGCAAAAATTGATGTCCCTGTAGGACAATCTGCCATAGCAAATGAATCTCAAATACGCTAGAAGCGTGGTTGACCAGTTGGTGCCAAAGACTCTGTACCTCGAAAGAAAAAGATACAAGAGAAAATCCAACTAAAAACTTTTAATGAAACAATGGTGGAAACGATTGATCAATCAAACACTGATAATGTAATTCCTGAAGAACCACAAGTGTCCGAAAACAATGAGATTTTAGTAAATTATTTATTATCTCATAAATTATGGGAACGAAATAATATTTTCGTAGACAATATCTTCACCTTTAATGTGGCACTAGATATCATGCAAAATGAGGACCCTGAACCACAATCTATTAAATATTGTCAAAATAGAAATGATTGGCCAAAATAGAAAGAAGCCATACACGAGGAATTGAATTTCTTAGAAAAACGAAAAGTGTTTGGACTTGTAGTTCGAACATCTAAAAATGTAATCCCTGTATGATATAAATGGGTCTTTGTAAGAAAAATGAATGAAAACAATGAAATTACAAGATACAAAGCCCAACTCGTAGCCTAAGGCTTCTCACAAAGACTTGGGATTGATTATGAGGAAACATATTCTCCCGTAATGGACACCATCACATTTAGATTTTTAATAAGTTTGACTGTGTCACAAAGGCTCGATATGCGCCTTATGGATGTAGTAACTGCATATCTGTATGGTTCACTTGATAGTGACATACACATGAAAATCCCTGAATGATTTAAAGTGCCAGAAGTAAGTGATTCATTCCCTAGAACAATGTTTTCAATTAAATTGCAAAGATCACTGTATGGATTAAAACAATCTGGACGAATGTGGTATAATCGCCTTAGCGAATATTTGTTGAAAGAAGGTTAAAAAAATACCGATGTATGTCCTTGTGTTTTCATAAAGAAAACATATATTGGATTTGCAATTGTGGCAGTTTATGTTGATGATTTAAACTTTATAGGAACTCCTGAAGAGCTTAATAAAACTGCAGATTATTTAAAAAATGAATTTGAGATGAAAGATTAGGAAAAAACCAAATTCTGTCTTGGATTACAAATTGAACATTTTCTAGAAGGATTATTTGTTCATCAATCGTCTTATACAGAAAAAGTCTTAAAACATTTTTATATGGATAAAGCACATCCATTGACATCGCCTATGGTCGTTCAATCACTTAAAGTGAAAAAAGATCCATTTCGCCCACTTGAAGATGGAGAAATAACTCTTGGACCTGAAGTACCATACTTAAGTGCAATTGGTGCATTAATCTATCTTACAAATTGCACTCGACCGGACATAGCTTTTTCTGTAAATCTTCTTGCAAGATATAGCTCTGCACTCAGTCAAAGATATTGGAATGGTGTTAAACACATTCTTCATTACCTAAAAGGTACTATTGACATGGGATTATTTTATTCACGAAAATTAGGATATTCTTTAGTGAGATATGCAGATGTGGATTATCTCTCCGATCCACATAAAGCTAAATCACAAACAGGATATGTGTTTACACGTGGAGGAACAGCTATATCATAGAGATCTGTGAAGCAAACATTGACAGCAACATATTCAAATCATTATGAAATTATTGCAATGTACGAAGCAAGTCGAGAATATGTATGGTTGAGAAACATGACACATCATATCCAAGCATCATGTGGATTACCTTCAACAAAGGATAGTCTAAAAATATTGTATGAAGACAATGCAGCTTGTATTGCACAACTTAAAGGAGGCTATATCAAAGGGGACATGACAAAGCATATTTCTCCAAAATTCTTTTATACACACGAGCTTCAGAATAATGGTGACATCGATGTTCAACAAATTCGCTCAAGTGACAATTTGGCTGACTTATTCACAAAAGCATTGCTGACATCCACATTCAAGAAATTGGTGCATGAGATTGGCAAGCGTCGACTCAAATATCTTCAATGATTAATATTAGAGGAGTAGCTGTACTCTTTTTCCTTAGTCCAGGTTTTGTCCCACTGAATTTTTCTGACAAGGTTTTAAAGAAGCATCATTTTCTTAATACTCCAAAACTTTAACAATTACTGTACTATTTTCTTTTCGTTTGATATTTTGTCCCATTAAGTTTTTATCAAACAAAGTTTTTAGCGAGACAACTATTGTAGAAATAGTCATCAAAGGGGGAGTGTTGTAAAATTATGAGATAATTATTGATGACTATTTAGACTTATCAGAATACTTAGTCTTATCAGTAGATTTAGATAAACCTTGTTTGATTGTATCCAAATCTCTTTGTAACCTATTTTGGAATCCTATAAATATAGGTCCATAGTTATAATGAAAGACAATTCAACTTCGTATCTATTATATTTTTCCTCTCTTCTTTCTCCAACTTTATAACAATATATATATATATATATATATATATATATATATATATAGTATGTTAGACTCAATAAGATTAAAAGAGAAGCTTAGCCAAACATGCACTAAGGATAGTTGACAAAAATTACGCCAACACATATTTTAGCATATGTTTGGACTTAAATTATAATTTTAACTAGTGTCAAATATACTTTTTTTCACACATTTCATAGGACCCAAAACTTTCAAATATATTTTTTATTCACACATTTATCAACAATTTATAATTTCAACACTTAAAAAATAATTTCAGTACTACCAAACATGCACTTTGTTGTTTAATTTTATTTAGCTGTATATATGTCCACTATCTTACGTGGAAATGAAGTGAAGCTAAAAGAGAAGAAATCTCAAACTTTATCCACTACACTATCAATTCATGTGTGCACGATAACAACTCATTCTGACGTTTTGTTTTTATTCCAGAAATTAATGCAGAAATAAGACTTTTTATGCCATTCTTTAAGGCTTTTGATGAGAATGAAAGTGGAGTATCTGGCTTAGTTTTAAGCTGACGCATAATTATAAGAAAGGGATTTTGATTATAACTAATTATTTATCTTTAATTATGTTGGTCCTAGGTTTTGATTTGATTATTTAAATAATTAATAACCTTATCTCATTTACATATTTATTTACATAGTTAACACTTGACCAAAGGAGAAAGCGAAATGTGGAGATGATAATTCCTTCTTACATGATAGAAAGAAAATATTATTTTAAACGTCTATAATTTGAGGTTTACGTATGGTTGGGTCAAATCAATTTTAAGTAAAATTTTATACTTTTCATTAAACTTCATTTTATTTGAAATTAATAACTAAATTTAAAATTTGTCAATTTGGTCACTTTATGAATAGCTTAACTAATAAACACTAGTAACAATATGTGATCTCCTACTCTCAATAACTAGTTTTAAATTATCAAAGTTCGCCATTTATTTATATATAGAATTTTTGCAAGTGGGCACGTGAACGGATCATGCACCCTTAATTGAAAATTACAAAAACATCTTTTTGTTACACTCCGTTTGAAATCAATTAAACATTTGTTAAAAACTGAAGTCGAAATCAACAATAAATTTTAACTACACATTTCATTGGCACATAACTTTTTACAACTTTTCAACCACATATTTCATCAACTTTTACAAAAAAAATCTAATTTTAATCAAAATCAAATACACCCTAATAAATTACAAATTTAAAATTAAAAATAATTGAAGAGGACAAAATATTCTTAATTAGAAATAACAAATCACACCATATGTATTAAATTATTTAATATTTTGTGCACCCTCTTACAATTTAATTAATAGAAATTTGTAATGTTATATTAATTTTTTATTATTTAAAAGATGGTTTTAGTAGGAGGTTTACAAAATGTATGATCTTTATTTTGTTTAAAACAACTTGACAAAATAAAAAATATGTTAGAAAATAAAATAAAAAAACTTCATTTGAATTATTTTCTATATTTTTCAATGGGCAATCGAAATTATTAGTTGTCATCATTTAATAAATAGTTTATTTTCAACTAATGAATATTAAATAAAAATAAAGTAAAATAATATATTATTTTGCAGTTTAAATAAATTTCTTATTTATTACTCCATAAACAGAGGTTATATATTTATTCTATTTTGCAATTTAACAAAATTTCAAGAATTCAAATACTAATTTTTATTTTTGACTTTCTTTTTCTTTTTATTTTTTACGAGAAAAATTGTAAGTTTTATTAAAATATGTGGTTAAAATTAATTATTAATTTTGACTTTAATTTTTTTTACAAATTTTTTATTAAAATTAAATAAAGCTTAAGAGTAATTACTCCTATTCAAAGACAATCCTTTAAATTTATTAACTCAATTGAGAGGTTTTCAGAATTAGAAATATACAAAAGGAAAACGAACAAGCCACTTCGTGGACAGTCTATGAACTCGCGCCATACGACTAACACGTTGAACTATTATACCAGGTGTCCTTGTCATTCCTAGCGCGTAGAATAAATTTCCATGTCCATGCGTCTGGTATATGAAACAGAAAAAAGTTGTAGAATATTTATGACATCAGAGGCGATATTAATTAGAAAAAGGGCAGAATTGGAAACATAAAAAAAGATGTAATTTTGCATGAAGATGACTCGAATATAGAGGCCAAAACCAGCAGACCCTTGGCGAGTTGACGCGGTGCAACAGTCTTCTTTTATTCCTCCTTTTTTCACACACACAGATTCAATAACATAAATTGAAAGAGAGGAAAGTGAAAACCGAAAGAGGTGCTGGAAAATTAATGAAAAACAGATTTTGGCAATCAAGAAAAAATTTAAATAGGGGGTCAAGGAGGTGCACTGTGCTCTGTACAGATATGGAAGGGTGCAAGAAAAGGGTGTGTACATGGTGGAAAACATCATCATCTTCAACAAGGCTGTTGGGGTTTATGGTGCCATTAATTGTGGCGTTGCTTCTGGTGGTTTGGGGAGGTTCTGGGTCTTCCGGTGGACAGTTTTCATCGGATTATTATCCTACTGTGTGGAGTTCTATAATTGGCACTCAATCAGTTTTGAAGAATTCTAGCGGCGGTGGTAGTGAAGAATCTGTAGCGTCACCAATGGACGGCGGAGAGCGGTGGGTGGGTGGCGGTGGAGAAAGAGAGGAAGCGCATTCAGATGACTATATTCACAACCGGTCTGTTTCACCGCCGCTGGCCATTGAAGAGAGAGAAAGTACTGCTCGAGAACAATATGTAAGAAGATACACTGTTTGTCTCCTCCTCTTTTATTTATTTAATTATTTTTAACAATTCCATTCTTTAAAGTAATATTCAGTCTGATACTCTGATTTTCCAGTTCTCCTTAACCGTGGATGCAATTGGCTTCAAAAATAAAATCAGTGGATGCAAAGATTGGATTAGAAATGGACCTGTCCCGTTCCGTCCCTTTAGCTATAGGTAATCGGGCGGACCGGGAAGATGGTCCTGTCCAGAATTCCTTGAACCGAATCCAAATCTTTTTGTTTTCATTTATATATTTTTAAATTTAATTTGTATTTTAGAAAAAAAAAAAATAAATAATATATATAAATAATTAAACTGAACAGTAAATAGAGATATTTTATCATGTCTTGTCTCCAGTCCAATGTCATCCCTAGATTGGACACTTCTCTTTTTCACCTATTGTTTTTTAATTTTTAATAAATTTAATATTTTTTGTACTAGGCAAAATTAATTACAATGCACTCTGTCTCACACACACACCTCTGAATTTTGTGTGTAGCCCATTTTCACTGGATTTCCATTTTTGTATAGAAAACGGGCCGAGGGATAATCTGGGCCAATTTTCAAACCCAGAACTTCGAAAAGGACCTAATGGGTAATGCTTGTACTACATTAAACTGTATAGTTTGTTATGCTTAGGCCTCGTCGAAAAATAACTAAGTTGTAAGAAGAAACAAGATTTTGCATATAATTTTTGGTGTCAAGCACGAGTGTGAATTGTACTTGTGCTTCTCTAAATAAATTGTAGAAGAAATTCTTGTTTCATATTAAGAAACCTGCTGCTGAATCATCTTATTTACTATTGATTCTGTTTTTATCCATTTAATTTGATTATCGGCCTTATTCTTGATTATTATATCATGTTTTGGGCTTTGAACAGTTGCTACTCTTAATACAGGTAGAGAAAGGAGAAAGTTCTACGAGTACGACGAATAGATCCCGTGTCTTACCATTTTCTAATGAAACTCGTACTTGGCCATTAACTTCGAGAATAACAAGAAAATTCAGCAATTTAGAGAGGCTTGAGGCCAAACTTCAGCAAGCTCGAACTGCGATTAGAAATGCACATTTGGGAAATCTAAGTCATGATCCAGACTACGTTCCAGCCGGTCCAATATACTGGAATCCGAAAGCCTTTCACAGGTACATACGTGTTATTTGGCTCATCACATGGTTGACATTACAGAATGTGTAGATTAAAATTATATTTGACAAGCATATAAGTATTTATAAGTACTGACAAACATACATTAAGTCAATGAACACTCGCCCTCTTCGTTTCAGGAGTTACTTGGAAATGGAAAAGCACTTCAAAATATTTGTGTATGAAGAAGGCGAGCACCCGATTTTTCATAATGGTCCTTGCGGAAGCATATACTCTGTGGAGGGAGGTTTTATTTATCACTTGGAGATTTCGAAGTTCAGGACGAGGGATCCTGAAAACGCGCACATTTACTTCCTTCCTTTCAGCGTGGCATCCATAGTTCACTTTATTTATGATAGAGGTGTTCCCAATCCATGGCTTCCAATGAAACAAACTGTCAGTGACTATGTTGATCTTCTTGCAGGAAAATATCCCTATTGGAAGCGTAGCCTTGGAGCTGATCATTTCATGCTTGCTTGTCACGATTGGGTAACAAAATTTGCATCTCTTTTACTATTCGACCCACCTCCTGTTATTTCTTGATTTCTTCGTGTAATTGCACATTGTAGGGGCCAGAGATTTCTAAGTCCGTTCCAGAGCTATTTAATAACTCGATTCGAGCTTTATGCAATGCAAATACATCAGAAGGATTCGACCCCTCAAAAGATGTGTCGATTCCAGAGATTAATCTACCCGGTGGTAGAATGAACGGCTTGATTGGTGGTCCGTCCCCATCAAGACGACCAATATTGGTTTTCTTTGCTGGAGGACTTCACGGTCCTATTAGGCCGATCCTTCTCGAGCACTGGGAAAACAAAGATGAAGATGTTCAGATTCATAGGTACCTACCAAAGAGTGTATCATACTCTGAAATGATGAGAAAAAGCAAGTATTGTATTTGTCCTAGTGGTTATGAAGTAGCCAGCCCAAGAATGGTTGAGGCGCTGTATACTGGTTGTGTTCCCGTGCTTATTAAAGATCACTATGTTGCTCCATTCAGCGACGTCTTGAACTGGAAATCGTTCGCTGTTGAAATTCCGGTGGAGGAGATTCCAAACCTGAAGAAAATTCTGACTGGAATATCTACGAGACAGTATATAAGAATGCAAAGACGAGGTATACAAGTGAGGCGGCATTTTGAGGTTAATTCACCTCCCAAGCGATACGATGTTTTTCACATGATACTTCATTCAATCTGGCTCAGAAGACTCAATGTTCGACTGCATGGTATCGAGGACTCTTGACTGGTCCATGGCTCGATTCTCGACATGCTTGGGGGAGAAAAAGAAGATCATGTTAGCCTTGTAGAAGTATAAACCCTAGTTAAATTACGAAAATTGTACACTTTTTTTCTGTATCAATACTTGACAATCTTTATTTTTTCTTGAAAGTGTTTTTTATGGTAGATTCAATAAAAATGTGGTGTTTTGTATTCTGCAATAGATTAGTAGAGGTAACAGACTAGCATATAGATTGACAGATTAGGGTGTCAATGGACCGCCCGGCTCTACAGTCGAGCAGTGTGAACTACAGAGACTTGCAGCCTGCGTTGGCTGGTCCACACAGGCCTGTACTAACAAAAGAAAACAATCCAGTCTCTATATATTTTATGTTTATCGATTGACTCGTATTTTTATTTTTTTCCCAAATAAATTATCACAAGGGTCGGTTGAAAAGTACCCAGTATTTATTGAACTCGAAATTTAAATAATAAAAGTGCGTTTGATTGTAATACATTTTTCATGGAAAAAGTTTTTTTTTTCCACCTATTTTCCAACTAACTACGTTTGATAGTCGTATTTTTCCATGGAAAAAATCTTTTCTCACTTATTTTTCAACTATGCGTTTGATTGATTTGTATTTTTTTCAGGTAAAACGTTTTCTCATTTACCTTAAAAAGGCAAAATTTTTCTTGAAAACAATGAAAATGTTTTCTTAGGGAGGAGGGAGTTTTATTTTCTATAAAAAATTTGTCTTATTTTCAATTAACAATTTCTTGACAATTGAATTCCATGGAATTCATTTTTTTTCCATCCAAATTTCTTGCTTGCAATCAAACACACTCTAAACCTTTCAAAAGATCTATTTGAACAGGCAGATTTGGGTGAAAGCCCAGTGTAGCTTCGGCCAACATGGTAGTTTATGGGGATTTTTTTTTTCATAAATGTGCCACTTTTTTTAAATAATTCTAAAAAGTTATTTTTCTTTTATTTATTCTAAAAATACTATTTTTTAAAAACTATTATTTTAATTTATTATATTATATATTATATATAGTAACTAAATCATTAATTACCAGATTTGATAGAAATTCATATATTATAGAATCTTTTATTGTTAATTATAGTAACTGAATCCTTAAAAATCGGAATTGATTCGAATATACTTGAGAGTGAAACTTGAGTGACAAATGACACCAACTTCTTCTTCTTCTTCTTCTTCTATTCTTCATTTTGGAAGTTTTAAACCTAAAATCGAGTACGCAAATTTGAGACGAAATCAACTAAAATCAAAACTGTAAATTGAAATGGACTGTCACTAAAATCACAAAATAGATCATCACTAATCAAATTATGTAAGATACATTCTGAGTCTAATTATCTATAATACACACTTCTATAATTATGTAAGATAGATGTTAGAACTTAGAAACACGCAACAAGCCAACAAATATATGTGAAATAAAACAAATTAAAATCTCAAAATTTGATCATGATATTATCACTAACCAAATAATCTGAGCCTAAATCCTAATTATCTACACATATGTTCATATTAATTTAACAACATTAAAATCACCCACTCACCCAGCCGAATTGAAATTAAACAAAGAAGTGAATTGACCTTAGAAATTGTGAAAAGATTAGGCCCCATTGAACGAAGAACAAAGTATTTGTTACTCATTTTATCTCTTCTTCTACGTTCTTTAAGTATAGTATAAGTTGCAGAAAAAGAAGATTCGTTTATTCCACTTTTTCTTGAACTCAAGCGGCTAAGCCCTTTTCAGTTTTCATTGATACAAAACCCTTACAAAGGTGTAAAATTTATCAGATATTCTGGATTTTAGAGAGCCAATATTCGAGACGAAGAGATGGATGATTCAGCAGCTACTTTTTTTTTTCAGTATTGTTTGTGTGTGTCAGTGTGTGAACAGTGAAATAGAGCTCTAGAAAATGAACGGGTAATGGAGACTTGGAGAGCAAGATGACAGAAGACGGAGAAGACTGATTACTAATCCATAAATGGGCCTATTATAATTCAATTGTTGTTGGGCTTTCCGCTGTGGACTTTTTTTATTTTTTTTATTTTATGGTTTACAAACTTTCTTTTATTTTGGCCAATACATTGTGCTTCAATTTTTTTTTTTTTAAAAAAAAAAGATAAATAGGTCCCTTTAGTTTTGGGTCCGAAACAGTTGCCTCACCTGCCTCAGCCAAAAATCGGGCCTAGATATACAATATCATTTGTAACATCTATATCAAATCGTGATACTAAACAGAAATTGTTACAACTACAAAACCAACTCTAAACTTTAACAAGTTCATATTAATATACACAATGGACTCTAAAAATCTATTGATACTGTGTAACATCAGTATGATGTAGATATTTAACACAATGCCAAATTTAACAAATAAAATTCATGATTTCATCATTTTAACATATGTAACATCAGTAATATAGAATACAAATTCATGTAACACGTGTTGTGTAAAATAACATAATATAATCTGTAATTCTGTAACATATTCAGTGATACAAAATATCATTTGTAACATTTGTTTCAAATATTGATACACAATATTATTTGTAACATCAGTATTAAATAGTGATACTAAACATGACTAAATTGACATAAAAGTATAAATATGGGGATCAACTTGCAAGTATCTAAAAGTTGACGAACTTGGGTTACAAATAAAAGAGGACAAAATTAAAATGAAAGATGAAGTATATGGACTAAAGTGGAGATATTATAAAAATGAAAGACTTACCGTAAAAATGATCAGGGACTCAAGCATCAAATTTGGGTCAAAGTTAATCAAATTCACGTGGTCTTTAAAGGTTCAGTTTTCATTTTAATTTATTATTTTATTAATTAGTATAATATTAATTATGACAGTGTTTATAAAATAAATTTGTTAAGTTGATAAAGTTGAAATTATTTTTATATTGATAAGTAGTGGATGTAATTTTCATTAGTTTATGTAGTAAATTTTTGGAGAAATTGTCTATAAGGCATTACTTATTCTAAATTAGATCTAAATATTTTTCAAAATTTCAATTAAGTCATATTACTTCAAGCATATTTCAATTAATTTCATAATTACCTTTATGATTCAAATTACCTTCAGAAAGACACACTACACATTCCAGTCCATCTTTGAACTCATTGGGATCAATTATAACTACATGCATGGTTTCGAGGACAGTGGAATCAAGTCCGAGGCACAAGGCCGTGACTGTTACTTGATGGCACCGCCCCGTGGTGGTAATGGTGCTGTTTACTTGGCGGCAGTTCTAGAACCATTTGGTATAGAGGTGGATGCAAAAGACAGAGACTACCACAAAGACGAGGAGTATGATTACCACAATTATGACCTTCCATGTAACCTCAATCACACTTGACTCACCAAATTTCCCACTAATATTCAGTGAATCTTTCTTTTAATTTCTTGTGCGATTTTACAGTGAAAGATTATATTTTGATTTGAATAAAACCCTGGTCTTAAAGACAAAACTCATATGGGATATTTCAAGAAAATTCAATATGGAAGAAAAGAAGATGGCGATGATTGTAAAGAGCCATCAACCATTAGTGGAGAATGAGTTGGTGTGGTGGCGGTGGTAGTTGTAGGTCGGTGGTAGTTGTGGTACGGTGACGGTTGCAGTGTGGTGACGGTGGTGTAGAGGTTGTGGTTATGGACGATGGTAGTTGTGGTGTTGTTGCGGTGGTGTGGAGGTTGTGGTTATGATGTGATGAGGTGGAGGTGGAGGTGGAGGTGGAGGTGGAGGTGGAGGTGGTGGAATAAGAAGTTACTTTGTACTTTTTAAAAGTTATGAGATTTCATTTACAATTTTCTTTCATTTTTTTTTGTTGTTTTAGCCTTTTTTATTTTTGTTTATGGGATAATTGCATATTTGGTCCTCAACTTTTCAAAAACATTGGAGATATACTTCTAACCTTTAAAAATAGTACCAGACATCTCCAATGTTTGAATAACTTGGCATGGTAGTTCTTTTATGGCGAAATTGTTATTCTCTTTAAATAAATAAAAAACAAGAAAAAATAAAAAAATGATTGAAAACTAACCAAATGTACCCAAAAAAATAAAAAGTAAGAAATGTAACAAACAAAAAAAAAAAAAAACTAACAAAGAGGTCATCTTCTTTATCAAATCTCAACATCTAAAATCCACCATCATCCCTAAAAATCCAAAATCCACTCAAAATCATTTACAGTTACATTTGTTAAACCTTGGATGTTTCATCCATGGAGTTAAGCATTTCAACTGCCACTGCCACTATCAAAACCCCAAAAAATGAGACTAAAACTACCATACCTCACATTGAAACTCTCGAAAGTGTCACCACCTTGTCCCTGTCGACGTTCACCACTACAGCGACGCAACCAGCAAATATCAAAATATGTCCCAAGTATCTCCGTAATTATCTGTATTAATAATTATACTTATAAGTGACTAATAAATTTATTTGTTTTAGATTTTTGTTGGGTATTTTAAGGATCAAGAAAGAAGATGGATAATTAATTAAGAATCACATTTTTGTATAAAATGAAGAGAGACAAGGGTGCAGCCTGAAGAATTTTCATGGCTGTTGGTTTCTGAATCAGTACTAGTTTTGTGATTTAAATCTTCATCCAGCTTTATATTTACCGCTACTCCATTGTTTCCATTTGCACCTCATCATATCTCAGTCATTCTAAAGCTTGTTTGGCTGAATCGCAATTGAGATTTTAGTCTCATTTTCTGGGGTTTTGATAGTGGCAATGGCAGTTGAAATGCTTAACTACATGGATGAAACATCCAAGGTTTAACAAATTCAACTGTTAATGATTTTGGGTGGATTTTTGGAGATGGTTGTGGATTTTGGATGTTGAAGTTTGATAAAGAAGATGACCTATTTGTTAATTTTTATTTTTTTGGGGTACATTTCTTACTTTTTATTTTTTGTGGTACATTTGGTTAGTTTCAATCATTTTTTTTCTTTTTTCTTGTTTATTTAAAGGGAATGACAATTTCATCATAAAAGACTTACCATGTCAAGTTTTTCAAATGTTTGAGATGTCTGATGCTATTTTTATAAGTTAGATGTATATCCCCATCGTTTTTGAAAGGTTGGGTACCAAATATACAATTATCCCTTTATTTATCTAAAGAGGAGAGCAAATTCGTCAAAATCTATCAGAGGGGGCGTGATTTGTAATTAAATAAAAGGTTGAGGATGTCTGAATCTATAAAAATTAGTTGATGGTAGATTAGTAATAAAATACAAAAATTGGGGACAAAAATGAAAATTACCTTTTTTTTAAGATATAACTATTTATTGTGCTTAACAAATAAGTTCCTTATTCAAAATACTCGTAACTAAATGATTAACAAATTTTACTAAATATTTGCTGATCGAGGCTTTGCGACATGATATCGAATGATAACTAGTTTGGCCGGAGTTACATATTCTTATTTATCCCTTTTTTGAAGTAGGGGGTGTTGTAGTTATAAATATCACAACCAAATTAGTGATTGATATTTAATATAAGGACTTGACATTTAAATTTACATTCAACATAACCTTTGTAACATTAGGCTAGAAGGTTTGGGAGTTGGAAATTTGGAAGTGGTGTGTGTTAGTTTTGGTGATCTTTTGAATTTTTTTTTTTTTTTTTAGTACATGTCTCGTACTCAATACTTGACAAGTTAACATTATAATGAACAAGATTTGACCTTCTTTTTCTAAAAAACATTCCAATGACACAACTTCATTATGTAATATATATATATATATATATATATAGTACTTTACTTATTTAAATTTAAACTCGGCCCAACATGATTTTCTGGATCTGCACCTGTATTTGGCCGTCTCAATTAAAATTTTTTTTTATCTAAAAATATCATCCATTTAAATTAAAAAATTCAAATATTCCTAATCGAATATCGATTCACTGTTACCATAGTTAGTTCTAGGGTGTGTGGCTATACTTAAATTGATCAAATATATTTTTTAACCTAAGACTTATAAGTTATCACGACCGTAGGGAGTTTTCTCCGTTACGGAAAGAAAAAAGTACTTAAACGTCCGTGTGTCTCTACGTCTTCAATTTCTTCTTTTACAAAATCACCTCCTCCAAAATTTTCTAACCGTTTCAAGCCATCTCCTTGATTCGATCATCTCTCTCAACTGATCATCTCCAAAATATGGTCATCTCTTCAATCCATCTCCCTGATTTGATCATCTCCCTCCATCTATTATTTCTAAAATTTATTCACTGAACCTACGATTGTATCCACCGCAAGAAAGCGGTATACTAGTAATTGTTGAGATATTATCTCAAAACTTGTCAAAATCAAAGATGCACCAATTCTTGAAAAGGAAATGATATGATATGATATTATATTTGATGACTAAAATTGAACAAATTTTCAATTTTTTCACACTTTAGTAGTCGAAACTTGGAAGACATCTATGTCATACGTAAACTATAAATTAACGTGGTTTATTATTTTTTATAGATGTGACTTGAGGAATTTTTGAGAGAAAAATTGTAAGTCTAGCATCCTAGTTGTTTTTCTTGTTTTCTTTATAGGTTGTACAAATAGTATAAATTGGTGGGTGCGGTAAATCTTAGAATATTATTATTTTTGAAATATTTGAAGAATCTGGGTGAGTGAAATCTATATAATTGTAACAATTTTTCATATACTGGAAAGCTTTGACAGTCAATAAATCTCTCTATCTTTTATATTTTTTTGTCTCGTTATTTTTCTTTAAACAATGATCTTGTGGGCAATAAAAAAATTGATTTCAATTCTCAATAGTAACTATTTTTCATTTATTATCCACACATTTTATAAGACTAATCATTTATAAAAACTTAAAAAATGATTTCATGCCCTTCCAAACATTCGGTCCTTCACTAGGCAACAATCAAGTTCCATCTTGATTAATAATAGGGGAAAACCGTGGCCTGGTTTCTAATGTGTAATATCTTTTGCATTTGGTCCCAAAACTTATTTTTTGACATTTGGAATCCCACCACCAACTATAATAGCAAATTGGTCCTTTTGAAGGATTTTCTTGGAGGCACTTGTTTCACGGAAAAAACAAGTTTGCCCCTACATTAAAATAAGAAAAGGACTCTCTTTCACGATTACATTTATCAATTACAAATAAGGCTTTTTAAAAAAATGTAACAAGCTGATAAAAATATGTATTATCAATTGGTAGTAACAAGTATTGTGTCAAGGAAGAACCCAACAATCTACAATAACAGTAAAAATATAAAATAAATGTAACGGTATGCAATACTAATAGGAGAGAAAAACCATAAACGAAAGTGTTCTACGATAGAACGACGTCACACAGAGAAGACAAGGTAGGCAGAGAAGAGAAGATAAGTGGAGTCGACGACGTAGGACGTATCAGTGAACTTGTCCAACATGATAGAGACTGGCCGGCCGTAGATGTACTTCGTCGTCGCCACGACATTTGTGGTGTCAGGGCCACAGATTGAGGCCAGTTTATTCGTCGAACAACTTTGATGCCATTTCTAAGAGAGAAATAAATGAGCATAGAAATTTAGGGCTTGGTCGATGTAGATTTTTTTTTTCAAAATATGAGTATTTTTGTCCATATTTTTTTTTTTACTTTTCAAACTTTTTTATTGTGTAAAAAGTTTGAAAAATCAACAAAAGTAGGCAAAAAATGGGATTTTTTGAGAAAGAATAGAAACCAAATATGCCCTAAATTATGACACGCTTCTAACAAAATGCCCTAATTAAGTTGTAAATTGTAATCATCATCATCAGCATCAACAACAACAAAAACAATAATGACACGCTTCTAACAACAACAACAAAAACAATAATGACACACTTCTAATGAAGCAAGTTTGATGGCTACAAAACCCTCAAACTCTCTCTATAAACCTAAGTAACGTTAAAACTCCAAACTAAGAAATTGTTATCTTTTAAAAGTAAATTAAGCAGATATATGAACGAAGCAGTAAATTCAAGGACAAGAAGGCTGCATAACATTCCAATATTGAGGCATGATCGGATTATAGTCATCCACGTTCAGAACATAGTTGGACTGATCTGGGATGTTTTGATGAGTACTGCTCGATCCTCTAGGCTTATTCGAGGTCCGAATCGACGTGCTTTCGACCGTCTCTTCGCCGGAAACTTCTGCATTGTAACCTGTGCAAACTTGCTTCTTTGTCACTTGTTCCTTGAGAATTGCCCTCAATGTCACAACCTTACAATTCAGATAAACAAACAATTAATTAAGTTCCCTAGTGAGTATGGTTAAGCTCTTCTTAACGATGAACAACTTGAGTCGAGTTTAGTAAGGTTGACGGAAGAAAATTAAGCAGTCGAAGTTTTTGTACATTGTACTTGTTATTCCATAAAATAAGGTCAACAAAAACGACGTGATAATGGAGAAGGTACGTAAAGCCACGAATACCTGTGTATTCATTTCATTGTTCTACAACATTCACCCTCACGTGTATACTGGATTTTTAAAGTCATTTTTTATAAATGGACGACGATGAAACTTCAACCTAAGTCTTTTGTCTGATTTTGATACTATGTATTAATGATCTCGTCTAAAAACTTAAGCTACTATTGTCTTATTATCTTCATCACAGATCGAGTGAATGTTCCATGTGAATTTGCATGCACAGGGAAAAATTAATCAGAAAGAAATGCAAAGACGCGAACCTCCTCTAGTAGTTTCTGCTTCTCCCTAGACACATCATCGAACTCCTGCTTAAGCTCATCGTACAAGCGCTCAAGCTGCTGAGCTTTCCACCTAGCTCTCCTATTTTGGAACCAGACCGCAATTTGTCGAGGCTGAAGCGCCAATTCCTTGGCCAGCTTCATTTTCCTGTCAGGATCCAGCTTAATCTCCTCTTGAAAACTATTCTCCAATGACTCCAGCTGCTCACTGCTCAATCTTTTCTTCTTCTCTTGGCTGCAGCCATAGTTGTTCATCTTGTTCATTACTGGGAGCACTGGGTGTTGTGTCTGCACCGAGTCCTTCATCTCTAAACCTGATAAAGAGACAACAAAACAAAAAATGTTGCTAAAGAAAATGGTTAATTTTCAGAAACTACGAGGAGCTTAATTCTTCACCATTGTTTTTAATGAATATGAGGGTTTTCCAATTGCTTAACTCGGAAACATTCCTCAAACCATATTTGAGTTTCTTCATTAAAAAAAGAACATGGTTTGAAAACATATTGAATGAAACATTCTTAAAAATTATTTGGGGAATCTCTGCCTGGTTTCTTTCATGCAAGAACACATCAAGCCATTTTAACCACACAACACATGTAACCCACAACTTTTATCAAAATCTGCTAAAACATTTATCAAAAGCTTTGTGACACAGGCTCTAAATTAACAGTGAGCTGCCCATCAGCCAAAGAACTCATCCGTTACCTGGAAATTGATCGTAATTGTAGTTGTAGAGGAAGCTGAAAGATTGATCAGGTCGAGAAACAAAAGGCGCTCTAAGATTACCATTCCATTCCATGTTTCAAACCCTCTTCTTCTTCTTCTTCTTCTTCCTCTCCCGACTGTCAAATATCAATCCAAAATCTGTCTCTAATATATTGGATCTTGCACCTACACGGAAACACAGTTTTTTAGTTCCTTCTTGGTGAAACAAATGAGTACGAAATTTATTGTGGATTTTTGTAGTACACTTTGTGGTGAAACTAGTTGACAACGTTCAAAAATGAAAGACAGACCAAAGACCTTGTAAGATTCCATGGTTTAACTTTGGACACTACTAATAAATACTAACAGGCTAGCAGTATAGTACCCTCACATGTTTGGTGGTGCTTATATTATAATTTCAACTTGTCAAATTGGTCAAACATATTTTTTATCCACATATTTCATAAGACTTACAACTTACAATCCACTTTTTATCTGCACATTCACCTATAACTTATAATATAAGTACTTAAAAAATAATTTCAGTACTATCAAACATTCATTAGACATTATAATAAACAAATTTTAATGTGCGGGATGTGAGAAGAGGATGAAATGGTAATCAAAGGTCTCAATCTGGTCCCGTTAAACGCCTGCCTTGTATCACTGACAACATGCCTTCACTTTGTCATGCCTCTCTCTGACTAGTTTTCTCTCTAGCTTAGTCCCCCACCCCACCCCAACTTTAGGAGCTTCTTAAGATGGAAACATAAAATCAGTACACAGAGACTGCCACGTCTTAACACCACCAGTAAATGCCAAGATTTAAAGAAGCACGAGAGAGAGAGAGAGCCCAATTATATTGTTTGTTTACTATACTTAAATGAGTTGCTGAAATATCAATCTTCTGTTGCACAGTTGGATTCGTTTCCTTTTTCTGCAAGTGCATTGAATGAATGAGTGATGAGAGGTTATCCTTTCAATAAAAAACGTGGGACAAGGGCAAAAAATAGGGCTGACATGTTTTGATCCTAAAGATTATTCGTCACTAAGATTCTCTTTGAAGTTTAGTAGGGAGCTAAAAGAATTAACACAAGCAAAACCAAAAAAAAAAATTGCATTGGACAACTCACATAATTAAGATTTTTCCTTTTTTAAGTCAAAACATCTTAGCCAAGAGGGTCAAGAATTTTGAATTTTGCCTGATGGCACTGAAGTTACACGTATCTGTCAACCAATTGCACAAACTTTAAAAAAACAGCGAAAATACTTGAGGAAACAGAAATAAAGAAAAACAGAGGCAAGACACTACATTTATCAACCTTTATTACTCAACAATACTAGAAAACAACGATTTTAGTGAAGGTCAACACAAACTTTATCTTGTTGTCTCAACGCTTAGCCAAAATATATAAAATTCGTATACAATTGACACCCCTAACTGCAAAAAGGGTAGTTACACACACAATTTAGCCTACCACTAAGTCAAACTGCTCCATGACTCGAGCGCTTAGAGCATCTCCATTGCAACAATATCTAGCTGATATGGCGATGAGGTGGAATGGACAAAACTGATGTAGTAGCATTTATTATAGAAGACCGTTTAGTTTTAGACATCTTGTTAGATACCTTTCACCTATTTTTTCATTAAATTGTGTCTCTCTCTCTCATTTTTTTTTCTATTTCCTTTTTCTACAATCTCTCTCTTGCCACATAGAATTTTTTAGAAGGTGTACCATTGAAGGTGCTTTTAGTAACTGCCTTCAACCACCGATTCATGTGCCATTCTTGTGCTTGATTTTACCAACAAAAATGTTGATTAATTTTGACCATCGAATTTGTGGACTAAAGTAAGCTCGGCAGCAAGTTAGAATTCGTACATGTCTCGCTGCTTAAATCCGACCTGCACGCAATACTTACAACCAGTGCCCACAACTGAAGCCTACTGCCCTTCCTCCTCTGCCGTCGGGTAATGCCGCCCATGTCATCGAGCGTTCCCGCACATGCCTTTGAGAAACTCTGCCAATGCAATATTGCCATAAAGTAAATCCGCACCCTACTAAATGTGCGCATCCCTCGCACATTCGCTAATTCTCTACACACTCCTTTGACAAATTTTACAATTACACGCACATCCGCACAATATCACATTGCCTTGCTAAATGTGTACATCGCACACACATTCGAGCAAGACATCGGCATGGGGCAAGGCAGCGCCATGCCAAAGCCATCACAACAAATACAGGTCCAACAGTAGGATACTCCTATTTTTCAACTTTGATTCCATGTTTAATAATCTTTTCTAAAAATTTAAACTTGAGTGATTATCTGTAACTGAATTGAAAGCACTTTTTATGCTCCGGAAATTATAAAATGCCACGAAAAGAAGAAAAGAACGCAATCGAGAAACTGTTATTTATTTGAATTTTATCTAAACAATATTATGCTCCAAATAGCATATAGTTACGTGGTGCGGAAATGAAAGGAAAAGTGCCAAACAAACGATTTTGGTCGGAATTTTCAAAAGTGGCCAAAAGTAAAAGATAGATTGAAATATGTCAAATTTTGATAACATTTGCAATATGGCAATTTTTAGATGTAAAATGACAAATATACCTTTTTGGAAAAAGTAATATTTTTTTGTGGTTAAGGTTTCATGATATTTGAGACTCTTACAATAATTTTTGGGAGAAGCTATCAAAATGGATAGGAGAAAATATCAAAATGGATCTTGCAATTATGCATAATATAATACAATTACACAAGATAATTCAAATTAACTCATAATGTCAACATTTTTTTTATTAAGAACTTAAAACTTGTTATAATACTATTTTAGGACGTTGAATATTTGTAGGTTTGAAAAAGGTCAATTCATGAGGATTGACTGTCAAATTGACAGTTTATCCCCATGACATGTTACTATATATGTTTGAATTTATTAATATTCCACAAAAAATAAAAAATAAAAAGGAAATTAGACAAGACAAGAAGTCAGTCCTTCTTTCACCCACTTGCCATAAAATATCATTTCACTAATTTGTCATCCATCTCATATTCTCACTTGCACTGTCTTCCAACTTTTTTCAATTGTACCAATGGTTCTAAGAGGAAAGAAATTGATTTCGAATGTGTGGTAAATATTGAAGTGGTGGTATGATCGTGTAGCGGTCGGTGTTGGGGCTTTGTTCAAGATTTGTTGTTTCTTTGGAGTGTGGTGATGTGGTGATAGTGGTGTTGAAGAGAGAGAATGTAAATTTTGTAAATGTGTTGTCGATTTGCAATTCCGAAAAATTTTGAAAATTGATTTAAGATGTAGAATTAGATTTTAATTAATTATTTAATAGTATTTTTATCATGTTAAAAATTAAATGGCTGTTTCAAAAATTACCATATTTTAAATGGGTGTTGGGAAATTGACATTTTCTATAATTTGATTTGATAAGTATCAATACTTTGACAATCCAGAAATCATTAGTTTGATTTTAAATTTTCAAATACAAATTTAACAAAAGATATTTGAACTTAAAAAAGATATTTGAACTTAAGAGGCTTACAAATTGCCACGTATTTATGTCAAGTACTTTAATAAATTAAGGGACAAAATTGTGACATCCTTATGACCTTGAAAAATAGCCAGGACTTGTAGAAATAGCCATTAATGAAACCTGTCCGATGGCGCCGATCGCCTAGATAGTCTTTGCCGGTTGTTTATAGGAATAATTTTCTTTTTAATTTTTGTAATTTTTGTAATTTTTGTTTACTGTATTACATTTTAATTACAATTAAAGTCTTAAATTTTTATTCATTTTTATTCTCAATCTTCTAAAAAATCAGTTAGGATTGCATAGAATGACCTATTTGTCTATCATATTTTTAAATAAACAAAAATCAAAAAAAAAAAAAAAAACACACAAAATTTTGACAAAATATGAACATGTCATCATTGACAAGATTTGCTAACTAATTGAAAATTAAAGATAAGAACACACAAAAAAAAAAGTTGAAAAAATATAAATGCGACAATGAGCAAAAATTGTGGACCTTCATAGTAATAAAAATATTGGGCTACAGTGGACCTTCATAGTAAGGGCAGAGCGAGGCGAGGGCGATGCATGATGCGTGGAGGTCGAATTTCAAGTCTAGGCTCCGCCTAGGCGAAACTTATATAGACTTTTTAGAACAGTGGTATAGATTAAGAGGCGTGGTTGGGAGGTGAGTGAGCTTTTATACATGCTACTTCGAACACACCATTTGATGTTTATCTAATTTGTAGACACTTGTACACAGAAAAATGGGGTTAAGAGAGATGAAAGTGCAAAAATTATATTTAACAATGCATATTGAACTCGTACTTTCTTTGAGTATTGTTTATCGATTTTTATTAATTTCTCGTTATTTAATCCTAAAACCAAACAAATTACGCTTTAAGAATGCAACTTAGCATGCTAGAAAACTGAAATAACAACATCCGGCATGACCGGGGGGGAAAAAAGCTACGAAATTCTTAGGAATTGAGCAATTAATGAAAGGCGCCGATACCCTAATATTGATTGCTATTCTATTTCACATGGAAGAATTTGATGGTAATAAAGTGATGTTGAGGACGTACAACAAACAATGCAAGTGCCTGCTTGTACCCTCTCCCAAAGGACCTTATCTACAAGTTTGTGTTTATTTCAATTGTTTTGGTCCATGCAATTCCTACGTAGGATAGGACACTCAAATTAAGGACAATATTTGTGTTTTTTAATTTCCATTTATGAATAAAACAAGGTACATATTATTATTTTTACACTCTCGTCTCATAATTATTAGAAAAATTTGTAACTTTTGTCTTCAACTTTTACTGTTGGTTACTTTAAACTTTTTTTTTTTAGTACAAAACATATCCAACATTTTACTTAATTACAAACAATGTCCATGTTGATAGATAATGACACGTTTTCTCCCCTCTTTAAATAAACAAAAATAAAAGAAAGTTAAAAACAACAAAAAATAAGAAAAAATTGCAAAAAAAAATTCCATGACTTTTCAAAAACTACACAATATCTTCTTCTTCACCTGCCCTACTCTTTTTCGCCCACCTCAGCACCACCACAGTCATCACCTCCACACCTCATCTGATATATGATAGTTTCTCTAGTAGGATTTGGACATTAAATGGATGGATGAATACTATACAATTGACATATTTAAGGGGATAAAATTTTTTCCATCTTAAATTTGTCATTTGCAGTGGTGGCGGCAGTAACAACTGCGGTGGTGCGGTGGTGGTGGTGGTGGTGGTGGCGGCGGCGGCGGCGGCGGCATGGAGAAGGTAGTTAGTGGGTGGGTGAAGAATAATATACTTTGTACTTTTTGAAAAGTTATATGACTCTTTCTTTTCTTTTTTTGCAATTTTTTCTTATTTTTTGTTTTTTTAGCTTTTTTTTTTATTTATTTAAAGGGGAGGGCAAATCTGTCATTATCTTTCAATATGACTTGATTTGCAATGAAGTGAAAAGTTGGAGATATCTTGTGCTAAAAAAAAAGTTAATGATAAATTAATAACAAACGGCAAGGTTAGAAATGAAAAGTACAAATTTCTCTAATTATTATACTAAAATAACTTGTTTGCTTAAGTTTAAATTATAATTTAAGCTATTTAAATTGGTCAAATATAATTTTTATAAATTTTTAGGACCCATGTCTTATTACTCATTAATTATCCACATATTCTATAGATACTACAATTCAAAAATACTTAAAAAATAATTTCAGTACTTCCAAAGATGTAATGAGTAAATATCTCCATAATATTCTTGATTTTATTTTCAAAGTTTTGTTACTAGTTCTTGACCTTATTTTCTAAAAGTTTTTTAAAATGATTCTTAACATTGTTAATTGTTTCTCTTAAGCTTTGTTATCAATAAGTATAAACAACTTTGTTCGTTAAAAATTAAAATATTAATATTCATTTAAAATTGAGAAATTTAAGAATTAAACATTCTAGTTCATTTATTCTACAAAGTATCGAGATATTTCACTCGAAATAATTGAAGGTATAAAAAACTCACCATCACATGAGCGTTTTTGGCTGAGGTTATATGTAATCAATTTGCAATGACTTCAAACTGTGCAATTTTATTAGAAAATTCAATGAGAAAGTGATTTTACCATATGTGTATTAAATATTTAGGTCATCTATTCATGAGGGAATGAAAAAAAATTTAAATTTCTCAACCCCCAACCTAAAAATTAAAAACAACCAAAACCAGAATTAAAAACATTCATAACAACCAAAAGAAGAATACTAGAATAAACAACATAAATACACATTAACTTCTCGGAAGAGTCGAAGACACCATTCATGGTCTGCCCACAAAATGGACAGTTGCCGGTCGGTATTTGCATATAAAAAATTCAAATATTTTTATCGAAATAAAAGAATATCCTATATATCTATTCAAATCAATGTTCTAAAAAGCGTAAAGCGTGACTAGATGTGGAGGCCGAACTTCAAGCTTTTCAGGTCTAGGTGAGTCCTAGGCGAAAGCCAAGTAAGAACAAGACGAGGGCGATGAGTGATGTGTGGTCAAGCGTGGAGGCCGAGTTTCAAGCCTAAGCAAAGCATATGCGAAACTTAAACGGACTTTTTAGAACAGTGATTCAAATACAAAAGTAGTGGTGCTCACTAAATTACATATTTTTTTCTTTATTTTTGTTCTATCACGTTTACGAGTCATATAACATATTCGAATACCATCTATATCGAAATATAATAAAATGACCTAACTATCGTAATGCTGAATTAGTGGTGTCACTAGATTAACGTATTCCTAAAATTTTCTTGTAGCAAGGTGCCTACATGCAATAAAGAGTATTGAAATGGTACAAGTCCTCCCCTTCTCAATAAACATATCTAAGAAGAACTCATAGTTGTACCCACCCGGCGACAGCGGCAGCGCCGCCTAAGAGGGGGTACAGAGTTATGGCCCCGTAAAGGTTCATCAAGAAGCATTTAATGGAAATGCACGAGTACAAAGTTCCACTAGGGATCCACACCAACCGTATAATAAATACCGCAGGCATTACTAAATGTTAATTAGTAAATTTAAACAATTAAACATGATCTAATTGGTTCGTCGTTAGGTTTGAACATCGGATGGATCAGTTTGAACATTTTAATACTCGAAACTACTTATTACAGTTCGAATATTCCGTAAATGGAACTATTCGATTCCACATAATTATTGGAACCGAACCCGAATCGAATCCGACACCACCATAACATTTTCTTTTAAAATCAAGAGTTGACAACATATATTTTTTTAAAAAATTGCAAACCTGTTAACATTAAAATACGTTAGATATTAAAATAATTTATGAAAGATATAAACTTTAACTGGAAGAATAGATACCAAAATTATAAACTCACAAATTAGGGTTAGAAAAAAAAATTACTTCTCAAAATTAAGGATTCGTTTTGGTTACAAAGGAGTTTTGTCTTTGCTTTCGCCTTCGTCTTCGCCGTCTCACTGTGTATTAAGCGAGAGAGATAAGTGAAAGTGCGAGACAAACGACAATGTTTGTATTGAGTATCTGAGCAAATAGCGATTGAAAAATGAAGATTTGAATAATTGGAATTGAGTTAATTGAGTTTTAGTTTAAGAGTTATCAGTTTTGTACTTTTAGTTTGGATCTTGGACAATTAGACTCTTGTCTTTGGTATCGTAGTGTTGAGTTGTGGGTCATTTAGTTAGGGTGAATAAATTGTAAAAAATAAAAAATTTAGTTTCAATCGGATACTCACGGTTCCAGTTCAAGAACCAAGAACCGACACGGACCAGATCGATTCTCAGTTCTCAATTTCGGTTCCAAATTTTATTTTTTGAAAACGGGTCCGGAACCTCCGATTCCGGTTAAAATGTTCATCCCTATTCATCGTGGTATTAGAATATATAGATGTTTTGAGTTTAAGTGTCGTGTGTTGCCGTTCATTTTACAAAAATAGTACACGATTATGACCTTTAATAAAATAAAAAAAATTCGACTTGCACGTAAGTGTTGAAGATTAAAATTGAATAATTAAATATTTTCTTATCTAATTATTTTAGTTTCTAGATGAAGTAATTATATACTGAATTGAATTTTATCAAATTTTGTGTGCTCAAGTAACACGCTCAACCACTTTATCTCAATAGTTCAACTTATGAAGAAGTAAGAAATTTTTATATTTCTAATTTTCTATCATCTACACCAACTTGATGCATTTTCTAAGTGTGCATTATGTGTCAATTACTTACTTTTATTTAGTTTAAAATAAAAAAAAAGTTACTATTTTTCAAAGTAATTCTTACCTAATTGTTAAAATAAGTTACTTATTTTTAATTTTTACCAATAAAAAATTATTTTGTTTAAAAGTTGCTGTTTATTTCCTTGAAGGTAAACCTTTTAAGCTTGACCAAACATGTTAAATGTGAAACATTTTTGAGATCATGTGGTTTCAGGTGTAGAAAGTCACACTCTTCTCTGAAAAAAGAAAAAGAAAAGTGAAAGTTAACAGGAGATTATTAGATTTTGTAGGCAGATAATAGCTGCAGAAAAATATTATTTATAAAGATATTAAATATTTACCAAATATAGTATGATTCAATCGTTAAATATTTCATTCATTATTCACTGAACTTTTCCTGTATAACTGCTTGATCATGATACCCATTTATCATTAATGTTGAAGGAGTTGCATGTAAAAGCTGTTAATTTTATTCAACTAGAACAAATTGAGTTTGCAAATGGTCATTGAACTTTTCTTTTTGTTATCTAATGGTCATTAAACTTTAAAATATTTTTTCATGGTTATTGTACTTTTAAACGTTTCCCCATTGAAGAATAATGAGCATGCAAATTTTCTAAATATGAATTTTCTTTCCCTTGTCCATGTCTATCTTGCCCAAGGACACATTATCATGTTGGAATGTTTTGGTGCTGTGCTGACGTTGCTTGACTTTTAATCTATTAAAACGTGTTGGTTTATAACTTATCAATGCTTGGAGGTTCAATTGGTTATTGTGGTCATAACTCGATTATTGAGATTGGTGCATGATAAGTACAATTTTGTACTTACATGAGCTCACAAAAATGGACGATTATGAGTACTTAAAATTATTTTCGGTTTAATAGCACGTTGTTTTCTTATTATTGTAGGAAATAATCAAAATCAAGTGTCAATCTGACGAAAAGACGAAAAGAGAGCAAATAGAAGAAACGAGAACTTAATTGTAAAGATAAAGAGACTTGAAAGACTTGACATGCAAATATTAAAGGAAGAAAATCAAGAATGCGTCCAAGATAACCATGCGATCACATGGTTATACTTTGTCGCGATCGCAAGGCATCCAAAATTTCTGTAGAACATTAACCAACTGAACCATGCGATCATACGGTTCTGAACCATGCGATCGCAATGGCATAACGGGCAGTAATTTGGCAGTTTCCTGATGAAAATAAAACTCTACTAGGTCTAAGATAATACAACTACCTAATTTACGTCTTAGAGTTGGGAGAGCAATATAAAAGGCAGAATAAGGTCCAAAACACAGGAGACGAATTTTGAGAACAAGATATAAGAAGAGAATCAAAGATCAATGCACGGGATTAAAGATTCTTCAGCCGGGATCACAGGTTTTATTTTTATTTTTTTTCTTTCACCGGAACATGATTAATACAATCCTTGTATTATTTTACATAATCATGTCCGGCTAATTTACTTATTGCTAGGATGAACGATGAAATCTCATGTTCTAATTAATTAGAAGTTTTTCTATTTTAGTAATTAATTGCTTTTGTGTTGATTATTTCTTATTTATTTTTTTTATTATTTTAATGCTTGATCACCATTAGAATACATTGTGATCTATATTGAAGTCGAGAGATTCAATATAGATTACGCACGTGATATTTAATAACATAGAGTCCAATAATAGATAGAAATTACTATTATGCTTTATGAAATCCATTTAGGTGTTCTTGAGATTTTAATGCATATGTTTATGTTCGAAACTTAATTAGAGATAATTAGGTTCGCATATCATATAGAATTGATTGACCATCGAAAGAGGCTTTTGATTATTTTAAGATCATCGATTTTCAATTCAATGTAATTATAGGCTAAAACGATTAAACGGATAATTGATTAAAGAACATGTAGGTGGATTCACGAATTCTAGTGTTGGTATAATTCGAATTCGTTCTCATAAATTTACTTTAATTGTTTGATAATTTAGATTTAATTAAAATAGTTTTAAAATCACAAACCAAAACAAATCTGTGTTTCTTTATATTATTAAAATTTAAGTTATAAATTAATATGTTAAATTAATATCTAGTTCTCGTGGGTTCGACACTTTGCACATCATTATATTACTTGTTAACGATCCGTCCACTTACGGGATTGAAATCGCACAACAGTACACCTCGTTAGTTTAGACCCATGTCTTGATGTGAAGGATGGATACAGTCCTTTTAAGTTTTCCAATGGGTGGAACTTATATATGCAAGTTATGGTTAGATCTCCTCTCTCTATACAAGAAAACTCTAGACACTTTAATTTAGGGGCAGATCCAAAAAATCATATTGGGCCGAGCTGAAATTTAAAATAAGTTAAGAACTTGTTCGGTGTATTTTTTTTCCCCAAAAAATGGGTTTTTTTACTACTTTATTGACTTTTCAAACTTTTTTGTAGTGTAAAAAGTTTGAAATGTAAAAAATAGTAGACAAAAAAATTGATTTTTTTGAAAAAAAATGAGAACCGAACATGTACTAAGTCAAACTTTTTTATACATATGTATAACAAAAAAGAATATAATTACAACATTATTTATTGAAGTTGTGTTCATCGAGCTTTAATAACATAAAACTCATTCATAATAGATAGTTGCAAGTTAAGTTGTGAAGATAAAGGATGTTCGATTTCAAGAGATGAATTTGGAGAAAGTTGGATGTCAGGGATTGAAGTATATTCATCAATTTCAATAGAATTTTTATTTTAAGTAGCTTCATCCATTTTTTAAAGAAGGAAAACAATGTTTTTCCCTTCTTTGCGCAATGTTGATGATATTTCATTTTTAACTTTACAAACACAAATTGAAATAATTCAATAATCCAACAATAAATAATTCAACCCGATTCAACTAACAATAAATTCAATAATCTAAAAAATATAATAGTAACAACAAAAATAAGGAAAAAAAAAACCCCCATATTAAACCCAAACGTTCAATTCGGTGCTATTACAATAAAAATTCATTTGGTTCACCATCCTTCACCAGTCAATTTTAAATTTTTAATACTTTCAAGATATTCAAGCAGAAATTCATATTAATTCCCAATAACAAGTAACTTTTTTTACTTTTTCTACTTATTAAAATTTGAAATACTTTCTCAAAATAAACTAAACATCATTATTCATTATTCAACAACAAGTAACAACCATATAGAATTATATATTATCAAATAAATAGAAAAGAAAAAAATTTGGGCAAAAGAAAAATAATTCCAAGCAGTTGAAGAATTCAAGAACGAGAAAAAAAAACCAGTTTGGGGCTGTAGAGGTGGTCGTCGACGGCGGCGGTGGCCGGTCGGACTTCATAGAGACGGCTTACAAGAAAACCTTCTGAACGTGATTAAGCGCTTTGAAATGAGCCCTCCGTTTCAGGCATTGATCAAAACATTGCCCTCCAGATTCAGGCATTGATATAAACATGGCTATGGTGTTTAGTTTTTGGGTTGGGATGGATTTAAATTTAATAGATAATGGGGATTTAGGAATTGGCCCATGTATGTGGGTTGGGTAATGAGTTTTAATGGGTAAAAGGTTTAAGTTTAAATTTAGTCCATTTAAAAAAAATAGGTTGGGAGTGGACTATAATTAAATAGGGAGGGTAGTGGACTATTTTCAAAATTTGGGCCGAGCTATAAATTTTTTTTAAAAAAAATTACTACCTAAAAAATGTCATCTAGGTCATGGCTGCACTGGGCTGCACTAGGCTGAAGTACAGTGTAGCCCAGGCCCAGATCCGCCCCTACTTTAATCTTGTTCCATCAAGATCCATCACTATGATTTGGAGAATGTAAGAGAAGATCTAGCTTATGCGTGATTGATCCATCTAGATTTTTAACAATTCATATAAGCGAGAAAACTTTATATTATAGCTTTGAGAGGTAATCTCTAAACTATAATTTCAATCTCTCTACATTTTTGTGTTGTATTTCATTGGGTAGTTAATTGAATTCATGTTAAATCTCACATTTCAAACTAAACTCCTCAATTGTTCAAACCAAATCTGATTAATGTGTACTACATTTAGACGAGATTTAACATGATGTAATAAGCTCTGTTCTTAATAAGAAAATACATTGCTCACAAATTCTAGCAAACTGCACATTTTCAAAGTAGATTAAGCTCTTGTTTGGAAAAGTTAAAAAAAAAATTTGAAAATTAAAGTTATAGTCAACAATTCATTTTAACCACACATTTCATGAAAACTACAACTTTTATTAAAATCTGTTAAAACTTTTATCAAAAAATTTGTCAAACAGACGGTATTGTGGTAATTCACATGGATGGTTTATTATATCTTAGATTTAGAGAATTAAAAAACTAAACTAAATCCAACAAGTTCTTTCTATGTGCGCGCACAAATATAACAAGCTCAAGAGTGAGCCTGTGGTGCAAATACTTTTAAAATTAAAAAGAAGGGAATTCAATGTAAATGGTTTTTAATCTTTGCCCTCATTACAGAAATAGTCTAACGTTTGTTGTTTGACACGGACATTCCTAATTTATGTGTTTTGATGCGTAATTGGTCTTTTTTTTGATGAAAAAGACTAATATGTTCTTAATTTTAATAAGAGAAAATTACATTTTGGTTTATAACCTTTGCAAAATGTGCAAATGGATATTGTACCTTTATTTTTTATAAAAAATAAAAGAAACTAACGATTTTTTTTAATTAAAAGTTTATTGACCAAATTGATGATATACGTAAATTATTCTTTATATTTTTATGAAGTATTATGAAATCACTAAAATCTAAGCTTATAATTATTAACAAGCATGTTAAATAAAATTATTTGTTTTATTATTAAGTAATTACTAATTACATTATTCATAATACTTTTATTTTATAGTTATAACAAAAAAGGAAAAAAAAAAAAAAACTTTATCACAAAGTTGATCTTCAAATACTTTTATTTAATTGTGTTACTTTTGTTCGTTAACTGCAAATATTAGAACTACAATACTACATCTATATTCCTCGTATTTTAAATTATCGTATAAATAACACATAATTTGTAAATTAATTTTTATTAGTATTTTTATGTTAAATAAAAATATAATAAAAAAATTTCAATGTTATAAAATTATATATGCCATTTTGTAATTTATTTATCTTAATTTTTATTCTAAATTTTCACAACACATAACAATTACATATACTTAAATTACAATAATTTAATATTTTTTTCTTTTATGAAAAATTTAATTGACACCACTATAATATGATATATTTAGAACACTAAATTAAATATTATTAAATAAAAGTATAGATTGATTTGCACCTTATGCAAATATTAGGAACTCAATTAAAATTTTTTAAATTAAAATTAAGGACATGTTGGTTTTTTTTATCAAATAAGAACTAATTACGCAATAAAATACATAAGTTATGGATGTTCGTATCAAAATACAAATGTTATAGACCATTTTCATACTGAAAACAAAGGTTAAAGACCATTTATGCCAAATTTCATAAAAAGAAAGGTTATGGAGAAGTTCTTTTGCAGGCTCATCCTTACCAGTTGATAATCAAAGGCCCTGATGAGGCTTTTCATGTAGTCCAGCCACCAAGTGCTACAATTGTCAAAAGTCAATGGTCAAATTCACTTCCATATCTACCTCTCTTTCTCATTGCTGTGTGGAGGGATGACGTTGGAATGCAATATGATAGGCTACATTTATAGGAACCATCCAATTTCGCTTTTTCACGTTTGGTTTTTCAACCATTATGAATAATGTGAAACTTTAATATGAGAAGCCTAAGTTGGGATCTAGGCATGAAATCTTGAATTAACAGTGATCCATTGAGCATTACCTGAGAAGTCATGGAAGCACGATCCTTTAGTGTCACTTAGCCAGAAAATAATTCGCCTGTTCTTACAGCAATGATTACCTCCCTTCACTATTGGCGTCTTGGTATCATATGACCAACACTGATTTATAAAATAAGGCAAGACAAGAACAAGCAATAAGTGTGGTTTTACACTTATTTGGACCATCAAAAGTGGACGATTGAGAGTGTTCTTAAGTGAATTTCTATTTAATTGTGTGTTGATTTGATTATTTTTGGTCAAAATCCGAGTTCAGATGGAATTGGAGAAAAATAAATCAAAATAGGCAAAAAAGGGCTGAAAGCAAACGAAAACTTGGAAATGGGGACCTACATGTAATCTCGTGAAAGTTGAAAGAGTTAGATTGCAAATAAAATAGGGTGAAATTGAAATGAAAGAAGAAATCCAAGGACTAAAGTAAAGATATTATAAAGATAAAAAACTTACCGTGCAAATAATTTAAGACTCAAGCCACAAATTTGAAAAAAAAAAAATTGATCCTTGTGATCGCAAGTAGCATTCGAAAATGAGTATAAACCCACCCTCTATGTTCTTACGACCGCAACCATTCACAAGGGAATTTCGTGACCAAATTTTTTTTTTATTATTTAAATCAAACTCTATTATTGATATTTTTTGGAACACGACTTTTACACTAAATTAGAATTTTTTGGGACATATAAATAGATATTATGATTTAAAACAAAGAGAAGAATGATATACAATATTAAAAGAGATTAGAAATGTAAAATTACATGAATCAAGCTATGGTTTTAAACTTTACAAGGAAGAGATAGATTCTTGGTGCAAGATCTTCTTTTATTTTTTGTTTTCGCCTCAAACTCGGTTATGTATTCTATTCTCTTCTTTTGTTTTAATTCTTTTATGACGTGGAACTAAACAATAGTTTGGGATGAATGATATAACATAGTTTTTATTCTTCAATTTCAATTCTCAAATTTTGAATATGTGTTGATTATGTATTGATTTTGCATCTTCTCGTAATGATTGAATTAATTAGTCATTATTTTATTGAA
Source organism: Forsythia viridissima (assembly GCA_030279155.1). Classification (NCBI taxonomy): domain Eukaryota; kingdom Viridiplantae; phylum Streptophyta; class Magnoliopsida; order Lamiales; family Oleaceae; genus Forsythia; species Forsythia viridissima. The sequence continues at coordinate 15,525,123 of CM059042.1, forward strand.
TTGTTGATTGTAACAAACTGAGATGTAAGTTATTAATTTAAACCATGTAATAAAATTTGACAATTAGATAAAAGATAGATATACGGTTTTGTTATTATTTCGATCTTAAATAGAATTCTTATGAGATTTAATGCATCTAGTTTAAGCTTATTCTCACTTCACATAGAGATATATTATTGACTTAATTGGGTAAGATTAATTTGATCTCGAGAACAGAAAATTAGATTAAATTCGTGAATTCGACTGAATATAACGTTCGAAAGAAAACTTGAGAATAGAAATTAAAGATGATAACTATGGTGAAATCGTGAATCCCGATACTTTAATCATCATATTTGATAAATTCTTGAAATTTGTGTTTACATACGTTATTATATTATTTTTTTAAATTAATAGTTGTAGGTTGGTATTTCAAATAAACGTATTTCAAATTATTTTCAATAGATTAGGATTATGATTAATTGAACTAATATCTAAATAAAATAATCTTCATCGAACAATAATCTGAATTCATTAGGTCCACTTTATTGCGATATTGTGCACTTTTAATTATTTTCACAACAAGAAGCAAATGAAAGAGTCAAATCGCTTAAAATGCAAAAGACCTGATTCAGTAACATAATTCGAAAGACAAGGTCAAACAGCCAGTTTTTATCTATTGATTTCTACTAATATGCCATACAATTGAATTATCTAGTAATAGAGGAGGGGTCACCCATCTTGTTGGACGACAGCTGCTGGCGGTGGTGGTGGTGATGTTCAAGCAACTCGAGCTCCTTTTGGCGAATTAGGAGAACCATTCTCTCATTCTGAAGCCTCAATTGCTCATTGGCAAGCTTCTCTCTCTCCATTTCTCGCTCCTTCTTGGAGCTAAATTTCAACCATTTTAATCGCTGCTTTTCAAGCTCAAAACCTTGGCATTGGATGCCAACACGCTGATCCTCCAAGTGCATTAATCTTGCTTTAGTCCACTGTCTTTTCTCAAAGGGACTCTTAGTTCCATCTTGCAACATATTCATCAATTCAGTATTTAATTGTTGAATCAGGGACGAATTGAATACACTCTCCCTCTGCCTCTTCCTTGAAGATCTTTCATCCGTGTCATTGTCGTCCTCATGGCCATGATCATGACCTCTTGATCCTCGATCAACCACCTCATCATTATCCTCGTAGCTGTCACCATCACCATCATCTTCGTCGACGTCCTCATCATCATCATCTTCCACACTTGCCCCTTTTGCCAATTTAGATCCCTCGTTTTCTCCTCTATTCAAGTTAGGCATAACTGAAGCATTTTCGGATGAATGTAAACACCTCTGCTGCTGTGACTGAAACTGAGTATGGGATGGCTCTGCCACCACCTCTGCAGGGGAATGTTGATTACCTCCAGCTCCACTTCCACTAGCACCACTACCATGACCACAACTGTTATGATAAGCACACATTTCCCTGAAAAATAAGTGCTTAGAATTCAGCAATTTCTTGACTTCTTCCTTCATTTTGGGCGACAAATGATCCATAGAATCAAGCAAACTTTGATTCTCCACCACCCGGCACGCAGTTCCCTTCCCAAGAATATCATTAACTCGCTTGTACCTCTTATTCAAGTCATTAAACTTGTCTTCACATTGCTGTGGAGACACATAAAACCCTTTTTCCATCATTGCCCGCGACACCGATTTCCATTTCCCCTTCTTCTGCAAGACCCCTCCACCCTTCTTCTTATTAGCCGGATCATTACCCTCGGAGCCAACTTCATCACCAATATAGAACACAACCATTATCAACAGCCTCACCATATTATCAGTCCATTTCACTCTTTGCCAAGGAGACGTTCTCATATTCCCATCATCAGAAATATTCTCTGGTCCAGGCTCATCATCATCACTGAGGGTCAAAGTTTGATTCCTGGCCTTTCCAGCATATGGGTACCCTTGTTTCACAGATTGCTGAGTTTGTGGATGGTATTCACCCTCCCGATTGCTATAGGTTGCCATGGGATTATGTGGGTGCTGCTGCTGCTGCTGCTGCTGCTTAGGGTTTTGTGGTGGTACGTGGTGGTTCAGTGACATTTCTAGCCCCAAAATTCCAGGATTCACGCTAGAATACATTCCACCAGGCATGGCATTGGATTCCATACAACTTACAAAAATACTAATTCACCAGCAAAAATTTTACGATCCTAATCAAGAAAATCGTCGGGCCACCTATTTTTCACATATATCATAAAAAATCATGCGAAACTAACGAAAATCCGACCCGAAAAACCTGAATACTGAATAGGGTGAAGTAATACCCAGTTCTTAAAATAATTATAGAAAACAAAATCAAGAATTTCAAAGAGAAACAAATAAATGAGAGAAAATGAGATGGAGTAGTACAATCAACAGAACCTGAGAAAGATTCTTGAATGGGAAGAAACTGTAGAATTTGATCAGTCTTTACAGCATTATATATCTCGATTGAAGGCAAAAGGAAAAGATATAGCGGGAGGAGAAAGTTTTTAAAACAAAAAAAAAATGTGATCTTGTTGTGTCTAAATGCAATAACTCAAGTGAAATGTGATAAGAGGGATAGAGAGAATTTGTGGGTGTTTATACGGAGAGTGGATACGGCAGCAGCTGGTTTTAGTTTTGGGGAGTTTTTGGTTTCAGTTTGATGGCAGAAAAAAACTGCCAAATACCCACAGGATTTTGGTTTTGGGGCTAGGGTGGGGTTGGGGGGGGGGGGGGGGGGGGCGGGGTTGGGAGGAGTCCACAGGATTTTGCAAAACTGTCAACTGCAACACTGATTTTTTGTCTTTGACCTACCCTTTTACATTTGATTATGGAATTTATGCGCAAATGGTCCTTCATGTATGCTTTGTGTATTTTTGATCTCCAAACTTTCATTTCTAATTAGTAAGTCTTTTAATCTATGTTCTTAACAATGAAATTGGTCCGGATTGCTTTAAAAATCTTTATTAGTTAGGTGCGTGATGTACACTCTTTTTTCAACACACCACACCCATACAATCTCCATCCGAACCATCAAAACATACCATGCTACGCTATCGCCACTGCCACCGCAAATTTGAGGGGAACTCCCCCCTCCACTTTATTTCTGCCAATGGCAGAAATGATGGGCAGTTTCCAAAAATGAGGGGAAGAAAATTTCTCATTTTTCTTTCATTAATGGTAAAAAGAGAAATGTCGAGGGATGGGGGTTCCACTGGTTTTCCTCTCAAATATGCGGTGGGGGTGGGGTGAAGAATATGATCATTTTTTATTTGTTAAGTAATTCTTTCTTTAAATTTTTAATTATTTATATAATAATTAATAAATTTGCCTTTGCTATGAAAAGAGAGTGTAAATCATTCGTCCAACTAACACAGATTTCATCGGAATTCGTTCACACAGACAAATTTATATTTAAGGGTATATGTTAGGGACTTTCTAACTAAAAATTAAATATTATTGACTAAAAATACACTACGAACATACGTTAGGGACCATTTGCGCCAAAATCCCTTCCATTATCAATGAATTAATCTGAGCCACTGATTTGAGATTTACTCTACTATAATTTGCAAGAATAATACTATTCATTAACTATGATAATCATCACTGGTTTAGTCGATGGTTGTTCAATAGAGTAGCATTTTAATACATTGGACATTGAATTAGGAAGTTCGCTTCCAGTTAAATAAGTGATAATCACCACTGTTGATCAATAGTATTATTTAATTTGAAAATATTGTATTATTTTGATTAATCAATCATAAGCCATGAATCTCACTGTCATCTAGATTGCTGCTGCATAACATTACCTTTTGAAGTTTTCAAAAATAATTTCGACATTCAAAGTCTCAAAACATTTGCATGTTACCGCTTGTAACATGTTTATTTGCACCCACTATGAGGACCTGATATTTAAATAGAATGGTGGGTTAACAAAAATTAGGTACTCCGAGTGACAAAGATTTAAAATGGGTAAATTTATGGCAGGTCATTGTTGTTGTACTAAGGTTCTAAAATCATATGGTTAAAATTTAATTCAATTAAAATCATATTTTAACACTAAAAAATCAACATATCCTGAAATTTTCAAAAAGCGCTAATTCAATGATACTGTTTTTTGTTATACTGTTTTTGTATGATACTATTTTATATATTATACTGTTTTATCTATGATACTATTTTGGTATATATATATATATATCATGTTTTATCTTCGATATTATTTTTTATTGTTACCACCAGATTTTAATAAAGCATCCACGCCAGCAAAAGCACAATAAAGACCCAGCGAAGGCCTCCAGATTCATAAAGGCTTCAGATATCAAGCAAAGGCCTCATGAATATTCTTAAGGCCCAGCAGTATGTTAGCACTCACAAATCGGAATACAGCGGAGCCCATGACAGGCCTCGAATACCATGACTCATCCAGTGGGCCTCGCCAAGCTTCGAATCCCTCGTCATCCATAGGCAACACAGTATTCCAGAATGACCGGAGAAATGCTTAAGGAAAGATCGTGTCTGATTGACGCACGGATCCTCATAAGGAAACCAAATCTCGATCTCCTAAAGATTAGGAAACGTGATTAATTCAAATAAGGACTGTAATTTAGGAGATTGCCTTGACAACCGATCATCCCTATCCCATAAGGAAGAAGGATTTGATCAGATATCTAATTGATTGTTTTCCTAAATCAATTAGAACTCTTGTGATATAAATACAACGTCTCTGGTTATTTTAATGTACGCTCTTTTTACGCATCAATTTCACCCCCTAAACTCAGTTCAAATATCTGCCTGCTTGTCCCTCCCACACCCAATTGTTTTTCATCTCCCGTATATTACTCTATATACCGGCAGTTGACTTGATCATCAGAGTACCAACGATTGCCGGACTTTTTTTCTCTGGAGATTTTGGTGCCTAATGATTGTCCGAGTGTGCATGTAACATACAGGTTGGCAGAGGAATGACTGGAGATCTGTTGACACGTGGACAGTGCAGGTTCTGACATCAACAATTATGATAATATTTTCAACCTATGATATTATTTTATCTATGATGTTGTTTTATTTAGATAATGTGCATATGGTATATTTATATCATGCTTTTATCTTTGATATTGTTTTATTATGATAATGTTTCAACATATGATACTGTTATCGAATACAAACAATATCAATGAAATTGTACTATTAATGGAGCATTTTAAGAACGCTATTATTACTTCAACTATTAAAACATCTTATACTTAGTTTTATATATGATACTGTATCATTACTTCAACCCTTAAAAACATCTTGTACTTAGTTTAATATATGATACTGTTTTATATATGTTTATATCCTTGATACTGTTTTATTATGATAATGTTTCAACATATGATACTGTTTCAATCTATGATAATGTTATTGAATGCAAACAGTATCAATGGTCTTGTACTACTAATCAAACATTTTAAGAACAATATCATTACTTCAATCAGTAAAATATTTCTACCTTTAGTTTTATCTATAATACTGTTTTATCTATGACACTTATACCATACTTTTATCTTTGATACTGTTTTATTACGATAATGTTTCAATCTATGATAACATTATTTTATTGGGTTATAGTTTCTGATATTATTTTATTAAGATACTTTAATGTATGATACTGATATATTAATTTACATTTATCTATGATACTATTTTAATATGTATAATACTGTTTTAGAAAATATGATACTGTTTAGACATGAAAAATTAAAGATTGTCATTTTATGTTGAAGAAATGACTTCAAATGACCAAAATCTATCGTATGTAGTGGCAAAGCGATTGGTCTTGACTGACTCGTCGAGACGATTCCGAAAACATATTATAATAAAAATTTTGAGCACGTATGCGAATTCTATGCATGTTTCTGTTATGATACTATTTTTTATTTCTATGATACTGTTTTATTCTAATACAGTATCAAACAATACATATGACTAACAACATAAAAAATAATCTAATGACCAACTTTCTTCAAAACATGCCCACATCCAATAGCAAGAAATCATGGCCATCAAAAGGTGGAGCATTTATCACATATCTTTGTTCCATATCTTCATTCTTCATAATATTTTTCACCTACAATTCGATTCTTTTCAAAATCTAAACACTAACCACATGTGTACAACCCAAAGTCTGCCTGTGCTTCAATATCCACCGCCATCACCGACGAGACCAGAATTAAACATTGAATATATGTAATTTTGAATTTTCATTTCCCTGTTTGCAATTAGAAATTGAAATTCAATGAGAACAGAAAGCAAGAAACAACATAAAACCAGAAACCAAAACCAAGTTTCTTATGGTAGTCACAACACCAAAACCACCGGACCCGGACTTCACCATGAGCGGACCACCTTCGGTCACACCCATACCCAGCCTCACGCCCCACGCCAAAAAACAACACCCAAATCGTGGCAGACCTTGTTTAGCCCCTAGCGCCACCGTGACCTCCTCCACCAAACGCGCGACCACTGGACGATCACCGATCGACTCACCCACCTTGGACGAGCAGTTTGATATCTCAATTGGTGCCCAAGGGTTGCGGCTGCTGATTTACCAACGCGACAGATAGAGATTTGTAGATGTAAAAGAAGACACTAAAGTTTGTGGAAGGTAATTTTGAGATTAATTTAAAATATTGTTAAATAGTATGACTTAATTATAGTTTTAAAAAATATTTTAACCTAACATAAAACAAGTCACTTATAAGTTATTTATAGACAATTTTCTCATTTAAATTTGAGAGTGCAAATTTACTCTTTACTTTTAGTCAAGTGGGAAGTAAAGGATGAAAGAGTGGTTTTCAGCTTTGGGAGAATTTGGGCCTTATTGGAACTTGACCACGTGACACGTCAATTGGTCTTTAGGTGCTTTTCAAAATCAGATGGTGACATACGACTTATCGTGTACGACTTAGGTGAAAGATAATGATCAAAGGCCTCCCCTTACCCCCATGTTTATCTCTATTTCCGGACCCACAACCCGAATATTTCTGTAGGCTATTTGACTCAACGGGCCTGGCCCAATGGGCTCTAGAAGATACTAATTAATTAATGCAAATTGTGGCACCTATATCCCAGAGAAAAATACTTCTGAGTCACCTTTATGAAACTTAGCTGATGGTTGAAGATGTTTAAATAATAATTTTAGTTAATTAAATGTTAGTTGGTATTAAAAAGAGTTTTTGATTTTTTTTACTTTTGACCAAACTGCAACCCGCTGACACATGAAATGGAATAGGAATTAAATGACCAAAATGACTCTGTAGATGTACAAAGCAGCCACAATATTTGACCACATGAAAGGACAATTTTGAAAGTTTGTTGTGAATTTTTTTGTAGATGTACAAATGCCTGCGGCAACAATTGATCCAAGGTGGGCCCATCATTTTGAAAGATGATTGACTAACCCAAAAAAAAAAAAAAATTAATCCCTACCAAACAAGCACTAAACATAATTTTTGTTCACACATTTTATAGAACCTACAACTTACAATTCACTTTTTATCAACATATTCAACAACTACTTATAATATAAAAATTTAAAAATTAATTTTAGCACTACCAAACATGCGCTTACTTAAAAGCACAACTTGTTTGCTAATGCTTAAATTAATTTAATTGGTGGAACATATTTTTTATCTACACATTTTATAGGACCTACAATGTACTACCTACTTATTATTCGCACATTCTATATGACCTACAATTTATAAATAATTACAAATGAATTTCAACACCACCAAATATGTTGATGCATTGTCATTGTTTCTTGGTAATTTATAACATGTTTTTTTAGTATTTATAAGTACTTATAAATTATTTAAACATTTTTTTATCTATATATTTTGTAGGACTTGCAATTTTTATCCGCTTTTTATCTAAATATTCTGTAAAATCCAATGAATATAATAAAAAAAATCTTTGCCAAACAAGCACTTAAGTTAACCTATGGGGATTCAATTTATTACGGGGACTCAATTTATTTATAAATTACTTATGTGTATGCCTTAAAAAAAAAAAAAAAAAAAAAAAAAAATCTATCAAGTATATATACATTTCTAAAGTCATTTTGAGCGGATTCTATTATCTATCTGTCGTGCAACAAATTGACATCAATATACTATAATGTCGAGAAACAAAAATATGTTTTCCTTTATATTGGAAAAGTGGCAATGTATCTTTGTATTTACATCTGATGCAATTGTTCTGACTCGTTGAGAATGTTTATCAATTTCCTCTTCTTAATTATTTCCACACGTTCACAATCAAGAGGAGTACATTTTGTGTTAATAGAATACTAGCACAATCTCTATGTACAATGCATGTCAACGACAAAACAATTTGATTACGTAACACGAATATAACATATGGTTCCCTTACTTGAAACGGAAAATAAATTACATTATAATTAAAAACTAAAAGAAACTTCATCAGTCGATACCATAAGCAATGGAATTGGCAAACTAGAAAAAGAGGGGAAAATTACTTCCAAAAAGTTGCAATTGCAAGAAGAGAGAATTAGGGCAATGGATCTTGATCAGTTGTGGAAAGTGAAGGCGAGAGGGAATTGCGAGATTCATCATAGTCTTCACCCAAAGGGGATTGTTCAACTCTTATTTCCTCTATCATTTTAACAACTTCACCCATTGTTGGCCTCTTCTCAGGTTGTGGCACTACACAAACCATTGCTACATGCAGCATTGACACCAGTTCCTCCTCGATGTTCTTGTACCTGAAAATGTTGTTCGTCTTTCTCTTTAAAAGTTTAAATTTTTAAATGATGTAATTCAATTAGTGTTCTAAAAACTAGACCACACCAACTAATTTTTACGGTAAAAAATCGAAAATCGGTCTAATAACATTAAAAATCGAAAATAAGTTCAGAACTAAGCAAAACTAGTTTTATCTTTTCATAAACATGTTCATAATTTGAATAAATAAGATTGAACAGCAGTAACACTATAAACTTTTAGATAAGTAGTTCAATTTACCTTAACAATTCTTGATCAAACACTTCAGCCGTCCACTCGTCTCTCACCACGGATCGAACCCATTTTGGCAAATCCACCGGCTGCTCTTCCTCATCAAGTCGAGGACGACTCGGTGATGGGTACTGTGATGGAGCTTTGCCAGTAAGAACTTCCAACAATAACACCCCAAAGCTATAAACATCAGCCATTTGGGAAAGCCTCTTGATTTCTGCCTGCTCTGGAGCTTTGTACCCTCCCAATCTTGCTATGGCATGAACAGGGTTCAAAAGCAGAGACAATCCAAAATCAGAAATGCAAGCAATACCATTTCTATCGAGCAGTATATTTGATGATTTCACATTTCCATGAGGAATTCTTGATGCGGCATATTCTTCATGAATTTTTGCAAGCCCTCTAGCAGCCCCCAATATCAAACTGATCCTTGTAGTCCAATCCAGTGGAACTCTCCCTGGTCCTCTGTTCCCTGTTTAAATCAACAATGTTACGGATTAAGTCCTAATCCTTATTTAGAAAAGCCATAAAGGAAACGAATATAAGCAGAGAACACCAAGTTTTGTGATAATTCGAGTCCATTTGAGAGGGCAAAAATTATCTGGGATTTTGTCTCTCAAAAAACGGCCTGGGTCCCCTAAGTTTATCCGTGGTCAAGAACCCCGTATAATTAGGTTAAACACAGTCCAACAAATACAGATAAACACGTACCTTAAAACAATATCGAACAAAACAGAATAGGTTAATTAAGAATTTGCATACCATGAAGAAGTGAATGTAAGCTGGCATTTGGGAGATAATCATAAACCAGCAGTTTTTCTTCCCTTGCATAATAGTAAGCTCTAAATCTCACTATATTAGGATGCTTAAGCTTCCCAATGACATCCATATACTGCTCAAACTCCTTTCTAGCACAAGGATTTGCATCCTTCAGCCTCTTTACAGCAACAGTGCATCCATTATCAAGCACAGCTTTGTAAACTGTCCCCAAACTCCCTTTCCCAAGCATCTCAGCCGATGCTCGGAGCAAATCCTCCAACTCGAATTGCTTTTTGCGGTCGAAAAATACGAGCTTACTCCGGTCAGTCGCATTAGTCCCGTCGCTGTCTCCACCTCCGTTGTTGGCATGCACTCTCTTTTCACTCGAATAGCTGTTTCTCCTCTTCCCATTTTCACTTCCTGACATGGAATTTGCTTCCCTCGAGTACTTCCCGCAATAGTATGCAACAGCAAATGATGCAATCACCAAAACCAGAACTGAATTTACCACTACAATTGCTGCTATTGCTCCTTTGCTGAGTTTTTTTTTATGCTTATTAGTTTCTTCGATTGTAGCTGTTGATGAAGGCAGGGAACTAGGATTTGATGGTACTATTTGCGCTGGGGGTCCGGCACCGGTGTATGAACACTTGGGGAAAGGACTAGTCCCGCATAACCCTTCATTACCGGAAAAGCTAGTCTCGCCATAGCGCGATATTAAGCTCTTCGGTACCACTCCGTAGAGCTCATTGTTTGACAGGTTCAATCCTTTGAGATGTGGAAGGGATTCAAGGGAATTCGGAATGATCCCTGAAAGTTCATTGTTTTGGAGGTGAAGAGTGAGCAAACGGGAGAGTTTGGAGAGTTCGGCGGGAATGGGGCCTCTGAGATTATTATTGGAGAGGTCGAGGCGGAGGAGGCGGTGTAGGGAGGAAAGTTCTGGTGGAATTTGGCCGGAGAAGTCATTGCCGGTTAAATAGATGAGCTTAAGATTGAGGCATTGTGTGATCGGAGTGAGAGTGCCGTTGAGGCGGTTGTCGCGGAGGTCGAGGAGGCGAAGCTGATCCAAGGCGGAGAGGGACTCAATGGGACCGCGGAGGTTGAGGGAGGGGAGAGAGAGGGAGGTGACACGGTTTTTGGTGCACTTTACACCTACCCAATTGGCTGTGCATGCGGTGGTGTTGTTGGCGATGGTGGTCCAGTTGGGGAGGAGGGTGCCGTGGAGGTCGGTTTGGGAGCGGAAGAGGGAGAGTGCGGCGGTGTCATCAGCGGCATCGACGGCGGCGGAGGAAGAGATTGTGAAGAGTGTAAGAGAAAAAAGGAGAAAGGCAAAGAAATGAAGATCCATTTGTTAAAGCATAAAGCGGGAAGTAGGATAATGAGGGGTTTGAGTTTTATTTACGCTTTTAAAGTGTACAGGAAAAAAAAGAAAATCATAGAATTTGAATTTAGACAAGGAAGAAACAAAGGAGTGGCCGAACAGTAGGAACGAAAGACAAATGCTTTCCCTCTCTCTACTTTTTAATTTTTATTTTATTTTTTTGAATTGCTAGGGCACTTGGGCTGATTGGAAAAAAAAAAATGAAAGTTTGACTAATTATAACTTAAAAAATATTTATAAAAATTTATAAACACTTATAAGTTAGTCAAATATCACTTTTATTCAAATATTCTGTAAGACGTAAAACTTTTATTCACTTTTTATTTATGCATTCCATATGACCCACTACTTATAATCTACAAAAAAAATTTATCAAACAAGTATCTAGTGAACCAATTGATTCAATCACTACGGACGGACCAATTTATCTTTCATGATTTTTCTCAAAAATAAAAAATTTATTAAGGATTGATTGAGCCTTGAATGTACGTTTAGTGGTAGAATCAGAAATTTTTGGAGACTAGACTACTCACTTTAAGACCGAGCTGTTACTAAAAATCAAAATTTTACACTATAAAAAACGATATATTTTTTTTCTAGGCAAGACCGGGCTATAGTTCGGTCCCGCTTGCGAGCATTGTAAATTTTTTAATGCTATTTTTTAATTTTATATTTTACTTGCAATTCAATTCATGGTGAATTTTTTAGCTTCAATCTTTTATCTTTTTCAGATTTTAAAATAATTTTTTAAAAAATGTAGTTCAACATGATATCACAATTAAGTAATATTATGAGCGATGGGTTTAATTTCAACACTATCGATTTATAAAATTTTATGTGATTAAAAATTTAAAATAAATTAATAAAAAACCTGTACTTAATATATATATATATATATATAAAATCTCTATCTTCTTTTAAGAATTGAAATTTGGTGGACATGATTTGATAAAAGGTGAATCAAATTCTGTTAGGGAAATAATAAAGAGGAGAATGATTAAAAGAGACATGAGCATGAAGAAGAATTGGTTGTGTGAATGATTGCTGTTTTCCACTGCCGAGTAAAAGGTACAAAAGGCAAAGGAATATACAATCATAGCAATTTTATATCTTTTTCTTTTTTTTTTCTTTTTTTTCTTTTTATCTTCCATGGACTGATTGGGGAAACAAAAGGGGCACTCCCTTCAAGAATGGAGATAGGGATATATGTGGAAAATGTCGTGGTTATTTACTTTTGTTTTCTCATATTTGAAATAATTTTTTAATTTATATTTATGTTATAATCGCAAATAATCATTGTTTGTTAATATGATAGAGACATGTTTTGTTAACTTGTGATACCACATGCCGTTGAAAAAAATTTAGTCTAGGTATTCAACGGATCGAACTAATAAAGATCTAATTAAAATCAACAGTAAGGAAAACTCAAAAAAATTCGATTGAATTGTCTAACCTTAGAACAATTAAAATAACAACTGGGACGTTTGAGCATTGGAGACTTACCGAATACTCCATAATATCCATGAGAATATATATCGGAGTTGGTCAGATCTCGATCACCTGCCAGATCTGCGATCATCACCCTAATGGTGGTTGAGTCTCGAGTGGATCAAATAAAACACAAGAGTGCATTGTGTCAAATGTCTTATGGAATATTCTGATTGTCATTGTGTCAAAAACACACATGTCCAATATTCACTCAATGATTTAAGAAATTGATCGATCATTTATCTTCCCTAAATAATTAATTTTATGCCATGTAATCCAGAGAGAATGCCTATATGTAGATACCACATTCGTAGCGGTACTATTTCTTCTTCTCCATCTATCCAGATTTTGTATTTGTATATACTTTTTACACATTTTCTCTCTCTCACTGTCTTGAACTTCATAATGCCAGAGTGACAAATATTGAAGAAATACCCCATCTTTTTTAAGTATCAAAGTTTTCGCAGACCATTTTTTGATAACAATAAAAGATCAAATATCATCAACTTGTATAGCCGTAAACCTCTGAAAATGCACAAACAAGGATTGACCCTTGAACAGACATATATTAATCAAAACATTTCTGAATAATTAAATCTTAGCCACCATGAAAAAAGACAATTCAAATTAGCAAACACAATATTTAAATCAGATCTAGAAGTAGTAAATGAATCTTCCATGTTTATGTTTTTACTAGTACAAAATTAATTACTTATGGACAAAAACTTAGGTCACATAATCTATAAAACTCTGGTTTAGTGGCTAAAATAACATTGTCGGCAAAAGTGGATTCACTTAACAAGGAGAATCGAAAGCGGGATTGACGTTCAAAAAGCCTAATATCTATCACAAGCCGGATCTTCGACTGATAATGTGAAGGAAAAATTATAGTATTGGCCCTAACTTATTAATGTTACGCCTTCACCCTGTTGCAATCTTAATCACGTTCACGTAGAGGCCATTTGAGAATCGCCCTTTTATGGAAACCATGTGGAGGCTCGAGGTTATGGATGAGTCGGCACTAATACAACAAGAGCCTCATTTAGGGGCGATGTCAGGATATGACAAAGCGGTGGGTCGGGAGAACCCTTCACGGAGGTTTGGAGGCAACGTCCACAAATTTTTTTTTCTTCCTCAAACCACAATTATTGAGAGTCTATTTTTATGAGAATTTAATATTTTCAAATAAGTCATAATCTTTAAAAAACTTACGAGAAGTCATTGCATTACACAAAAATATTCAAGATCTAAAATTAGCTAAATAAAATTGTGTCCGACGATTTTTTACATCTGCGAATTCTTCTATAATAGAATCTAAATCTATTTTATTAACAATATCTCTTTCAACAAAAATTGTCATAAGATCATCAAGAAACCCGTCTAATCTCATCCTTTTTATCATGATGATAGTCATATATGTTATTTCTTTTTCCTAGATCCTGCTCAATTTTAAAAGATGAGTTGGAAAAGATTGTTGATTTTCATTTAGAACAGATTGTTGATTCTGAGTTGGATGAGTATGTCGATGTTTATTCGAATCTCTAGTTGGTGTATTTATTCTTGGTTTGAAGAAATAATGCAAGGTCGTTTTTCCTTTCTTCGTATGAGGTTGTTGTGCAAGAATTGTATATTCTAAAAAATCAAGAAATTCCACAAAATTAATTATACAAGTAAATTTTAATTGAGAGAACATGTTCAACATCATCAAGCACCAAATTTACTAATCAATTGCTAATCATTCTCATTAGTAATTGAAATAAAAACCTTAAATGAGAAATAAATGCAAAAAAATGAAAATAGGCATGACAAACTAAAAATTGCAATTTTAAACTAAAAAGACAAATTGAAACGACTAAAGCCTCTTCCAATTCTGTGCTCATTTATTTGAATACCTACGATCAACTTCCAATTCCAAAATCCAAGCAAAATAACAAAGCAAAAAATTCCTACTTCCAGTTCCATAACCATTAATAATTCAGCACAAAAATCACAAAATAGTGCAAAAAATTATCAATATTCAAAGGAGGAAGAATCTGATAAAAAAATGATTGGGCCGCTTGTTTAAAAAAAATTATAATTTCAATTGTTGGTCCAGAACAGGGCTGGGCCTTGGCCCGCCTTATCTCCGCCTGTGGCCTCATTAGCAAATCAGAAATATAAGTTGATGCACATGAGCTTCAAGATGGAGTAGGTCTGAATAAAAATGACAATTTGACTTGTCATCCCGGACCTGCCCTCTCAATTTTATTTATTTATTTTTGTTTTTTTTTAAAAAAAATTATAAAATAAAATTATAAATCACAAATTTTGTTAGATATTGGCGGAATAAAATTCGAACCGAGGTTGGAGTTGTTAAACTATAAATCTTAACCACTACTCCACAACACCAAATCTTATATTTTTGTTATTTGCAACAAATATATAACAAATTCTTATTTTTGTTTTTTAATTATTTGTTTTCAATTTACAAAAAAAAAATTGTTGACTGGGGTAGTGGGGGGGTCAATGGGGCACCCCGCCCCAGACTCGCTCCATTGTGATCTCTATGTCTGAAAAAAAAAATGGTTGACACCCGAGAGGATTAAGATGAGTCGACCTGTCAGGGTTATCGAAGATCAAAGACCTAGGGCTTGAGGTTGGGACACAGGCCAAGGCTCAAAACCTTCACGTATGAACTAAAGCTGGCGGCCTAGGCACTTAGAAATGCCCAACAAAGTATGGGGAGGAAGTTACGAGTAGACAAATATTGAACAGTGACCTAAAGATGTTTTGACACTAGTGATTTGGTGGTAAGCATCAGGTATCAAGAAAATTCCAAAACAAGACATGTGACAGGACATCAAGTTAAAGTGTCATACATCGTATTACTCCAATAAAGAAAGATGAATGACAAGACAAAACAAAATAGGAAGAAGTAATCTGACGCATCTTGACAATTTTCCTTTTAGGCAAATCTACAAGAGCTACAGGTTAAAGTGGCCTCCATTAGTAGCCCATTTTGAGAAGGCGATGCGACGGGTTGGTCGCCAATTTTTGTCATCATCTGGGTGGGAAAAAGCCCATCCATAAGGTATGAATGATCCATTACACTTTGAACTCTATAAATATCTTTACAATCCAAAAGGTTAAGGTATGTGAAATCTGTTAATCATAACCAAAACTATGTCAACTTATCTTTCCCACACTTAATTTTCTATTTATGACTTGATCGTTAGAGTGCATATGATTGTTGCATCTTCCACTAGAGCAAAAATCTTGCATTTCAAGATTGCCTGATGACTAGGCATATCATCTACTTCTTGAAGCTTCCAATCTCAAAAAGTGGATGGAGATCACGTTTTTTCTATGTTAAGCCTCATAGAGGTAGACTTCTTTTTATTTAGAAGGTTCCTCATATCAAACTCTTTAACTAGCTATTGGATATTTGTGCTGAGCTGAAAAGTAGTCTAGCCAAACTATTAATTAGAAAACTTTCAGATGAAGACTTATGTAATGAAAATGTGCCGAGTATCGGGGTTGGAGTTTCCTAGGATATATTTCATTTCCATAGTTAGTTATCACCTTGTGCATCTAATGCATGTTTTATTTTATGTGCTTTATAGCATGGAGTTTTATCACAAAAGTGTGTTGAACTCGGTTGGCTATAGGTCTGGGACGTCAAGGACTATTCCAAAGTGGTCGATGGTAACAATAAATGCAAGAAGGGTGCCGACGTCGGTGAAGATTGATGATATTATTTCTACTAGCTTCGATTCGAGACGAAGCTCTAAGTATAGCAAAACTAATGCTTCCACTCTGCACATGGTAATGTTCATCATACATAGACTGGTATATTTCCAAATTTAACCCATCTTTTTACCAAATAGGGCAACACCCATCTGCTCAAGAAGAACAAAGAGTTCAAGAATACATGGGCATGTATAGGATCGATTCATTCTTGTTAGAATATTTATTTGAGGATTCTCATATATATATTATAAGATTGTCCCAATTTATTAGAATATGTTAGTTGATTGGTTTACTTACTATAGATTAGAGTTTACCTTATTATATAAACCAGTTGTATCAGTATTTTTATTATGTCGTTTGCTTAATAATATTGATTCTTATTTTTTCCTCTTTATTCTTCTCTTCTTAGTTTTATTTATATTATTGTTAGAAATTTCATATGAAATCAAAGCAAGTTTGATCTGACTTGGTTTAAACTTGAAATCGCTTCCGTTCTCTGGCGAGTGGCCTTGTGCCACTCGTCCGGCCAAGTCTTTTTTCATTTCTTTTAAATACTATCATCTGGCTAAGTTTGGAATTTGAAATTTAGAATTTGTCCAGTTGTTCTGTTCTGGAATTTGGTTGATTTTGCATTCAATATGTCTAAGTCAGTTTGGAATTTGTTCAGTTGTTTTGTTCTGGAATTTGGTTGTTCTTGCATCCAGGTGATAATCTGAGATTCAGTATTTGGTATTTCCACCCATTAATTTGGATTTGGAATTTGATCAGTAACCTAGAATTTGGTTGGTTTTGCTTCTGGTTAATCTGGACGGTCTGTCTCCTCTTTCCTATCCCATTATTCTCTTTGCATCCATTAATTTAGATTTGGAATCTAGTCCAGGAATTTGGTTGGTTTTGATTCCGGTTAATCTGGACGGTCTTTCTCCTTCTTCTCTTCTCCCTTTTCTTTCTCTTATTCTTCTCTCTCCTTTTCCCTTCTTTCTATAATACTGGTTTTTTTTTTGTCAACTTTTGTGTGATTCTCTTATCTCTTGGAAGAGTAAGAAGTAGACTGTTGTTTCCCGTTCTTCCACTGAAGCAGAGCATCGTGTTATGGCGTCTACTATAACTGAGATTGTGTGGTTGTCTTGGTTACTTGCCCATATGCGTGTTTCTCTTTCCTCTTCAACCCATATGTATTGTGATAATAAGAGTACTATTCAAATTTCTCACAATTACGAGTTTCATGAGTGTATGAAGCATATTGAGATTGACCGTTATGTTATCCGTCACCATCTTCAGCATAGCACTATTTTCTTACCTTTTGTTTTTTTATCGTTGCAGCTTGCTGACTTTTTTACAAAGTCAGCATCGTAAGTTTGAGGAGAGATGTTAGAATATATATTAGAAGATTCTCATATATATTATAAGATTGTCCCAATTTATTAGAATATATTAGTTGATTAGTTTACTTACTGTAGATTAGAGTTTACCTTATTATATAAATCAGTTGTATCAGTATTTTTAATATGTCGTTTACTTAATAATATTGATTTTTATTTCTCCCTCTTTGTTATTCTCTTCTTAGTTTTATTTATATTATTGTTAGAACTTTCATAGGCTATGGGTCTGGGACATCAAGGACTATTCCAAAGTGGTCGATGGCAACAATAAATGCAAGAAAAGTGCCGACATCGGTGAAGGTTGATGATATTATTTCTACTAGCTTGGATTCGAGATGAAGAGCTAAGTATAGCTGCGCCTGTCTTTTTTCTATTCACTTTTTTTTAAATCTTGCTCTGCATGGGCAATTCACTTTTGGAGTTATGATAGTGATTGTAATTTTCTTCTTTTTTACTGAAGCCCTCACGTTCGGGAATAAGAGTCCTTTTGAAGTGGCTTCAGTATTGAGTTATAAGAATAATACTTCCACTCTGCACATGATGATGTTCATCATACATAGACTGGTATATTTCCAAATTTAACCTATCTTTTTACCAAATAGGGCAACACCCATCTGTTCAAGAAAAACAAAGAGTTCAAGAATACATGGGCATGTATAGGATCGATTCCTTCAAGGATTCCATTGAAAAGTCCATAGAGTTGGCGGCGGCAGAGCACCCAAACAATGACCCGACTGCCTAGATCGCTTTTTGATGTGGCACAAGTCAGACGAGAACGAGTTCGATGGCAAAAAATGAACGGCTGGTGTAGACTAGAAAAATGCTACTTCCAGTGCAATAGCCTGGCGCTAGGACTTTTACTGCGTGTAGATTGTTGATTTGTGCTTAAGCGAGGCTAATTCTTACCACTCATAGCCGAAGTCATGTAGATTCTCGATTTGTGCTTAAGCGAGGTTGAGTCTTACCACTCCCAACTGCTTTTGAGTAATTTGTTGTGGCGTGCTTAGGCGAGGCTCTACCAATATGGTTTCAAAGTCTACCTACTCATTTGAGAAATTTACATCTCTTACCAACTCTTTAGTTTTTGATGTCTACCTACTCGATCGAGATATTTGTGTCCCTACGAATATATAGTTTCGAGGTCTACCTACCAGTGAGAGATTTACGCCTCTTACCCACGTTTTCTTTTTGATGTCTACCTACTTGATCGAGAAATTTACTTCTCTTCTAATTTTTTGCATTTACAAGTCTACATATTTGACCGAGAGATTTTTGCCCCTACCATTATAAGGTTTCAAGGTTTAAATACTCATTTGAGAGATTTTTTGCCACTTACCCAATTTTTCATTTTCAAGTCTACCTACTCGACTAAAAGATTTTCAAATCTACCAATTTTTGACATTTGGAGGTCTACCTACTCGATTGAGAGATTTTTGCCATTGGCGATATATGGTTGAGGTCACATACTCATTTGAGATATTTATGCCTCTTACAAATTTGTTGGTATTTGGAAGTTTTAACTCTTGTTTCATCTTTGTTATTCGGCAGTTTGAATATCTCATTGATTTATATTAAGTAAAAAGACTTATAGAAATACAATTATTAGAACCTTTATCTGGTCAATAGCTAACATTATATGGAAAATGAAATGGAACGAAACTATATGACAACGCATATAATTTTAGATTTGTAGTAATTTCATCTCATTCAATTTTATTTGTACATATCATCATCATCCTTTCATTAATTCGCATAGATAATCCCCAGATAGTCCTTTTTGACAATCAACTGCAATTTCCTGCCTCTCTCTTTAAAGTTGGCAAAAAATATCAAAACTTGGTTGCATTAGGTGCGGCATGAAGTCTCATGGAATCAACAAAGGTTCACAAGTGGTCGAGCAAATCATTAATGTCACTATACACATCTAGTAAGGGGTTTTGAACGCCTTCATAATCTGTGGAGCAAATGGATAATCTTTAAGAACCATTTCTCGACAGCCATCCCTTATTCTCTTTAATGCATCCTCAATTTTCTTAGTCATCATTTCATTGAGCCTTCGTTCTAAGTCTATCATGGGTGGCAACACAAGTAATTGATGCGGTGCTTCTAGGACTCCATGAGCTGTGGCATTGTTGGAGCCGCAATAGCAGGTTGTACAGCAGGATGGACAACTAGGAGAACAACAGGTGGAGCAGTTGGAGCTCACAGTGCCGATTCTGGTGTCCTCTATAGTTAGTTCTCGAGCAAAGTCGTCGTTGTAGCCATTTAAGTTTGCAACATATATATTTGATCCATAGTGGCATACATCTAGGGGTGGCAATGGGTCGAGTCGAGCCGGCTTGGTCCATTGCATGACGATCTCAGCCTATCTAAATGGACGAGCCCCAAATTTTGTGGCTCGATTCGACCCACGTGCTTGTGGGTTGAAAGAACCGAGCCGAGCTTGATTTTTTTTTTTGATAATTTTAAAATACAAAAGAAAAAAAGTATCAGAAATATTTTATGTTAAAAATTGAAGATTAATAACTCTCCTCCTTTTTTCGAGCTTGGGACCGACTACTTTGAACGTATGTGGAGTTAAAATTGTACACGAACAAGTTGTTACGTGTACAATTTTTTGTTAAAATAAAACAAAAAAATATCAAATACGTACGCAAAATAATACTTACTATAAATCCAAATAATCCATATTCAGATCTTCAAGTTCTTCGGACATCATTTTGTTCACTTTGTCTTTGATTCGAAGTTCAACGTCATCCCAATCATTCAGACATAATGAGCTTTCTAAAATGTCGACTTTGAGTCTTGACCTGAAATCAGACAGAACCCTGCCATTTGTACTAAAAGTAGACTCCGATGCTACAGTTAATACTTGAGATATTAATAGATCACGTGCAATTTTTGTGAATTTGTCATTATTGTTACTTTCGTACACTCTAAGTTAAGTCTATGATTCATAATACATACTAATGAAAATAACATAGACAATTATTCTCAGTATTTTCTATATTTGGCTTCTATGACATGTATAATATTAGAAAAAAGAGCAAAATTCGTATACCTATCAAAATTATTAGTAATATAATAAAAATGATTTAAAACAAGTGGAGTAGTCGGATAATATACACCAGAACATGCATTTGTTGCGCCAAAAAAAACTTTCAAAATTTTTCTAACATGAGCACATATTTTCTAGTCATATGCTTGTAAATCATATTCTGGGACGTATGAGCGTCGGCTATTATAATATTCAGTAATGCAATCTTTGTAGCCTTCACGAGATTCAAGCATGAGATATGTTAAATTTCTATCTATGGCCAATATCAGTACAAACCTATTTTTCTTGCAGTCCATTTTTAACATATAAAACAGCAAAAACTTGTTTTTTCTTGCAGGTGAGACCATAATATAATCAATAGCACATCTAATTTTTTATAATTGTTATTCTATAAATTTTAGAATATCTTTCACAATTAAATTAAACAGATGACATACACAACGAATATGAAATAAAATATCTTCAAATTTTTGATAAAATGTTGAATTAATTTTTCAATTACTATATTGTTGGGACCTGCATTATCAAATGTAAAACTACGAATCTTAGAATCACATTTAAATTCACATAACACACCCAATAAAACACTGTTATTTTTTATGCATTATTCAATTACTATCAATGTATTGTGCAGTTGTAGCCATATATCTTTTTTTGTCATTACCTGTCAATAAGTCTGACGTAAAAGATAAAATACCGTTATAATTATTAATATAATTTGTAATAGATTTTTTTTATTATACAAAATAATAGTGTCTTTACGAAGCGTATTTCTAGAAACACTAACGTACCTTGATTGGAGATATTTTTGGATAAAATTCGTGAAATAAGAATTTTCCACCAAGTTCAGTAGAAACTCAGCATTTGCCACCAATTCTGGTAGTCTTTCGTGGCGCATGCTATCTTGTAAATATACCCAATTATTGAAATTGAGATTACTACTAGACCCAGCTTAATGAGATCCAAATTGGAGTTGTGCGTGATTTAATTTCAAACATCCGTGTTTGAATTGACACATTTTGAAGTGTCTGTTTAAATGGGTCGTGTTTATCTTCTTTTGTCAGGCTAACTTCTTTTTACAGTATTTACACTATACTTTGTGCTCAGGGACTCCATCTATTAGTTTACCAGTCGGCACTAACTCAAAATGTTGCAAGCACCTAACCCTTTATTTGGTGGCTTTTCGTTTAGTACTAGAACCAGTGATTGTATGTGTGTCGACATCTTCTTGAACGTCGCTCAGTGCTACCTCAAAACTCATCAATAATATCATTTGAAATTGGAATGTCATTAAGACCACTAAAATCATCATCACTTCAATGAAAAGCCATTTGGAATAAAATAATAAAGAGAAGAGTAGAAGATGAAGATGAAGATGTAGTAAAAAATGGAAATGTAGAAAATTATTAGAAGTAAAAAATTAAAACTTAAAAGTATAGACTAATACCTAGATAATGTGATATGAGAGATTAATTATAAACTAATATTGAGATATTGAAATTTGAGAATTGTTATTGAATTGAGTATATAATAGATTAAGAAATTGAGGTTTGAAAAAAATGAGTTTAGAATGAGGTATTTATAGGAAAACAATTGAATTTTAAAAAATAAAATAAAAATGTGCTCAATAGTCACAAAAAAGTGACAACTAGGGATGAACCATGAGCCCGAAATGAGCTTGGCTCGTGGGCTCATGCCCATGAGCTCGTACGAGCCGACTCGTACTTTTGTCAAGTCAAACGAGCTCGGCCCATCTTTTCCCTTAGCTCGGGCTCGTCTCTAGATGAATTCGAGCCCATTATGAGCCGAGCTCACGAGCCACTCGGCCCATTTTCCACACATCAGTGGAGACGATAGACCCTTCAGTGGTGCTTGAGCTGGTGGTAGTGCATTTTGTGTTTCAAATTCAGATGACATTGGTGGAAATAGAGATGACAATGTGGTGGGTACGGGATGGGTACGTCCCGTCCCTAGACTTGCCAATTTGCGAGACGGGGTACCCAATTGCCTGCCACTGTCCTGGTTATTTTTTTTTATTGTAAATTAAACAAAATAGCAAACAAATAAAAAAGTGCAAGATTTGTGTTGTGGTCTAGTTGTTAAGTTATGTAATTTTACACTTTCCATCCAAATTCGAATCCCATTCCCAAAAAATTGAGTTTGATTTTATATTGTTTGAAAAAAATTATTATTAAGGAACGGGTCCAGGCTAGGTCCACTCCGTCCCAGACTGGCCCCGATTTTCCGATTAATTAGGGTAGGGCAGCCCAAAATTGGGCCGATCACATGTCAAATTGCTATGATTAGGTAGGAATGGTAGATTTCTTCAGCTGACATACATGTTTTTCGTATCAGATACCCATACGCAAATTAATATTGTACGATTGAGTCTCTTTTTATTTCAACGGTTGAATATGTTCAATATGGTTAAGGCTTAGTTTGGCATTACTATGTGTTGTGAAAATAATGTGATTGCAAGTGTACAATATCGCAAATAAGTAATAAAGTGGACCTATTGAGTCCGAATTATCGTTCCCACGAAGACTATCTTATTTAAATACTAGTTAAATTAATCGTAATGCTAATTTATTTGAAACAATTTGAATTGAGTTGATTTGAAAATTTTAAACTAGAACTATGAATTTAAGGAAATAGTATAATAACTTATGTAAAAGCAAATAACAAGAATTTAGAAAAGAATGATGGTTAAAGCATTTGGACAAATGAATTCACCATAGTTGTCATCTCTAATTTCACCTTTCAAGATTTGTTCCTAAAGTTGTATTCGGTCGAATTCACGAATTTAACCTAATTTACCTCTCTCAAGTTCAAATTAGTCCTATCAAATTAAGTCAACTTAGACAGTTAGAATGATCTTTAATTAGATGCATTAATTCTTCTAAGAATTCAATTCAGACCGCAGCAATAATAAAAGTGTATCTCTACCTTTTATCTAATTGCTGGATTTTACTACGTGGTCTAGATTAATAATTTACTTCTCAGTTTATTACAATCCACAAAATCAATGACAAATAATGGCCAATTATTTCAAGCATTAAGAACATAAGTAAAATCAAATACTTGAACAATTTATAAATCAAAACTTGATAGTCTAAATTAAAGAATTAAAACTAGGCTACATCGTTCATCCAAACTATGAATTTAGCTACTCATGATTCGGGAAGAAGAAAACATTAGAAGATTTGAATACATAACCGGGTTCTGAAGAAAAGATGAAAAGATGTTGATTATCTTGCACCAAGATATCTTGATCTTCACGTTCCAATCTTCTTGATCTTGGTCGTTCTTCGTTTTCTTCGCCGTTCTTTTCTCTGTTTTCTCTTATGTTCTCCAAAGAATTGACAACTGTTTCTTTGACCTAGATTAGGTCTTTATATAGTTCCAAATCTTTTCAAATTGTATTTAATTCAAAAAGGACCAAAACAACCTTAGTTTAAGTTAGGAAAAACCGAATTTTCCTTAACGCAAGCCACGGTCGGGCCGCGGTGCCGCGGCCAAGAGTTGGCAAACCGCGGTTCGCTGCAATCTTTTTTTTACTGTTTGGTCCTTCCACTTTCAGTTGTTTACAATTTCGTCCTTGAATTTCTTCTTTTATTTCAATTGGGTCCCCTTTTATTTTCCACTCAAGTCCTTCATCTTTTATATGTTTACGAGTTGGTCACCACTTCTCCATCTTCGTGTACGTTTAGTCCTTCTTTGCCAATTTTTCTTTGTTTCTCTTCAAATCCATTGGAACTCGAGTTTCAACCTAAAACAATCAAATTAACACACAATTAAGTAAATATTCATTCAAGATTAATTACAATTGTCTAGTTTTGACACTACAGATAGGCGTAAATCGACACCTATCACTATGCTTTTAAGAAAATCAGTTTTTGTTGTGCTGTAGAAAAAAAACAGTTGTGGATAGAATCAGATTAGGGTTTGGTAAAATATTGTTTCAAAATTGTTATATGTTTCAAAATCAGCATTTGAGCGTTTGGTAAGCAAAAATGATTTATTGTTATGACTTTATAAAATTACTAAAATAAACATTGATTATAATAATATTCTTTTGCTTATTATTATCATAAATTGAATTGTAAAATATATTTTCACTTCTATAACAATATGTAATATTATCAAATACTTTTTCAAGACAATGCATTTACCATAATTATTTTAAAATAAAAATAATAAATATTTATTAAATCACAAAATTTATAAAATTTATAAAATAAAACATAGTCATATAGTATAAAAATTAATTAAATTTAAATTAGTTTTATGCATCACACTTGCATTAACTCAATTTTTCAATTTCTCTGTTTTCATATAATAAGAAAAATATCAAATAAATATAAATTATTTTTAATTACTTGTAGCAATTCAATTTCTCAATTTCCCATGTTCATATAATAAGAAAAAACATCATATAAGTTTAAAGTATCTTTCATAGTACACTTTAATTAAATCATAGCTCGATTTTTTTTTATATGTTAATAATGAAGAAGAGGAAGAAGAAAAATGGAATGATATATTTAACATGAACCATAGAAACGTTTCATTATTGGAATTCTAAAAACCATATGAATCAAAAGGAACTTATTTTATTAATTAAGGTTAAAATTGATATTTTGATTATATATAATTGGAGAAGCTACCCTTTAGTGCTTCTCAAAATCTATTGCCAAATGTTGTAGATTCTTATGTAATCACTTTTTTTTTTAAATGTACCAAACGCCTAAAACAACTTCTGATTGTCAAACAATCAGAAGTTGGACTTTAAAATCAATTCCAAACGGACTCTAAATCTCTTTTAGCAGCGGCCAAGTTTTCTCCGTGGTGATGGTTCCAAGCGATTCAATACCTACAACGAAGGACGGGGCTAAGTCCCACGTTCTCCCTCCGACGTAAAAATTAATACTATGGTGAATAATTTTATAGAGAACTATACAAAGAACAAAGCATAAAAACACTAAAAAGATGTCGTTGAAATTTATCTTGAATATTGTGAGGCTTTAAATAAATATCAATTTGTGGCAGAAGATCTATAGAAGATGGAGGACATGAGTCACAAGATCTACGAGTATCAGGAGAACACGTGGTGAAATATGAGGAAAAGTCTGACGAAGGATGAGGAGATTGATAAGCAAGCCCGGTTTTGGGCCGAGGCGAGTGAGGCGACCGCCTCGGGCCCAAAACCGAAGAGGGCCCATTTTTGTTAAAAAAAAAAAATTATTATTATTATTTTTTTTTACTGAAGTTGCCCAATAAAAAATATTTGTACAAAAGTTTGTAGTCCAACAAAGAAAAGCAAGCCGCATTCTATAAGGACGATGACTATTATTAAGTAGTGACCCAAAATTGAAAGGGCCTATTTTTTTTTTAAAAAAAAAATATTGAAGTCCAGCTCACCAATAGCCGACTATGACTTCTTGATTTGGGGGCCTAAATTTTGGACTTCGCCTTGGACCCCGAAAATGTCAGAACCGACCCTGTTGATAAGTACAATTTTGTACTTATTTGATCTCACAAAAAGGAACGATTATGAGTACTCTTATTTTTTTCAGTATAATGGCGTATTGTTTTTTATCATTATAAGATAATAACCAAACTCAAGTGTCGATCTAACGAAAAGAGAGCAAATAGAAGAAAATTGGACTTAATTGCAAAGATAAAGAGACTTGAGGGACTTAGCATGCAAATACCAAAGAGAAAACACATGAAATCACAAGAATTAACCATGCAATCGCATAGTTAATAAACACTACGATCGCAAGACACCAATTTCTGCTGCATAACGTAATTAGTTAAAACCATGTGATAGCAGGGAAGAAAACAATGTGATCGCATAGGTAAGTCGGGCAACAGTTTGGCAGTTTCTAGTACAAATAGAATTCTACCAAGTCTAGGATAAGGAGCAACTTAAACACACGTCCTGGATAGTGGAAGGAAGAATATAAAAAGCTAGAGAATAGACAAATCGTGGGAGATGAATTTTGGGAACAAAATATACAAGGGAAGAATCAAAGATCGAATTGAAGATTTTTTAGCCGAAATCACGAGTTTTAATCTTATTTTCTTCTTTTTCTTTTGGAACATGATTTATACAATTCTTATATTATTTTATAAAATCATGTCTAGATAATTTACTTATTTCTAGGATGAACGATGAAACCTTATGTTTTTAATTAATTAGAAGTTTTTTCGTTTTAATAATTAATTGCTTATTGATTGATTATTATTTATTCATTCTTTCTAATATTTTAATGCTTGATCACCATTAGAAAGTTTTGTGATATTTATTAAAGTCGAGAGATTCAATATAGATAAACACGTAATTTTGAATAACATATGATCCAATAATAGATAGAAATTACTATTATGTCTTATGAAATCTAAGTAGGTGTTCTTGTGATTTGAATGCATATTTTTATGTTCGAAACTTAATTAGAGATAATTAGATTCGTATTTCGATATAGAATTGATTGACCATCCAGAGAGGCTTTTATTATAGGATCAATGATTTTCAATCTATAGTAATTATAAGCTAAAACGATTGAATGAATAATTTATTAAGGAACATATATGTAGATTCGCAAATTCTATTGTTAGTAAAACTTGAATTCGTTCTCACAAATTTACTTTGATTGTTCGATAATTTAGATTTATTTAAACATACTTAGAATAGTTTTAGAATAAAATTCAAAACGAATATGTGTTATCTACTTTGTTAAAACTCGAATTATAAATTAATAAGTTAATTGGTAGTTAGTCATCGTGGGTTCGACACTCTATATATTACTTTATTACTTGTTAACTATCCGTCCACTTGCGAAATTACAATCTACAACAGAGACCACGCATAGTCGTCTCTACGATAATGTAGGATCGGCTTGGCCGTGGTGGGCTCGGCCTTAGGGATGGCAACGAGACGGTCATTTACCATCCCCGCACTGTCGAAGATTTTTGAGAAGCGAAGCAAGTGAATTAAAATATCTTCATTTACCGTTCCGTTTAATTAATTAATTATTTTTTAATATTATTTTTTATTTTTTTAAATATGATTTAAATTTTAACACATAAAAATAAAATATAATAACAATATTTAAGACGGGTTCGAAGAACATAGTTCCCGCCCCCCGCCACAATTACTTAACGGGGTGGGGATTCTCACCCCATTCGAGGCAATGTTGGTACGAGGTATTTTCTCATCCTTACTTGGCCCGTTCTTGCAATCTCCTTTGAAGAAATGAACGGATTGTAAGAGTAACTGACAGATGTCTGCGTAGACGTCTTGTCATCGTGGCCGCTCGATTGACTGGTGGGTGGCATTGTAGGCCATCCGCCAGCCAAATGGAGTGGTCGAGCTCAACTGGCTAGCGGGTGTAGGTTGCATGCAAGTGAGGGAAGGCGGTCAAGCTCGACTGTGAGGTGGTCGAGTTTTTTGTGGGGCCTTGCTACTTCCACTAAGTTTGCAATTGAAGTCGAATAAATCCGATTTAACTATTGCTATTTTCTCAAAATAAACGTGCGAATAATTAAGCTTGTTAGTAATTAAGATTAGCTAAAAATCAGGTGAATTACTTTGCAATCAAATTGTAGATTCTTTGAGTTCAAAGTTTTTATACTTTCTTTTTCTCTCATCAGTAATTTTAAACCTACATGTGTATTTCGTTTCAAAAAAAGGACGACAAAGTTTTTTGCTTGGGCTTAACAATTAAGGTTGTGTTTGGGAGGCAGCTGGAAATGGATGCTTCTGGACCTCATTTTCAGGCTTGCGGACAGTTGAGAGAGGAATACATAAATTAATGGGAAAATTTATTATTCTCTGGGTTTCAGCCTTTCAGGGAATTTGTTTGTGGTTCTCAAAAAATTTTGCAAAACATAACTCGGCCGTAATAATAGAACAGGGGATCTAATATTTTAAATTGAAATAAATTAGTAAGTAAATAGTAAATTATGAATTCTATAATTTAATTAATTTAAATTTAAATTATGGTAAACAACCACTAAGCAAATACAGGGGATATACCTAACAATTAAGCAAATACTTCGATTGACCGTCCTTCCGTAAGTTTGGGCCTCATAGATAAAAAGAGTATTGGTAGTTTTAGAATATTCGAATTTCTGTTTATGTAATTAATACTATTTATTCAACAAATTTGATTTTTCAAGATGTCTTGGTGGTGAAATGGTAGACACGCGATACTCAAAATTGCTCGAGCATCGACCCAGG
Organism: Forsythia viridissima; assembly: GCA_030279155.1. Classification (NCBI taxonomy): domain Eukaryota; kingdom Viridiplantae; phylum Streptophyta; class Magnoliopsida; order Lamiales; family Oleaceae; genus Forsythia; species Forsythia viridissima. The sequence goes on from CM059042.1 coordinate 15,554,181, forward strand.
AAGAATTCACTTTAGGCTTGAAGTTTTTACGAGATCCCTATCCACCAAATTTTTTACTTCTAGTTCCGACTCCTGGTACTTGCGGATAGGAAAAATAATTTCATGATTTTCCTTTCGGAAAGGGAGGATTAGGGAAATCCTATTGATTGCGGTTTTCTCCAGACCATTGGGAAAAGCACGAAAAAAAAACAGTTCATATGGAACGATCCCTCCGTCACCCCAGAATGAAGTGAGTGATCTCATAGTTCTTTTGGTCTGTGAAGATATTTTGTTAGGTGCTCTATTTTCTTTTTCCAATGAGGCGTAAAATAGTTATTTGGGAACTATTTCAAGCAAATGTGCATACCACTCTTCTTTTGGACAAAATAAAAAAATCCATTATTTTTTCTTTTGATATCTCAAGACCAATTAAACGAATTTTTAGGAATTGGGTAGAGAGCGATTATGCATAGATGTAGGAGCATCTGTTTGGAAAGTAAGAAGCAAATGATTGATTTACTTATTCAAAGCAATTTATGCTATCGAAGTTATGCTATCTAATTTTTTTTATAAATAGTTTTGATGAAAAAATAAAATCATAGTGAGATTGGGAAGTTGACTTAGATGTTCTTATTTGACTGTCTTTCTTTGACACTTTTTAGTATTAGTTCTTGAGTCAAATGAGGACAACAGATCTCAACTCTAATTATTGTATGAATTTTGTACATTTTCAAACAACAACGTTTACATAATTTTTTTACAATTTAAGAAAGTTGGTTTTTTTTTTGAAAAAAATTATTTATAAGCATAAGAGTAAATTACACTCGGGTCCATATTCTTTCGAGTTTGTAGCAATTTTGTCCCCATTTAATTTTAATCGCACGTATCACCTCCAACATTTTAGTAATTCACACAGATGGTCCATTTTGACAATTTACCCATAACTTAAATAAACTAAAACAACAACAAAAAAAGGAAAAAAAAATGAAAAATTGTAATTAGGGTACCTAACTTTTTCAAAAGTACAAATAAATTATGAACGTCTTATTTTTTACAGTTCTTCACTTAAAATAATAAATAATATGCCGTCGGGTCCAAACCTTCTAATCTTGGCACCTACATCCCTCAGTATATGTGCGCCAGAAGCAACTTTAGAGTCTAGACGAATTTCATCTAAAAGTCCGTTAGTTGACCAAAAGTCAAATTCGTGGCTTAAATTTGACTAATTTAACAAGATAAAATAGTATTTCATATTCAATTATTTTAAAAAAAATAAAATAAAATAAAAAATCTTCTTGTTTTCCAACCCAACCCCTCAAACATCCTTTTCCTACTATTGCTTACTGCTGAAGAGCAAATTCGAACACTACTTGCTTGGCGCTTACTACCAATTCACCAAATTGGGATAATAGCTCGGAAAATTACTCAGCACAACAAATCACAACACAAAAAACAATTTATGTAATCATCAAATGATAGCAAATCTTACTAAAAAAACAAAACCTAGTCAATCATATACCACTAAATCTAAAATGATATAAAACGGGTGTATTTAAATTGAGACTTTTAAAGACTTAAAAATTTAAGAGTATTCAATGAAGACATTTTAAGATTTTCTAAAAGTATTAGTATATTCAATATAAATTTTTAGAACCTTTAAAAAAATATGTAAGTATTCAATTAAATTTTTTAAGAATTTTCATAAATAATAGGTTATTCAAATTGAGAAAACTTTTAGAGCATATACAATACACTCTGTCTATTGTTTTTTAGACGTGTCACATAATCGACTGTCTAAATTTAGATGGACTTCTAGATGAAGTGACTCAGCAAATTTAAATCCAACTTAACATTTTATTAAAAAAAAAAAGTCGATCGAGAGAAATTTAAAAAAAATGTCATATAAGCGGTAATATTAGTTTTAGACGGAACCCATTAAAGATGAATTTTTAATTTGGCCATCTATTCAAAAGACGTAGTGCCACATAGACTTCAATAGATGTAGTGAATTGGAGATGTTCTTAGAGATTCTCTAAATCATGGGATATTCTGAATCCTTGATCTGGCTTGAGAGTTAATTTTCAATGCATGACATGCTACACTCGGATCGATCCCAACCATATCCAAATGTTTCCAGGCGAAGACATCAAGGTTAGCTTCTAGAAAACCCTTCTGCAACTGCTTAAACGGATATTCTTCGCTCGCTGGGAAGCTTTCAAACTCTTCAACTATGGCCGCCACAGAGTTGGACTCTATGATCTGAGGATCGAGGCTATCATCAATGCATATCTTGCATTTGCTACTATCCTTCCCTTTTGGCTCCGTTTCTTCGTCTGCAAATAATTCAGTCATCTTGACTGCATTCGCAACGGGCTTTCACCGGGCTTCCTTCCTCAGAGCATTGAGATAACATTCCCAGGTGGATTCTTGGCTGCCCTTCACAGTGGCTACCCCTACAGAGGTAGGAAATTTCATAGAGAGGTGATGGATCGAAGTGACCACCATCAGCTGCTTCAATGTTAGTCGTCCTAAAATCCCATTGTAAGCGGATCTTTGGTCAATGATTAGAATTTTCATGTAGTTCCTGGCCACTAAGGACTCATTTCCATCCTCAACCGGAAGGGTGATCTTACTATGATGAATGATGCTACTGCTAGTAAGACCATACAGGGATTCGGACATGGGTGTCTAGGTATGGTCAATCTCCATCCAGTTGAAAGTATTTACGAACAAGACATTCACCAAGCTTCAATTGTCTACCAACATACGCTTGAATATGTTGCGGGCGATAACCACCTGGATCACAAAGGTATCACAATGTGGGTAATGGACATTGATCTCGTCTTCATCATCGAATATTATGCTAAGACCATTTGCCTTTAATTCCATATGCACCTAGTAACTTTCCAACATAGGCTTCTTGACTGCCCTCACATAATTTTTTCGAGAGTTATTGCTTGCTCCTCCAATATGGGGCCCCCCAATGATGGGCTCTCCTATATTGGAGATGGTTTCCCTGGTGGGGGGTTGAACTGCAGGCAGTGGAGCATTTGGCCTTCCTGGGTTCCTTGTTGAGGCGCACGAAGTGCCTAGCGATAACCTCTTCTCATCGCTTGCATTCTCCCCACCTCCTTTTGTATGTATAGTTTGGAGCTCTCGCCTGTGAAGGTGGCTCAGGCTGGTTTCCTCCGTTGGGTCGGTACCTGTCTTCTATCATCCTATCAATAGTGACCCTTACATCAGGACATTCTTCCACATCGTGACCTTCGAACATATGTATTCTGTATTATTTTGTCTTGGGTGGGGGGACGGAAGTTTCACCTAAGTATATGTCCTTAATATGGATGACCTCGTTTATCTTTTACTCTCGGTGCCTTGGTCATAATGACCTCATTGGATTATTTTACTTCAGAAAGGTAACCTTTGTCGCCCTTGCGCGATCATCGCCCTCTCACCCTCATGCTTCTTTCTGTTTTCAATTGTTTCCCCTGTCTAGATTTCTCCCTTGATCAAATCCACCAACTGATTATACGTTTGAGGCCTCTTATTCCGCACATCTCGCCAGAATATGGTCTCTATTCTCAACCCATTCCATAGGGCATCCAATGACTTCTCAATTGATATGGATTCTACTGTGATCAGCTCATTCTGGAATCTGTTAAAATAGCTTTTCACGAACTCACTCATTCCACGTCTTATATCATTTAGTCTTGTGGCTGGAGCTTCGACTAGTGTGTAGCCTACGAAAGTGCTCATAACAATTTTCTTCAGTTGAGGCCAACTTTGAATGGAGTCAGGCTTCAACTTCAGGTACCACCTCTTGACCACTCACGTGAGGGTCGCGTGGAAGGCCATACATTTTAGCGAGGGTGAAGCATTTTTAAGCTTTATTTATGTTTTGTAGTCTACCAAATGATACACAGGGTCACCTCGCCCAGTGTATTTATCAAGTTTGGGTCTTACAAAGCCTCTGGGAATGGGAGTAATCTGTATTTCATGGGAGAAATAGAGGTCTCATCATCGTCTAGTTCAAAAGATCTGGCGGGGCTATCATATTCATTGTCATAAGAATAATCTGGCACATACGGGGGGTCTTTCGAATTGACCCAACCCTTCGCCCTTCAAACACATGGGGCTTCCTTTAGTAGGAGTCAACTTCGTCACCGAGCCTTTCAAATACACTGGTAAGTCTACGCTCTCGCTCTTTAAACGGATCACTATGCGGATGGGAGTGACTTGTTGCTGAGGCTCAGGCTTCTGCCCCACTTTTTTCTTCATTTTTAGTTTAGCCTCCGGCCACAGTGTTTTTTGTTCTGTTTTCTTCCACCAGCATTTGAACTTGATCCGCCAACATAGTTTTTGCTATGGAAATCTTCTTTTGCCGCCGATTGCGTTTATTCCTTGGAACTTCTCTCCATTGGCTCGCTGTTACATTTGGGATCTCATCACTTTGCCTTTTAGGATTGAAATCGCAATCTTTCAGGTGCTCACTCTGTCTTTCCAGCTTATTCTTGCCCATTTTTTTCTCCATATCACTCATTTTTTGCTTCCTCACAACAGAATTTCCTATTTTTCTATGATTGCTCAAGAACTTTCACCCGTGGTTTCTGATTTTCGTGGAAAACTATGGATTTCTAACATATAGCACTAATTTGTTGACCCCTAAAATTGAAGCCAACAAATCCTTACACACTTCCTTAATTGAAAGAATATTTCAACCCTCTTTAATCACCGTCTAATGATTGAGAATTCTAGAAACAAGAATTTGGCTAAGATTTTTTAATTATTCTCCTCCTTCTTAGATTTAATTTGGACTATTTATAGATATTCCAAGCATTTGGACTTTTTAGTCATTTTCCCTTTTTTTCTACCACGTGTCGCCGCTTTATTAGATTTTTCCTGATTCAAGAATATTCTATGACACATGACAGAAATATTTTTCCAGCCATCTCATTCAACATATTTTGTGGCAGTTATCTTCACATGAGTTTTTGTAACTAATTTTGCTACGTGAAGATTCGCCATCTAGTCCAGGGGGTGCTCTATTATTTAGTAAAGGATGCGCCGGCCAAACTTTAAAAGCCTCACCAAGTCTGTATCTAAGTGTTGAAGTCGAGAGAACAAAGCGAAGTCGAACCCAATCGGTCCTCAAGTTAAAACCCTTCTATTTCATGCCTTTGATGATCGTATAAGTCAAAGAGATCTTTAGTGAATCTTTATAATTCAAGCATAAAGTGAAGCGTAACAATAATATAGATTCATTACAAATTTTAACTTAACTAAATAGATGCAGCCTACTACAGAGAGCAACATACATGGGGTTTTCAGGACCATTCTAACCAACTGAATTAGTTCTAGTCCAATCTTGTTCAACAACTCATTCGATGAGGCAAGTCGGATTAGAACGAATTAGACTAGTTTTCCAAGTATAACATATTTTCGGGGAAAAAAAAGATTTCTAACAAGTTTTTGTCGTCTATTAAAGAGAAAATTAAAAGATAATTTACCTGTAATTTATATTTTACGTAGTCATACACGTCATGCATATAATAAATCCTACCCAAATGTCGTTACAATACAATGCAAGACATTTGATCGTGGTCATAATGAATCTCCAAATTGTATTTTGTCCACAAACATCTAAGCCTCGTGCCACAAATTTGACATTAATGTACTTTTCGGACCGAGGCAATTTTTTGTAGTTTCTCCACAAACATTCAAGCTAACTGCCGTTTGCCCTCAACAATTGGGAAAGTTTTGTGGTTGGGATTTCTTGTTTATTCTTCTACTTTTGCACTCGTGCTTCGTGTGCTCCATTAATTTAATAATTTAGAGAGGGCAAAGAGGCTCCACTGACCCACTCTTTAAATTTCTTCTTTTTCCTGTATTTTTCTCTTAGAACTTGTACACGTGTTGTGCATGCTCTATTATTTATATTTTAAACCGTTTTGGATTATTGAAGTCAATTTATAAGTTAAATTCTTTTTCAAATTCTTTTTCTTAAAAACTTAAATTATCCACTAAAAAAATTTACTTTTTTACAATTATATGTTCAACCAAACCGTTCATAAGCACATCGAATTCTTTTTATTAAACAAATATATATGACTGAGTGATAATAAGATTGAACATGCAATTTTGCTCGGATCGTAATTTATTGCGCTTCGATTTCTAAATTTGAGGAATAATAAGAGCATGTTCGGTATGCATTTTCAACAACAAAATGCATTTTTTGAGCATGAGTTTGTTGACTTTTTAAAATAATTTGAGATGAAATGATAAAATTACCCTTTTAACTTTCAAATGCCATTTTATGAACTTGAGGACAATTTTGTCAAATTTCAAAAAGTGTGTAAGAAGAATTGTTGTCAATGGCCCACCACATTTAATGCAAAATGGATTTTGGAAGTGAAAAAAGGCAGCCGAACATGCTCTAAATATGTATCACAACTAAGTAAAGTAAATCTGCAGAAAAATCACATACATTAATTAATTATAAACAATTTTGTGCTCATGTTTCAAACAAAATATTGTATGCCCCATTTTCATATTAATGTACAAGTTTTTTTCAATTATTCAGCTTTATTGCTTTAATAAATACAAAAGATTAAATGTTTTGATGTGCTTTTAATCACAATCAATTCAACTTTGTTACAAAAAATTGTTTTCAAATATTTATAATTAAGTAACTATAATCAAAATAAAACAGATTCCAAAAACATAGTAACATTAAGATTTGAGGTAGAGCAAGAAGTAAAAAAAATGACATATCAATGAGACAAATATAATTTCAGATGGGGACGGTAAATAGATTGGGATTTTCAACCACATGCATTAATGTAGAATTGTAGGCATTGCCTTAGCCTCTATATATCTAAGAGATCCCTAAGTGATGGCTGCAAACATTTAGGGGGGGGAAAAAGAGTACAAATTGCAAAATGGAGTGGACTTTGAATTCAATTAATCCACTCACTGTTTCTCTTTCTGTTGGTTTCTTTCTTCTGATTCTGAGTTTTTTCAAGGGTAAGAAATCTGGAGAGATACCACCAGGGCCTAAAGGATGGCCTATATTTGGCAACATGTTTCACTTGGGGGATTTGCCTCACCAAACCATGTACCATTGGGGCAAAATCTATGGACCTCTCCTTTGGCTCAATTTGGGCCAGGTTCATACGATGATCGTGCAGAATGCTAGTACGGCTGCTGAGTTGTTCAAGAAACATGATGTGCCGTTTGCTGACCGGAAGGTGCCTGATGCACTCACGGCATACAATTTCAACGCAGGATCTTTGGGGATGAACACATTTGGTGGACACTGGAGGGTACTCCGGCGGCTTTGTTCCATGGAATTCTTGGTGAACAAGAGAATGAATGAGACGATTGAGTTGAGAACGAGGCTTATGCACGACATGATACGCTGGATTGAAGATGACTCAAAAGCATCACGAGTTCAGGGAGGAACCGGGGCAGTGCAACTGAGCCGGTTCCTCTTCCTCATGGCGTTTAACCTGGTAGGGAACCTGATGTTGTCCCGGGATTTGCTGGATGCAAAGGATCCTGAAGGGAAGGAGTTCTTTGATTGTATGAACGTTATTCTTGAGCTTGCAGGAACACCAAATATAGCCGACTTCTTTCCATTGTTGAAGTTGATTGATCCGCTCGGGATGAAGAGGAATATGACGAGGAATATGAGCAGAACCATGAGAATTTCTTCCAAGTTCGTGCAGGAGAGGCTCAACAACAGGAAAGCAGGCAAATTCCAGGACAAGAAAGACTTTCTTGATGTGTTACTGGAGTATGAAGGTGATGGCAAGGACGGGCCTGATAGAATGACAGAGCACAATGTCAACATTGTTATCATGGTAACTACTTTTCTTTATACAATCTGTTTTTCATAGTGACAGCAAATTGAAGTTCCACCTGTACATATAAATGCGGAGAAAACTAGGCGAGGAGGCGGTGTCGGGGAGAGAGGATGAAAAATGGTCAAACAAACAATTTAACTCCTACTACGTCCTTTTTAAGAAATTTCTTCAGAACTACTACTTTCTTTAAATACCACAACCAACCAACGAAAGGACCAAAACTCCATCTTCAACAATTGCCCACTCTGAATACCTCTGAATTTTGTAATATTACACTTATTTGTGTTAATTTAAAGAAATTTAAAGACAAAAACGAAAGGTGGAGAGGTAGAGCTGGGTTTGTGATATGGGGGTAGACTCGGCGTGTTGGATTTTGAAGGAAGAGATGTCGGTAACGGTAAAATAAATTGATCTAACAAGTTAAAGTGTATCATCTTCAGTGTCATGGTTAAATGGTTAACTCCTTGAGTACACTGAATTGACCATCTCTTTTGACTGATGGCTGACCAACAGGAAATGTTCTTCGCTGGATCTGAGACTACTAGTATCAGCATCGAATGGGGTTTTGCAGAGCTACTACGCAACCCACACGCATTCAAGAAGGTTAGAGAGGAGCTCGACAGAGTGGTCGGAGTAAACAGGCTGGTGGAAGAGAAAGACGTTGAGAACATGCCATATCTCCAGGCAGTTGTGAAGGAAACTCTCCGACTGCACCCTGCACTGCCCTTGCTCCTGCCAAGAAACACAATGGAGGACACCAAGTACATGGGGTACCTTATCCCAAAGGGCACCCAAGTTCTAGTGAACGCTTGGGCCATTGGAAGAGATCCAGATTCCTGGGATGATCCCTTGAGTTTCAAGCCCGAAAGGTTCTTGAAATCAAGCATTGAGTACAAGGGACAACATTTTGAGTTGATCCCATTTGGTTCTGGAAGAAGGATTTGTGTAGGGTTCCCCTTGGCTCATAGGGTGGTTCACCTCACCATAGCCACCTTGGTCCAGGCTTTCGACTGGGATCTCGGGGCTGGGGTCAAACCCGAACACATTGACATGCAAGAAAGGTTGGGATTAACTCTGAGGAAGAAGAATCCACTCAAGGTCATACCCAAGAAAAGACTACAAGTTTAAGGATGAAATAATCATAGCAGATTGTAACCCAATCTGTTGATGGGGGTAAAGATAAATTGCCTGCTGAAAATCGTTTCACTTTTATTACATTATGTACTGCCTATGAAAGTTTTGTGCATATATAAATATTATATATGCATGTATATTTATTTACGTAATCCATTCCTGCTACTTTTCTGCAATTTGCCAAAACTGTCACAAATTATCCTAATCAAGTAATTCTAACTATAACTGTTGGTGTCCGGACTTAGCCTCAGTACGGACTGACTTGTGAACTTTCAGTTCGGCCCTACTAATGCTCAGCTCGGTCCGGCCTCGCCTTTCAGGTCGGATCTACACGAGATTCGTCATGGCTGACATAATCGGTGTAGGTTGTCCTTTGGAGTGTCAGGTGACAGTCTAGCTGCAGTTTATATTATTTAAATAAGCCTGCATTAAATACCCCAAAAAGGGGATGTCTTGTAAGCATTAAATGGCCAAGCTATGCATTAAATGTCTAGCTTGGCATTAAATGCAAGTAATCATTGTAAATTTCCCTATAAGTATGAGGAAATAAATGTCCTACTGGGGGGACACAAAAAAAAAACAAAAAAAAAGACATTCATACAAAGAACGTACATTTAGCTCTCCCTGCTCGCGTTTACCTAGCTAAAACCCAGTACGGATTCAGCCGACCTGAACACCATCATCAAGTTGACTTAGGATTAGTGCAAACCATTTTCCGACGTCAACAGTTTGGCGCTAGAAGGAGGGGGTTTTCTAAAAAGGCTCTCCATTTTCCACAACTACCATACACCACACCAAAACACTCAAAAATTATCCAAACATGAGTCGTAGTCATGACTCAAGGGCTCGTAGCCACGGAAAAACTGGGAGTCAGCAGGTCAACCTTCCCCAGGTCTTCCGTCGTAGACAGCAGGGAGAAACCTCGGCTCGAACACATGTGCCCGAGGGAGATGCAGTCCTACAGAAGCTTGAATACCTAACTCGAGCTATTGAACGGCTCGAGAGAAATCAAGCCACTACCAAACGAATTTCTGACTCAGAAGCTGAGTCACCAGCACACGATGAGTCTAAAAGCCGTCGAGTAAAACGAAGACTAGACTTCGAAGCGAAGAGCCCATCAGAAAGTAAGGGAGGAAAAAGTGTGCGCTCCAGTCCCCACAGGAAAGCTTCCACGCAACGGTCAGTTAGCGTATTTGACCGTCTAGGTCATTCTTCTCAAGTCCCTCACGAACAAGAGGCACAAAGAAAGAAGAAAGCTCCGTCCATGGCAGCCTCGAGTGTACAGAACACTCCGGATGAGCTTGAACTCATGAAGCAACGACTGGCCGAACTGGAAGCGAAGCAAAAGAATACCTCAGACGAAGTCACCACGGATAGGCGTTCCCCATTCACGGAGGACATCTTGGCAAAACCTCTACCGGAGAAGCTGAAAATGCCGCAGTTGACTAGCTATGAGGATGGCAATGATCCTGTGGGCCACCTCGACAGGTATACCTCTTGGATGGAACTCCAAGGAGCCAGTGACGCTATCATGTGCAGAGCATTCCCCCTCACCTTCGGGAATAGAGCGATGAGGTGGTTCAAAAAATTACCACCGCGCTCCATTCGAAGCTGGAATGACCTCTCAGGTCAGTTCGTCTCCACCTTCATGGGGGCAAGAACTCGATCCACCCCGAAAGAGCGCCTTATCAGCATTAAACAAGGCCGAACTGAAATACTGAGGTCCTACATGGATCGATTTGGCAAGAGGATAGTGGAGGTGGACAAAATATCAGATGATGCCGCCTTGATGGCAGTCCTGTCAGGACTAAGAACACGGACTCGGTTCTGGTGGTCCGTTCACGAAGACGGACCTGCTACTTACCAAGACTTCCTTGCTAGAGCTGAAAAACACATCGGCGCTGAGGAAGCCACCTCGGACCAGGAGAATGACCGCCCTGATCGTAAGGACAACACGAAGGGTAAAGAGAAAGACCTGAAAACGGAGAAGAATGAGAGTCCTAAGAAAACACCGGATTTTCAGCATGCAGGGCGTCCAAGGCCCACCACGCCGAGGTACCAGGGATACCATATCCTAAACACTTCGCTTGAGAATGTCCTAATGAAAACCAAAGGCAAGGGCATCCTCAAAAGTCCAGCTCCTATGAAGGCGAACTCATCAGGGCTAAACCAAAGGAGATACTGCAGGTACCATCGATCGGCTGGGCACGACACGGATGATTGCCGTGATTTAAAAGGAGAAATTGAAAGCCTCATTAGACGAGGCCACCTGAAGGAGTTCCTAGCGCGGCCATCTGGTGGAACTGAGCCTCCCCAGGTCCATGACCGAGCTGAACTACCACCTCCACCTCCACCTCCACCTCAACCCGGACGAGGTGAAATTCACATGATAGTCGGTGGGAGTCAATACCTGGAAGGATCAAGGAGACAGCGCCGTAAGTCCTCCAGGGAGGCTCACAATAGCTACCAAGTGTTAGCAGGTACAACAGCTAACCCTGATGCGGAAAAATTCTCTTTTTCCGAGGAAGACGCATCCCATGTATTGCAACCACATTCGGATGCACTCGTCATTACAATGCCGGTCTCCGGCGTCAACATCCATCGAACATTGGTAGATGACGGGAGCTCCGTAAATATCCTATATCTCAGAACGTTCAATCAGATGGATCTCGACATTCAGCACGTTAGGCCTTTCCCAAAGCCCCTGCAGGGGTTCACTGGGGATTGTGTAAATCCCAAGGGCCAGATCGCCTTGGTGGTTGAGCTCGGATTGCCTCCCTGTCACAGGAGGATCATTGCGGATTTTGTAATTGTAGATCTCCCATCTAACTACAATGCCATCCTAGGGCGGCCAATCCTGCATGAGCTAAAAGCAGCCGCGTCCATCTATCACTACACCATCAAATTCCCCACTCCACATGGGGTAGGAGTAGTACGGGGAAGCCAACTGGTAGCAAGGAGCTGCAACATCAACTTCGCCCGAGCAGGGGTAAACACAATCCGGACTGACGCTGAGCTTGCAGCTGGGAAGTCTGAGGATGATCTGGACGGGAACGCAGCGGAAGATCTGGGTCACCTCGACCCCAGGTCGGCACAAGAGCTACGGAAGGCTGAACCAGTTGAAGACCTGGAGCAAGTAGAAGTCGACCCCAACCGACCTGAAAGGGTCCTCCACATCGGAAAGGAACTCAAACAACCAGTAAGGTCCCAACTTACAACCTTCCTAAAAAGCAACACTGACGTCTTCGCATGGGAACACGCGGACATGGAAGGAATTGATCCCAAACTCTCGTGCCACAGACTGAATACCAGTCCGGACATCAAACCAAAACAGCAACGCCGACGCCCTCTCAATCCAGAGAGGTACGAGGCCCTAGCTAAGGAAGTCGATAAACTACTCAAGTGCGGCTTCATTAGGGAATCACTCTACCCCCGGTGGGTAGCCAACCCTGTTCTCGTAAAAAAGAGCAGCGGAGCTTGGAGGGTGTGCATAGATTTTACTGATCTGAACAAAGCTTGCCCTAAAGACAGCTTTCCACTCCCCCGGATAGACCAAATGGTGGATGCCACCGCTGGGCACGAGCTCCTGAGCTTCATGGATGCGTACTCCGGCTACAATCAAATTGCAATGCATGAGGATGATCAAGAGCACACCTCCTTCATCACTGATCGAGGTTTGTACTGCTATCGAGTTATGCCCTTCGGGTTGAAGAACGCCGGAGCCACTTATCAACGGCTGGTGAACTCAATGTTCTCCGAACTCATTGGGAAAACTATGGAGGTGTACGTTGACGACATGCTTGTCAAAAGCACCAAGGAAATGGACCACGTGGAGCACCTCTCCGAGATGTTCTCCATACTGAGGAGATATAAAATGAAGCTCAATCCTAACAAATGCTCCTTCGGTGTAAAGTCAGGGAAGTTCTTGGGGTACATGGTCCACCGAAGAGGAATCGAGGCCAACCCGGAAAAGATCAGAGCTCTCCAAGAGATGAAGCCCCCTACTAAGATCAAAGAGGTACAGAGTCTTACTGGGCGTATAGCAGCGCTTAGTCGTTTTGTTTCAAAATCGACGGACAAGTGCAAACCCTTCTTCGACGCTTTACGCGGCGGAAAGGAGTTTGAGTGGGGCGAGGAATGTTAGCTAGCATTCGAAGAGCTGAAAAGGCAACTGGCACGACCTCCACTACTCTCCAAACCTCTAGTGAAGGAGGTCCTTACTCTCTACTTAGCAGTCTCGAAGCACTCAATTAGTTCCGTACTCATAAGGACGGACGAGGGCATCCAACACCCGGTGTACTATGTCAGCCAGGCGTTACACGATGCCGAACTGAACTACACCCCGATGGAAAAATTGACGTATGCCCTTATCATGTCTGCAAGAAAGCTCAGACCCTACTTCTTGCAACATCCAATACAGGTCCTGTCAAACTATCCTCTGAGACAGGTCCTGCAGAAACCAGACACCTCCGGGAGACTTATGAAGTGGGCAGTTGAGCTCGGCCAGTTTGAGCTCCACTACAAACCACGGACTGCAATCAAGGGTCAAGCTCTCGCAGACTTCATCGCCGAGTTCAACCCGGAGCACGAGCCCAGTGCCAGAAAGGAGGAAGTCTGGACTCTCTTTGTGGATGGCTCATCGACCGAGACTCGGGCTGGAGCCGGAGTAGTCCTGATGAGCCCGGACCTAGAGCCACTGTGCCAATCTCTACGATTTAATTTCCGTGCCTCAAACAACGAGGCTGAGTATGAGGCCCTAATTGCCGGCCTAAGGTTTGCGAAAGGTATGGGTGCACTCAAACTGCTCGTGTACAGCGATTCTCAACTGGTGGTCAATCAAATCAACAAGTCCTACCAAACCAAAGACAATAGGATGGCGTCTTACTCACTCATTGTGGAACAGGAACTGAAATCATTCGCCACCGTCGAGGTTAGCCAGATTCCCAGGACACAGAATGGCCTCGCTGATGCACTAGCAAGACTTTCTACCAGCGAGGGCATAGAAGAGCTGGAGAGCATCCCGATTGGAAGACTCAGTAGCCCAGCTATATCTCAGCCTGAGCAAATTAGCAACACGTCCGAAGTAAGCTCCAGCTGGACTGACGAGATCATCCAATTCCTGAAGGATGGGAAGGTACCCCCAAATAGCAGGGAAGCTAGAAAGTTAAGAATCAGGGCAGCAAGGTACACTATAATCGATAACATCCTGTTCAAAAAAGGCTTTTCGCTCCCTCTACTGCGGTGCCTAAAGGAAAACGAAGCTAAATACGCCCTCAGTGAAGTCCACGAAGGAGTATGCGGCAACCACACTGGGGGGCACTCCCTCGCACTCAAGATCTTGAGGCAGGGGTATTTCTGGCCATCAATGAAGAAGGACTCCATCGATTTCGCGAGGAAATGCGACAAATGTCAGAAATTTGGTCCCTCCATCAAAGCACACCCGGAAGAGCTGACCTCAATCCTCAGTCCGTGGCCCTTCTCCAAATGGGGAATTGACCTCATCGGTCCCATGCCAGTAGGAAGAGGTGGAACTAAGTATGCCATAGTTGCCGTGGATTACTTCACCAAATGGGCAGAGGCAGAACCGCTTGCCAAAATAACTGAGCAGAAAACTACCGGTTTCATATGGAAATCGATTGTCTGCAGGTTTGGAGTTCCACACTCGATCATTACAGACAACGGCAAGCAATTCGACAATGCTAGACTTAGGTCATTCTGTGAAGACCTCAATATCAGAAAGCACTTCTCCACTCCAAACCACCCCCAGTCAAATGGACAAGTTGAAGCAATAAATAAAATTATTAAGCATACACTGAAGACTCGCTTGGATGAGCTGAAAGGAGCTTGGGCAGAAGAGCTCCCCAGTGTGCTATGGTCTTATCGAACAACATGCCGGTCAAGCACGGGAGAGACACCTTTCTCACTGGCCTTCGGCACAGAAGCCGTCATACCGGTCGAACTCGAACTCCCGTCTTATAGAGTTCGGACGTTTGACGAAAATCACAACGATGAAGGCTTGAGATCCGAGCTCGACCTCCTGGAGGAAAGAAGGCTGGGGGCAGAACTGAAAACTGCCATCTACAAGAAAAGGAGTGCAAGGTATTACAATGGCAAAGTCAAGGAGCGGAAATTCAAAACTGGGGACCTGGTCCTGAGAAAGGTGTCCCTAGTAACGAAAGAAAGTCAAGCGGGCACGCTCGCCCCAAATTGGGAAGGACCTTACAAGATCACTGATGTCCTAAGAAATGGAGCTTACGAGCTCCAGAATACAGAAGGACTATCACTAGCGCATCCATGGAATGCCGAGCATCTAAAGAAGTACTACCAATGAAGACTATCCACCTATGCCCACGGGCGTAAGCTACTTTTGTTAAAAGAAGCCACGGCTTCCACCTTGTAATCGTTTCTCAAATTTGTGAAATGAAGAAAATTTTACAAGATAAAGGGCTCACGTTGAAATCTGAAAGCCTAGAAAGGCTCCGACCTAACAAGGGATGACTAAGGTCGCAATCCTCTTGAACACATGAACGTGTGACCCGGCTGGGTGGCGTAAGTGCTGCGTCACCAACGCCAAAACTAAAGCTTATTCATCTCAGACATACTATGTCTGCGGAATATAGTTCGTCCAAGAGACCGAACTAGTCTGGAGAATAGAATTCGTCTGTGAGACTGAACTACTTTCCAAAATATGTGAAATAATTCAACTTTCAGGTCGTCCCACACGCCGTCCTAAACAGTAATGTACTATGCCGATCTGAAAACTGGGGGGGGGCCTCCACCCATCCAACCTGGTATTGACTACAGGTCGGGCCTCGTTCTTCAAGTTCCAGATCGCCCACGTACTGAAGTCCGTCCTCGCCGTAGTTCGGACGTTCAAAGTATTTGAGCTCGGGATAAGTTCGTCCTCGCCGAAGTAAACACTTAAAGTTTGAAGTTATTTAACTATTGTCAGTTCGGACGTTCAAAGTATTTGAGCTCGGGATAAGTTCGTCCTCGCCGAAGTAAACACTCAAAGTTTGAAGTTATTTAACTATTGTCAGTTCAGACGTTCAAAGTATTTGAGCTCGGGATAAGTTCGTCCTTGCCGAAGTAAACACTTAAAGTTTGAAGTTATTTAACTATTGTCAGTTCGGACGTTCAAAGTATTTGAGCTCGGGATAAGTTCGTCCTTGCCGAAGTAAACACTCAGGGTTCGTCCTCGCCGAAGTCAAAGTTAGAAGTCAAGTTACAAGTCAGAAAGGAAATTTTTTTCATTAAGTTCAGATGTCAGAAGTTGAAGTCCGAAGTCAGAAGTCAGAAGTTGAATAAATCGTCAAAACAATGAAGTAAACAGAACGGAAATATTTCATTGCATTCAGGTCTACATATTTACATCCGAACTACTTTGACTACAAAAAAATAATAATAATAAAACAGGTTGGAGCTCATTCATCATCTCCGGCCTGATCTGGATCTGCACCGGCCTGAGAAGTTTCCGCCTCCTCTGGAGATGAAGGATTGAGCGTAGACTTCCTTTTCAGATCAGCGAGCTCGTCCTTAAGGAACTGGAGGTCCCAGTACGGTCGCTTCTCCGCGGTCGAATCGATCAGCTCCTCCATCGTCAGGAAGTAGACCACCTCCTGCTCGGCCAAGTAGGCATCTGAAGCTCTGAACTCAGCCACTGCTTCTTCCTTTGCAGTATTGTTCTCCAATGCAGCCTGAAGTTCAGAGTTCTTCTTCCTCTCGGCCTCCAGCTCGGCCTCCAAATCGGCCCGGACATTGGCCGCTCTCACCAGCTCGTCCGCCTTGGCTTTGAGCTCCTCCTCCCTTCTGATCAGGATGTCCTCCGAGGCAGCCCGCAGCCTTTTCTCCTTCTCGAGGTCTTCCAGGACCTTCCGCCCTTCGTCCCTCAGTACTTGGACATCGGACACCAGCCTGGCCATCTTCTCCGAGGCCGAGGTCAACTGGATGGCGGCCCTCGAAACGTTCACCGATGCGGCCATGACGGAGTCTACAACCCCCACGCCGTCCAAGTACTTCTGCTGGACTGGGGTCCAGCACTTGGCGACCGACCTGATCGCCCTCCTCGATGACAGGGGGAGACCGGCGATCTCTTCTCTGGTCGGCGAGTTCGACCTGATGAAATCCTGGACTGGCTTGGGAAGAGTCCCCCTCAGACGCAGGAACTCCCCGTCTTTCTCCGGGGTCGAGCCCAAGTACGTCGGCTGGAGCTGGGGCCCGGCTGGAACACGGACGGGCTGGGAGGAGGACGGTCCGACTCGTACGGTGGTCGGAGCTGTGATCTCCTCCACTCTCCTCGCCGGACTTCTCTGAGAGCGAGGAAGCAGATCGGCCTCCACTCTCGACCGCGAGGAACGATCCTGGTCCCCAGCAGGGACCTTTCTCTTCCCCTTGCCGGCCTGGCTGGGGCCTTGGTGTTTCTTCCTCATGAGGGCGGAGATGTCCTTCATGTTTCCTTCGGGTCGGTCTGAAATCAGAGAGGAAGTAGTCAGCTAGCATCAAATCTTTACATGAAATATAAGTATTGAGTTCGGACTTACGGGTTGTAGGACGGTCTGAGAGAGAGCGGGAGAGACGAGCAGATATTAGATTCTCCTCGGTTATCAGGACGGCGCTCGACCTGAGGCTTTCGCTGATCTCCCGTGCTCGTCGAGCTCTTTCTGAAGACTCTGCTGTGGGCTCCTGAGCGACGTGTCCTGCAACCGGCATGAATAAACAGTTTAGTACGGATACAAAGTAATTGTTGTAAAGAAGAACAGTAATTCGCTTACTTAGTTTGTGATAACGAACTGGGATGCTGAGATCAGGCCTGACGTCGTCCTCAGCGAACTGCCACGGACCACGGACGAAGAACCAAAACTTTTTCCAATTCTTGATCGAGTCCGGAGTCTGAGTGACGACGCTGCCCCCCGTCCTCGCCTTCACTGAAGCGTACCACCAGCCCGACCTCTTCCTGTCCGACTTAAAAGAGTACAGACTGTGGAAATCCCCAATAGAAGGACGGGAGAAGCCGAGCTGGTCCCAAAGAACCAGGAGGCCTATCAGGATCCTCCACCCATTGGGGCAGAGCTGAGTGGGAGCTATTCCCCAATCTCGCAGGAACTTCCTGACTACCCTGGGAAAGAGTAGTCGGAGTCCGGCAGCCAGGATGGCCTGATTCAGGGCGACAGTACCCAAGGGCGGTTCGTCAGCCCGGTCATCAGGACCTGGAACGACGAACTCTATGTCGTCGGGAATCCTATACATCTGATGCCACTCCCTAAGCTGCCCTTCCCTCACCTCGGAAGGGAAAAACCTACACTTCCAGACAGGGGCCGTCCTAAGCCCCGAGGCGACCTCAGCCTCCCTCCTACTTACGCTCCCGGGCTCTACTACCCGCTCACCCCTGGTCTCGGCCTGTTCGGACGGCCCAACTCGAGGGGGAACAGCAGTGATAGGAGCCGGACTTAGGACTTCGTCCTCGTCTAATCCCTCTACTGTCCTACCCGAACTCGCCGGCTCCTCATCCTGGCCCCTACCCCAAGAAAGAGCCTCTCTCCCACTGTCACTACCGACCTCACTAGACATTCTATTGAATAAAAAGAAAGAAGAGGAGAAATGTGAAGGAGGAGTCTGTACTGACCGTTCTCACCCCTAGATCGGAAGAGAATGGCTGAAGTGGGTTTAAGGTCGGAAAGGTTGGACCGCTCTGACGTTGAGTTCGGAGTGCACCAGAGTTTTAGTGGAGAAATCACGCATAAGCAAAGGCTTCAAATGAACCTCACCCCCTATATATAGGGCGGGAAAATGAAAGGTCAGCACCATTAACGAGGCAATAATGACGCGACGGCTAAGGCGTGTCCTCGAGCCACGTGCAGACCTGACACCTCCACTGGGATTGCTCCACGTGTCAAACAGCATTAAACGAAGTCAGGATTGTCAGAGTCAACGGCACAGAACAGGACGGCCTCAGCCGAACTTCCAGAGGAATTGAAGACCTCCTTTCACCGACGTTAAAACAGGTCCTCAGGGGGCAATTGTTGGTGTCCGGACTTAGCCTCAGTACGGACTGACTTGTGAACTTTCAGTTCGGCCCTGCTAATGCTCAGCTCGGTCCGGCCTCGCCTTTCAGGTCGGATCTACACGAGATTCGTCATGGCTGACATAATCGGTGTAGGTTGTCCTTTGGAGTGTCAGGTGACAGTCTAGCTGCAGTTTATATTATTTAAATAAGCCTGCATTAAATACCCCAAAAAGGGGATGTCTTGTAAGCATTAAATGGCCAAGCTATGCATTAAATGTCTAGCTTGGCATTAAATGCAAGTAATCATTGTAAATTTCCCTATAAGTATGAGGAAATAAATGTCCTACTGGGGGGACACAAAAAAAAAAAAACAAAAAAAAAGACATTCATACAAAGAACGTACATTTAGCTCTCCCTGCTCGCGTTTACCTAGCTAAAACCCAGTACGGATTCAGCCGACCTGAACACCATCATCAAGTTGACTTAGGATTAGTGCAAACCATTTTCCGACGTCAACAATAACAAAAATATGTTTTAGGTAAAAGCTGAGGCTAACAAAATAATGACTATCACCAAAACAAGTAAAGAGAATGTCTAACATTATTAGTCAATTCAATTCAACATTTGAGGTTCTAGCAACTCTTCACAAATCTAAAGGAAAAAGAGGACTAGAAGTTATTCCAAATAAAGTTTCAACTATTTGTTTTAAGTCCCACTTGCCTTTCAAAATATATCCCAATCAATGAGAAGAAAAGGAAATGTGGATGAAAATTATAATTTCTTGGCCTATGAAAATGTCTGATTATAAGTCTCTGATTCCTCATATATCCAAAAATTCTTTCTCAATCAAATGTGCTTATTACATTCTCTGGCTCCCTACATTTCAACTAATAAGACATTTCCAAGCAAATATGCAACATAAATTGGATGTGCCCAATAAGATTTCATCTCGCAATGTGTTTGTCATTAAGTAGAAGCATAAAATCTATATTCATATGATACACAATATATAGGCAACTCAGAAGAACTTTGAAACTTATTGCACACTCTGATCCAAGGAAAACCTTGCTGGCACTGCATTTTCATGGAACTATTAGATATGTGTGCGCCCCCTTAAACTGCTGGTTTCTGTATGTTTGCGCATGCTTGTGTACACAGTTTCTGGATGCCTTTGACTCAAATAGTATTTACATAACCGTGAGTTAAACAAAGAGGTGTCGTACCGTATAGAATACATGCATTTTGAAAGATCAAAAACAAGTCAGCAGTTCAAATGGAATAGTGCACTCAGAATTCATTTCATTGATCAACAAAATCCAACTTATGAATATGCTTTCTACAAGAGAGTGGAACACAGGCAAAAGTCTTATTATTTTTTCTTTCTTTTTGGCACTTCACATGACTCTACTTTAAGAGCAGCAATAAGATTATTTGAATGAATAGAAGAATACATTTGACTTCTGAAAGAATGTAGTTCCAAAAAATAAGAAATCAGATGAATGTATGTGAGAATGCCAATCAGCAAGAAGCTTTTCATGAATTCAGCCATTAGTTATTACACAAGAAATCTCTTATGCTTAATGATCAATCTGTTGTAATAAAACCTATCCTTGGTAATATATATGCTGATGCCCTACTGCATGAAGACCGTCGGAATGGTTTTTCATTAATTTCTCTACCAAATCTTGAGAGGTGATTTAGGCCCACGAGAATTTCCACAATCAACGCCTCAGTTTCTACTTGGTTTGCAAAGTACAGGGTCTGGACTAGAAACACATTTGTCTCAACATTCATTTGCTTCCTTTCAAAGTTCCTCCCACAATGCCAACTTACCGTGTTATGAGCAAGTGGAGACAACCACTCCAATATCCTTGTCAGTGCTAATCTCCACTTCTTTGCAAAGGCAGCGTCATTATTAGATGATGCTGATGTTTGGGAAAACAACTTTAGCTTTGCCCGAAGACAACTTCTGATACTCGTGGGCAACATAATGTAAAGGTCATCTCTTGCATCAAGGCTGATCAAGTGAGGAGACGAAGCGAGCTTCTCAATCAATATGATGATATTTGCATAGTGGAGAGCCAAAGCAGCACAACAAAGCGTAGATCGAGGGATATATAATAGCTGAAGTTTGGAAATAAAGAAAGATTCTTTACGGGAAGTTATACTACAGGAGAGAATGGGAACTGCATTTGTATCTTTCATAGCTTCCGGATCTTTCTGAGAAGTGCCAGTTGACCCCAAAGTTCCATTGCTTAATAGTTTGTAGCTCTGTACAACATGTGAATCACTTCCACCTGTCATGCATCCTTTGAAGCCAATAAAAGCAGAGCTTCTTGCTTTCATTTGAGGTTGTTCCCCATAAAGGTTGAATGATTGGGAACGATTATGCAACTTCTTGTTCCTTGATCTACTCTTGTCACCATCCAGGCCCAGATTTGAAAATGATCTCCTCAAAGAACCTGGAAACTTAGACGGATAGTTTTCAGATGGAAAAACTGATGATTGCATACGAGCAGAGAAGGAATTAGTACTAATGAAGCAATCGGGCTGAGGGTGCTCAGACTCGCTACTTCCCTCAGCACTTCCTATCTGGTTTATCCCATTAAAATGCTTGATCCTCGGAACAATAGTAAATAAAGATCTAAGCAAAAGCCTGACGATATAGTCATAGGTTCTAACCCAAGGAGACATCTCCTTAAGATTCTTCACTTCTTGTTGTTGCCATGCCACCTTCTGTTGAAACTCGAGTAATTTCACCTGTCCTAAATCAGCACCAGCCCGCATTCGCCTCAAACTCTGCTCAAGCTCTGCCAACACTTCAAGCTCTTGACATAACTGTTCTGCGGCTGCAACAAACCTCTCCATTTTCTTGACCTTCCTCTCCATCTTCTTGAGCCTGTATTGCCACCCACACCAATTGATGTCAATCTCACCCGGATCATCAAAAACTCCTTTGAGATTGTGGTATATTGGGTTCATACACTTCTTCCCAAGTATAGCTACCGATTTTCCCAGAGTTCCCAAATTCTCAATTATCTCGGCAAGAGCAAGATCCATGAGATAATTGTCATCTTCGGAAACGATCTTTCGGATACCAACTGAGTTTACAATCTCTTCCCTCAATTTAACAATCTGCCGATCACTAAGGCATTGCCACAAATTAACCACCTTTGACATCAACCTGGAGACTTCAAAAGCCAAAATTCCTATCACGGGCTTGTGATGCTCCAGTTCTATACTCTTTCGTGAACTCCAAATATTATCAAACCATGTTTCGGTCACAATTTCACCCGCCATACCACCAAATATGTAAACACCCACCTAACTTAAATCCTTAATCAACTTGACATCCCCTGTTTACAATTTGAGGAAACGGAAAATTTAGGCAATAAATTTAACCACCACACAAAGCAGTATATATCTATGCTGTTCAAAATTACATAAAATTCTGCAGTCAATTTTTCTTTTTTATTTAGAAGCATCCATTTGAATTATTGCTGAGGCAACGAGCAAGAACATTATTGATTTATTTCCAAAAGATTTTCCCTTTTCCTAGTCTGACAATCGAAGATTTCTATTTATTTTTGAATAATTCGAGGGGAAAAAAAAAGTTGAAGGGAGACAAGAAGCCGGCTCAAATAAAAAATAAAAAACTCCTAAAACAATTAATTTCACTCCTTGCTTTGATCGAAAAAGAACCTCAAAAGAGGACATTCTGCATAAAATAAGAATGAAGCAATACATAAACCAAGAGAAAACAACTAAACTTAATCTTCTATTTATTTATATATTTTGGAAAGTAGCTCGCTTAAGCTCAACCATATTAACTTACTGACAATTATGACGATTTCGTTCTTACTGACATAAATATCAGTTATCTATATCTCAAAGACTCAAACTCAAACCAACCTAACGTAGAAATTTGCACTAAATTTTCTTCAGATTACATCCTAATAACATCAATGCAGCAAGCAAAATGTGTAAAACCGGAGCAATTAAAAACTCAAACTCACCGTTTGTTCGAACAACAGTGAAGAATATTGATCTTTAATATAACATTTTACTGTTGAGATCCCAAATATAAAGAGAATTATTTTAAATTTTGAGGATAGAGTCGAAAAGTGTGAGCTGAAGAAGAGAAAAATTAGTTTGGGATTTGGGAGAGGGTGTATGTTTGTAAAGGGTGCACCTCTGTCTTTAAATAGGGACGATCGCTTGACAAAGGCACAGAACAAAATTATTCCGCGCCAAACATTCGGTGTGACCTAAGTATTCTCATTCGTTTATGCTCTCGGATATTATAGGACGTAGCAACCTTACATAGTCATAATTGCTGCGACACGATGTCGTTAGAGCATATAATAGAATTTAAAACTTTGTATTCCTTGTTTGTTAGGAGTTAGGACTGGGTTGGAGTTTAGGTGGAAATTCCAGAATTTTTCGAGCATATACTTTGATTAAGTTATTTCTAGAAATTCCCCACATTTTTATTCTAAGAACATGTTTGGTTCTCATTTTTTTTTCAAAAAAATCTATTTTTTGCCTACTTTTTTTGACTTTTCAAACTTTTTACACAATAAAAAAGTTTGAAAAGTCAAAAAATTGTGTAAAAAGTTTGAAAAATCAAAAAATGTTGGCAAAAAACCTATTTTTTAGAAGAAAAAAAATCTACATCAAACAAGTCCTAAATTTTAATTCGCAATAGATAAAATAAACCATCGGATAAGGATTGAATTGGATTAAAACACGTGAAATATCATTTTCTATTTAACATGTTAATAATAAAATCGTATGATCATATTATGTTTTTACTTTATACTTATTCTTGTCACCAACAACTTACTAAACTTATTAATTATTTTCTCTAATTAAAGTAGAAACCTCGAAAATATGAATGAAAATCTTTCTTTTGCTGCAGTGAAGAATTGTATTTTGTTATTTTATTGATTCTCAAACTAAACTGAGAACAAGATTGAAATTGATAAGTATATATTTTCCACTCGAAATAACAATAAAAAAATTTGAGATCGATTAAATGAATATTTTATGATATTAGAATTCATGTCATAATTTAACCAAAAAAATTAGGCTGGCTACAACCGTATTACTATCATATTTCACATCACGTGGAGCTTTATGTGACATTAAAATTCGATCTTTATTGATACTTAATAGTTAAAATTAGGTTTGGTGTTCCTAATACAGTTAATGAAAATCATATGGAATACTTGTTGTGCTAATATTTTACGACGTACACGTGGTGGACTAGGGTTACACATTAGCTAATTGGGCATTAACTAGCGTCAATCAAATTGGTTGTGAACACATCATGTCAGTTTTAACATGGGTTTGGACCTAGTTTAGATTTTGTAGTGAACCAGAACAACACATTTTTCAATACCCTATCTTGACCCACACACCCCATTTTATTAGGCATTCTCTCATCATAAGTAGAGGTGTCAACATAGGTAGGTCAGGCTAGACCAATACGCCAACAACCAGGCTCGATTCAGGCCCATTGTAGGTTTGAACACAATCGTCTAAAATTATGGTTCAGACTAGACTTGGTCTGTCTTTCAAATCTAAGGATCAGACAGCCTATAGACCCTCCAATATTGTGGGCCAGGAGCGGACCCGTCTTTCATTATAGTTTATTACTATGTGGATCATTCATGTTGGCTTCGAAGTCTAGTCAGTTTTGACGTCAATACCGAACTGCATATAAATGTCCAACCCAAACTTGGGGGACTAAAGGTATACCAGTATTTCGTTACGAGCATTTTGCTACCTGCATATTATTTGCAACGATACATAATATACCGTTATTTGTTATTGCTAGCACACATGCTGCGTTGTCCTTTATCATTGTCATATTATTATTCGCATGGCACATGCTATACTAATTATCTTAAGTTATACCAACAACTTTTTTGAAATAAATACATGATCACATATATATAAGGAAAATTTTCACAAGTAAGCCATCTTATGTTATTATTTATAAAAAAATTGTAACATATTTTTTATTCCAAAAATACCGGGTTTCATCTAATTTTTAATTAACTATTTAATTGATTAAATATTGTAACAGAATCCTTAATTAACTCATTTATTATTTTGATTAAGATCTTATATATAATTAATTAAGATATTCTCTCTTATCAATCTAATCTCTCTCATGTTTCTCTCTTTCATCATTTACAATCCTAATCATTTCAACATCTCTTCAACATTACAATAAATTGCAACTCGTCTCGGCCAACTGCAAAGCGTCTTCTTCATGCAAATCGTGTCCGATGATAACATCCCCATATTTATGACCGAAACATATTTTTGTAACATCGTTTGCAGCAGATTAATAACATAGAGAACTAAACAGATTTTTGTAACATTGTTTGCAGCAAATTAATAACAGAGACAATGAAATAGATTTTTGTAACATCGTCTGCAACAGATTAGTAACAGAGACGATGCAAACTGATTTTATAACAACGTTTGCAACACATTAATAACAGAGACAACAAAACAAATTTTTGTAACATCGTCTGCAACAGATTAGTAACAGAGACAATGCAAACTGATTTTGTAACAATGTCTGCAACAGATTAGGAACAAGGACAGTGCGAATTGATTTTGTAACAACTTTTACAACAGATTAGTAAGCACCTATTCGCTGGCGACTTCCTTCAATATGTGCATCCATGTGCGGTTCCTTTCTCCGGAGACTTCCTTCAATATGTGCATCCAAATGACTTTCTGTATGGAATGTAATGCAAGCTTCTTCACATAGTCAGGCAATTCATTCTTTGCCGCCAACCAAGTCATTATGCGAGTAGGCATATCCATGTTGGGTATCTTTATCTAGCGACTAAAATTTCTACAAACTGAGGGTTAGGCTTTCACATAGTGATGGAACTCTAGAGATTAGAGAGATAAGATTATAATGTTGGCGGCAATGTCGGCGATATGGATGTGTTGAAGAGGAATAGAGAAGATGAATATGATATTTTCTCTCTCCCACGATTTTTTCTCTCACTCTCTCTCCGCGAAATTAATGAAAATGTATATTGTGTTTCCTTTTGTAAATATTATATTATATAAATATATAAAATAATATATAAATAATACCCAATATTTTTAGAATAAAAATATTAGAAAAATAAATTTAATAATATGTTGTATATACATAGCAATGGATAGCAATGGATAGCAATTTCTTCTATATACAATTAGATGGGCTCGTTGCTTATGTAGAAGTACACATTGTTTGGACTATTTTGTAAAAGAAGTACAAAGTGATCGTGTCATTTCTATTTCATTATATTAATATGTGTTTGGCTGGGCAGGTGATTCCCGTTTGTGTTTTGCATATTTGTGTTTTGGAAATTATAATACATTTCAAGTTGGTTTAATCCATATTCTAGGAAACATACTATCAAAAATTTGTTATACCCTGTTGTATTAGCTATCTTCAGATGTTAGTCGTAAAGTCTCATCTTTCTAAAGATTACTAGTAAGCCCTCGCTATTACATCTTCAAAGGCTAGCTGTAAAGCTTTGTCTCTTCGAGGTTAGGTTGTAAGTCTTTGTTTCTATGTTTCTGAGGTTATTCTTAAAGCCTCATCTCTTCGAGGTCGGCTCATAAGCCCTCTCCATTATATCTTCTTAGGTTAGTTGTAAAGCTTTGTCTCTTCGAAGTTGGTTTGTAAGCCCTCCCCATTACATCTTTTTAAGACTAGCTTTAAAATATTCTCTCTTTGAGATTGGCCATAAATCTATGTTGTTATGTTTCTAGAGACTGTTCCTAAGACCTTGCCTATCTAAAGTCTGTTTATATTTCAGAGGCAATTCGTAAGTCCTTACCTATTTTAGGTCAGTTCATATATCAAATGCTATTTGCAAGTATTTATCTATTTGAGGTCGGCTTACATTTTTGTAGTAGTTTGTAAGTCCTCACTTGTTCAAGGTCGGCATCTAATTGATGACATATTATAATTCGAAGTTTCATCAAGAGTCTTGATATACACGGGTCAATCTTACAAACTTCTTACTCTTACTTCTATATTTCTTCTAAGTTCGATCTGCACAGAAATGTACGACTCAGTGTTGGGGGCTAATGATTTACCAATATATTACGTAGCGTACACGTGGAAGGAAAAGGCCTTACATTTGCTAACTGGGCATTAGTAGTGTCAATTGAATTGGGCCAGATCACATCATATCAATCTCAATATGGGCTTGTGCCTGGTTTGGATGTTATGGTGGGCCGTGACCACATCTTTCAATGGTCCATCTCGACCTACATGCTCCATTCCACTATATATACATGACATTCTCTCATCATAAGGTATGAAAATCAAATCTTTAGTCAAAATTTTGTCTATTTTGTTTTTCCCAATCTTGTATTATATACTTGTTTTTATGTTTCAGCAACTGATTTTGACCGTCACAGTACAAACGACTACCAAACCCCCCCTTGGAATAATTGCCTTTGTAAGCTAACAACGTCTAAGTGTGTAATAACGTATACGTAAATATGGAGATGGTAAACGTCGGTGGACAACTTAGTCATATCAGATTTTGCAGTAAAAAATACTCTTAATAGGTTTGCATTTCACTTGACCCCCTTGCCCAAGGGGTATATCAAGAACATCAATATGATGTCGATACAAAAAAAAAAAAAAAAAAATTGCCCTTGTCTTACCGGGGGGGGTGGTGGGTGGGGGGGTTGGGCAATATTGCATATTTTTATGCTATTGGATATAATTTAATAGTTCGGTGATACACTTTTAGCGTATGTTTAAAATATAGTACGGGATAAAAATCAGACAGTATAAAAAACATGGATGTAGCTTATTCTTTTTTATCGATTAAAGTTTCAAATTAAGCATGGAATCTATCTTTGATATTTCTAAATAAATTGGGTTCTTTGATAATGGATTATACAATATTGAAAAAAAAATGTAATTACATTTTGTTCACTACTATAATTCAAACATTCTCGTGTGGATTTATTGGGACATGAAGTAAATTACATTAACTTAAATAAAAATTTTGTTTATGTTATTATTTTATAATTATAAGTAAAATAGTTAATTTGACACTAAAAAAGGAATTAGTTAAAAACTAAGCAAAATATTCTAACTTTGATTAGGTGGATTCTCTAGAAATTTCTGTGGTTGAGAATTAACATATTTTAGTAAATTCGTTATGATTTTCAAGAAGAATCGGGGATGTAGCTCAGATGGTAGAGCGCTCGCTTAGCATGCGAGAGGTACGGGGATCGATACCCCGCATCTCCATTTTTTGAAATTTAGTTCTTTTCCACTGATTTGGTCCTTGTTTGGGCTATAATTTTTGTTCGCCCCAGAAACTGAATAACTTTTCTTGACAAAATTAGGGCATTTACCTATTTATAATTAGAAAATTAAAATATATACTGATTGGTTTTGAAATTCTGAAAAATAGGTACAAGCTTATTAATCTAATTTACAATTACTGAATTTTCAAATTTTAATTTTTTGCTATTTTCACATTACAATTTAAAAAAACAATTAATAGAAGATCTTTCAATCAAGAGACTAATTTAAAACATACTATTAATTAGACATTATCAAGCAATTTCAATTCAGAGCATTATCACTTTTATTTCAAATTAAAACTTACCATATTTTAATATATACTTATTTTAAAATAATTGATTATGAAACTGTTTCTTGAAACAAAAAAATGTTGGTACACGTCATCTGATAGTATTGCTAGTGTCTGATAATCCATAAATCTGATACGATGTATTTTTTCTCTTTAGCAGTTCTTTATTAGCGTAATGTATCAATCCGAATCTACAATAATCATAAAAATAGAATTGAAACAAGAATAATTTGGATTCATGCAATATAACAAGATAAAACTATCGATTGTACTGGAATAATTTGTTAGCACCATTTATCTGTTGGAAAAATTAGAAAATTGTGCCATGTTTAAGCATGATTTTGCATTGGACCCATTTTTTATTTGATGAAAACAAAAGTTTGTTCGTGTTCTCCTCCGCGATAACATCGAAATCATGTACTTACTTGTCCAAAATAATGTTTGGGTGAGTGATAAATTGTGGCTCAAAGATGAAGTTGAAAATGGTTAAAGGAAAAAAAATTGGTTATATCCCACATTGAAAAAATAGAAAAACTTATGGCCACACTTATTGAAATGTGTAATCATGTGTAGCGTAGAGGCTCTCTCTTGCGCGCTCCCGTAGGGAGGCAAATCACGGACTAATTAACACCTCAAGCCTTTAAACTCATGTGCGAGCGTGACCTGCATACACGAATGTCGGACCAAAATTGACCACATAGTCAAGCCTACGTTTTACAATTTTTTCCCTGATTTAATTACAGAATTAAATTTATGTCTTTTCATAACTCCTGAATTCCTAAAGGCAGTAGAGTGTTTATTATGTTATTAAATGCTGCTGTTAATGGATGAGGATGTGACTGGTCATCTAGGAGCCTATAAAAATGGTATGCACTTTTCACAATCCTATACACGAAATTCAGTTTTCCACTCCTTCATTTCTGTTCCAAAATATTCAAGTGTCCTTTTGGTGATACTGCTCTATCAGTAGCCCAGTTCGTTGGTTTAACAACTTCATGCTACCAGTTCTTCCGTTGTATCATTGGAAGCAGACGTTCATTATCTACAAGAACCTACATTAGAGAACGAATATGTTTTAAGAAAACTGAGCTTGCACACGCCTCGATTTGCAGTTTTTGATCTTGTCTATTGTTTCGTTGTTATCATTTTTCCCTGCAGTTTACATATTTGTTTCATGTTATTTTTTAGTATAATATGTACTTTAATACGTTCAATATAAATCTTGGGTTAACATTATCTACTATAACATTATTCGCACATGAACTTGAAGAAAATTAATGATCAACATGCATTTTCAATTATTTTCTAGGAATCAACAATTCAATAAACTTTGTTAATGTTCATTGTGTCTTCACCGTATTATTTTTACATCCGAATCTTGAGTCTCAATAATAAAATTTAAATAGTAGTATATATGTGTCATTGTTCTTTTGACATTGTTGTGGATATTTGTATGTTCATATCCGGGTTAATAATGCAGAGTGATAGATGAACTCTAGTCTGTATTTAAAATCATATATGAATTTACAAAAAATCTTTAAATTTACAAAATTGTTTCCTAAATGTAGTAAAATTAAAATTCGTTAGTGAAATTGTTGACATATGAAATAACAAGGGCCTAAAAAGAGACTTAAGAAAATTGTACGTATAGGTCCATAATAAATGCCCGAATGCCCAAGTATATAGGTTTAGAAAATATGTCGGCCAGGCCCAACGGATGCCCAAATAAATTCGTATACAGGCCCAATAGAAATTGTCCAAGCCAGGAAGGGCCCAAAACGGACATCGCCCAGATCAAAAACGCTCAGGGCGTTGGGCGATTAGAATGGTCGATCACGGCATAAGAGTAACTGTTCATAAGTAGTTTTTCTCATTTTTCTTATCATTATTCCCACGTTGTCAGGAGTTACAAACTTGAATTATCATAAAGGAGTTACAAGAAGTTGGATCATCATGGGAAGTTACAAACAGTTGGGATCATCATGGGAGAAATGGGCGGTTATTGAGCGACGAAGTGATTGCTTCATGAAGGGGTTACAAGAAGTTAAATCATCATGTTAAATCATCATGGGGAAGTTACAAACAGTTGAAATCATTATGGAAGAAATGGGCAGTTATTGGGCGACGAGGTGGTTGCTGGGCGATAAGGAAGAAACTGGGCGATGAGAAGTTTTTATGCAAGACTGAAGGAAAACGTGTGATAAAACCGTTTGACAAGGTATAAAAGAAAGGAGATTGATCGAAGTAGAGAAAAGAAGGAACTCTCAAAAAACAGAGAAATGTAATTTCATTCCATTTAGTCTTAAATATTTCTTTACAGTGAATTCTAGTGTGCTTGTGCCCTTTGGAGGCATTTCGTTTTGCTCTTTTCATCCTTTGTCATTATTGTAGTCTTCTAAATCAAACACCCCTTGTTGGGACTTTGTCTCATAAGGTTTGGCGTCCCTTACACATCGTCTGAATCCTTTAATTGTTAGCGAAAGATACACATTCCGCGCGAAACAATTTGGCACGCCCAGTGGGATACTTTTGGTGTTAGAAGATACGAGAGGGTAGAACAATATGCCTCACAAGAACTCAGATAAGGAACCAGCCAGCCAGCGAATTCAATCCGTGATCGAGCGATATGAAGAACAGCAAAATACACCAGCAACGGAGGGACAAAATCAAAGCCGTTATGAGCCAATGACGGAATTGAGTCCACGAACCATGCGCGCATTACTTGGCGAACTCACGCAAGATGTTGTGGGACAGGTAAGCTTGCAAAATGTTCATGATATGGAAAAATTTGTTCAAACTGGAAATGTGCATTACGACAACATGGCCAAACAATTAAGTACTTTAAATGAACTTATAACTAGGTTAGTAGGCCAGACATGTCAACCAAATTTGCCAAATATAGGGAATCATTTCCAAGCTAGGACGGTTGTAGGGCACAATTCACCGACAATGAACCCTATAAATCCTAGTCAAGGAATAGAAATGCCTTTTATACCATCGACGTCAAATGTGGGTGGAGGCAACGTGGCCAATTTGAGTGGTCATAATGTGGGATCGTCCAACTTGGGGGGTAGCCCGAATGCAAGAGAAAATATGCCAAATATAGGACAAAACGCAACACGTGTTAACGAAGGGGCAAATGTCCAAGTAAATGGCAATAATACCATGAGTAATGGTAATTTGGCCACAAATCCAGGTTTAAACAATAGACCTCAAATGATTCCACCTGTGAATCAACCAATAGGAGTCCCATATGATCCAAACATGGCTTTAAGAAACCAAATCACCGAGATAATGCAAGATCAGATGGCTTTTGGAATGCGTCCTTTCATTAGGCCAACCTATAAAAAGCCATATCCCGACTGGATAGACCAAGCCTATCCGTGGCCTAGGGGATATAAAGTGCCGGAATTTTCACTATTCACAGGTTTAGGGGAGGTTTCAACATTGGAACATGTAGGGCGATTCACACTGCAATGCGGTGAAGTAAGTGATTACCATAAAATAAGGTTGTTTCCTAGTTCGCTAACAGGAGTGGCTTTTTCATGGTTCATTAATTTGCCAGCAAACTCTGTTCAGACATGGCAACAATTAGAACAGTTGTTCCACGCCCAATTCTATAAAACTGAATCTGAAGTCACCTTGGCTGATTTGGCGAATTTACGTCAAATGCCAACTGAATGGGCGGAAGTTTTTCTTCAAAGGTTTAAGACTGCTAGGAGTAAATGCTTTGTGCCCTTACCCGAAAAAGAGTTTGTTAAGATCGCTCAAAGTTGTTTAAGTTTCGACTTGAAAAAGAAATTTCAGGATAGGGAGTTTCCTGATCTCTTTCAATTAACGGCCAATGTGATTAGGTATGAGCGTTTGATAAGGGAAGAGGAACAAATGAAAAATTCCAGCAAAGGGACTTATTATAGAGACCCAAACTTCGACGTTCACGTTGTGGATGAATATTATGATCAAACTGAAATATGTTTGGCCGAATTGATTAAAGGAAATGCTTATGAATGTCCGTTAATAATTAATTCAGGGATGACGGCGAAAAACGAGCCTCTGAGAGATACAAGCAAGAAGGCTAGAACGTTTTCGTTCGATGTAACCAAAGCAGATACTATATTTGATAGATTGTATAAAGACAAGCAAATAAAACTGAGCGATAAACACAAATTGCCAAATCCTGAGCAAATTAAGGATAAAAAATATTGTAAGTGGCATAATGCATGGTCTCATACAACTAATAATTGTTTGGTTTTTCGTCATGTATTACAGGATGCCATCGAATCAGGGCGAATTACTTTTGAAGCTAAAAAGAAGATGGCAGTGGATGAGAATCCTTTTCCGCGGCCACTAGGAGTTAATATGTTGTCAGCAGGTTTCAAAAGTGGTTTACCTAAATTCAAATTGGTGGTCGATAATGGGGACGAAGATCTTGAACCGCATCCCAGCGTGTTCAAACGTCTCAAAGGTAAAGAAGTTGAAAGGAATAAAAAAGTGTTGTGTGCTAGATGTAGCAGAGAAATAGATGAAGAGGAGAAAACGGAAGTATGGGAGTATCACAATCATCCAAACACAACCCAAAATTTCCAACATGTTCAAGGACGAAAGGTATCACGGCCTCCTTTTGAAAGACGGGTCAGGCCAATATATGATGGCAGGCCGGTGTACAACGGCAGGCCGATGCTCAACAATAGAACGTTCAGGCCACAGCCCCATCGATCGAATGTATGGCACTCATTCCAATACAGTGCAGGAAGGGTGATACCCTTTGATCAAATGACTAGGACACAGCAGAGACGTCATCAGAGAAATTATGGACGAATGATGAGGCAGCAACAAGAAGTGATACGTCCCAAATCGCCCAATTTCTCCAACACGGTTGCTAAAGAAAATCTCGAAGATGAGAAGGAACATAATGTGAATGATTCAACAGGAGAATTGCCAGAAGATTCTTCTGGTAGGTCGAAGTTTGAAAGACACAGCAAGGACGAAGATGAAGAAGATCCTGGACAATCCATCACCATTCAGTTTGGTTCTTTACCCCCAATATTGGCTAATAATTATCTGCTTGCCAATGAATTTAAAAGCAAAGGGGATGAGGGGCCACAAGAAGATGAGAGTGAAGAAGCATGCACATTGGAATGCGTGGTAGAAATCGGGCAAACCTCCGGAGATACCTATGGAGGAGAAGAAGAAGATGATGGCTTGACAGATGTGGAAGAAGAGATTGACTTAGAGTCAGAGAGAAGAAAAAGAGGAGTTTCATATAACAAATTGCTAAAACAGCTGTATCAAGAAGGTGTACGAGAAGTAGATTTGTTGGGCGAACCATCTGGGCGATCTTTTGATTATTACGTGTTATACGGGACGCCCAAGAGGAAAATGAGGGTACCGCGCTCTGAAAAGTATGGATCACCTCCAACGATATTACCATCCCCTACGGGTTGGGAGGAAGTGAGCGACAAAGAAGCTCAAGAGCCCGGCACAGAAGATCAGTGCGAAATGTTGCACGTAAATCTGACACAGCATTTCGATCCAAAGGATGACGGGAAACGAGAAGTGGAGATAGAGGCGACTGAAAGGGTCATCTTTAAGAAGCCAACGGCCAATTTAACCAAACATTTGAGGCCATTATATGTAAAGGCTCTAGTCAATGGCATCCCTGTAGCCAAAGTTCTCATAGATAATGGGGCCGCTATTAATACCATTCCATCTAGAATGATAAAGAAATTTGCTAAGACGGAGAGTGACTTGATCCCTACTGAAGTTATCCTTACGAGCTTCAATGGCGGGGTGACTTCGGCCAAAGGAGTAATGCCTTTGGACGTAACGGTAGGAACTATCACCAAAACCACAGTATTCTTTGTAATAGACGGGCCGACTAGCTACAATGTGTTGTTAGGAAGAGATTGGATTCATGGAAATCGTGTATACCTTCGTCACTCCATCAGTGTCTAGTTTTTTGGAACGATAAAGGTGAAGCCGAAGTGGTGCAAGCAGATCATAGACCTTTTGTTACAGAAGTGAACTCGATCGAGAAGTTTATGTATGAAGGAAATTATGGGCCTGTGAGAGTAGTCCAAGATGGTGAAGAAACTCAGATCATCGCGCAGAGCGAGGAGCCATTATCAATAGATGCATTTACTGAAATGTTCGATCAAATGAGGCCAAACATAGTGGCCCTTGAAGAGCCAATGATTGGCAAAAAAGATATTCAATAAATGTTGAAGAAAGTACCTAACCTTCAGGATGTCAAAGCCAAGTCAATGGCTTTCGAGAAAAAGTGCGAAGGAGAAATAAGAAAGAAAACGGCTTTAAAGATTTTAAGGGATAAATTAGCCGTGTTCAAGTTAGAACAGAATATTGGCCGAGAAGTGAATAAGGTGGATTGTTTAGATGCAGAAGACATCAATACAAGGAGCTTGAACGACGATGTGATAGGAGTCATGAAGACAGGGCACGCCCAAGCACAAGACCCCTTGGTGAAAGTAAATATTGGAGAGGAACAAGAAGATCGCCCAACATTTGTCAGTCAGATGCTTAGCAAAGAGGTAAGTGACCAGTTAATTGCTTTGTTAAAAGAGTATAGAGATTGTTTTGCTTGGGAATATGAACACATGCCCGGTTTAGATAAAAATTTGGTGGAACATAGGCTACCAACTAAGCCACACTTTAAACCACATAAGCAACCCCCCAGACGTTTTGCTCCTAATGTATTGCCCGAAGTAAAGAAAGAAATAGAACGGTTGTTAAAGGCAGGTTTTATAAGGACGGCCAGATACGTTGAATGGTTGTCTAATATTGTGCCTGTATCAAAGAAAAATGGTAGTATTAGGGTTTGCATAGATTTCAGAAATTTGAACTTAGCAACGCCCAAAGATGAATATCCAATGCCAACGGTAGATTCCTTAGTAGATTCAACTGCTGGACATGTGATGTACTCTTTTATGGATGGATATTCAGGATACAACCAAATTTATATAGCTGAAGAAGATATACATAAAACTGCATTCAGATGCCCAGGTGCTTTAGGATGTTTTGAATGGGTGGTCATGCCTTTTGGTTTAAAAAATGCAAGAGCCACTTATCAAAGGGCAATGAATCTAATTTTTCATGACATGATAGGAGATTTCGTTGAAGTTTATGTTGATGATATAGTGGTTAAATCATTGAAAGAAGAAAACCATCTCCAACAATTGAAACGTTCATTCGAACGGATGAGACAATATAAATTAAAATTGAATCCGTTGAAGTGTGCATTTGGTGTTAATGCAGGAAATTTCCTAGGATTCCTAGTGCATGAAAGAGGAATTGAACTTGATAAAAATAAAGCAAAAGCCATTTTAGAGGCTAAACCACCTAAGGACAAAAAGGAATTACAAAGATTCCTGGGCAAGTGAACTTCTTACGACGTTTCATATCTAATTGTGCAGGGCGAACGAAAGCTTTCTCGCCTCTTCTAAAGTTGAAAAATCAGGACGACTTCGTCTGGAAGGAGGAGCATCAAGAGGCTTTCCATAGCCTGAAGACATATTTGTCAAATCCACCAGTATTAGTTTCACCTATCCAAGGTCGGCCAATGAAAGTTTATATATCGGCCGAGCAGGAGTCAATAGCCGGACTAGTCGCCCAGAACGATCAGTTTGGAGAAGAAAGGGCGATATATTATCTCAGTAGACGACTTACTGTGTGTGAATGTAATTATTCTGCTATTGAAAAATTATGTCTTGCTTTGTATTTTACATGTACTAAATTAAGGGCTTACTTACGGCCTGTAACTATTTACTTAATTTCTAAAGTAAATTTGGTTAAGTACATGTTCTCTCGTCCTGTTTTGCATCAAAGGATTGGTCTTTGGACTTTAGCACTGTCAGAATTTGAAATACAGTTCATACCACAAAAGGCAGTAAAAAATCAAGCATTGGCTAACTTTTTGGCCGATCATCCGTGCTTAGACGTACCTAAGGAAATCGAATTAGAAGTCAATTCGCTCGAACTAAAACCCTGGATTTTATACTTTGACGGTTCAAAAACCGCTAGAGGTGCAGGAGTAGGGGTAGTGCTAATAAACCCACTAGGGGTTTGCTACAAGTTTGCTTTCGCCCTAACTGAAATGTGTACTAATAATCAAGCCGAATACGAAGCGTTGATTGTCGGTTTAGAATTATTATTGGATTTGGGGACGAAAAACGTACTTATCCGAGGTGATTCTCAATTAATAATTTATCAATTGAATGGCGAGTTTAAATGCCAAAGTGACTCTGTCATAAGTCAATATGGCATCGCTCAAGAGCTCTTGGACGAGTTCGACCAAGTAGAGCTTCAATACGTTAATAGAATGTATAACGATCTGGCAAATGAATTGGCCCAAATGGCATCAGGTTATTCAAAAATGCTGAATAACGATTCTGCGTGCTAGTACGGAACGATATTGCCTGTACTTCAACGAAGGGCGAAAGGGTTTAATGTGCATTGTATACAAAATGGAGACGCATTGGATTGGAGAGAAGAAATACAAAAATTCCTGGAAGAACCAAATAAGAAGAGCGACAGGAAGTTAAAATTACGTTCACTGAACTATTTGCTGATTGAAAGTGAATTATATAAGAAACGCTCAGATGGTGTACTTTTGATGTGCATAAATTTGCAAGAAGCTAAAGTGGTTATGGCCGAAACACATGAAGGAGTGTGCGGAGCACATCAAGCTGGCCAAAAGATGAGGTGGTTGATCATCAGGAATGGGTATTATTGGCCTAAAATGGGCGAGATATGCGTTCAGTATGCCAAAAGTTGCTTGGAGTGTCAAAAACATGGCCCAATCCAAAGAGTGCCAGCCAGGGAAATGGTATCTATTATCAAACCATGGCCTTTCAAGTGTTGGGCGATAGACCTGATAGGAAAGATTTACCCACCGTCATCCAAGCAACATACCTTTATAATAGTCGCTACCGATTTTTTCACTAAATGGGTAGAAGCGATACCTTTAAAAGAAATTTCCCAAGGAAATGTCATAGAGTTCATTCGTGATCATATCGTATATAGATTTGGGATACCTCAAACTATAGTGATGGATCATGGAACTTCTTTGAACGGGAATCAAGTGAAAGAATTTCTGAGCGAGTTTGGAATCAAGTTGGCAAACTCTACGCCTTATTACGCCCAATCCAACGGCCAAGCAGAATCGTCAAATAAGGTTTTAAAGGGTATCATAAGGAAAATGATAGGTGAAAATGCTAGAAATTGGCATGAATGCTTGAATAGGGCGTTATGGGCCTACAGAACTTCGCCGCGATCTAGTACTAAAGTGACTCCTTTCCAGTTGACATATGGGCAAGAAGCAATGCTGCCTATGGAAATTAATGTGCAATCGATCAGAGTACGTTTGCAAAATAATATAGATGAAAATGAGCATACTGAACTACTTGTGCAAAATTTATTAGAATTGGACGAACTAAAGTTGAGCGTTTTAGATAGATTGCAAATTCAGAAAAGACAAGTGGCTTCATATTATAATAAAAGGGTTATAGCCAAATGTTTTAGCACGAAAGATTTGGTATGGAAAACAATACTCCCATTGGATAGTAGTAATCCAAAGTTTGGGAAATGGTCACCAAATTGGGAAGGACCATACAGAATTAAAGAGGTGTTGCCAAATGGGGCATATCATTTAGAAAATTTGGATGGTATGAGGCACATGAGATCTATTAATGGCAAATATTTAAAGAAGTACGTTCCGTCAGTTTGGGATTTTGAACGATTAGAGGTTTAAACATTAAGGGATGAAATTCTATAAACAAATAGAGCTTTTCATTTCATCAGATAATTTGGTTGCCATAAGTGGCTGCCATTACAAAGGGGAAACTGGATAAAACAAAAGTTGTCTTTAAAACTTTAAAATCCTAACTACATCCTTCCCCAGATAGAGCGCATTTGCTCTCTAAGTTTTTCCCACTCATCGCGCTGTTGAACAGCAGCGACGGATAGTTCATCCATAAAACCATCGTCCACTTCTAAACTTGAATAACGCTCAAGTAAAGATTTAGCCCGTTCAACTTCCTGTGAAGCGTTGCGCTTCTTAGCTGCCAGCCTGGCCTTGCAGTCGTCCATCTTTTCTTGGATTTCCTTCATCTGAGCAGCCAAACTCATCATCAAGGAGTCTTCAACCATGACTTCGGAAGAAATCTCGTTCAAATTGTTTTTGGCTTGATCGATTTCTTGGTGAAGGGATTCCTTTTCGGTTATGGCTGCGACATATTGAGTCTTCTTGACTTTGAGCTCCACATTCTTGGCCAGCAATGCACTTATCTCTTGACGAATGACTTTCAACGATAACTTGAGATCGGTGGGGAGTTTGAGCGAAGGAAGCTCAAGTGCTTGAGCCATTTGGTGGCTTAAATGCTCAAATTTGTCCCGATGGTTGGCCGCACTAGCATGTGAGATATCCATGTCCATGAAGGAAGTATATTCAAGTACTGCCTGCTTTAGGATGTTCATGTTTTCCATGGAGAAAGCACCAGAGGCAGAAGAAGGACGACTGGCCGAAGACGAACGAGCGGCCTGACTAGCCTTCACTTGTTCCCATGATGTAAACAAGTCCTGAATAGAGCGCAAGATGGTATCAGCATCCTGTAAAGGTACAACAATTACTCAGTGTTTCTTTGGAAATAAGCAAGGTAAGGGAAATCGAAAGAAAAATTACCTCATCAGTGGTCTTAGAGGAAGAAGGGGGAAGTGTGCCACTGGGCGATTGTACCGCCTGTGAAGAGTCACCCCTATCCGAACGTGATGGCCCAGATGCAACCGGACGCATTGGTTCAGGTACAACCGGCAAGTCAATTGGTCTTTCTGCAAAAAGATAAATGATGATAAGTGCTTCAAGAGTAAAGCCATGTCAAATGGTAGAATTCGAAAAATGATTACAACTATAAGCACATATTACCACCCGGTTCTACATCTGGAGGGGAAACGCCCTGAAATGATGACAATTCTTCAACTGCCTGGGCGATTGAAGCAGCCGGCTCTCCAAATCCCTTCTCGGGCAAATCCACATCTATGGTCGGCTCGGACGATTGAAGAATTGAAGGGTCGGACGATGGGGATTTTTTCAAAGGAGAAGTAACTCCCCTCTGGTTTAGAATACAAAGAGAATGTCAATATTCATGCTAAAGAGTTCTTTAAATGAAGAAAAATCAGGTTACCTTTCTTCTGCTCAGAGGAGGAGTAGCACCATCATCATCACTCTCATCGTCAGCTTGATCTGATGGGTCCGATGCAGGCCGTTTACGGCTGGATGTACCTCTTGCAACTCCAGTATGAGCAGGAGGAGAACTGGATTGAATGGTAAGTGCAGTAGAACGTCTGGTACGCACTGTCGAAGGCTTTGTAGGGGAAGACAAAGGAGCAGGTTGTTTGACAGATATGGGCACAGCAGGGATAGGAATCGGAGGAGAAGAAATGGAAGTCCTCGAAGACCCTGACCCCTCAAGTATGTGGAATGCTTGGCTGACATTAGTAGAGAAGAGCCTACGCTTCACCGAAGGCCAAAACTGTTCAAAAAGAGGATGAACGGCCAAAGTGGGATTGAAAGGAGCCAAAGAAAACCCGTTCATTAAGGAAGCATTACGCTCATCTATAGCTTGGGCCTCCACTTTGGTGATGGTATGAAAACGTTCTTGAAAACTCTTTGAGTAACAAGGAGGAAGGGGCCAAGTTTGGCCAAAACCAAGCTGTCGGGCAAAGAACTGGGGAGCATAGACTTCGACCCCAGCCTTGGCATTAGTGCCCGTGAGAATGTCATGAAACAATTCTCGCCCAGTCAAATATTGGACCCAAACGGGCAAGACATTACTCACCTCGTTCAAACTAAGAGGAGGTTGGACGTAGGCTGGAACTTGATGAATGGAGAAAGGAAAGAACGAGGGAATTGAATTTAAATTATAAAAGAATGTAAAGACGTCCCGGTTAGACATATCCACGGGAGCTAATTGGTTCATAATTAGCCCGTAACAACTCACGGACCTGGGGGGAATTGAAGGAACACCAAGTTGTGGAAAGTATGCTCTCAACCACAATTGAGTGAGCCAAAGAGGCCCACTTCCAGTAGGAGAAGCATTGGTCCTAAGCTGATGTTGAAGGTAAGCCATGCCTCTATAGAAGGCGGCCAGAAACAGAGAACAAAGGTTTAAAGACCTACCAAGAGCTAACTCATGGGCGATAGGCAAATAGGCCATGGAAGGTTTAAGACTAGGAACACAAAGAATGTACCTACATAGCCAAACTTGGAGGAAAGCCACACGCTCTGCATGTGTGGGATCTTTGCCCGTGTTATCATAGAGCTCTTGCATGCCTGAATAGGAGTCCGTAAACTTCTTATCAAACTTTGGAGCAAGGGAGGATATCAATATAGCAGGAGAGATGGTATCGCCCAGAGGAGGAAGATTAACCAAAGCACCAACATCCCGTAGAGTAATCGACATTGGGCCAAGGGGGAAAACGAAGGTATTGTACTCAGAAGACCAGAAGCTTAGGGCGATGGGGAAAAGAACTGGATCATATAGAGGGGGACGTGTGGCAATTTCCAAAAGATCAGAAATCCTAGCACGATCAAAAAGCGCCTTCGAAGGAGCATGCTTCATCATACGCGCATGCCAGAGGCGGAAGGTGGTATCAGATTTGGGCCATGTGCGAATGCTTTTCTCGCGGATTGGCTTCAACGAGAATGGGTCCAAGAAAGGAGGTCCTTGGGTACAAGGAAAAAACTGGGCTGTGGCCAGTCGCCCAATAGAGTCTGCGTCCCTGAACGACGGGCCCAAGTAGAACTCGTTCATATCCGGCCTAGAAGGTAGAAGATTTGATGGGTTTACGTAGGGTTTGGTCAGGAGGTCTTGGAAATCTTCGAAAGTAATGCTGTTATTGGAGGAAGCTCTGGACGTCGACATGGTTTCAGAAAATGGACAAGAAGATTGCAAGTGAGACGATCAGTTTGGAAGGATGAATGGGAGGTAAAGAAAAGATGAATGAATAGTGTCCTTTTTATAGAGGGAGAAAAGGGACGATGATGAGGGCTGGACGTGGGCATTGGTAATGGCGCCTTTTTGGGTTTTATGTAAATCGTGCTTTTAGGATTTAGGACTTAAGGCGCCAAAAAACTTTCAGAAGACGAAACGCCACCAAGTGAATATGGCTAATTAAATAAGCAATTATGTTAATTAAGCCATATTGGGGGGTAATTGTTGACATATGAAATAACAAGGGCCTAAAAAGAGACTTAAGAAAATTGTACGTATAGGCCCATAATAAATGCCCGAATGCCCAAGTATATAGGTTTAGAAAATATGTCGGCCAGGCCCAACGGATGCCCAAATAAATTCGTATACAGGCCCAATAGAAATTGTCCAAGCCAGGAAGGGCCCAAAACGGACATCGCCCAGATCAAAAACGCTCAGGGCGTTGGGCGATTAGAATGGTCGATCACGGCATAAGAGTAACTGTTCATAAGTAGTTTTTCTCATTTTTCTTATCATTATTCCCACGTTGTCAGGAGTTACAAACTTGAATTATCATAAAGGAGTTACAAGAAGTTGGATCATCATGGGAAGTTACAAACAGTTGGGATCATCATGGGAGAAATGGGCGGTTATTGAGCGACGAAGTGATTGCTTCATGAAGGGGTTACAAGAAGTTAAATCATCATGTTAAATCATCATGGGGAAGTTACAAACAGTTGAAATCATTATGGAAGAAATGGGCAGTTATTGGGCGACGAGGTGGTTGCTGGGCGATAAGGAAGAAACTGGGCGATGAGAAGTTTTTATGCAAGACTGAAGGAAAACGTGTGATAAAACCGTTTGACAAGGTATAAAAGAAAGGAGATTGATCGAAGTAGAGAAAAGAAGGAACTCTCAAAAAACAGAGAAATGTAATTTCATTCCATTTAGTCTTAAATATTTCTTTACAGTGAATTCTAGTGTGCTTGTGCCCTTTGGAGGCATTTCGTTTTGCTCTTTTCATCCTTTGTCATTATTGTAGTCTTCTAAATCAAACACCCCTTGTTGGGACTTTGTCTCATAAGGTTTGGCGTCCCTTACACATCGTCTGAATCCTTTAATTGTTAGCGAAAGATACACATTCCGCGCGAAACAGAAATTAATGGGATAGACGACTTGGTAATTGGTAAATAATGCACTGTACCATTATACCTATTCTTTTTTTTTTTTAATTTTAGAATTAAACACATAAATGATACACGAACTTTATACATTCTTTCAGAACCACAATGAATTGAATTTTGTTCCAAAATAACGCTCATAATTCATTTTTACAAAAACCTATTACTTTATCTTTTTACGACATTTTTTAGATGTGAGAATTATTTTTGAACAAAATTATATTTAAAATTTGTTTAGTAATGTTGGTTTTGACCAACTTTAACCAATTATTTAAACGAAGTCTGTTAATTGAGTACGGAATTTGTAAAGCCAAACGTGTTCTATTCTACGAGTAGATTAACATAGTATATTTAGTTGCTCGAACCAATTTCGGGTGAATGAGAAATTAAGGTACAAAGTGAATCGCTTAAATACACGAATTTTGTTGAAAAATGGGATTAGAATATTGAGGAATATTCTAGAATCCATTTGGATGAAAAGTCATGCCTTTTTTGACATGTCATTTTTTAACAGTCACATTTTTTCATCTTAGAGACATGTCTTTTGGACATATACTTTTTCAACAAGACATGTCTTGGACGCGCTTTTTTATAAAGTTGTGTATTTTGATACACAACTTTTTAGATATTATAAATTGATCCCTTATAATTAGAAATTAAATTACTTCATTTTTCAACTAAATGTCTCTACACTTTTTTGCATAAATCATTTTAGTATAGAAATAATTTCGACATAAAGTTCAAGTCCAGTTTTTATTTAAAGAGAGAACAAAATGTTGTTCGGTTCATTGTTCTCGTAATTTGGAGTACTACTATTACGAAAAATGTCGTTGTATCATGAGAGACGTGTGCCGTAAAATAAAGATGACAAAAAAAACCGCATCGGGCTGCCCTGTCCCGCTTATGCGAGTAATAGGGGCGGGTCAGGGGCAGAATTTTCTACCTCGAAGAGCTCGCAGGGTGGGTTTGGCCCCGCCGCCCAGCAACCCGCCCCACCAATTTTTTTTTTAAATCATAAAATAGAATACATATTAAAATTTTGCTAGAAATGAAATAATGAAAAATCGAACCCGGATTGATGTTATAAACTATAAATCTCAACCACTACACCACAATCTCAATCTTATATTTTTTTTGTTTTGTTTGATATAAAATATTTTTAAAAACTTATTTCTTTTATTTTAATTATTTTTTCAATTTAAAAAAAATTCGCGGAGCAGTTGGCGAGTCAAAAGGTTGCCCCACCCCGCAAATTCATGGGTCACGGGGCGGAGCAAGGTGAGGTAAAATTTTCGTGGGGCAGGGCTAACCTGCCCCATTGCCATCCCTACCGTAAATTTGTAAACACGTGTGTAGGACATTTCGTCTAAAGGATAAATAGTCAAACTCTTGTCTTGACCGAATCTAATTCTTCATTTTTCGATATTTCTGTAAATCGTCATATTTTCCAACAATCTTAAGACGAAATTTTTTTTGTTCATTTTATTTTCTTTTTTACTGCATGAATCAATGTTAAAATTTTGTTTAAAATCGGTATTCGAATAATCTGATAGTGCAATATAAGTATCAAATGCACTAATCTCATTTTTGAAATTGATCATGATTTTGGAATTTTTATATCATATTTCAATTGTGTGTCAATAAAATTTGTGCATGTTATTCAATACATAATTGATTTACGTGTTTTAATGCATTGAAATAGTGAAATTCTATATTGATTTAATCATAAACTTCTCTTTACATACAATCGTTAAGGATTTGATTTAATTTGCAAGAGAAGTCCCCATGTTATTACAAGTTATATTGCATGTTCTTATCTATGCAAATATTTATCATTCTAATTATATTATAAATTGATTATCCAGCCTATATAAGTATGATGTTATTTTCGATTATATTAGGTGCATTTTAATTAGTCTAATTTCTAGATCTATGATGTCCTCATCTTACACTTTGATCATTGGAAGACAACTCTATATGGAAATCTCTTATACTTTAGATATCATTTGACTAGTCAAAATAGTGCTAAAAATGACCCTAGAAAAATAAGTAACCTTAATTAATGTTCCATATGTTCTAGAGATTCACAA
This sequence comes from Forsythia viridissima, assembly GCA_030279155.1. NCBI lineage: Eukaryota > Viridiplantae > Streptophyta > Magnoliopsida > Lamiales > Oleaceae > Forsythia > Forsythia viridissima. The sequence continues at coordinate 15,599,069 of CM059042.1, forward strand.
GAATTTGATTTCTAGTTTATTATTGAGCAAGGACAAGGATGGGTTCAGACTACTTTTAGAGTTTGAAAAATATGTACTTACCAAAAATGGGATGTACGTACATGAGCAAGAGGTACTTAGCTAATGGGTTGTTTAATATAAATTTACTGCTTGTGCTTCATGATATTGACGAATTTATGTTGCTAAGCACAATTCTACTTAGAATTGTGGGAGCAGGATTGTTGTTTGCATTATATCTTCAATTTAAGTTCAAATTTATTCCAAGATTTGTAAGAGATATTGTTGCTTTCTTCAAATTAGAGTGTTGAAATATTAAAACAATATTAAAATATTGAATTGCACTGTGATAAATCCCTTGTTGAATTTGAAAATTGTACGATATTGTAAATTGGATATCCAATGCAAGTGAATCAAAATCTACTAGTAAATATGTTTTACTATTGATAGTGCATTTGTTTTTTGGAAGTCATCTAATTAACTTGAGTATTGAAAAATCGTAATAGAATCTGAATTTTTGAGCTTTAAATGAAGCAATAATGAAGTATGATCTATTCAAAATTTCTTAAAAGTCCTCAAAGCAACGTGTATAGCTCGATTCACGATAGAATCTAAGTTCATAGCTTTAAATAAAGTTATAAAGAAAGCAGAACGGCTACGTAATTTCTTATAGGACATTCCATAGTGGCTTAAGCCAGTGCTTGCAATATAGTATGTATTATGATAGTCAGTTGGCTATCGAAAGAGCACAAATAGTATGTATAATGGTTGGTCTCGGCATATACGTCCAAGACATAATACCATTAAGCAATTGATCTCAAATTATGTAATCTCCATTGATTATATAAAGTCAAAGGAGAATATCGCAGATCTTCTTACTAAAAGTTTACCAAGAGATCAAATATACTGCGTATCGAATGAAATGAGATTAAAAGCCTATTACGCACGAGTCTTTATAATGGTAACTCAACCTTGTTGACTAGGACAACTAAGTTATGAAGATTCACTTAAGCACTTGGGAGTTATCTCCTACCCATTTCTATTGTAAGAAAAAGTGCTATATGCAAAGTGTATGATGTTAAGTAATAACTTTTAATGATTCTTATAACTTGGATGAACCAAGTGGAGTATGGAAAAATGCTCTTAATAGGAGATTACCTATGTAAGTGTGAAGAGAGGCTGCTTCTATGAGAATATTTCGATGTTTGAATTCTCTAAAGCACTTATGAAACCCAATAATTGTTCAGGGCCAAAATGAATACAATAGTGAGAATCGAATGTGTTAGGGAGGTTATTGTATGGGTACTATTGTCTTGATTTACACTAACGGCTGAACAGTTCAAGACATCGTGTTCACTGATTAGCCAAGTAAATCCAATAGTATATTTGATAGTATTCTACCAATGAAGGTTCAAAGCCAAAAGCCACATATCTTGGTGCAATAGCTTTCTCTTGTATTCTCTTTTAGTGTCTGCATAGTCGTTTGCATTAATTTTCATTTATGTGGGGAAATTGTTATAAATTTGTTCAATAATGTTGGTTTTGACCAATTTTAACCAATTATTTAAACGGAGCCCGTTAATTAAGTATGAGATTTGTAAGGATAAACGTGTTCTACTACACGAGTAGATTAACATAGTATATTTAGTTGCTCGAACCAATTTCGGGTGAATGAGAAATTAAGGCACAAAGTGAATCGCTTAAATACACGTATTTTTGTTGAAAAATGAGATTAGAATATTGCAGAATATTCTAGAATCTATTTAGATGAAAAGTTGTGTCTTTTTTGACATGTCATTTTTTAACAGTCACATCTTTTCATCTTATAGACATGTCTTTTGAGCATGTGTTTTTTCAACAATACATGTCTTTTGGACGCGCCTTTTTATAATGTTGTGTCTTTTGATACACAACTTTTCAGATATTATAAATAGGCCCCTTATGATTGACAATTAAATCACTTCATTTTTCTACCAAATATCTCTACACTTTTTACATAAATCATTTTAGTATAAAAATAATTTCGACATAAAGTTCAAGTCCAGTTTTTATTTAAAGAGAGAATAAAATATTGTTCGGTTCGTTGTTCTCGTAATTTGGAGTGCTACTATTACAATAAGTGGTCGTTGTATATTGGAAGACGTGTGCTATAAAACTGCAAGCACCTATGCAAAAAAAAAAATTCGTCTTAAGGAGAAATAGTCAAACTCTTGCCTTGACCGAATCTAATTCTTCATTTTTTGATATTTCTGTAAGTCGTCATTTTACTCATTTGCACGCACTTGATTAAATTTTCAGAATATAAACAATGCACTAATTTTTCAACAAATACAACCATGTATAATTCCGAAACAATGTTAAAAGTTCACGTACAATCTGTATTTAGCCCATGTTTGGTAATATTAAAATTATTTTTAAAGTGCTTATTTTATTAGTTATAAGTGAATGTGTAAATACAAATGAATTAAAAATTGTGGTCTTATGATATCTCCTACATATATTAAAAGTGTGGATGTTTGGTTTACTATTCAAAATGGTTAACCAAAGTTGTTTCCTACCTATATTAAAAGTGGATATTTGGTTTAAAAATTTTGTAAAATAATTATAAGAATTCAAAGAAGAATTCATCATAATTAAATATGATATTTGTACACGTTTAAATTGTAATTTTAAAAATTAAGTTTATGTGAATAAGTTCAATATATTAATGTTTTTTTATTATTTTTATAGAGATTTAATAGAACGTGAAATACATATGTAATTCTTGAAAATATGGTATGTGAGGTGTAATTTACACTATTTATACGAAGAACTAGAGAGTGTTTCATAAATTTGCAAGTGTAATATTCTCCAAAATAACATCAATGAATAGAATTTAAAATATATTTTGAAATCCAAACCAATCTATATAAAATGAAATCCTATAAGAACTTCATATGCATCGTTACACCGGGTACAAGTTGTAGGACTTGATCAAAAGTGTTTCAACTTTGAATGCAATTTCTAATATAATTGTGGCTTATTTTGCATAGACCGAAAGAAAGTATTTTGTAAGTAATGCAATAAGGTATAACTTATTATAAGGGGGATTAGTAGATCAAGATTATTATAGTAATATATCAAAATATTTGATTTTATTGACTTTTTTCACAAAGTGAAACTTAGGTGTTTTTAAACTCAAGTCTACGTATCTATTTGTTTTTTTTCTTTGAATTTGAATTCATTCTGATTATATAGGTTTACACCAGTTAATTGTTGCATCATGTTGCAATTGCTGGCCACAAATAGGCAAACTGTATATTTAGTACAATTTTGGCTACTTTTATTTCAATTTTAAATAAACTACGTTATGATTATTCCAAATTTTCAAGATATTGTCTAACCAAATAGTTCTGATGAATAATGCCTGACATTAGAATTAGAAATTGTGTCCTTAATTTGATTTTATCTTTCGTAAAATCCAGTTTTACGGAAAACAAAACGTAAGAGGTTTTTGAATCATAAAGTGAAACAACAATAAGATGAAGGAAGAGATAATTGAAAATTTCAAAGTTGTTGTGAAATGCTTTGAACAACTTTTTGATTAAATTTGACGACATGTGAGTTTTGACTTTTGGTTTTTAGTTGTTTTGGAGTTTGAATTTCAGAAAAATCGTGGTTTTACTATTTATTAGATTATGAAATTTGCAATTTTTTTTTAATTATTTTAGAAAGTTTAACTATTTATAGTTTTGTTTGTTTTGGATTTTTGTCGTGTTTTTTACTTGTTGTTATCTTTTCTTACTCAAATTGAAAGATATATGAGTTGTTACTTTATTTTTTGTTTAGGAGTTTGAATTTTGGAAGAATTGTACTTTTATAGTCTATTAGATTGTTAAATATGTAATTTGATTATTTTGAAAAATATTTCAAATTTTGTTTTATTAGTTTTTTTTACTATAAAATTTTGAGATTTGTGTTCATTGAAGACACTTTATAGTTTTATTCAACAATTTTATATTTAGAAATTTAAATTTTATTTTGTTGTAATTTGATAATATTGTTACTTTGAGGCATTGTTTAACCTGGAATTTTCTTGTGATTGCTTGTCGTTGAAAATGTACTATCATTTAAGACATTATTTAATTTAGAATTTGATTTGTTCAATTGTAATTGAATAATATTATCATTTCTTGAACTACATGAGTTTGAAATGAAAATTGCTTGTTTATATATAGGATTTTGAAATGCAACATTTTAGTAATGTCTCAACTTATTGTTATTTTCCTTTTGAATATTAATGCAACTTTAGGGTATTATTTCTAAAAATATCTTGTTTGCATATTTGCAATGCAAACTTTACTTAGTGCTTTAGAAAATTATATTTAAGAAGCTACTTTTTATACACAGATGGTAGAACAATTTTAATTGTAATTAATATGTTTATTAACTTGTTTAATTTTTTTACACTCTTATAGTCCATATTTGACTCAATTTCTGACTTGCATCGAATACATACAACTTCACCAGTATCTCAATTAACAACTGCAAAGTGATTTATTTACTTTTAGAAATTATGTTGTTTTAAGAGTTTTAATTCGATCACGAAACGAATTGATCAATTAACTTATTGATTATTTCCAGAGCTTCATCTGAAACAATAAAAAAGATTTTTATGAACTTTTTATTCTGCTACTAAACATTGTGATGATTGAATTGTACACTTACTGAAGAAGCCTAATTTGCTGTCCTTGAAAACTAAAATCTTTGATGATGTAAGCTCAATTTAACTATCTCTTTATCTTTTATTTAAGTTGATTAAAAAAATTGAAATTAATGTGTAGTTGTTGTTGTAGATATTTATGCCCAAAGTCATATTCTAGAACAAATGCGAAATTTATTAATGCAAAGACATTCAAATTTCTTTACGTGATTAAAATATTATAAAGGACTGAACTCAGGCTTCGAGGAGGAATACAAATTCAGGAAAAATAGTAATTAAGAATAGTGGTTTCTATAAAGTAAATTGAATTCAATTTTATCATATGTTCGATTCATCTACTGTAATGAATTTTAATAAATTAAATTTCATATTATAAGCATGCTATTTAAGTTTCAATCACCTATTTTTTTAATATTTAAATTTTTTTCACTTAGATTATCAATATCAAATCAATTTATAAAAAGGAATATAATAAACACTATTAAATTTTTAATTATCGGTACACTCACACTAGTCTTGTTAAATATGACTTGACAAATGTCAAATTTTGTACTATTGGAAGCATGCTTATTTCTTTTTTAAAAATAATTAATAATTAAGGCCATATTTTATCCTCGCTCCTTGTTGAAGAAATTCCTCAAACGTGAAACGTGGCCCCTCGTTTCATCCGCCCAAATTTCCACCTAACCATCCAAAAATCCAAATTCATCCCAAAAATCAACACCTTTACACACACACACACACACACACACACACACCACACCAGTTTCTTCTACACTTCACACATACAGAGAAGAAATATTGCAGCAATGGCAACGGCAATGGCGGCCGCCGCAACGAGTGCCTCATTCACCCTCACAAAACTCCTTTCCTCCCCTAAAATCAAGCAACCCTTATCTCTCCTTTCTCCACACAGAAAACCTAATTCCCTATTCTCCTCTTCCGCCGCATTTACCCCGTTCCCCCGTAAATTCCACCACCCAAAACCCTTGAAATTCTCCACCACCGCAACGCCAAAAATCTCCGCCGCCATCTCCGTCGGGGATAAGCTTCCCGACGCCACCCTCTCCTATTTCGACTCTTCCGACGAGCTTAAAACGGTCTCTATTTCTGAGCTTACTTCCAACAAAAAAGCTATTCTCTTTGCGGTTCCTGGGGCGTTTACTCCCACTTGTTCCCAGAAACATCTCCCGGGATTCGTCGAGAAGGCCGGAGAGTTAAAGGCCAAGGGGGTGGATACAATTGCGTGCATTTCTGTTAATGATGCGTTTGTGATGAAAGCCTGGAAGAAGGACCTGAATGTTGGTGATGAGGTGTTGTTGTTGAGTGATGGGAATGGGGATTTTACCAAGGCTATTGGGTGCGAGCTGGATTTGAGTGACAAGCCTATAGGACTGGGAGTCAGATCCAGGAGGTATGCCATCTATGTGGAAGACGGGGTTGTGAAAATCTCGAATTTGGAGGAGGGTGGTGCGTTTAATATTAGCAGTGCTGAAGACATGCTCAAGGCCCTTTGAGAGTAATGTTTATTTGAACTTTTGGACTTGAGTTTATGTTAATTATGATGAGGATGAGAATGGTTTCTATCTCTTGAATAAATGTGGTAGAATTATGTAGACATTCATATAAAATCCACGAGCCATGTTGCCTCTGTTCTTGAAAAATTATGTTTTTTGCACTGCTAAGTTGAAATGTCCTAGCAGAAATAACTTCATAAATTCAAAAAACAAATAGCTTTTTGTCATGTGCGCGAATTTATTTTAGGTGTTCATGAGTATTTGATTTGGAAAATATGGCTAAGGTTGATTATGTATGGTCTGAATATGAGTTTTGGATGTGGATGTCATATAGATTACTCTTTTTTTATTCTCAAAGAACAAGTTATTGTGATTATATATCGGTGTGGAAATGGTGAAAGATGTTTAGACGTATAACTTAGGGTGTACTCATGTATATGCATTCAGGTTAATTGTGCTCGTGCATTCGGTGACTTTGAGTACATGCCCACAAGGGTTTTTATGCCTGCTGTCTAATACACGAGACTGATCTTTGGAGTTCGTTTGTTAAATTTGAGAAAGTTCAGAGTCTAAAATTGTGATTGTAATGATCTGCTCTGTTTACTAGTGCTAGGAACAGCATTCACAAGAAAACTATATTGATGAGTTTACCTTGAACTGAATTTGATACACGGTAGGACGTAAAACGTCTTAAGTAGCTTGTCCAGTTATCCTTTACGCTTTTTCTTCAAGTTTTGTCTTACTTTCAACCAGTTCCAGTTTCTTGTACAGAAACTGCAAGCTGGAATATCCACAAGTGTGCAATTCTTTTAAAAGTTCTGGGCTTTTTGGCCTTGTGAACTCGAGTCTTTGACTCCTCCTTGGGTGCTCGAACTCCTACAATATATGTTGGCAACCATGGTGGTACAACCTGGCCTACTCACAATTATTCTCATTTTAGTTTCCGATAAAGACTTGTTAGTGCCAACTGCCCTGGTGCTTGCTTCTTAGTTACAGTTTGAAATTTGCATTTTGAAGTTGAGCCTCTCAAAAGGAATCGCTTGCATTCAAATAATTAGTCATTGTAGTTTAGCATTCTCTTATAATTTACCTGTTGATTTTGTTAATTGTAGTCAGGAGTTATCATACTTAACCCAGCCAAAGTACTTTATTTTTTAGTTGCTGATCAAGTACTAAATGTGTTTCGATAATTTGTCGATTAATGTGTTGTGTGCAATCTCCAAATCATATAGTAATTTTTTTAACGTGGGTGGCAACTGATGAAGCATTATGGTCCCATATGGAGATTATAAACGAAAAGTCGTTTATTTCAGTTGATTTTTAGACTTTTTAAACTAATTTTAACATGAAATTCCCATATTATCTTTAAACAACAAAATGTCATTTTAAAGTAGAAATGATAATTTTGTCATTTTACGTTAAAGTGATTTGAAAAGTCAACAATTTCGATTTAAATAAACCAATATTGGTTTATAAGTTGGTTTATGTTTGCATGTATTAATTATTTGGGTAGCATTAGGGCATTTGGTTCTAAAGGGTGAATGCGAACAGTTTAGTTAGCATTTAATTATAGTTGAATAAGATGCTTGTTCTCTTTGAGCAGCCCAAGTTGAGAAGATAATTGATTTTGTCACGTTAGAGTTGGTCAAACATCATTTTTATTTACATAGACTTAGAACTTTTAATTCACACATTTTGTAGGATCTTGCTTATAATTTACAAAAGTGTTATCAAACAAGCATTTATCTTGTTTGGATATACTTAATTTATAATTTAAGCTGATGAAATATATTTTTTATTTACACATTTAGTAAGATTCATAATTTACTATCCATGCGTTTTATAGGATTCACACTTCTAGTTTTTTTTTTCCAGTTAATTAAATTTTTGCATGCGTGCAACTTATTGTAAAATAAAGTCGAGTGAATACTAACTTATTTGAGGTCTGAATTTGGATTTGAAATTCAAAAATCTGGTTCAAGTTTGTATTTAAAGTAGAAGTAGATGTCTAATTTGACGTGTTTGTGTGTGATCGAGTCTATGAAAAAGAGAGAATCTGACAATTATCAACTGTGTCCATGTATGTCTTATAAAGAAAGATTTGTGCACGGGGATGAACGGAAAGATGACAATCTACCGAAAAGAATCAAAAAGCACTTGAAAGGGGAAAAAGCGTGAATCAGGTTTGGTGGGAGTTTAAACATGCTAAGATACACGTGAAATAACACTTTAAGGAAAAAAAGATTTTTCTTAATTATATTGTTTAATGTAATATTGTTATGGTATGTTAACGACCGGGTGTCCAGACTGAACATTATGTTGGACAATATAAAAAAAAAAAAAACATTAATTTTTTTGTCAATTGTATTATTTAATTTTGATCATATTCTATATCTCAGAATATGTTTGTTAGATGATTGAATAGCGATAAAGAGAAAAGAAAAAAAAAAGTTAAATTTATTCATTATATTATTCAAAATTGGGCAATACATTATATACGGAATATATAACTAACTAGTACTCTAACGAGTAACGTCAAATTATAAGTTTACAATATCAAGAGGCTGGAGCAAAAATCATGCGTAGGCTACATTATGACATACAAAATCATGCGTAGCAGGCCAAAAGGCATTGAAATGGTCATTTGCCAAATTATTGTGATAATATATTTTTGTTCCTAAATTATCAAATAATATAAGAAGTGGGTGACTTATGTAATGATGCAGGCAATATTAGATAATTATTATTATTATTAAACTTAATCATTTGAGATTATTTGGTGAGCCCATTTCTTTTTCATCTAATTCTTTTTTTTTTTCTTTTTTTTTTTTTCTTTTTATACTTCTTTTTTTCTCTTTTTGTTAGGTAGACAGCATAGAAGCAGTTTTGGAATATGCTTTTCTGTAATTAATTAAATATTGGAATGTTCTTTTTTTTTTTTCTTTTTTTTTTGAGATGTCTTTTAGGAGTTTGTTTGATTTTGTTCAAAATTAGTTTTTTAGTAAATTTTGATAAAAATTAATAAAAAGTTTGGTTGAAAAATTGTGATTCCATGAAATGTGTAATTAAAATAAATTGTTATTGTTAATTTTGACCCAAATTTTTATTAATTTTCTAAGCAAAAAAAAAAAAAAAAAAAAAACTAAAAGCTATCAAAAAAGAAATTTCCTATCAGAAATTCAAAAAACCTTCTCCTGTCTATGGGTTTTGACCCAAATATGCTCATTACCACAGGTCGTTTATGTGTCCAATTATAATGTAAAAATTTCCATAATTTTTTTTAATAAAGTAAATACAATCTTAGCATATACTATTAACGTCTCTCAAATTTGAAGACGGAAATAAAAGATATCTCTCGATCTTAACATATACTATTAACATTTGTGTATTTCTGTTTTGTTCTTATTGGAAAAATTATAACACTCCACTTCACGACCACTCAATCAATTAGTTACATAGCACAATATCTCTTTAATTTTGAAGATGGAAATAAAAGATACAAGTTCCACTATAATACTTTTTATTTTTTGGCATGATTTAAGTAGAATGTGTTGGTATTTATTTATCTCTAACCAAAATAATATCTACCCTTTAACTTTGTCGATCCTAAAATCTGGACGGCCCTAAGGTCAATAAACCTAGTTACCTCTCTGCCCACCTGTATAATTCATGCAAATTAAGACAACGTTAGAATGCAAGACCATTGCTACGGTGCAGGTGCAACGATCATATGCACTCATTCCGCTAATCAAATCAAATGATAGATCAATAATTTTTTATTTTTTATTTACATACCTTTGCTTTTGTGGGTTGTGAAGGTATTTATAAAGTTCAAGGTGCAAGGAATCATTTCTACTTTCTAGAAGTGCTTTTTCCCGGCCATAACATAACAATGGATGAGCGGCCGACCTGCTGCATCACTTTCTCGAAATAGGTTATTGAAGGAGTTCACTTCGTCTTGCCATCCTACAAACTTTTCTAAAAATGGCAATTGTTAGCAGCTAGTCATTCCTGTTACTTTATTGAGGATGAAATAATGTATGCTTTGATTTAATGGCCTAACACATCCCTTATTTTTGAAATTTCTTCATATCTCGTGTATGTTCCTTAGTAGCACAGTATATTTGAATCACTGTCCAATGTTTGTCAACTCTTAACTTCCCTTTCAGACCTTGTTGGGCATTTTTAAGTGCCTAGCCTGCCGACTTTGGTTCATACGTGGAGGTCTTGAGCCTCAGCTATGCCCCAACCTTAAGCCCCTAGTCTTCGATTTTTAGCCACTCTAGTGGCCAGCTCGTCTTGATCCTCCTAGGTGGAGGCCTTGATTTGGAGCTTAGGACCTACTCCACTTGGTTTGCTAAGTCTTTGAATCCATTCTTGAGCTCCGACCATTCTTCGTCTTGGAGTTCAAGAGCCTCGGTCTAGACTTCTGGTTACGTGACCTCTATAAGTACGAGCCTCCATGTGGCCTTTTACGTAGACGTGAGTAAGACTCTATGCAAAATGGATGCATAGCAAACTTCATCAAGTGTTACCAGTTAGTTATTTGAGTTTCGCAACCAAACCATTTTGGCTAATGCAGAGTCTCGTGTCCTGGCCAACTTGAGAACATGCTGTTATGTACTTTCATCTATAGTCCCTACTAATCTATTCTTTTGTAATGTCTTCTTTGAATTTTAGGTTTATAACTAGCTATGGTGCTCATTGTTTGTGCCTTGCCAAGTCAAAGACTTGCTCAAAGTGTCTTTGTAATGCAACCATTCAATGTGTTTGTACATTGTTATAAAAAATCGACATCTTGTGAGAACTTGTCCACCATGGCGTGTTGCCCCCACAATAGTATATCTAAAACAAGTACACCCTTAGAGCATAGTTAAAACCCATTGGCAATGCAATACCCTTCGACCTCTTACCTTCAAATAAAAAAAATGTTTTGACTTCTTGTTCACGTCTCATCAACTTCAAAAATTTGTTTGTGATTTATATAGTTTGTAGAGTTTTACGAATATTATATAATAGCTTTCAATTTAAAGAGGTGTCGAGAATAGATTACTTGACCCGGCGTTTGAGAAATTAGCAAATCTCGTCGTACGATTTTCATTTAATTCGGCTATTAAATTCAGTCAAATCTAGTAAAATCTAATCAAGTAAGCTACACGTGTTTTAATGAAGGGCAAAATAGTTCAATTACTTAAACTTTTGTAAAATTGAATATAACAGAAAATATTGAAGGCAAGTTTGCTACTTTGCATGTCTTATTGGCTGTCTCTCCAATGAAAACTTTATACATTATCAATGTGAATGCATTAAATATTGTTCATAATGATTCTCTTACTTATTTAATTGCTAATGTGTAAGATTTTCATTAGAAGAATAATCAATGAGATATAGAATTGGGATAACACATATCAACTTTTGAAAGAATGGATATGAAAATTGCAATTTACCTTTCTTTAATTAGCATGTAGTACTTTCAGGTTTCGACATGGTCGAGGTCTAAGCACACTGAATGCTTATTTTCTTGCTGCCCAATCAACCCAAATCGCGCAAATCAACGGCTGTAATTAGCCTAAACCCTTGTACAAATACGTAATGCACCTACCCCACCCTTCTCCACTGTCCACTTTTTCCACTGCTCTCTCTAAACCTCCGACTGTTTTTCTCTCTAGATCTAAATTTAATCTCTCTGCTAAATGGCAACTATTACGTCCGTCAAGGCCCGTCAGATCTTCGACAGCCGTGGGAATCCTACGGTCGAGGTTTGTTTTCATCCATTTTCTCTTTATCACTCATCACTCAATTCCTTTTTTCTTTTGTTAATTTTAATTACTCTTGTCAATCTTACTTTTTTTAAATAATCTTCGATCTGCTTTGCCTGTGTCTTGATTTTGTTCAATATTTATTAATACTGTTCTAATCTGGCATGTTGTGATTATGAGCAAAAATGGAGGCGAGATTAAAGTAGTTTTTCTACAATGTTTGATTGGTTGATTTTTGAAGAGTAGGTTGATGTGCATCTATCAAATAAAATCTGGGCCAGAGCAGCTGTTCCTAGTGGTGCATCCACTGGTAATATCTATTAACTTACATTTTTTCTCTCTCCATCATTTGTGGCATTAATTTTTTGTTTAATACCATATCGTCATCAGATAGAGGTATTAATGTAGATTATAGATTGAGTTGTATTATATTGTTTGATTACCTTGGTTCGGCCGAACACTTAGTTATTGATTAAGCTTTCAAAATTTGATAAGATTCTTGTTTTTTGCTATCTAGTCTCTTTCATTTCCTTTTCACGGAAAATAAACAGTATTAGCTTTAAGATATGAGATGTCCCAATGGTCCCTAGTATCTCTTGAATATATGGACGAGACTAATTTACTTTTTGTATAATTTTTTTTTCCTAACTTAGGAATTTACGAAGCTCTTGAATTGAGAGATGGAGGGTCAGACTACCTTGGGAAGGGTGTTTCAAAGGTAAGAGTTTGTAATGGCTAATTGATTGTTTTCCTCCAGCAAATCCTATTATTATTTGCTGCTGATGTTTGCAATTCATTGGTATGTATATAGGCCGTTAGCAATGTTAACACCATCATTGGCCCTGCTCTCATTGGCAAGGTTTGTTTTCCTCAGCTTTTAGCATTGTTCTTATTGCCAAAAAATTTTGTCGTGTTCGACATTTTAGGGGTCTGTTTTATAAAAGAAGGAAAAATTTGTTTTCCTTAAAATTAAATTTATTTCCATCCACTTTCCCCAACTGAAAAATAAGTGTGGTCGCTTTAACAGGACCCAACAGATCAGACTGCTTTAGATAACTTCATGGTTCAACAACTTGATGGAACTCAGAATGAGTGGGGATGGTGCAAACAGAAGGTACTTTATTATTTTAATTGATAATTTCTGTATATCTTTGCTGTATATCTATGTGTGTAAATGTTTTTTGCTTTTCAGCTGGGTGCAAATGCCATCGTTGCTGTGTCTCTTGCTGTGTGCAAAGCTGGAGCTGCCGTTCATAATATTCCCTTATACAAGGTATGTTGCAGATCATTTTACTGCAGCCAACTTTCTTTTCCCCTACCAATGGTGTTCATAAAAGAAAAATACAGCTCTACATGGTATCCACTACATTGCACCTGATCCCCTGAATTGGTAACAATTTAAAACCCGTGATAGAGTTTCTTAAATTTGCTATAGTCATCCACATTGCCATGTTGGCGGATCTATCATATGACATATTAATATGAAAATTTCTGGATACAGCACATTGCTAACCTGGCAGGTAACAAGAAGCTGGTGTTGCCTGTTCCAGCTTTCAACGTTATCAATGGTGGATCACATGCTGGGAACAAACTTGCTATGCAGGTATGTCTTTTACATAGTTACATGGGTTAGCTGATATTTCTTAGAATTTGAGTTTCTCATCAATTTGTATTTCAGGAATTTATGATTCTTCCAGTTGGAGCTTCCTCTTTTAAGGAGGCCATGAAGATGGGTGTTGAAGTGTATCACCATTTGAAGGTGCGCTATAATGTTTCAGTTCTCTCTTCATTTATATTATATCAATTTCTAATCAGTGATTGTATCTATTGTGAATTTAATGTAATAGAAAGCTCTAGCCAGCATATATCATGATCAAAATGCATAAATTAGGGAATATTCTATATTTGAGGATGTAAACAATTGTAGAATTGCTTGCTGCTTTTTTATACCTCCATTTCAATAAAGAAGTTATTAGTTTCGACTTCCTAGGTTATTGACTAGTGCAAAAAGGGGGTTTTGTCTGGGGAATACTCTAAAATTTGAGGATCTAAGAAAATTTTACAAAACTATTGTTGTCTTGCATTTCTCTACCTGTTCGACATAGAATTTCAATGTTCCTAGAATATCTGAGGCTGGTGCTGAATAGAGTTTTACGTCAATCGTATTTCAGTACAAAATGCAGAGTGAATATTGCTAGGCCTATTGCTGATTTTGGAATTGATGTTCCCAAGTTTGTGTCTATAAGCTTAGGGTCAAAGAGTTTCTCTCACATCTGTGATGTCTGACTTCTAGGATTTGATTTTATTTGATTTCAGGGTGTCCCAAATTGCAGTTTTTATGTCTATAAGTTTAGTGTCAACAGGTTTCTGTCGCATTTGTTCTCGTATTTACTTTTAGGAATTGGTTTTCTTTGATTTCAGGCTGTCATTAAGAAGAAATATGGCCAAGATGCCACCAATGTAGGGGATGAGGGTGGCTTTGCTCCTAACATTCAGGTCAAACAGTGTATTATTTTTTAATAGTCCCCTTTCCTTGAGGTTCTTATATAATATTCAGAGTGAATCTTTGATTGACTGCAGGAGAACAAGGAAGGTCTTGAGCTGCTCAAGACAGCCATTGATAAAGCAGGTTACACTGGAAAAGTGAGTTTTCCAAACTTTCTTGACTCCATTGTTTGATCACCTAGAGAAATGGGGGTTACAGCTTATATTTTGTTATATATAGGTTGTCATCGGAATGGATGTTGCTGCATCTGAGTTTTATGGATCAGACAAGACTTACGACTTGAACTTCAAAGAAGAGGCAAGTTCTTACTCTCTGTAAATTGCTTAGCTCCATTTGACTGCATTCTTGAATAATATGTCGTATGCGAGGTTATCAACAGAGCACTTAGGGGTTGTCTGCCTGTGGGCATAATAGTTGGGTTCACAACTCCTAAGATTGTATATGACATTTCAGTTTTATTGCTTTGTCTTTGCAGAACAATAATGGCTCACAAAAGATCTCAGGTGACCAGCTCAAAGATTTATACAAGTCATTCGTGTCCGAGTACCCAATTGTATCTATTGAAGATCCATTTGACCAAGATGACTGGGAGCATTACGCCAAGCTTACTGGTGAAATTGGTGTTCAAGTACAGATTGTGGGAGATGACCTCTTGGTTACCAATCCCACGGTGATGGGTCGCATACTTTGAAATTGTTTAGAAAACATAACTTCTGTGGCTAATAAAATTTAGCATAGTTAAATGTGCACGTTATCTCTAATAGATTCTTACTACTGCTTATTTTTGTGTGCAGAGAGTCAAAAAGGCAATCAAGGAGAAGACCTGCAATGCTCTTCTTCTTAAGGTATTTATCAAATATCTGTATGCATCTCAAGTGCTTAAACGGCCTTTCTCGACTTGTTTGAAAATGTAACCACAACATGCTTTCACCTTTTCTTCTAACTAACAGGTTAACCAAATTGGATCGGTTACCGAGAGTATTGAAGCTGTAAAAATGTCTAAACAGGCTGGTTGGGGTGTGATGGCAAGTCACCGCAGGTATGAAAATGAGACCTTGTTATATGTTAGGTATCTAATAGAATTGCACCAGTGAAAGATTAGATTAGATTTGACAATCAACTTTGTTGCTGGATGCAGTGGTGAGACAGAGGACACTTTCATTGCCGATCTCTCCGTGGGTTTGGCTACGGTAATCTTCTGTCAGATTTACTAGAATTATTTCTTCAGTGGGTTTTCCTTTGTACTCTAGTCCCAAGTGCTGATTTCTATTCTGTGAAAAATTTGTCAGGGCCAAATTAAGACTGGAGCTCCATGCAGGTCAGAACGCCTTGCAAAGTACAACCAGGTAACTTTTCCATGTTTTCAAATCTATTAATGGCATGTTTGATATGATGTACTGGTTTGGACAGCAGAGCATGATGGATAAAAAAAAGTTAAAAGAACGATTAAAATGCTGACTAATCTTGTGTAAAGAACATACCCTAATGGTTCCGGTGTGTTCCATAACAATTAATAGGACATTTTCCCGAATCAAATTATGATGGATAAAAAAAAAGTTAAAAGAACAATTAAAATGCTGACTAATCTTGTGTAACGAACATACCCTAATGGTTCCGGTGTGTTCCATAACAATTAATAGGACATTTTCCCGAATCAAATTATGATTATCTGTGGTCATCCCTCTCGTTCTTTTCTTCTACTAAACTATGAAGGATTAAGCACGATATATATCTAGGCATCTAATGGTCTTTGTTGCATACAGCTGTTGCGAATTGAAGAGGAACTTGGATCTGAAGCTGTATATGCTGGAGCTAACTTCCGTGTACCTGTCGAGCCCTACTAGATCCGAATGAGTCGTGAGCTGAAGATGCATGTTTTGCAAGATGGATTCTCACTTTTAACCGAATAAATCTCGACTTATGGTCATCATAGGATGCATGAGACGTGTTTTTCAATAATCAAAATAGTTTTGTGCTGAACTGAGAAACAGTTCAAAAGACTGATTATGTCACCGCATTTTTGACTTCTTTTTATAACTCGGAGAATGCAGAATCTGGTTATTTGCGAACTTATTTTTGTTGGCTAACTACTAGGATCAATATATTTCCCACCTATATCTAATCTTGATTGTCTTGCCGTCATTGTCCTTATGATTATGTACTCGTCGGCTTTCATATGTGCGTGCTAGCCTTTTCTTATAATTTGGGGATGTCTGGTGTTAAAAAAATTGGTTGGGAGTAGATTTGTTACAGATTTGAAAGGTTGGAGACTAAATTGCAAATTATCCTAAATAATACTAGGATGTTGAACTTTTGAATCTTGTGACGATGGAGTTTTGAATTTTGAATTTATAGCATTCGAGATTTCAAACTTTTCAAACACCTTCGTCTGAAGTGAAAATGACAGTTTGACCGTTAATGGTCAATTTTTTTTTATTGAAATAATAGTTTGCCATTTGTTTTAATTTAGGGTAAATAACATTTTGAGTTCCCAAATTTGTAAACTTTGTGATAAATAGGTTCCGAATCTTTGATTTTTAGCACCCAATATTCTAAACCATTCAAACGTCTGTTCTTGATATCTTTATTGTAACGGAAAATGTCAGTTTGACCGTTGCAAAGAAAATAAAATGAAAATGAAAGAATCACTCACTCTGGGCAATGGAGATGTAGGGGATTGAGAGGTGCGTGAGTTCTGTGATGCAAATACTAGTTAATTTATTTTTCGATGGGTGGTGGCAACAACACCGTTGTCATTGGGGCGAGTGGTTTGGAATTGGGGAAGATAATAAATTTTTTTTTAGTTTTTCTTTTTGTCTTTGGTTCTTCATTTTCATTTTATTTAATTTAAAATTAAATATGAGTACACTAATCATTTTACTCAATTTTTTATTTTTTAACTGTTAAACTAATATTTTCCATCACAAAAGAATCTCAAGTGCATACATTTGAAATGTTTAGAATCTCAGGTGCTAGAAATCAAAGATTAAAGACATTATTGTCACAAAATTTAAAGATTAAGGGCTCTTAGTGCTATTTACCCTGTGTTTGATTGGGAAAGATGTAAAAGAAAAAAAATTTCATGTAAGTTAGAAAATAAAAACCACTATACCCATAAGAAAATATTTTTCATGGAATTGGCCAAAAATAAGCTTAAAGTGGTTGTACCCTAGAATTTATTTTCTATTTCCACATTTGTATCAAACAGCCAAAGTAAAAATTATTTTTCTCAGATGTGACATTTTTCATAGAATTGGTGCCAATCAAACACACCCTAAATTAAAATAAGGGTAGAACTATTATTTTAAATTTTTTTTTTTAACCATTATCGATCAAACTGACACACATAGACGTTAGAAAGGTTTGGGATCTTAATCGCTAAACATCAAAAGTTTGGGACCCCATCGTCAAAAGATTCAAAAATTCAAGACTTCCAATGCTATTTGACCAAATTTTTATAAAACTTTATAATTTTAATTTTCATAGTTCTGCTTCAAGAATGGTTTTTTTGCACAAATGGTCCCTATTTTTTATACTTACTGTAGGTTAAGGACCTATCTTTATATTTTTGGTAATGTAGCCCCTATTTCAAACATTTTTTGCGACAATTGTTCTCTCCGTCCAATTCCGTTAGATTTAAATAGTAGTTCTGAATTTTTTGCACAAATGGTCCTCGCGTGCATTCTACACTCTTCATTTCATAAGG
The DNA here is from genome assembly GCA_030279155.1 of Forsythia viridissima. Lineage (NCBI taxonomy): Eukaryota > Viridiplantae > Streptophyta > Magnoliopsida > Lamiales > Oleaceae > Forsythia > Forsythia viridissima. The sequence continues at coordinate 15,617,256 of CM059042.1, forward strand.
GTATTTTCGACAATCTACTGTTCATAAATAAAAATTTGCAGTAAATGTCCTAAACTTAAAAAGGAAAAAAAAAAAAAAGAAAATAATTTAAAAACCACCCCACGCCACCCCACTCCACCAAAATCCAACAAACACTCAGCTTCTTCAGATTTTGCTGCCGCCGCCGCCGCCGCCACTGTATATATCGGCGGCGCAATTAACCCATCCTCAATCATCGCCAAATTGTGCAACAAATCATCATAGTGTTCTTCAATTTCCTGGACAGATTTTCTGTTAAGTTTTGCAGCAATTTTAATTTTCTCCCATCGATTTGGAGTCCCGTTTGGAAATTGCACAAGATCATTCTCAAATCACTTATCTTATTCTCTTCTCCAAGAAGAATTTGCAATAATTGCTTATTTTCTCTTCTTCCCAATAATTATACTTCAGATTTCTTCTAGTAATCGTTTTGTTTTTTGTTTTTTTCATTTTTTTAGATTTGTAAAGGTTCTTGATATGAGCTATCTTGAACCCTCTCAAGTTATAAACTTTTGCTTTGGTTATTTTTAATAATTTTTTGGGTGAAGATTGTTGCTTTGAGCTTTTCTTGAAGTTTAGTTAGGGTGAAAATGGCACCATTATTTCTGCATAAATAAAAACATATAAAGTTATATATATCTAAGCAATGGGCCATTTTTAGATAAATGTCGCGGCGGTGAAAACTCAAGTGCTTAAGTGCTTTGAGCTCTTCTAGAAAAATATATATAACTTAAGTGCTTTGAGCTCTTCTAGAAATATATATAACTTAAGTGTTTGAGCTCTTCTCGAAATTTAGTTATGGTGAAAATAAAGTGTTTGTTGGATTCTCAGAAAAAAAATGGGCCTTATTAGGGTGGGGTGGAAGGGCATTTTATAAATTATTTTCTTTATTATTTTTTTCTTTTTTAAGTTTAGGACATCTACTGCAAATTTTTATTTATAAACAGTAGATTGCCAAAAATATCTTTATGAAATGAAGAGTATGGAATATACGCGGGGACAATTTGTGCAAAAAAGTCAGAACTACTATTTAAATCTAACGGAATTGGACGAAAATGACTATTGTAGCAAAAAACGTTTGAAATAGGGTCTACATTGACAAAAATAAAAAGATAGGTCCTCAACCCACAGTAAGTGCAAACGATAGGGACCATTTGTGCAAAAAAGCCATTTTTTTATTATGGAAAACCAAGCAAAACAATCGAACTTGCTGGCTATGGGGTTCGAACCCATGCGCACTTATGTGCAGAAGATCTTAAGTCTTCCCCCTTAACCTCTCGGGCAAACCAGCTTATAGATACTTTTGTTCTGAAGTAGATTTACTCGTTTCTACAAAATTTTGCATGAGTAAGGCCCTGGCAAGGTCCCCGTTTGTCTCTCACAAAATCCCCAAACCGAATTGAAGAAAACGGAGAATTCGAAAGAGTATGGCCGAGCACTTGGCGTCGATATTTGGGACGGAGAAGGACAGGGTGAATTGCCCATTCTACTTCAAGATCGGCGCATGCCGTCACGGAGACCGCTGTTCCCGCCTCCACACCAAACCCAGCATCAGTCCCACACTGTTGCTTGCAAACATGTACCAGCGTCCCGACATGATTACCCCCGGCGTTGACCCCCAGGGCCAGTCTCTTGACCCCAAAAAGATTCAAGACCACTTCGAGGTTCATAAAGTAGTAAATAGAAGCATAAAATTCAATCAAAATTTCATAATTAAAATTTCAATGATTTCTTATGTTTGTGAGGCTGAGTTCTGGTTGAGATTTTTGGTTGCAGTAAATTGATATATGTGTGAATTGTCTCTGTGTGTTTTTTTTTTAGTTTTATATGATATTTGACTGTCTGTTGGATTGTGCAAAGAAGTTCGAGAAGTTTTGTCAGCTCGTCCTGTTAGTCGAGCAACTGGACATAGCTTATACTATGCGCTTAGATTCATATTTTATTGATTTAGAAAAGAAAGCATTTGGCACGGTTTGCTGGGCAGTGTTACTGTAGGCGTGAGAGAGGAGAGAGGAGAGAGGAGAGAGGAGAGAGGAGAGGAGAGAGAAAGAGAGAGAAATGCCCACTATATACCAATATTGACAAAGATGTCAATAATTTATGGAACAGTCATATGGCAGTGTAATAGTGAGTTTATATCAAGGTTCTGGATAAGTTCTTTTCATAGATGATTTATCAGATATATCCAATACAAGAATCTTTAGTATGTATTATTCGTCGATGATATAGTCTTAGTTGATGAGATTAGGTGGATAAATCCTCAGTCAAAACTTTAGAGGACTTTGGAACTCAAGAGTTTTAGGTTAAGTAAAATTAAGATGAAATGCATAGAAATCCTTTTAATCACTGTGAGGGATAATATTGGATTCAAAACAAGGGATTCTATTGTCTTGATAGTGATTGCTACATTGAGTTTTAATAAATGAAAGAGGACTTGAAGATGATGTAATGCATAAGAACAAGTTGGAGAAGACTATAGGATTCTACATGACCAAGGTATCTACCAATATTTTAATAGAAAAGGTCCATAGAAGCATGATCGATATGGTATTTGAAACAGAAGTATAATGCAGTTTTGATATCTAAGAATATGCATGGACTAATTAAATAAGAAAAACAATGTATTGAATTCAATAAGAAAAGCAATGATGACTTGAATTAAATAATAAAGGCAAGGATGAATAGTTATAGTATCCTTGAATGAAATTAGAACTACGGATATGATTTAAATAAAAACTTGGTTAACACAATTATAAACAAGATTACAACATAATTATGATATAATGAAATTTACAATTATTTGCTTGGTTGAATGAAAATCTGCCTTTTGAACTGATTTGGCTCGCATTTTATAGAGAATTTTGAACACGATTTTCTTTCTTCAATTTGATGGCATGATTTGAATTCAAAGAGCCTGTGTCAAAATCATCATTTTCTTCTTCTTGAAAGTTTTTGTTGTACCCTTGATGTCCAGATTTGCCAAATTATTTTGCCAACACTGTCTTAACTATTTGTAGTGTTCTGCAAGATTATTGAATTTTTTTATCTTGTACTTGTAATGCTCCATTATTGCTCATGGCTCAAATAGATCCACGCCATAGCAATCATCTTCATTTGATTGAGTACCGCTTTCCCTTGTCAGAGTCCAATGCGGCCAATTCTATAAGATTGATAAGTTTTTGAAATTCTTCTGAGCTAGTACATTTTGGTAAAGTAGAAATTAACTGTGATTTTTGAGTGAGGACATTCGCCATAGCAGTAAGTTTTGATTGGGATGGAGTTTGATTCATATAGGTACGCCTTTTATTCCATTCTTGTACTGCTTGCATGTTTGCCAATGCCTGAGTGAACTTATTCCACTATTTGACTTTGAATCTCCTGATTAATAATCTTGAACAAAATAGCCTCAAGGAATCTTCAAGAAAGAAATCTCAGCAAAATAACCAAGATAATTTGAAATGTGTGAAAAATGTAAATTACTAATCTTTGTTTGGAATATTTGTTTTTGATGTTGGTAAGTACTCTAGAGTTGTATTTTTTTGTTTATATAATTGAAATCCGTTTTGAACCTCTTTCGGTAATATTCTTTCGTCTATACCGAAATATACCTACCAATCTTGGAACTATTTTGAAAAAGTCATTGGACAATTCTTTTCAAATTGGATAAACCAAGAGTGACTACTGACTAGAAGGTTTAAAACATAGAAAATTCGTCCAGACTTTGTCGTAGTCTATGTAATTAAATCTTTTTTTGTTCATATTTCTCGTGAAACTATTTCTGTGCAATGACTTCTTGATCTCAACCTGAAAATGTTAATACTTGACGAATTTAACTTTTGAATAAGTTGTTATTGTAATGTCTATTTCATCTAGGTAATGTTTAATTTCTATGGACTTAGTGTCAACCAAGATATATTCCTAAAGATCTCTTGTTTTCTTTAAATCATCCAGAAGATACCATAGCCCTGCATGAGATATTTGTTTGTACATATCATTCCAAGAACCTATTCCTTGTCAGAATTCATCTTGTAATTATAGGTGTTGATAAGTCTTTGGTAAGATATTTGCTTGGAGTAACTATCTTCTGTTTTGGTGCTTATAAGTAATTAGAAGATAATTTTGGACTGCTTCCAAGACTGTAAATTAGAATTTGAGAATGACTATATTGGTCTGGCATAAAACCTGAAATAAAACAAGGTGTTGAGGATAAGGGGTTTTAAATGTTTGAAGAAGAAGGTGTTGACTAGCTCTTTTGAAGCTGTGAAATGTGCAGAGTATTTTATGAAATCGAGGAGGCTTTGGATTTTGCTAAGCTTTGAGCGTAAGATTTACTAGCCACGAGGATTTGACTCTTCTCTTTTTGACTTATTTTTTCTCCATAAAAATTCTCTTTTAAGAAAATCTGGAAGAACATTAGTATTCTTTTTATATATTCAATTGAAAAATCAAAACAAGATAAAATGGCTAGCCATCTTGCAAAAATCTGTTTTGAAACAATGATTTTCACATCATTTTGTAAAACGTCTTACAGGTTTTACAATGAGTTCTAATTAGAAAACTTTCATTAACTAAATTATCCTGAAATTTGGTAATGTATAATACTATATATAAACTTCCTTTTTGACAGTCGAATAATTCTTTTAAGACCGATCCAAACTCTAGAATGGTATATTACGAGTTGTTCGTTATTATCAATTTTTTGTTTTAAAATACCTCCGTAACCTATGTTTGACGCATTGGTTTCTACTATTAAGAATGCATTTGGATTTATTAAATTAAGACAAGAAAGAATTTTGACAATTTCTTTTATCTCTTTAATTGAATTAGTATGTTCTTCACTCTAAGCTATACGATTCTTTCTAAGTCTTTTGTAAAGGGATCACAAATTTGACGAATATTAGGAATAAAATCAACTACATAATTGACACATCCTAATAATCTTTGTAAAGAGGTTTTGTCCTTAATTTCATTAGGAAATTTGTTAGCAAACTCTATACTCTTATTAGGGTGGTAGTTACTTTGATAAATCTCATGTCTTAATAATTTTTTTTGTTCAAATAACTTTATCTTCTTGGCTAATACTGCCAAACCATTTTGTTTTATGACATTAAAGAAAATATTAAGGTGCTTAAAGTTGTTTCTATTAAATTAGAATAAATTGAAACATCATCTACATAGACTATATAGAAAACTTTTGATAAGAGATTAAATATATCATTCATAATATTTTGGAATTCCGATGAAGCATTTTTTAAAAGGCATTGCATTCCACTTATATTGACCAAGGATACGTTAAAAGCAGTTTTATACCTATGAGATTATGTTGAATTTGCCAAAATCTGGACTTCATATCAAATTTTCAAAAGATGACTAGACCATAAAGCATATTAAGTAAATCTTTCTTTTGAGAAATATGATATCTAATCCATTGAAGAAGTTTATTTAATGTTTTATTATTAATTACAAGTCAAAGCCATTTTATTTTTTTCAATTGAATATATAAAAAGAAATACTAATGTCCTTTCAGCTTTTCTAGGGACAAAATAATTCAAAAGGACGAGTCTCCCTCAATTTCTCAAAATACCCTGCCTGTTTCATAACTTCAAGAGAGTCAATATAAACCCTATTCTTCAAACAAAAAACCACGACTCCAAAATACTTTGTCAACAGCAAAAACAAATATTCGAGACGAAGACTAGTTAATTCAAATTATCTTGGATATTTTGCTGGTTTCTATCTTGAAGATTCTTTTAAGCCATTTCGTCCAAGATCATTAATCAAGAGATTCAAAGTCAAATGGTTTAATAAATTTACTCAGGCACTAGCAAATGTGCTGTCATTACAAGATTGGAATAATAGATGTATCCATATGAATTACGTTTCATCTCAGTCAAGCCTTACCACTAATGAAAATTTCCTCACTAAAAAATCACACGTAATTTATGCTTTATCAAAATATACCAGCTTAAACGAATTTCAAAAACTTACCAATCTCATAGTAGTGGCTGCTGCATTAGAATTCAAGAAGGAAAGTGGCACTCAGTTAAATGAAGATAATTGTGTTGGCGTGGATCTATTTGAGCAGTAACGGTGTTTCTCAAGAATATTTTAGCAATAATACAACAATACAGACCATTTCAAATTAGTGTCGGAAAAATAATTCACATGTGAAGACATCAAGAGAACTATTTAAGAGGATAATGCTGAAAAAGCTTTCAAAAGGAAAATGATGATTCTCACATAAGCTCTTTGATTCAATTCAAGCCATCGAATTGAAGAAATAAAATCACGTGCAAAATCCTCTATAAAATGCAAGCCAAATTTTCAAACTACAGAGCGAAGTGAGTGAGAGGAATTCATATACTAGTATTTTCAACGGTTCTTGTCATTAAAGCAAGCAAATAATTGTAAGTTTCATTATGTTGTAATCTTGTTTATAATTATGTGTCAATCAAGTTTTAATTCAAATCATTTTTGTAGTTCTTATTTCATTCAGGGATACTATAACTATTCATCACTACCTTTCTTATTTAATTCAATGATGTTCTTATATAATTGATCCATGTGTATTCTTTTGATATCAAAATTGCATTTGACTTCTGTTTTATATACAGTATCTATCCTAATTCAATACATCATTGCTTTTCTTATCATTTCTTTTCATATTTAATTGATCCCTGCGCATTCTTTGATACCAAAACAGCATTTTACTTCTGTTTCAAATACTGTATATTGGATACAAAACAAGCTATTATATTGTCTTGCAAAGCGATTGCTACTTATATTCGAGTATTAATAAAAAGAAAAGGACTTGAAGATGATGTAATGCATAATAACAAGTTGAAGAAGCCTTTTAGGATTCTATATGATCAAGTAACTCCAAATTTTTAATAAAAAGGTCTATAGAATGGTTATTAGACAACTATGTTTCATGGCACTTAATGTTAAGGCCATTAAAAGACAATATGCACAGTATGAACATTGTAGAAATGGATAAAGATGGGTGTGTGCCACACTAGATTGGGCAAAATAACCCATAATTTTACATGTGAATGAGTGAAGGCAGCACCAATTCGGGATGTAAATTAAAGGAAAGACAACTAGCATAGACTAATCCTACAACATAAAGTCACTAGTTTTAAAATAAATTATTTATCTTGAAATGGAGCCATAATTTTCTTCTTCAACGGTTATCGGCATGATTTATACCAGAAAAGGACAAAAAACAATGGTTATCTGCCTGCAAAAAGCCACAAAGCATATTGCTTTGCACAAATCATGTTATTTGTTTTGTGAACATACAGGATTTCTATGAAGATTTGTTCCAGGAGCTGAGCAAGTATGGAGATATTCAGAGCCTTAACATCTGTGACAATTTGGCTGACCACATGGTAGGTAATGTTTATGTCCAGTTTAGGGAGGAAGACCAAGCAGCAAATGCACTTCAGAATCTTGTTGGAAGGGTTTATGAAGGTTAGTTCTTCTCAGGTTTTTTCCTTTTTTCATACGTCCTCTAATTTTAAAGAGATGCATTGGTGACTGCAGATAGTAAGACGTTTTGGGTTGAGTTTCTTAACTCCCAGGAGAACAATGAGATAGTAAAGTTATTACTTGTTAGCAGTTTTTATTCTGATCTATTTTTAGATCATCCTCCAAATATTCACTTTGATCCTCCGCAAAACGAGGTTAAAATATTCTTTTCTTTTCTTTTCTTTCTCTCCTTATTCTTAATCTCTCATTCTCTACCCTTTTTTCTAGCTACATCCTACAACTTTGAACAGTGATGTACTGCCTAATGTCCTATGACTGCAGCCTTGTAGTGCTCTAAGCTCTAATTATTTCTTAGGTTTCACGTGATATAGGACAACCTTGAGGGTCTTCTTGTCTTATGGATGGGTAAAGGTTTAAAGCTCAAAGACTTCACCAATAAGAAGATTAGTGGCTGTTTGGGTTCTAATGGGCATATTTAAAGTGCTGAAAATTAATGAAAGAAACAAAGACAGGAGGAAGAACATTTAGGCATCGTACCTGGATTCCCATGGTTATTGCGTTCAGGGTTTGAAGTGGCTACCAAACTAGTAACAATGACTAAGCATGGAAAAAGGCACGATCCCAAAGTTAACCTATTCCAGAATTTCCAGGAAACATACTTTAGACCAAAAGTTTAAACAATACCCTAATATGGATGCCGATCAGGACAGTTTTGGTTTTAGAACATCTTCAAAGGAGACTGCACATTTTTAAAAACTATCCTTGAAACTTTTTTCTTGGAGTCTCTATTGCCTTCATCGATATAGATTCAAACATCAGAAAGTTGGGATGTATGATGTATCTGACCAGCCATTTCAAAAAGAATCCTGGCAACGTGTAATTTAAATTCAATGGAGGTACAGTCTAGGGCTCATCATTCGAGCAGGCATGTCAAAGGATATATAAGAATTTGATTTTAGAGCGCTGCAAGAGTATTATATTATTAACAGCTATGGGACACATTGAAATATGTTCGGACTTTGGGAGTAAATTTTCACTTAACATTCATCTGGTCAACGATTCGAAGTGTTCCTTTTACTTGCATCTATTTTCAGCATTAGCTACTTACATTAAATGCAATATCTTTTTCGTACATTAAATGTTTTAGTTGTCTGCTTGATATGTTCTTCCTTACCAGTACAAACAATAAATTTTTAGGGCGTCCCATCATAGTCGATTTTTCCCCTGTGACGGATTTTCGTGAAGCAACTTGTAGGCAGTATGAGGAAAATGTATGCAATCGGGGTGGATACTGCAACTTCATGCATCTGAAGAAGATAAACAGGTTAGTTTTGAATTTAAGTGTTCTCATCTTTGTTTCCTTGAGCCTTGTTACCACTTTATTCAATGATTGATGCATTTGTTTCGGCTGAAGAGAGTTGAGACGGCAGTTATTTGGGAGGAGCAGACGAAGTCATGGCCGGAGTCGAAGCAGAAGCCATAGTCCCCAACATCGTAATTATGATGAGAATTTGCACGGTGGACGTGATTTTGGGAGAAGAGATGATCGTCACCACCATGATAGAGGTAGGAGGCCTCAAAGCGGAAGTCCTGGTCGAAGAGGTGGAAGAAGCAGAAACCCTGGAGAAAGGAGAAATAGGAGTCCGGTTAGGGAAAGCAGTGCAGAGAGAAGGGCAAGAATTGAGCAATGGAACAAGGAAAAGGAACAGGCGGAACCTGCTGCAGATAATGCTAGCAACTTCAATGATAATGGAAGTGGCTTCAAACATAATGAAAACCAGTCTAATGACAATAATCCTCAGCCATCGGAGCGAGGGAATGTGAGCTATGACTACTGATGCAAGTGGCTTTGCAGATTTCATGGTTTGTCTTCTATTCTTAGTTGATTCAAGTTTACCGCATCAAGAAGTTTATGTTTAAGCAAGTTCTCTTTCGCTAAATTTGATCCACATTGATTCATTGAGAAAAGGCTCACTGCCTGTTTTCCACTGTGCAGGTGGGGAAAGGTTCTTTCTCTTGTGGATATTGAAAAAAGAAAAATATTCCTTTCCCCCAAAAAATACTGCATTGTCCTATGTCATTCTCCATTTCTCAATATATATGTGTGTGTGTATGAACAATGAGGATAGAAAACTTCTCTCGCAAATAGGGAAAAGAATAGTGGGAAGGGTTTGTGTAGCAGGAAAAACAACAGGCACATAATTGCATGTAGTACATCATCATGCCCCCCAAAAATACTTTTGCATAAAGACCAAAAAATTTTGTTATCCCTGTAGCGCTCTTCATTTTCTCAAAATACATATACATCAACCTAGCGCTTAAGGCTTCTAGCTCCTCGCCTGTTTAATATGTCAGCTGGCATCTTTCATATTTGACTTTATTCTTTAGATTCAGTGTTTTTCATGCTTTTTGACTAAGCATTTGTCTCTTTCTAAGTACATACTAGCAATTATCAAATTGATTAGGATATAATGCTATTCATTATTAGTTGTGATCATCATCAGTATAGGTGAAAAATAGGTGAAAATGCTATTCATTATTAGTTGCAATTCCATTAGACAATGAATTAGGGGGCCACTGCCACTGCCACCTAGACCGGCGATGATCACAACTAATGATGAATAACATTATTCGGTTCTCAAAATAAGTGCTAACACTTCATACTCTGGATAATGATATTCAGTGTCTTCCATTTGGTAAGCCAGCCTCTCACCCATTACGAACACAATAAAAATGTATAAACCGATCTAGTAGTTTTACCAGGTAAGTTGTTTTCCCTATTTCGAAGTTGCTAAATATTCATCAACAGTTGTAATTTAGGATGTTCATAAGATTGTTTTACGAGATTTTTGAGTTTTGCAGGGTCAGGTGTTCCTGCGTCTGGCGCAAGCCTCATTTATATGACAGCTTGTAGTGATATTTGTACACAGGTTGGCAGTTTATCTGCAAAGAGATTACGGTATGCAGCATATTCATAGTTGTGGAAGAATTGAAGGAATCTATGTTTATTATGATGGCATCCAATTTCAACAGAAGAATATATTTGCCAATAGCACGGTGTATGACAATTTGTGGGTATGTTCAGTTGTTGTAGGGCTCATCAGGCTTGTACCTGTTGTATTTTCACCAGTTATGTGTATTAGGTGTGGCCATTGGCTTGTACCTGCGGTATTTTCCCCAGTTCGGATTATGCCGTAATTTTTTCCAATCATATGTACTGTGGGGGAACTCATTCAATATTCTTCGTTTTGTGTGCTTCTATAATTTGTTTGTGCAAGTTTGTTTGACTGCAGAAACTCACTAGCAGGCTAGCAGTAGTGTTAACACTTAACAGTGGCGTTAATCTGGGCCCGGCTGACGGGCTTGGTTAAGAAAAGTAAATAAACTTCTTGGGCCTGGACATTTTTGTCAATCCATTAACAAAACATTACAGATTAGACTAGACATTGACTATATATATTCACCATATTTATTTTGAAAAGAAAAAAATTAATATATATTAAATTTCAAAATTTATAAAATTAAAAAATATATTAGATGTGTCAATGACTAAGGAAAAAAAAAAGAATGTAATTTTTTTTTTTTTAATGTGGATGATGGATGAAACTTTTTTATTGTAGAAATGTAGAATACCAAAAAAGAAGAAGAAGAAAATGTAGAATACATAGAATAAATGAATTAATTGTATTCGTTGGTAGTTAAAATTAATATTTAAATAATAGATAATTGGAAAATTTAAAAGCATAACGTGAGAAGTTATAATTTATTGTTTTTTCAAAATTTGCTAACACTAACAATTCCTTCTTTCTCGTGTGGCCGCCTATATTATTTTTGCATATTTTCTTTTATTCTCATTTTTCTGTCTTTCAATAAAAATTCTGGGATTTTATTTGACCTTTCAGCTCCAAATGAGTGGACACGGTTTGATTCAATCCGGTTCCAAAGAGAACTAAATCGAACCGAGAACTAATATATATCTTGTAAATAGAATCATCAATTTTAATTTTAATTATGGAACCAAACCGTTTTGGTTCGGTTTGATTCCATAGTTAAATTTTTATAATTCTAATAACTATTTTTATTTTCTTAATGTTTGAAATCATACAATAATATAACAAATTATAACTTCCAAACTTTAATCTATTCTAGGGGTGGGCATTTTATTCGGAACCGAATCGGAATTTTAAAAAATAAAATTAAGAACCGGAATCGAAAACCAAGTGGGTTCGAGTTGGTTCTTGGTTTTTGAACTAGAACCGTGTGTAGCTGACTTGGAACATAATTTGTCATTTTTTTTATAAATTTTTTAATTTTTTTTACAATTTATTCACTCTAACCCAACCCAACATCACAGTACAAAGACAAGAATCATATCTAACACCAAAACCAAAAGTCCGAAACCCATCACCATTAAACCCAAACTTAATTGACACAATTCCAAATATTCAAATCACAAATTGTCAACCGCTATTTTCTCAGATATATAACACAAATATTGTCGTCTGTCTCGCACTCTCGCTCAACATACAGTGAGACGGCGAATGCGAAGCTCTCCTCTGTAACTGAAACAAATCTTCAACTTTTTCTCTTTTTCTAATCATAATTTATATGTTTGTAATTCTGGTGTATATTATTCTGGTTAATATTTATATGTTTCATAAATTATTTTAATATCTAACGTATTCTAATGTTAACGAGTTTGCAATTTTTTATTTTTTTTTCAAAGTATGTATTCAACTCACGATTTAAAAAAAATGTTAAGGGTACAACCGAATCGAACTAAACTTGAATCGATAGTTTTGGTTCGGGTTTAGTTCCAATAATTACGTGGAACCGAATGGTTCCATTTACGAAATACTCCAAATGTAACAGGTTGTTCAGGGTATTGAAATACTCGAACCGACCAACTCAACGCCCATGCCCAATCCATTCACAAAAGAACAACATAATGAGTTTTGAACACAATGTTCAATTTTAATACAAAATAGCAAGTCTAGCTCAAAATTTAAAACACAAAAACTAGTTATCTAAGAAAAATTATTCACCAATGTACATGAATAATTCGATTTTTCGGTTCTGAACCTAGAACCGATAACTGAATCATAATTAGTCGGTTTCAATTCTAATATCCATTACTCATATTAAATTTAAGAAGAATTGAACCGAATTGTTGGTTCGATTCGTTTCAATTCCGATTCGAGTGAGTACTTTTGTCCACCCCAATCCAAAAGTCTTCAACTCATTTTTTCATTTCCTAATTTTATCTCAAGGACTATATAAATAACTGTTTTTTAAAAAATATTTTTAGTAGCTTATTTATCTTCAATAATTATTTATCCAAAAAAAAAAAAAGCATAGTTTTGCTCTCTACATTTCCGAGTTAAAATGCTTAAACGATTGTGTTTATGAATTCAGTTGTTTGAGCTAGCTCAAATTCAATCGATTGGTTTGGTGTGGTTCCTATTGCTTCTTTAAAAATTTTCTAAATTACAAACTGTTCGATTTTAGTACTAAAGAAATTCGAATCACGCTCACAGTTATATGTAATGCTATTGGTCAAAAAATTATAGTTCATGTAATAACAAGTTACTTTTTTAAAAACAAACATAATCAATTGCAAACACTTTTATATTTACACAAAAATAACTATAAAAGCAATTCGCCCGAACCAAAAACAAAAACAAGAAAAATAAATCCAAACACGTCTTTAAGAACGAGGTTTAACTCTTCAATATTAATGGCAACTTGCAGCATCATACTGAAGTAGCAGTGGGTAGACTAGAAGAGTGACTCCAAATACTGCATCCAGAAGTCATCAATGGATCTCAATTCACTTATCAATTCTCTCCTTCCATCATGGACTTCGGTCAGTCTGTCTCTGTCTCTCTCTCTCTGTCTCTCTGCGCGCGTATCATCGTGTATGTACGTGTCTTTATGTAGTTGTAACGACTTGTTTTTCTTGTTCTCTGCTGAAAATGAAAAAAAAAATTGGAATAGGTTGCTATGCTTCTATCATTCTTTACTTACTTGGGAATAGCTGGATCTATTTTACCGGGAAGAATTATTTCTGGGGTGACTTTAACAGATGGCACTCGACTCCATTACCGCTGCAATGGTCACATTCTCTCTCTGATTCTACATTTGTGTTATAAGTTAATTTCGATTGTTATTTATGCTAATAGGTTTATTAATTAAGGAATTCTTCATGATTCGATTTTGTAGGTCTGTTGTTGCTTCTGTTAATTGTTTTGTTACTTCGAACTGGTGCGTGGATAGATCTTGTGCCACCCACTGTAAGTCTTGACAATCTTCCTTTTGAATATCTATAGGTAATTTGAAGCAGTGCCTACTGCAGGTTGAAAATTCGCATTCTTAATCTTTATAAATGAATTGGCCGAAATTTAAGATTTTGTCTTGAACTTTAAAAAAAATGTAATAATAGAGGGGTGAATTTAGCCAAGTGGAGTAAGAATGGATTGTGAATCCACCATGTATGGGTTAATATTGATGCTTATATCAAATCCGAATGTACAAATGTCAGGCACAATTGTCAGAGGCACATTAAGCAACGCCTTTGTTGAATGCAACAATTGAAATATCCAATCAACAATATGCACTCCTAATGTTTTGGTTCTGTATAGATGCAATAACATCTTGACTATTGTTGTAGGTAATTGCAGATAGAGGGCTTGAGCTTTTGTCAACGACGTTTATGTTCAGTGTGTTCGTAAGTTTCTGTCCTTACTGCATGTTACTTTATTTGTCGACTGCTCATAGTAATATTAGTATGGTATTCATGACAATCTCAATTGAAAAAATCATATTTTGTAAGTTGGTTAAGGTCTTGGCCATTAAGGAAAAAATCTGATTGAGATCGTTTCAGCATATTCAACGAAAGCTGTGAGATGCACTAGCTAGAAAAATCGATTGAACTAGTGTCAATAGTGAACTTAAAGAAAGAGGTTGACTTTAGAACACATTTGGTGAGGTACTTAAAAAACTTGTATATCTGTGATTTAACTCTGGAGATGTCCCTTGCTAGGGCGGAATAGACGAAGACGTTCCATGTAGTCAAATCTTGGTAAGTATAGGACGAGGTTTAACCAAGTCGAATTGAGTTTTTAACATTGGATGATAACTAATAACTGGTTTATTTAAAATATCACTATATCAGTGTTTAATAACTAGGTTATTTGCTCTCAAATTTCTCTCTCCCCTTCTCACAATAAGCAACAAAGTTGTTGTAGAACTGTGTAGTTGTGACTCCTATCATCATTGGTGACATGAACTTTGTGTTGATCCTATCCACGTCGCTTTAAAGTAGTTTAAGTATATATAAAATCATTTCCATAAGTGCTCTGATTAATGTTTAATATATGATCTCCAACTTTAGTAGTTGTAATCTTTTTTTTTTCTGAATTTAATGCATACGTGCCAGGTGACATTGACACTCTATGTGACTGGCCGTCAATCCCGCAAACAAAGTTCTTCTTTGAAGCCCCATGTTACAGGAAGCTTGATCCACGACTGGTAATTCAATCTTCTCCTTTGATATGCAGAATTTTACTTAAGATTTCTACTAACATTTAAGCTAGATATTGTTGTACTTCGAGTTTATACAGTACAGCTTCTGCCATTCTATGACGGTAGCTGCTTCTTGATAGACACCATAAGTATTCAAACATTAGAAGAACAAATGATGGTAAATTCTTTAACCTTGGAGGGGGTTATAGAACTCCAAGTAAACTAGTTAACTAGGCTGGGTTAATAAAAACTTGGCATATGAGTGGTTAATGTTTTTTTTGGAATGAATTGATATTACTCTAACTTGCCATGAATCGGCTTGCAGAGCATCACAGTCTATATTCTCAGCGGAAGTGTTGACATGATCAGATTTTTACATATTTTGTTTGTCTTAGTAGGACAACTCGGAAAATTAGTTCCAACTAGTCTTACTGAAAGCATAGAGTTGCAGATGATTCATGGTTTTAATGACAAATTTTGGACAATTCTAAAATTTGAGATTCAACTTTATATTAATCTAGACAAAGGCAAAAAAATTTGAGTACTAATATCATTTAAAGAACTCTTTTTTTTTTGTTGCTATAGTTTTATTTACAACTTCTCAAGATTGCAAATTGTTCGATACACTGTTTTAATATTGCTGCTGATTATGTCATCCTATAGGTGGTTCGGTATACAGCTGAATCCTCAATTCATGGGCATAGACCTCAAGTATGTTTCCTTATGTAAAATACTGGAGTGTCTTCCATTATGACAGTCTCCTTTTTCATATGCATGGGCAATCACAATGTTACTAGAACCACGCAATACACAGAGTACATACTTTGCTTGTCTAATTTGCAATGAAAAAGTTGACAACCACGTTCGTTGTCAGATAAGGACTACATTTGACTTAGGTGGCAACACTCTCCTTTCCTTTGGAAGAAACAAATTGGCATGGACCATTCCATTTTCTTTTTTATTCAAAAATATAATCCACTATTGCTATCAGTTCCTCACCTGGCTTATTTACATTAATTATCAGAATCAGTAATATAATTTGTCTCTAGCATTTTGTCACAGTGGATCCAATTGTCTTGTAGATTTTTCTTTGTTAGAGCTGGAATGATGGGATGGCTTCTTATAAATCTTTCTGTTCTTGCAAAATGCATTCAAGAGGGCATCCTAAGCAGATCAATGATTTTTTACCAACTCTTCTGTTTCGTAAGTGGTGATATTCTAATTTTCATGTTTTGAGTACATTCATGTACTCGTTAAATTGCCTTATACTTGTTTCTACTGGCAGCTCTATATTTTGGACTACTTTTTCCATGAAGAGTACATGACCTCCACGTAAGTGCAACCTTTCCTCTCTTCAAACTAAGTTGTCAACTAATCAGGTTTATTCATTTTATGTAATTGTTGTATCATATTACGAAGCTATTCTTCATCAGTTGAATCTATTGTCATATCGTTTAACAGCCAAGCTTTTCATTTGTGAAGAACTTTCTTGTCAATTTTCTCTTAACATCTTCTTTTAGAACATTTGCCCAGGAAGTGGTAACTTACAGTGACTCTTCCTCCATTTTCCATTTTTAGATGAACTCCTTTACTAGAAACAATGGTATTTCCTATTATAGCTCCTAAATAATTTAGCATTGAACTGTATAAAGGCTGACACATATTGTGAATGGAATTGTGTACAAAGATGTTGACTATCCATGCTATCTGAACTATGCAGCATGGTACTCTATTTGTTTTTTTGATAAACATTGATTTTTTTTTTTAACCATGCGCCCCTATTTTCCGTTCAAAGATGCTAAAAGGAATTATCTCTGTTGTCCTTCATGTGTTTGATCTGGTTTGAAGACTCACCTGAGCCCTAATCTTGTGCAACTTATTATGGTTCGAGACATTATGCTTTGAGTTCACTTAGCGACCTATCATGATTGTCCAATCAGTTGTTCAGGTCAATTTTCTAGGTTCTTATGGTTCAAAGATGGCATGGTGTATTCATTGTGGGCTGTTCTGGATAATGTTCAAATAATTTCAGATCATGGCACGTCGTGTTCCTTCTTTACCTAGGAATTAGCAAATGCTTTCATGCTTTACGTGGCTTGACCTTGCTTGATTTATACACATCTTAACTATCAAATCTATATTCCTAATCATTCTAATTATCGCTGATGCTCTTTTTTCACGAAGAAAACTAGTACTATTTTCTCTTTATGATTTTACTCGTGTTTGGTGTCATTGTTAAGATTTCTGTTTAAAATATGAGTGTACGCAATTTTAACCTTGATGCATTGGGTATCTTTTTAGATGGGATATAATTGCTGAGAGATTGGGGTTCATGCTGGTGTTTGGAGATCTAGTCTGGATACCATTCACCTTCAGTATCCAGGTATATCACCATACTATGTTTAAAATAGCAGAAATATTTGTATTATTTCCTGGATGTCTCTGTCGAATTGCGAAACACTGATAAGTTGTTTATAGAACAGGAATCTCCCAAACTATGAACTCGTGTGAAACATTGTTTTCTGCCTATAAGAATCTTATATTCTTATATAACAAAAATGGCCGAGGATAGCACATATCTGAACATAGACAAAACTTCTCTTTCTTGGTACTCCCAAGTTGATTATATCTGTCAAGAGAATCTCATTCTCTCGTCATTGACCCTATAAATCTGCGGTAATATCCCTACAAATCTGCTGTTATTGATCCTATAATTCTGCTGTAATATCCCTACAAATCTGCTGTTATTGATCCTATAATTCTGCTATAATATCCCTACCAATGGCATTTTATTGTACCAACATTTTGTGTTACACCAAAATTGCTATTTAGCTTCACTAATCATTTGGCCACTGTTTTGATTTATAACATTCTTTGATGTTGCACAGCGGCTCTCTCTTCAATTATTTAAAATTTTTACAGATGACTTAGAAGATAGAATTTTTACCTAGTAAAACCTTGGCTAATATTTTTCCTTCGCTTGATAGCTTTATAGAACACGTTTTTTTTTCTTGGGATTACTGAGAAACACCAATATTGCAGAACAGCAACACAGTTTAATTTACATTATGCTACCTTCATATGTGCTTGGATTTTCTGCAATTTGCTCTGTAATAAAAGTAAAAGTTTAAGAAGATTTGGGAATCTAGTAAAAGGAGCATTTCTGTGATGTATATTCCTCTCATGTTCGAGCGAGTTGGGTCATAACATATGCAATATAGATACTAGTGTTCTACCAACCAAAGCAGTAGCTTACCAAAACTATTGGACATATTGCTATTCTTTTGATTGGTCATTGAGCTTATTAAGTTTAGCAGTTGATGCTAATTGGAGATATTATTGAAACAATCTTTCTTGAGCAATTAAGGTTATTAATCTTTTCTCCCTGTTAAAGGGTTGGTGGCTTCTGAGTAATAGGGTGGAGCTAATGGCAGCTGCTGTTATTGCAAATTGTCTTGTATTTCTGATTGGGTAAATATTTTTCACTTCAAATGTTGCCATAGCCGTTGTATGTTCTATGCTATTTTCCTTTTCTTCATCATAGAATATCCTCTTCTTCTTAATCCGTTGTGTTTATTTCAATGGGAAAGCTATTTGGTATTTAGAGGAGCTAATAAGCAGAAGCATGATTTCAAAAAGAATCCCAAAGCACTGATTTGGGGTAGGCCTCCAAAAGTAATCGGGGGAAAGTTGCTTGCTTCTGGTTATTGGTAAGTTTGTCTTTTTAATAGACTCATTGTGTTCTTGTATCTCTTATAACTCTTGGTTCGAGTGAAAATAATGTTCTCTTTGCTTTTATTTTGGAGGGGATGGTGAGGGCTAGTGGTTGACACGAGGGAGGGAGGGACAATTATACCTTATTGGCATGTTTGTCCAATAGGGTGGATTATACAAAACTGGACAAGTCAAGGAAGAGAAGGAAACTAAAAACCTGTATATTGTATTGTCTAGTACTGTTAAATACTATGTACCAAACATGAAACTACAATAATTATGGCAACATTAGGAACAATAACCTGAAGGCTGAAACGAGTTTAGTTGAATGAAAGTTGATGAAGTCATCGTCTTGCACAGTCTAGTGGCAACAGGTAATAGATTTGCAGTCACTTCACAGAATCTTGTATCATGTGCAACCTCTGTTAAGGAAGCTTGGCTTTTACACGTTAAAGTTTTGGACCTATACAAGACGCTCGTGGACTTCATCCTCTTTTACACACAGTCATTTCTCTTTTCAGGGGCATTGCAAGGCACTGTAATTATCTTGGGGATTTGTTGGTGGCCCTGTCATTTAGTTTACCTTGCGGATTAAGGTAACTATCTGCACTGTGCTTCGTGTTGTACTCTAATCACGGCCCTAACACTTTTTCTGATCTTTTATATGCAGCTCCCCAATTCCATATTTTTATCCTATATACCTTCTAATTCTGTTAATATGGAGAGAAAGGCGGGATGAAGCCCGGTGTGCTGAAAAGTATAAGGAAGTATGGGCAGAGTATCGAAAACTAGTTCCTTGGAGGATACTTCCATATGTTTATTAAGAGTAGCTAAAGTTCATCACCCTGTTTTTTGTATCAATGTCTGAACATCGATTTTTTTTTTTTTTTTTTTTTTTTTTTTGACGGGACACACCTCACAAACAACCTACAACCTTTTACTGAGGATATTTGCTGCTGATGGAACCTCAATCAAACTAGAAGAGCACGGTATTGTTGTTTGTAAATTGACACAATTCTTATGAAATCAATGTGAATTGTGGCAATTTCTTTTGAGAAGCATGCTCTGAAAACTTTTATAGGTTTTGAACATTAGCCGATTCTTGCATTTTTAGTATGATCTTCTGGGATTCCTAGAATTATGTGGTTATGTTAAAACATTTTCAATAATTTTTCTTGTTAATTTTACAATTTTTTCAATAGAAAAATACAATATTTAAAGCGGGAAGTTGGTAGTGAGTCGTGGGGTATATGAAGGGTGGCGGCGGCTGACATTATCGTGGTGGAAGTCAAAAATAGTATTATTTAATGTGATTGTTTATCGGGTGTGATGGTCGAGATAAAGTGTGTTAATGCTATAGTGTCATGTTTAGTAAGATGAATTGGATAATATATATCAAATATATAAAATTATAGTAATATATAATACAATTAATGTATTATTTGTTGGAGTACGGTAGTAATAAATACTAAAATACAAAATTCATGCTAAATAATATATTGTATTCAAATAATCCAACACGTTGTCTTAATAAAAGTGTGCATAAAAACACTTACTATGACCAAAGTAAACTATGTTTTCTGAACCTCCGACACACGAATTTGATAGTTTGGTACAAGTTCACATAAAATTATATTGAAAATGTTCTTAGTAATAAATTTGTTTTGAAACTTGCAGAGAATATTTAAATTTAAATTACTATTGGTCCATTGAATATGACCTCAATAAAAAGGCACTCTGCCACAGACATGGCCCATCACTGGCCATGATTTTCAGGGCTCTAGTTCAAACATTTTGACTTTTATTATTTTTCTTTTGTATTTAATTTTTGCTGTAGAATTTCAATATAAAGTATTTTCATTAGATGTGCATCCTTCATACCTGACATGAGTAATGACTAACGCTCTTTGCTTAAAATCGGTAATGGTCTAGTTCAATTGACGTTTAATTCAATTAATTTTTATACTTTTAATAATATGAATTGAAGCTCATTTTGTTTTTATTTATACAAATGCAATCAAATGTACACAAATCAAAAATCACCAGAAAACATGTCACTACTTATAATAGAAATTATAATTAAGAATGATTCTATCAATTATCATGGCAACACAAACTTCAAGTATTGATGCAAACTGAGAACACCGACAAAACGTTCCTAGAGCCATGAACTTCCTAGCAACATATGGAATGAAATTTAACAGACAAAAAAGTCATATTTTTAATTTATCAACATGGTGCTTACTATTGTATTTATTAGTCATCGTTAACTTTAATTTTAATTTTTTGGCTACAAAATATACATACCTAACATGTTCTTATAAATAAAGTTAACAAAATTCACAATTTATAAGTATTTAAAAAATAATTTTATTACTATCAAACATGTACTTATCACGACCGTGAGAAGTTTCTCAGCTACGGAAAGAAAAAAATACTTAAATATTCGTGTGACAGTACATCTTCAATTTCTCCCCTCACAAGATTATTTCCTTCAAAATTTGCTGAGCGATTCAATCTATCTCCCTCATTCAATCATCTTCTTCAATCGATCGTCTCTAAAATCTACTTACCTCCTTCATCCACCTCCCTCAATCGATTATCTCCAAAATTTGTTTAACAGTTCAATCCATCATCATAATAAAGTTGACGATCGAATCACAATAAAGCGGTATACTAGTTTAGTTTAACATAATTTTTTTTAAAAAAATAGTTAAAGTAAAAAAAAAATTATTTTTTAATACCACCAAACTCTGTCAATTAAAGCATTAATTGAACAACAGAAATTGAAAAGAATTATACGATTACACCGCTAAAAGAGACATTTCTGCTTACCGGCCATAGCAACGAGGAGGAGCAAAAAATCTAGAGAGGAAAAAGAAAAGTTACACAGAGCTCAGCCATGGCAGGTTTTAGGGTTTTGAGTTAAGAATTTTATATTTTTTGGTAAAGTTTATATGATGGAAATGCCAGGTAGACGATCAAATTATACTTTATTAAGTCAAATTCCCGACGACCAATTGCTACCGCAGCCTCCGCAGAGCCG
This sequence comes from Forsythia viridissima, assembly GCA_030279155.1. Lineage (NCBI taxonomy): Eukaryota > Viridiplantae > Streptophyta > Magnoliopsida > Lamiales > Oleaceae > Forsythia > Forsythia viridissima. The sequence goes on from CM059042.1 coordinate 15,639,049, forward strand.
GATCGGAGCGGCGGTATTCACGCCGTCGATCGGTCTGCAGAGGCAGTCGAGTGGGAGTAGCTTTGGTGAGAGCTCGATCTCGGGAGACTACTACGTTCCTTCGAATCCCTCGAACCCTGAGGTGGCGTCTTTCGGCCATTTTAGCAATGGAGGAAGCGGCGGATTAAGGGGGAAGTCAGGTGGCGGTGGAGGAGGCTCGTGGTCTTCAAAGAGCTGGGCGCAGCAGACGGAGGAGAGTTACCAATTGCAGTTGGCTTTGGCTCTTCGGCTGTCCTCCACAGCTGCCTGCGCTGATGACCCCAATTTCTTGGATCCCGTGCCGGATGAGTCCACATCGCGAGCTTCTTCTTCTTCGCCCGCCTCTGCCGAGACCATGTCCCATCGTTTCTGGGTAACATTCTCTAGTGCTTTAAAAACATAATTGCAGACTCTGAGGAGGCTTTCTCTCTGTTTTTAGAAATTATTTTTGAAGTTGCCTTTTGTTTCTGCATTCAATTGTGCATTATAATGTATGGGCACACCAGTATCACAAATCATTGCAGTTTTGGGAATTGAGAAATGTGGTGGACCTTAATTGGCGGGATATGTTGAAATTAATAAAAAAAATAAATTATAGATATTGAAATGAGGGGTTTGTGGAGGTAGAATGGTGGACTTTTGGAAGTGGAAGCAAATGTGCTTCTTTGAGCATGCTAACGTAAGCTTCGTGTAAATGAATGGTCCGTTAAAAGTTTCTCATTATAAGTCAGACCTATTGTACGCCTCGTAAGTTGGAACTACTTGTGAGGATCTCATTTTTGGAAAGAAGTAAGGTATATCTTATGAATCATACTATTATTAAACTATCTTTGTGGCAATCTATTAATGGTCGGGTATAGAATTTAATTACTACAGTTGAACAACCCCTACTTGAAAAGCTGACGACTATCAAATTTAATGACTATTAAGTATATTTGGATCAAATGTACACGTGGCATGCATTTAGACCAACGTATTTACAATTTTTACATTTACGGTAGAATTCCAATGTTTTATTAATCAACAAGTTTTCCTACAATAATACAAGATTAGGATATTTGTGAAATGTTCTTTGGGAACGGATGCCCTATATGGTTGGAAGTTCAGGTATTTACCTTTTAGCTCAGGCGACCTCTTCTTTCTATGGTAACCAGGCATGGAGACAAATTAATGTGGTCATTACAATTTGGGTAAATTGGGTATAACTGGAAAGAGAAATAGAAATATTAATGGTAAGGGATTATCCGATGCATAATGCAATACATTAGCTGTTGTCTCCAGGTTACAAAAAAAAAATGATTTATTTTCTTTTGGATTTCTTGTAATGTAGAATATGAAAATAAGTAAAGATTTGCAGCAGATGGTTTGATTTCTCTTGTTAGTCTGGGTTAAAACTTTACATTCTTTTTTTTTTTTTTTGCACCAGGTAAATGGTTGTTTATCATATTTCGACAAAGTTCCGGACGGGTTTTACTCAATTCATGGAATGGATCCTTATGTTTGGACTGTCTGCACCGATCATCAAGAAAGTGGCCATATTCCATCAATTGAATCATTAAAGATCATTGATCCTGCCGCTTTGTCTTCAATTGAAGTCATTTCAGTAGATAGGCGTAGTGATCCCAGCTTGAAAGAGCTGCAAAATTGGATTCATAATGTGTCCTCTAGTTGCATCAACACAAAGGAAGTTGTTGACCAGCTTGCCAATCTAGTTTGCAATCGTATGGGGTGAGTTTTTAGCAGCTCCTATTTCATAAATCGCTCTTAAGTTTATGTTTCTTGTCCTTATTGTTGTTGTAACTAATTTTTGTTGCTCTCTAAAGGTGTGCAGCTTCCAATGGTGAAGATGACTTGGTTACGATCTGGAAAGAGCGGAGCAACGACCTGAAGGATTGCTTGGGGTCGATTGTGCTCCCTATAGGTAGCCTGTCTGTTGGACTTTGCAGACACCGTGCACTGCTATTCAAAGTAGGTTTTGATACTGTTTTCTGAAATACACTGTTTCATAGGATGTGTATAATTTGATGAAGTTGCTAATTGTGGTCATATATATACCTTTATTTTACCTTCAAATTCCAGAATATAGCCATGTCAAAATTATCATCATCATTGTTATCTTTTTTTCTTTTTTCTTTCTTTCTTTTCTTTTCTTTTCTTTTTTTTCTTTTTTTTTTTTTGTATCTCATTCCATTTTTAAATCCCCAAGTGCGTCCCTTCTAATGGGAGATTATTTCTCTTCCCTCCACTTACCTTACCTTTGCAAGTGCATGTAAACTCTTATTCTTTTGGAAGCTAGTTTCCCCTTTAACTCTAAAATCCTTTTAGAGTATTGGATTTTGAATTTGCACTTAAAAGATGATTTCTGCAGGTTTTAGCGGACATTATTGGCTTACCCTGTCGAGTTGCCAAAGGATGTAATTATTGTACAAGAGATGATGCTTCCTCGTGTCTAGTTAGATTTGGACTTGACAGGTATATCTTATGACTTATAGCCGTGTCATTATCATGTGTATTTATTCAGTGTGTTGAGACAAAAATCAAAAGTTACTTATCCTTATGGAAAGAATTAAATTTCAAAAGCATCTTCTATTACCTCTGACGACAGCATGGATTAGCAGCTACATTCTTTTATTTAAAAAAGTTTAATTACAGTATTGACTGATTTAGCTAACACTCATATGTTGCAGTGTTTTTGTATCTAATCTGTTTATAGTTTATGAGGTGGCTGACTGTGATGTCTAAATGAGCCATGATCTCCTTTTTTTAAATTCTCTCTCTTCTTTGAGGCTTATGAGAACTACTTTGAGGTCCAGGGTGTCTAAATTATGCATGTTAACTAGCTAAAGGTGTACACAATGGGTAAGATGATATAACTATCATGGCATTGACATTACAGGGAGTATCTTGTTGATTTGGTGGAGAAGCCCGGATGCTTATGTGAGCCAGATGCATTGTTAAATGGTCCTTCTTCCATCTCAATTTTTTCACCACTGCGCTTTCCACGTTTCAAACCTGTTGAACCTACAATAGATTTTAGGTTGCTGGCCAGACGGTTTTTCTCGGACTTGCGAATGCTTAATCTTGTGTTTGACAATTCTTCAACAGGTAAATCATCTCTATAGTTCTTCAGTGTTCATGTCCTATCTAAGATAACTGGCTTTAGATTGGTAAATTTCAGGACCCTTCAGGCGACCATTATACTGAGATCCTTCTTTTTGGGGACAAATTCCTGTATAAGCTAATAATATTATGGCAAGTGTCCTAGTAATGGATTTACTTTTGATGTCTGCTGAAAATTCAGGTTTTTATTTTACTTTGCTTGGATTTTGGCCCAACTGCATCTGGCTCTTTTGCCTAAAAAATTTATCTTTTCAAGCATGTCTTTATTAACTATGCCATTCCCTTTTCTTTCAAGGATCATTTCTTTTAATATCAGTGATTGTTTAATGCTGTAGATTTACTTCTTTCTTCTCTTCTTTCAGTTAGCATACTTCTTCGAAGTTTGTTTTTGCTTGGATTTTGGCCCAACTGCATCTGGCTCTTTTGCCTCAAAAATTTATCTTTTCAAGCATGTCTTTATTAACTATGCCATTCCCTTTTCTTTCAAGGATCATTTCTTTTAATATCAGTGATTGTTTAATGCTGTAGATTTACTTGTTTCTTCTCTTCTTTCAGTTAGCATACTTCTTCCTAGTTTGTTTTCACGTTGGAAAAGTTAAACGCAAACTTAAAAAGTTGTTCATCGTCTTTGAATATGAGTACGAGTCAATGATATTTGAGTATCTGATTGTATGTTCATCAATATTCCGTATATTGTATGCCAAAAGCTGAATGAATTTGAGTAGTGCAGTACAAATTCTTTGATGTTCTCAAATTTTTTTTATTAATATGAATGTGATTTCTATGTGCGCTGTCTTTCTCAAAAGTTTCCGATTTCCATGCATTCTACTTTGCATTGATGCTCATTACATATATGTATAATTCAGACATGTAATATTATTTGTTAAATTTTTATGATTCACATTGCACTTAATAGTGATGACCATCCTGCTTGGTATGTTTGGTTGATATATTAGTCAGAAAAGTTGCTCTTTGTGACAGCTGGAATCGTTATTGATGGCGATACGAAGGACACCGTATATCCTAGACAACCAGAGAGAAATAACATGGATAGAATCAGCCCTCAGGCCAGCTCAAGCAATCAAGAAGAAATTTCTCAATTACCACAATTTCCAACAAATTCCTGGATAAAGGTTCTTGATAAAGAACTATTGTTTTCCCAACCATCTAATCCTCAGAACATAGTCAAAGACTCAGCCCCTCCAAAGCATATACCATCAATTGTGCATAATGATGTTCAACCACCTATTGCAATGCCAGATCCTAGGATAATCCCTAGCAAAGAAGTGAAGTTTGAGGGAGGTAAACTGGTTCCATCTCAATCAAGTGGAGAACTTGCATTTGATTTCGAAGATCTGATCATTCCACGGAGTGATCTCGTTCTGAAGGGAACAATTGGATCAGGTACTTTTTCTTGCTTGTTCAGAAGCAATGCTATGTGCAGACTCCATAGTTACGTTATCATCTTGTGGTGAAAGGAGCATTTTTAAATTGTTCTTTTGACTTGTGTATCTCATAAGGTGGCTTGTTTGTTTTTGCAGGTTCATTCGGGACAGTTCATCTTGCTGAGTGGAATGGCTGCGTAAGATATCTGTCCTTTTATTTTCCAACCAAGTGTAATTTGTGCTCTTATGCCCCTTTACTTCATTCAGACATTCACTATCCTGAGTTTATTCTGTTTCAAATTTATTATTGTTGCAATTTGGTAAAATAATTTATCATGTGAAAATACTTGGTTTCCCTTTATTACATGATCTGCCTTTGACGTCGACAGTTTTAATCTTAAAAAAGCGGGTATTTTTCAGGAAGTTGCTGTGAAGATTCTCATGGAACGAGACTTTCATGGGCAGCGATTCAAGGAATTTTTACGGGAGGTACATGTTAGCGTCCTCTCATCTTTCTCCTTCAACTTTTTGATCGCATGTTCGATTGGTTATTTATCTTCACTTTTTGTTGTGATTAGGTTGCCATTATGAAACGATTGCGCCATCCAAATATTGTGCTTTTAATGGGTGCTGTTACCGAGCCGCCAAACTTGTCCATAGTCACTGAATATTTACCGAAGTATTTTTATATCGATCACTTACTTCCCAGATGTTAGTTATTATATGTGACAGTGTCTTGTAGAGTTTTTTGCTGACTGGTGTTATGGTTTTACTTATCATTCTCAGAGGTAGTTTATATGTACTTTTGCGTGATCCCACCGCAAGAGAAGCATTGAATGAAAGGCGCCGGTTGTGCATGGCTTATGATGTGGTATGCATTCACATCCTTTAATTCATGAGTTTGGTGCTGTAACATCCCTCATGTCCTCTCTCCCTCTCTCTCCTCATGCACACACACACTCTGATCTTTTGCACTTGACGAGTTATGTTATTTGTACAGGTAAAAGGGATGAACTATCTTCATAAATGCAATCCTCCCATTGTTCATCGAGACTTGAAATCTCCTAATCTTTTAGTTGACAGAAAATATACAGTGAAGGTAAGAGAATGAATATCTTTTAGCGTGCATATTGGTTTATCTTATATTATGATTGATGACCTAGACAACCATTTTGTGAAGCATTTGGCATGGTGATTTGGTGAGCTATAATAGCTTTTTTTGCGAACATTCTACAATGTTGGACATATAGATTTTATTTTTGCGAAGCATTTATGTTTTCAGTGGTGCTAATGAATTAGAAATCTTGTTTTTCTATGGGCAAGTGAAAGTTCAATTCATATGGCACCACGGAATGCATCTCATCATTCTCATGTACAAAAAGAGTCTTCACCCAGAGGAAACGGTTTTGTAGACTTTCTAAAATATTGACAACAATACTAGCATTGGGGATTGTATATTTATCCACCGCAAGAGTATTAAGAAATTCTGTCTTCAGAGCCTTGGTACTTAGTAGTCATTTTCTTTTTTTTCTAGAGATTTCTTGTTCAATCTCCAGAATCTCCCATTAACTGTGTAGCCTCCTCTGATGGTCACTCCAGTCTTCTAATGGAGCCAGTATTTCAAACATTTATACTTATCTATCTTACATTATATTTCTAACATGATCTTTTCCATGTCAAGCTTTTTGAATGTCATTGAAATTTTTGTTTTCTATTTTTTTGATTATTGTTTTACATGTACATTTCATTACCTGCTCCCAATGTCTTCCACCAGGTCTGTGATTTTGGTCTTTCCCGATTAAAAGCGAACACATTTCTTTCATCAAAGACAGCTGCTGGAACTGTAAGTTCATTTGCTTTAAGATACAGAGATATGATGCCTTAATCTCCAGCTGATCTTGAAGAAATTCTTTCTTCTATTTTGATAGCCTGAGTGGATGGCACCTGAAGTTCTTCGTGATGAACCATCGAATGAAAAATCAGATGTATACAGTTTTGGTGTGATTTTGTGGGAGCTGGCAACATTGCAGCAACCATGGAGTAATTTGAATGCACCGCAGGTTTGTAAATTTGGGAAACACATTCTTGGATATAACAATGGAAAACGTGCCTCATATCTTTGGTGCTGTGGCAGACCAAATATGTATATCAAGTTGAGTCTACATGAGAGGGGTTTCCAAAGCATGAGAATATTGTAAAATTCAAAATTATTAGTGAGTTCCACGGAGTTGAAATTTGATAAATTGTTACAGTAGTAATTATCAGCAGCATCTTATTGTCACACCCTACTGGAGTAACTAATGTAAAAATCAATGGAGTAAAATTTAACAACTAGCTCCATCTTAACTTACTCCAATTTATCTCTATACAATAATTAATTTATCAAAATCGACCGTTAGGGAGATTTTTTCACCCCCACACACCCAAAAACAAATACATACGTCTGTCTTCACTCCCAGTTTTTTTTTTCTCCAATTTTCTCATTTTTCTCCATTCCAATTCTCTTCTTCTCTACCATTCTTCTCAAACTTGTTTTTCCTGTTACTTTATGGCGGTCGATTTCCACCGATTAGTGGTATACTAGTTAGGTAATTATGAGATGTAAAACAATGTTATCATGAAACTGGGTAAAAACACATTAAGGCATTATGATGGATTGACTTTTAAATGGATCATAATTTTTTGACAAATTTCTAAACTATTGGATGAAAATTACGACACTGCATAGGAGGCCAGATATTCAAGCTAATGCAAGGTGTGTGTGAGCCTTGAACACTGTCTCTATTTTTGTGCTCAGGAACCTTTTTCCGTTGCTCTCTTTGTCCCTCTTCTGGGCACACTTGTTGCTTTTACATAGTTAGTAACTTGATTGCCTTGTGGCATGGTTTTTGTTTGGGTGAGATGGAATGAGTGCATGGGTGCTGTGCACTTGGCCATTACAGGTAACACATAGTGCTGAAGATGTACACCTCCCTTTCAAATAATAATAAAAAATGGAAAAAGGAGAGGAGTGCCGAATTTACTAAAAATCATGGTGGATGCTTCATGTTAATATAGTAGATGTGATATTTTTCTTGATAGTCCTCTTGTATCCTTATCAAGTAACGTTTATTCGCGCGACTTGTTCCTTATCGCTGTCATGACACTACTGCTTTGTTAAAATATGTGCACCATTATAGAATTTTCTTTAATCTTTCTATGTTTAGCAAGCATCATACTTTTTTTAATGAACGGAAGTCAACTAACTTTTGTAAGTACTCTAGCATTCATAATCTTCAGTTCTCATAACCCTTTCTGCACTTCATCATCAAGTCATTGCAATTTTTCTAGTCCATGTTCCTGTTGTCATTTGTTATTTCTTTCAGTATTTTGCTTGAATTCATTTAGATTACAAGTCTTAACTATATGTCTTCATTATTATAGGTTGTAGCGGCTGTTGGTTTTAAGGGTTTACGGCTTGAAATTCCACGCAATGTGAATCCTCAAGTAGCAGCCATAATTGAAGCCTGTTGGGTCAAGTGAGTGAACGTAACTGGTTTCATTTACTGTGTGATTTATGGGAAAGCCTAAAATTTGTTTTAGTGAGTATACTGTTGGATTTATTTCCATAGAACCTAATTTCGCAACGATATGCAAATTTTGAACGAATTTTAAGCCCGCCTATTTGAGCTTAAATTTGACATGTTATTCCAAGTTGAATTTACTTTAGTAAGTGGTTTTCCTTTCTATACTTTCAGCTTAAATTCGTTTTTCAATATTTTTCTCCCTTCATAGATTTATTTTTCTTTCATGTTTGTACATATGCACTGGTATTTTGCTGACACCAAGTTTCCCCTCAAATTCTTGTCTAACCTGCATCAATTTTAATTAGTTCACCAAAATATTTATTTAACTGAGTTTCACCTAATCAGAGCATAAGATACAGTTCTTACTAGACCCGCTAAAATTGTAATTTTCAAACATAGACAAAGCCTAGTATTGGACATCATTTTCTCCTTACTCACTTTAACCAATAATGCTGCAGCGAGCCATGGAAACGCCCCTCCTTTGCCAGCATCATGGAATCCCTGAAACCATTGATTAAATCGCCCCCTACAAATCAACCAGGTCGTGCAGAAATGCCTATGCTCCTGTGAAAGAGTGGGCATCAGGGAAGCATGTATTGCCACAGGCAAGGTATTCTTTTTCAATCCAATTTCTGGCAGGATGACTACTCAGATTGTACAAGGTTTGTCCAACTGGAATCTCTTGATTGATTTGTACTGATTCTATGCTGCAAATCTTCGTTTTTACCTCTATCCAGACTATGAAGAGTAGAGTTATTGAGGTAGAAACCAGACCCGATTATTATCGCTTTTCTCAAATAATTGAAGCTTACCCTGCAATCTGAAGTATGTCCCTCTTACTCCGATAGGAATGTTATTATATGGGAGTCGGTCTAGTTTGTTGGATACGTGAACTACAAATAGTACCTGGGGATTTGGTAAAGAAGGGGTCTGAACTTCAGATACATAAACTTGACTGGGCGGGGCGAGCAGTTCATTTGGAAGAATGAATATATATTGTATTAGAGTGCTAATAGATGGTCACATCATTTTACATCATTAGTAAATCATCTTTGAATTAACTATTGGGACTTATTTCGTGTGTCTTGACTCGCGTTCCTTCTGAATAATCTTACATGACCAGTTGTGGTGTCAAGTTTCATGGTGTATCAAGCACAGCACCGCATGGTAACCAAAGTTTGTAAGCAATATAGTAAATAAGGATCTTCCCTTGCTCTTTTATAAATATATTTCCTCTCCTAGTTCTTGCCTGAAAAATGCTTTAGTGATGGAAAAATTCTGTTATGTAAGTAGCCTTGATGGTTTATCTGAAACTTAAGTGACTACCACAAGAAAGATGGGATCCATAAGATGCATCGGAATCAATATACAGTTGCCTTATAAATAGATGAAGTATAGATGGGTGAAAGTGTGTATAATATTCCTTTATGCGTTATAGATTGTGCTGTTACTAGAGAAATTTGTAGTGTGTGCTAACCAAAAATCTGCACTTTTATACTTCTGCAGGCGTGTTCGAGTACATATTATTTGACGTGAACTTTTGGAGAATACTAATTTTATGCAACTCAAGAAGATGTAAATATTCTTACACCATGAGAATCTGTATTTCTATTTACACATCGTTGTAAAATACTAGAATGGAGAAGTATGCGCATCAACTTGTTACATGATTTGTATTTACGTGCATTGAATTGAATATAGTATTTTTCTTTTGTTTTTCTTTTGGGGGTGGGGTTCGGGGTTGAAGACGTCCACGCTGTAAAAGCTTCACTCTTCAACACTCAAATCTTCTCCAATAAAAGTAAAGAAGGGCTTTGCCCCAATTTGAGGTGACGATTTCTTATTCATTCGAGAAGGATTTCATGTTTTTGAGTTGCATTATAGCATTTAAATGTGACAATGCCAGCTTTCAGTTGGACACCAGTACTATTCTTGGCTATTGGTACGTAGCTACTGAATTTTCCAGAAATGTTTGTGTGTGTGTGTGTGTAGCAATTAACCTTGTCCTAGTGTGCTTAATATAAATCATTAGAGAATGTTGTACAATAAAATGGCATGTTTCAAAATGCCAACGTGTCCAAAAGGGCAAGGACGAGCACACTTAGATGAGATGAGCTTACTAGGATGGAGGAGAGCACACCATGACAGGTGAGCTCACATGGATGAGCTTGACCCTCAAGAGGAGGAGCACATTCTATGAGGACAAGTCGAGCCCAAGAGGTCTATCTTATGCATAGAAGAACAAGGGGATGTTCATGTCATTATAATGCGGAGCGATTGCGATTGCGATACACGATAGAACTTACATTGTACAATCTGATGGAGATCTAACAATGACACGAGATTTAAGTTGGCTTGATACTTGATGTGATGTTTTAAAATATATTTTACTCACTCGAAAGTCAGTCTTTACTAAGTTCATGGAGATTCTTATCCTTCTCGAAGGAGGCCCATGGACCTATGGCTCGGAAACTCGAGGCCTCCCCCAAACCATCTCCACCCTGATAGGATTTCCGAAGGCAGCCTCAAACCCTGGCCCCACTCCACCCTGACGTCCATCTTCCAATGCTGCTGAATTAAAATCTGTTACGCTTCTGTGCAACTCATCAAACTTCCCTATATATACATGATCTATTCTCACTCAAGGAATGAGGAAAAGACTATTATAAAATTATCTTGTTTCTATATAGTTTTAACTTCACCATCTGGTTGGAATTGGTCATCTCATGGGTATGACTGAGTTCACTAATTGAGTCTTACTTTGTTGATAATCAAGAGGTATTTTCTGTTGATGAAAAATTCGATCAAATTTTAAAGTCAAGAGTTAAAGTACTTGCCGGTAGTTTGTGCTGGCATTCATGAGAGTCGATTTCCCGTCTTTAATCAATTTTAATCCAATCCTGATTTTTACATCATGATGAAGGGAGTTGTCGTAGAACTTTCTCGATCAACTCTCATTAAAATACTATTGTTTTTGCTTTATTTATGCCGAACAGTTGCATAGCCTAACCATTGGACTCAATTGGTTCAAAGTCCATTTATGGTGCTAACTTTAACACTGCTTTTGAATTTTTTTTGAGTCTCTAGTCAAAATGTTGTGTTTAATATCGACTCAAAAATATCACATCATATACTGTCCCTAACCAATGTTAGGGTCTTTCATGATCTTCAATTTTCCAGCATTATAGTTATTTGTTGTTATAGACAGAAAAGAATATATATTTAGTTTAAATTTTGTAATGCAATTCATATTTGTAGTCGTTTTTGTTTGTCACCTCAATACGCTATCTTTTGCTAATCTTTAAAAGAGGAGGGCATACGTGCATAACTTTTTAAACCTATTATTTTTTCCAAATTTTACTCCTGAACAAAATTATCTTTAACAATACAGACACACCATACATTTTGTTGAGGTCTCTGATAAGTGCGTTTTGTGCACTTATTCGGACCTTTAAACCAAATTTTTATCTCGTCATATTATTGATTTTATACTTAATTTAGTATATTATTGTTTCTATTTCAGTTTTGGATCCGTCTGTAAGAAATTGGAAAAGAATGAATGAAAAAGCAACAAATTATAAGATGTTTCGGAAGTATGGAAACTCAATTGTACTCAATTGGAAATTGTAGGACCATTTTGGAAGCTTTTGAAAATATTGAGGACTAAAATGACCAAGACTCAAACTTGTAGGACCAAATTGAAAACTGTGAAAAGTTGAAGAGCCAAATTATGAGATTTTAAAATAACAAAGCTGGGCGATTACCCAGATTAATGCTAGGTGAGCCCAGCAACATTAAATTAAAACAATGAGCAACTTGGCATGCCTAGGCGATCGCCTGGCATTGCACTGGACAATCGCCCAATGTTATTTTTGCTGCGGAAATTTTGTTTCCTAATCGATTAGGAAACGTTTTAACATACGTTTTTAAGGACTTTTAGGGATAGTTTGGGCACGAATTAGGGAAAATAAATTCATAGTCGGATGTTGATTTTTTAGGAGAAAAACAATAGACGAAAACATCAACCGGAGATCAAGAATTGCTCTTTCAAGAATTCAACGAATATCAAGATCAAGACATCATCTTTTTGAGTTTTCTTCTTCTCTTGGTGATGAATTCCATGTTTTATTTTTCTCTTTATTTTCTTATTATTAGTATGTTAGGCTAGTTTATTTAGTACTAGGATTATGATGAAACTTATAGTTTAAATTCTTTTATCTAAAGACTTGGTTTTTGATGATTTATTTCAACATAATTTTAAATAATTAATTTTGATTTATTTGAATCTACAATAATTATATTAGTATTTTGGTTTGTTTTACTATCGAAAGATCGAAAGCAAGCTAGACAATATTTTAATTATCTTAAAGTCCGATAGGGGATAGAAATATACCGCTATGCTTTAGGTGATCTTTTATTATCCATAGAGACTTAATGCATTTGTTTGTATTCGCATTTGTCATAGAGATATAGTCGAGTCATACTTATGAATATGTTTAATTTTATTCGAGAGAAACTGTTAAACAATCTAGAGATATTGATTTTCATAATTGATGTAATTTGTCAAAACCAAGAATCAAGATAGAGGAATTAACAATTATAAGTAGATTCGGGATCCTAGTACTTTTTATTCTTAAAATTAAAATAATTTTCATAAATCTATCTTTTACTTAATTGACTTATAATTAGTTATTTAATTGTTCTTAATTTATATTTTAATTAGTTTTTAATTACCAAATCTTCAAAAGTTAATAGATTCGGTTAAGGTTAGTATAATTGGCATTGAATTATCTAAATCTTTGTGGGAACGATACTTGGACTCATAATTCATTTTAGGATAATTAGCACAAAACGTCCCTACCTATTGCAGTAATTGTGCAAAACGTCCATACCTTCCAAATTTTGGCATTTTCACCCTTACTACTGGATTTCTTGCACAAAAGGTCCTTCCGTCCAAAAAAACAGTCGTTAACTCACCAAGAGGGCACGAGTCGTAATTCTTTGTAAGGGTAAATTAGTCCAAGTACATTTTTTCACTTATATATATATATATATATATATATATATATATATATATATATATATGTATATGTAGAGAGAGAGAGAGAGAGAGAGAGAGAGAGATCATTACGCACAAATGTGGGGAGAAAGTTGAAAAAGAAGAAGATGATGATGATGATGATGAAGATGATGAAATCATTTGGATTCAGATTCTTCTTTGTTTGATGTTCTTTACTGTGTAGAAGAAGAAAAATAGGGAGAAGCTGAAGAAGAAAATAAAATCATTTTGAACAAAAATAATCATTTTAATGCCAAATCTTTTTTTGCTTTTTCGGTGTTATTAATGGAACAAGATTTATTCTGAGATGATGAAGAACTTCAATCTCTATTTTGAAGGAAACTTTTTTTGAATTAAACAATATTGTTGAAATCGAATTTTCTGTCTCTTGCTCGAAAACAGTGTGTAGAATGGATCTTGAAAATCAATTCCTATTATGGATTTTTAGCATTGACTGCCATTCTTGCAGTTAATTATCTTGACAGATTTATTTTCAGCCTTCATTTTCAGAAGATAAGCCATGGATGATTCACGAAGGAGGAATAGTGCTATTTTTTGGTTTTCTGGTATGTTGTAGTGACTAAGGACGTTGACAATCGATAATACAATTAGGTGAGGATGTTCACTACAAATTCTAAAATAGATAGGGCCGTTATGCACGTTAAGAAATGAAAAATAGGGACGATTTATACAAGTTAATTCAAAAGGTAAGGACGTTATGCACATTTATATACAAAGGTAGGAATGTTTTCAGAAAAGATACGGACGTAGCGCATCGTGCATTTTGATGTGTAATTGACGTTGCGGAAAATATCAATACCTTTGTATATAAATGTGCATAACGTCCTTACATTTTGGATTAACTTGTATAAATCGTCCATATTTTTCATTTCTTAATGTGCATAACGACCCTACCTATGTTAAAATTTGTGGTGAACATCCTCACCTAATTGTATTATCAATTGTTAACGTCCTTGCTCACTACAACATACTAAGAAATCAAAAAAATAGCACTATTCATTCATTTTTGTCAAAACCATTGAAAAAATCTCCTTCGCCGCAAAGAGATTGAAGTTCTTCATTATCCCATAACAGAACTTGTTCTATTAACAGCACCGGAAAAACATAAAAAGATTTGGCATTAAAATGATTATTTTTGTTCAAAATAATTTCACTTTCTTCTTCTTATTCCTCTTCTTCAACTTCTCCCCATTTTTCTTCTTCTTCGTCACAATAAAAAACTCTTCTTCACAGTAAAGAGCATCAAACAAAGAAGAAATTTGAATCCAGATTTTGCTCTATATCTATCTTCTTCTATACAAAAGAGAAAACAAAAAGAAACCCAAATCCCATTTTTAACTCATCCATCTCTCTCTCTCTCTCTCTCTCTCTCTCTCTCTCTCTATATATATATATAAAAGTGAAAAAAAGTGGTTGAACTAATTTACCCTTACAAATAATTACGACTCGTGCTTTCTTGGTGAGTTAACAGCTATTTTTTGGACGGAATGACCTTTTGCACAAGAAATTCAGTAGGTAAGGGTAAAATTGTCAAAATTTAGAAGGTATGGATGTTTTGCACAATTACTTCAATAGGTTAGGACGTTTTGTGCTAATTACCCTTCATTTTATAACTTGTGCGATCTGTACACTTGCAAAATATTAAAGACATAAAATCGTTGACAATCTCAAAGCTTAAATCTGAGCATAGCCTCCCAATTTTGATGCGTTGATGTAAGAAACATTAAATAAAAAAAGTGGTGGCTGTGGCACCAGACCCCACCGCAAGTGGTGGAAGCTAGACTCATCAAACGGGGAGGCGCCGCCGATTTAGGCGTCGCTCTTGGTTTTTGTTCACTCACTTCTAGAAAAAAGTTACTCCATCCCACACGATTTCTGTGGGCTTTTCATTAAAAAGAAACTGTACCCAACCTACTCCCACCAAGAGTGGCGATCTAATGCCCACATGGTGGGCATTATAAGGTGCCCACATGTGATGTGGCAGCATGTGGGCACTTGATGATAAAGTGCACTTTATCATCAAGTGCCCACATAGTGGGCATTAGATCGCCACTCCTCCCACCAAATCTAAAGGGGTAATTTTACCCTTTGATTTTGGATTAATTTACAGGTCTTACCTTAATTGCACGAATTGGGCCAAGTGGAGTCCAGTCAGACTTCTGTTTGAGTGAATATATTCGTACAAAATAATATTTTTATAGTGATTAAGGCTTTGTTTGTAAACAATTAAAATTTTGTTAAAAAGTTAAAGTCAAAGTCAATATTTAATTTTAATCACATATTTTATGGGCCCACAATTTTTCAACCACACATTTCACTAACTTTTATCAACTTTTACAAAAAAATCTGATTTTAATCAAAATCAAACACACTCTAAAGCTATAGTTGATTACTATGAACAAACAAAATGCCAATTTTATATTCCGATATTGGCATAGTGATGAGAATAAAGCAAAGAACACGTCAACATTCAACTATTGTAAACCATCAGAATAAACCATAAAAGATACTTATTTCATTTTGATAAATGCATTTTTCTATTTAAATATATCACATTTCTTATCACTATTGTAATAATGAAAAAAGTTCAAAATAGATTGAAGTTTAGATTATCACGCAAGTAACTGCGTTGACATTATCAAATCTTAAAATCGACTTTACAAAAATTTACAAGAATATTAATACTATAGAAGTTTATTTTTTTTTATCTTAATAAAACGTGATATAAGATGTCTCGATATTTAAAAGAAATTATTCAAAGTTGATCATTTATAAAATAATTTTTATAACAATTTTTTTTAACAGTATTAATTGTGACGTTGTATAAAAAAAAGGGGAAAATTCTACTTGGGGTCTTGAACTTTTCAACTCTGTAATCGATGGGGTCCTGAACTTTTATTTTTGGCTCCCAAGTCTTTAACCTTCCAAATATTTGCGTGCAAAGTCTTTTTGGATAGAAAACGGAAGCGTCTTGATTCTTGGCAGTTAAGTGATCAAAATTTATATTAAATGTGTACTTTCATTTTGAATAACATACAAAAAAAAAACCAACAAATCAAAACAAACCAGTAGAAAACGAGACTTACCATCAAATGAGCCACAACCACCACCCAAAACACTCAAACCACCACCACCACCACTAATTAAAATGGATTAGTGTTCTCATCAACTTTTGCGTTCGACGCTAAAATTCTAATTACCACTGAACTCTTTTGCCTCCGTTCAACCCCAAAGCTTGTAGTTGTTACTTCCAAGCAATTCTACCCTTTGTAAATAAACACATCACACAGAAATGTCAAAAAATATATTACTATTTATAGGAGAAGAGGTTTCAACAATAAAACATAGCACTTCACGAAGCATGACAGCACAAAATCAAAACTAAAAGAGAAGTACCCTTCTATACAAACATCAATAGATGGAATATACAAATAATTTGTTTTTTTGTTTTTTTGTTTTTTGTTTTGTGCGAATGGATATACACCAGCTGAAAATTCCTACATGGTGTTTCAAAAGTCAAGAATATCTTGAACTTGTGTACACAAAAAAGAAAAAAAAAAAAAGTAATTTACTTGTTTTTAATTCTTGTAAATATTTTTTTATCACTTCCCGTAGATAAATTTTTACCGCTAGTCACCGAAAAGAAAAAAAAAGAGTCTATCTTGTTAATGATCGTCTCAAATCTCTTCTCATTAAGTGGCATATATAGAATATAGCCTCCAAGAATTGCTAAATTTTAAGAATAGCCTTTGACCAAATAATACCTAAAATACCCTTAGACATAAAAACTTCAATAATTGTTATATTGTTCCCCTAAAATTACGATTTTAAGATTCCGCCCCAAAACTGGTATCAGAACCACGTTAAAATTATAATTATGTCAAATAATTATAACAAAATATCAAAAATCAATATAATTGAACAAATTAATTGGGTAAAAAAAAATTTGATACATAAATTTGGATTAATTAAGGAAAAATTATTAGAAAAGAAGATCAAGAAATTCTAAAAGAAATTCTACAAATTGAAATATTAAATAACACAAATAAACAAAAATTACAAAATCCTAGAAATAAACTTTCTGAAGAATATATATCGTTAAACGATCAAATAAAAATAATAAAAACTCAGCAAGAGCTAGAAGAATTAAAAAGAAGAATAGAAATATTAAGAAAATATTTAACTTTAGAAGAAAGAATAATAAATATAGAAAATGAATTAAAAGATAATAAAGAAATAATTATTGAAATTGGAAAAAGATTAGGATTTCAATTTGAAGAAAAAGACAAACTATTAATAAAAGAAAATATTGTTACGATGAATGAAGTAAAACAAAATTTTTCAACCGAACAAGAAACCATAATAAAAGAATTTTTTGAACAAAATAATAAATACTACCAACTACTTGTACCTTATAACTTAAATCCAAATATGAATACACAATTAAAAGATATTTCAGAAAATCTTTCAAAAATTAATGAAAACATTAAAATATTCAACAGCTATAACAGGAAAGCATATAAAATTCTATACTAAAGAAGAATCACAAACTCTAGAATCCGTATATAATTTAATGAATGAAACCAAACAAGATCTTGAAGAAAAATTCTTTGAAACTTCAAGAGAAGATACTGAAAGATATAGGAAAATGTTAGAGGATCTAGAAATACAAATGGCTAATATAAGTTTAGGAAATACTAAGATGAATACTAGTACCACGAGAGTTAACAGCTCTACTACCCCTCCTACAGTAAGCCAACCTCCTTTCACACATACTACACTACCAAAAACTGAAGGAATATACCCTACAGTATGCTTAGGTCCTATACCACCCATTGCACCAAGATACGAAGGACCAGGATAAACTAGTGGTGTAAATAAAGAGAAAGATAATGAAGAATATAATAGTTATAGATATCCAACAGATGAAGGAGAATTATATACCTGGTATAAATTCAATCCAGAATTAGAAAACTCAAATAGAAGGGTAAATCCTAGCAAAATAAAAAGCAACTTCAAAATAACTACCAAAGAAGAAAGTCCTATGGAAAACCTAATAGAGCCAATACCAACAACAGGAATATGGTTAGATCTAGATTCAAGAGATAAAGATAAAAAGATATCTGATTGGGTTAAAGTCTCTAGCCTTGCTATACAATTTAGCAAAGGATGGGATACATATACAGCTTTCAATTTTCTTGAACACACCTTTAGAGGAAAAGCTGAACAATTATGGAAGAAAACTTCTGACCAAATAAAAAGTAATATAAAATATGGAGAAGAATTGATAGCTGATTCAAGAGAACATTTAAATAACCAAACAATTATGAATATATTAAAAAGGTTCGAAAAATATTTGAGAGCACAATTCTTAGAAGAAATTGCAGAAGAAACTAGTATAGAAAAAGAAATAAGAGAAAAATTAGAAGCACAAATAGAATTAGAAAATCTAAAAATTTGTGATATGTGCGAACTAAAAGGATACTTAAAAAATTTTGAAAAAATCTACAAAAAGCCTTAAATAAAGATGTGAATTATAGTGAAAAGTTAAATTATCTCAAAATAATGTTTCTAAAACTTCCTTACCCTTGGAGCATAAAAATACACCAAGAATATGAAAAAATTAGGCCTGTCATGACTCAACCAGAGATAAATGATACTTTTGGTAATAGAGAACAATTTATTATCAATACAAATAATAAATAGTATAGAGAAATAGCTGATAACAAAGCAATAAAGAAAATGACAAAGAAAAAACCCATTTGTTGCAATCAAGATATCTTTCATACTCATCAATGGGGATGCTATCCAAAAGAATTTAAGAAGAAAAAGAAATTCAAAAAATTTCTTAGACCTTACAAAAAGAAAGATTTTAGAAAAAAAAGAGATGATTGGAAACCTAATAGAAAACCTTTTAAAAAGAGAACGAAACCAAAAAGGTTGGATACCTAAAAAAGAATATATTAAAAAATGCAAATGCTTTATATGTCAGAAACCAGGACATATAGCACCAAATTGTCCAGATAAACATAAAAATAAAACCAATTCAAAATTTATAGAAGTATACGAAGAAGCCATATATGATTCAGAATATGAACCTTATGAGATAAGTGAAACCGAATCAGAAGTCTCTACTATATATATATATATATATATATATATATATATATATATATATATATATATATTCTGATAGTGAAATAGAAAGTGAAGAAGAAAATGAATTCATAAATTATAACTTTATGAATGAAGTAAGAATTGAAGAAAGTATGGAAATACAAGAGACTAACATAGATAATATTGAAGGAATAAGCCAAACTGTTACCTTCGAAGAAGAAAAATATGATGAAATTATAAAAAAGTTTTATCCTTGAATCAAAAGGATGTCTTAAAAAATAAAACATTTTGGAACATATTACCAAAACTAAACAAAACTATTTATATTATAAAACATAATGAAGTTCCTATTTATATAGAA
The DNA here is from genome assembly GCA_030279155.1 of Forsythia viridissima. NCBI lineage: Eukaryota > Viridiplantae > Streptophyta > Magnoliopsida > Lamiales > Oleaceae > Forsythia > Forsythia viridissima. Next base: position 15,658,696 of record CM059042.1, read on the forward strand.
AATGTAAAATGATCTACAATAATTCCCATACTAAATAGGAAATGGATAAATGAAGAACTAGCTAAAATAAAGCTTGATATTAGAAACAAAATAAAAAATGTAGAAATTAGAGGAATCCAGATCCTTATGAAAGGATTCTTTAGACAAGGTATGGATATACCAGTCAACATATTTTGCATGGATAATAGAATATTGCATGATCCTATAGACGCCCTTTTAGGAGCTGTTTCAGGTAATTTGGTATACCAGAAACTAATATTTACCTTAAAACCAGGATTTGCAGTATCTTTATTAGATGAAAATATAGATATATCATTAAATCTATATCATAAAATAGATAGATTAGATATGCCAGAAAAATCTAAGGCAGTAAGCCTTACCATAAGATCTATATTTGCTTTTACTACAAGCCACCATCAAGAAATAAGAAGAAGCTTTGAAGAAATAAAAATTGAAGAAGGATTTGAAGAATTAGCACAAGTTATTCCACCTAGGAATTTCAGATCACATGAAATCGAGATACCTGAAGAATTTGTTTTAGATTTCAAAAGAAGAATTAAAACAATTAGAGAAACTGGACAAACCAGTAACCTGCAAGGAAATGTTTCTATAGATCCAATAGGAAATATGATAGCAAAATTTCCCCCTAGAAGAAGTCTCAGTCTTTCTAGAAAAAATTATATAGGAGAATCATCTATTTCGAAAAACCATTGGAAAAAGAATATACCAGTGCTAGCCAAGTTAGATAAACATGGAATAGAAGAACAATTCTATATCCTAACTGAATGGATAAAACCTACAGGAGAAATACAAGAGATGATTGCCCTAATCAATACAGGGGCAGGATTAAGTCATGTTCAAGGAAACATAGTTAGCATGCTACCTGAACAAGACCTACCTCAAGAATATAAATATAAAGACTATTATGGAATAGAATATGAAATCAGAAAATTCGTAGAAATGAATCTTATACTTACTAATATGAGAGGAGAACAATTTTCTATAACCATAGTTATATATAAAGATCCCAATAGGATAGAAACAAATGCACCGACTTGATAAGTGCGTTTTATGCACTTATTTTGGCCTTTTAATTAATCAGTTATGTCGTCATATAGTTGTTTTTTCTACTTAATCTAGTTTATTATTGTTTTATTTCAGTTTCGGACTTGTTGGTGAACAATTGGAGAAGATTGGGTGAAAAGAGCAATAACTTAGAAGATATCTCATAAGGTCGATGACTCAATTGCACTCAACCCAAAGTTGAGGGACTAAACTGGCGACGATGCAAAGTTGAGGGACCAAACTGGAGAGAATGCAAATTTGAGGGACTAAACTGGCGATGATGTAAAGTTGAAGGACCAAAGTTGATGTCATAAAAAGATGGAGGACTGAAATGATCAAGACTTAAAGTGGAAGGACCAAATCAGTGACCGTTGAAACATGAAGGACCAAAGTGCAAATCTTTAAAGAAGACAAGCTGGGCGATCGCCCGGCTTAATGCTGGGCGAGCGCCCAGCACCTCAAATCAGAAACAGAGACCCAAAACGGCCACCTGGGCGATCGCCCAGGCCAAACTCGGCTGCGGATTTTTCGTTTTATTTTCTTTCCTTTTTTGAGTCCCAATTCAACTTGGAAACGTTTTGAACGAGTTTTTAGGTCTTCTTGGGATATTTTGTGGGACAAGAAGAGTAGTATAAATATGAGATACATTCTCATAACACGGGTGGAATTTTTGGGGAGCAAATCAAGAGAAGACATCAAGAGAACAAGAGATCAAGACCTCCTCGACTATCAAGATTTCTTCGAAGATTTCTTCTCCTAAGATCCATGCCGGGTTTTATTAATTCTTGTTTTTCTAGTTTAATTATGTTTTTCTAGTTTTCTTTAGCCAAGGTAGACGATGAAACATTGTCTTGATTTAGTGACTATTTAATTATTCGGTTAATTCCTTCTTAAAAGCTTTAACGTTCATGGCTTGTTCTTAATGAGATTAATTAAATATGATTTCTTTCATCTTAAATATCATGTATTTTTGATAGTTAGATATTGATTTAATTAATCCATGCTTGGTGATTGAATTTGTTCTATGAATTGATTTAATTAATCCATGCTTGGTGATTGAATTTGTTCAATGAATTGCTTTTGATTCTTCATTATTCTTTATTCGTATTGGGATACATTGAATGCTTAGGTAATCTTTGATTCTTTGTTTTCTTTCAATGGAATGTGATATGAAAAATGCTTGAGTAATTTATGTTTGAAGCATAAGGGGAGCCTAAATTAGATCTTCTTCTTCTGGACTTAATTGATAAATCTTAGGGTCGACAATAGATTGAGTTCGTATTGTCGTATGTGTTTTTCTTGGGAATTAAGGAATGATTGGGTAGTTGCTAAGCTAGACAATGGTGGATTCCGAAACCTTGGTATTTTACTCAACTTGAATTATCAATTCATCTTTTTATCATATTTCTTTAGTCTTTTAGTTAAACAATTTCAACAACAAAACTCTTCAATTCAACTAGCCTAGAATAACAGTTAATTTGGATTAAATTACACCTTCTTCATAGCAGTCTCTGTGGGATCGACCTCGTTACTACTTATCTATATTCCAATAGATTCGTACACTTGCGAGTTAATTAAAATTTGACATCAAGTTTTTGGCGCCGTTGCCGGGGACTGCGTCTGAAGGTTAATCTAATCTTGGTTAATTTTACTCTTGACTAGTTATAATTTAGGATTGTATTTTATTTATTTTATTTTCGTTTTTATAAATAAAAAAAAATTTAAAAATCAAATATCTTCATTGTGCATGCTTGGTCGTAGATCTCTAGAACTTAAGCTAGAACATCTAGATAGTGAAATTGAAATGACTTTTCACCAACAAAAACGTGTCACTGATCTAGATAAAATTGAAGAAACCGAAGCAATAGTAGCTATGGGGGATGAAATTGAGGAGAGACCTTTCAGGAACTATTTTAGTCCATTAGCTAATTTGAGCACCTCATGCATACAATACCCTCAGGTCACAGCTAGGAATTTTGAGCTTAAACCGAGTGTGCTTAACTGTCTCCCATCTTTCTATGGTTTAGATAGTGAAGAACCTTATAATCATTTGACTGATTTCTATGCTGTATGTGAAACATTTAAATATGAGAATGTGTCTCTTGATAATGTTAAACTTCGTCTATTTCCCTTTTCTCTGAAAGATAGATCTAGATCTTGGTTTAATACATTGCCTGCAAATAGTATCACTTCTTGGGAACAAATGGTTGCTAAATTTTTGAATAAATACTTTCCTGTTCACAAAACTAATGCTATTCGCAGGGAAATTTCAGAGTTTGTGCAAAGAGACGATGAGCCATTCTATGAAACTTGGGAGAGATTCAACGGGCTTCTCATGAAATGTCCACACCACGGCTATGAAAAATGGCATTTATGCCAATACTTTTTGGAGGGATTGCTACCACATATTCAAGAATGGTTGATGGCCACAAGCGGGGGAGAGCTTATGTCTAAAAATGCTACAGAGATCTAGACCTTCTTTCAAAAGCAGGCTGACAATTCACAACAGCGGAGCAGATCCTCTAGAACTGAGCCAAAGAAAAGGGGTATCTATGAGATTCGCAGCAGTGAACCTAGCTCAGAAATCAAAGAAGTCAAGTGCATGATAGAGGACATCTCTCGCAAATTGACCTCATTGACAATCAATAGTCCTCCAGAACCAGAAGCAGGTGCTGAGCAAGCTAATGCCCTCAACATGATGAGGAAGCCTCCTTACAATCCTTACTCCAACACCTATAACCTAGGTTGGAGGGACCACTCCAACTTTTCTTGGTCACAGGGTAATCAACAGGATAACACAGCAGGTCAAGCCCCTCAGCAGCCTACCAGACAGTTCAACCAAAACTTCTCACAGCCTAAACTATGGGAGGAGGCAATTCAAAACTTGACAAAAGCTACACAAGCTGCTTTGGAGCATCAGAATCACACCATCACTGAGTTCAAGAAGGAGGTGCGCACTAGCCAGAACTCACAGGCACAATCCATTTCCAATATGGAGAACATGATGGGGCAACTGGCTTCATCAGTACAACAGCTGGCAACAACCATCGAAAAAGGTAAATTCCTTAGTCAGCCATTCCCTAATCCTAAAGGGGTGCACAATATTGGAACAGATTCAAGCAACCAACATGAAGAGGCTAAGGCCATCATGACTTTGAGACGGGGCAAACTGGTTGACAACAAAGTGGATCTTTCAAAGCAACACACACCTCAATTTCTCCAGGTAATACCTCAACTGATGATTCAGTCCAAGAAGCTCACAAAGAAGACAATGAGCCATCCTACATCCCAAAAGCCCCATTTCCTCAGAGGCTGACAAAGGTAAAGCAAGGTAATTCTATCAATGACATGATGGACATCTTCAAGCAGGTAAGTATAAATATCCCTTTACTTGATGCTATTAAGCAAGTTCCTGCCTATGCTAAATTCTTAAAAGACTTATGTACTAAAAAGAGACAATTACATGTACGTAAAAAGGCATTCTTAACTGAACAGGTTAGCTCGATAATTCAAAGCAACACCCCTCCTAAATTTAAAGATCCAGGTTGTCCTACTATCTCTTGCATCATAGGAAACCATAAAATTGAGAAGGCATTGTTAGATTTAGGAGTTAGTGTCAATCTTCTTCCTTATTCTGTGTACATGCAACTTGGACTAGGCGAGTTAAAACCAACATCTGTTATTTTACAACTTGCTGATAGATCTGTGAAAGTACCTCGTGGCATTGTTGAGGATGTTTTGATACAGGTTGATAAATTTTATTTTCCTGTTGATTTTATTGTACTTGATACACAGCCTGTTCGAGACTCCACCAAGCATATTCCTGTGATTTTTGGTCGCCCTTTTCTAGCCACATCTAATGCTGTAATTAATTGCAGGAATGGAGTCATGCAGCTGTCCTTTGGCAACATGACAATTGAATTGAATGTCTTCAATGTCAACAAGCACCCACATGACAACGAGGATGTTGCTGATGTTGACATGATATAAGCATTGGTTGATGACTCTTGTATTTCAACTAATTTTGATGATGCTTTAATGATGTGTCTAACCCATTTTGGTACAGATTTTGACGTTGATGGTGCTATAGATGAGGTAAACACTTTGCTTGAGTCAACACCTGTCATGGATACAAGTAAGTGGAGACAGAAAATTGAGCCACTTCCAATAAGTGAGAAGAAGAACATCCCATCAGTTCAACAACCGCCCAAGTTAGAGCTCAAAGCATTGCCTGACACTTTGCAGTATGCATTCTTAGGAGAGGCAGAAACTTTACCTGTAATTATCTCTTCTGCCCTTGATGATGCACAAAAAGGTAAGTTGTTAGGTGTTTTAACTGAGCATAAAGAGGCGCTAGGTTGGACCATTGCTGATATTATAGGTATAAATCCTGTAGACTGCATGCACTATATTCATCTTGAGGAAAATTCTAGGTCCACTAGAGAGATGCAACGTAGGTTAAATCCTAACATGAAAGATGTTGTGAGAACTGAAGTCCTTAAGTTGTTAGATGCTGGAATTATCTATCCTATTTCTGATAGCAAATGGGTAAGTCTTGTGCATGTTGTCCCAAAAAAATCAGGTATCACTGTAGTTACTAATGCAAACAATGAATTGGTTCCAACTAGAGTAACTACATGATGGCGTGTGTGCATTGACTATAGGAAATTGAACTTAGTCACTAGAAAAGATCACTTCCCTCTTCCATTCATTGATCAAATGCTTGATAGACTAGCAGGGCATGATTATTATTGTTTCTTAGATAGTTATTCGGGTTACAATCAAATTCCCATAGCTCCAGAAGATCAAGAGAAAACTATTTTCACTTGTCCTTTTGGAACCTTTGCATATAGACGAATGCCATTTGGTTTGTATAATGCACCTGCTACCTTTCAAAGATGCATGCTTAGTATATTTTCTGACATGGTTGAGAGGTTTTTTGAGGTGTTTATGGATGATTTTTCTGTGTATGGTGACTCGTTTGATGATTGTTTGCGCCATCTAACTTTAGTTTTGCAGAGATGTGAGGAAAAGAATTTAGTACTAAATTGGGAAAAATGTCACTTCATGGTGAAACAAGGTATTGTTCTTGGCCACATTATTTCTAGCAATGGTATTGAAGTTGACAAGGCCAAGGTTGATCTTATCTCCAATCTTCCACCTCCGAAATCAGTGAGAGAAGTGAGATCTTTCCTTGGGCATGCTGGTTTTTATAGACGTTTCATTCAAGATTTTAGTAAAATCTCTAGACCCTTATGCAATTTACTTGTTAAGGATGTACCTTTTATCTTTAATGATTCGTGCTTAGAGGCTTTTGAACATCTTAAGAAAGTGCTGACCACTGCACCTGTTATTCGACCACCTGATTGGACTTTGCCTTTCGAACTTATGTGTGATGCATCTGATTATGCTGTAGGAGCAGTTTTAGGACAGAGATTAGATCGGTTGCCTTCTGTTATTTACTATGCTAGTAGAACTCTTAATGATGCACAATTAAATTATTCTACTACAGAGAAAGAAATGCTAGCAGTAGTATTTGCTTTAGATAAATTTCGATCTTATCTTGTAGGGTGTAAAGTAATTATCTTTTCTGACCATGCTGCCCTCAAATATCTTCTCACTAAGAAAGATGCTAAACCTAGATTGATTAGGTGGGTCTTGCTTTTGCAAGAATTTGATATTGAATTTAGGGACAAAAAGGGGTCTGAAAATGTTGTGGCTGACCATTTATCTCGAATTGTGCTTGACTCTGTGCAGGATAAACTACCATTAAATGAGTTGTTTCCAGATGAACAACTCATGAATATTGATGTTGTGCCTTGGTTTGCTGATATTGTTAATTATCTTGTTACAGGCAAACTTCCAGAACATTGGACCAAACAGGATAGAACTAAGTTCCTGGCTGAAGTGAGGAATTTCTTTTGGGACGATCCTTATTTGTTTAAATACTGTGCTGATCAAATTATAAGGAGATGTGTCCCATAAAGTGAATTCCACAGTGTTATATCATTCTGTCATGACCACGCATGTGGATGCCATTTCAGTGCTAAAAGGACTACTTCCAAAATTTTGCGATGTGGTTTTTACTGGCCTACTCTTTTTCGTGACACCCATGTTTTTTGTTCTTCATGTGATAGGTGTCAACGCATGGGAAGCATTTCAAAAAGAAACATGATGCCGCTTAATCCTATTCTCATAGTTGAGATCTTTGATGTCTGGGGGGTTGATTTCATGGGACCTTTTCCTCCATCTTTTGGGTATCTTTACATATTAGTGGGTGTCGATTATGTTTCCAAGTGGGTTGAGGCAATTCCTTGTAAGACTAATGATTACAAAAGCGTCGTGGCATTTTTGAAAAGTAATATTTTCTCTCACTTTGGCACTCCACGAGCCATTATCAGTGATGGGGGATCTCACTTTTGCAATAAACATTTTCAAACCCTTCTAGCAAAATACTCCATCACACATAAGGTGGCCACCCCATATCATCCACAGACTAGTGGTCAGGTTGAGGTCTCAAATCGTGAAATCAAGCATATTTTAGAGAAAACAATTCGACCTGATAGAAAAGATTGGTCTCTACGACTCACTGATGCATTATGGGCATATAGGACAGCTTTTAAAACACCCATTGGCATGTCCCCTTATAGATTGGTGTATGGGAAAGCCTGTCACCTTCCGGTTGAGTTAGAGCATCGTGCTTATTGGGCCATTAAGAAATTCAATTTTGATATGCAGGAAGCAGGGTCAAAAAGGAAATTGCAGGTAGCTGAACTTGAAGAAATTCGAAACGATGCTTATGAGAATGCTAAGATTTACAAGCACAAAATGAAGGTCTTTCATGACAAGCACATAGTCAGAAAATCATTTAGTCCAGGTCAGAAAGTACTCTTATATAATTCTCGCCTGCATTTATTTCCAGGTAAGCTACGTTCCCGATGGTCAGGCCCTTTTATTGTTCTCACTGTTTATCCCCATAGTGCTGTTGAGGTTGAAAACCCAAAAAATGGTGATTTGTTTAAAGTTAATGGCCAACGTTTAAAACCATACTTGGAGTTTCACTCTCGCGAGGGGGAGGAGGAAATTGATTTGGGTGATCCTGCCCTTCTTTCTTGAAAATCGTTTTTTATTAAAAACAAAAAAACAAAAAAAAAAAAAAAAAAAACAAAAATTTTTTTTTTGCTTTCGTTGTTTTTGTTTGTTGTTTTCTCTCATTTTTCTTTTAGGACTGCTTTTGTACAACTGATCATGCGGTGTCCACGGTGTTCAACATCTTTCAGCCTGCCAGATGCTTCTTCTCCACATCTATCCCTGGGGAGTAACTGATCTTTTCCCTCCTACTCTGTGCTTTATGTTATTCTTACATTGGAGACAATGTAAGGTTTTTGTTTGGGGGTGGGTTATAAAATATCATGTTACTTAAGAACTTCTGATTTGCTTATCATTATGGTCTGCGTAACTGAAATGGTTTTGTTAAAAAAAAAAAAATATGTGTCTGGTTGCTGTTGAATATCCTACCGCCAATGATGATATCTGTTCAAACTTGAGCACATTTTTAGTCGACTATTAGACAACACTTGAACTTGTTCTTTTATATGAATTCTTATCCATGTTAGACCTGATTATAGAAGCACATAGCCACTTTGACTTATCGTTTATTGGAGACATGACTTGCGTGTTTGTGTTGATATTATTGACTGAGTATCATGATGAAACATTCCGTTCCTACATTCTTAGAGCTAGTGACGAAATTGTTTTGAGAACAGTTTGGGGGTGTTAAAGTTACTACTTTTGTTCTAAGACTTTTGATGGTTTGGGTTTTCTAGGTCTCATCTTTGGTTGAATGGGTTATAATCAAGGAATCTAAACTGAGCACTATTCGCAGCTGATAAAATTAAATAAAATATCTGACTCGAGCAATTAAGCCTGTAAGGGTATCTTAAAACCTGGTGCCCTATGGTCATCTGACTTGGGAGTCATCGGCCCAAAGCTCGCTACATGAGTCCTGTTTATAAAACAAGAAAAAGAAAAAAAAAAAGAGAGCGATATTTATAAATTTACATCTTCACTTCTCTATTAGCCTGTGGGACTCGAGCAATTAAGTCTGCTAGGGTATTTTCAAACCTGGTGCCCTATGGTCATCTGACTTGGGAGTCATCGACCTAAAGCTCGCTACAAGGGTCACACAGAAAGCTAGTGAAAGAGAAGTACTGCACAGGATGTAAGACTGTTAACATGAGTTGAATAAATAAAAAGAGTAGAGTGCTCAGAAAGGATGGCTAGATTAGAACTTTGGAGACTGAAGATGAGAATTTAGAAATCTCTCACCATCCTAATTCTCAGAATACAAGTGCTAAGTTTTACCACTTTTGTTGAAAAGAAAGAGCATTGTAATGATCAATAGAAACCAATTTCGCTAGAACACCTCGGGACTTGAGAGAAAAGCTTTAGAAGTGTGATAACTTACGAGAAATGTAAGGAATAAATGACTACAAAGGGTTCGGGATTGCTAAAATATCAACAACACAATATTGGTCATGGTCTAATACATGCATAAGTTCAATGTTTGGCTATTCACACACTCACACAAGGTCGAACATTCGGATAAGTGAAAATTTTTGTGCTGTTGTTTGATATCCTTCTAATAGTGTTGCTCTATTTTGAACTTGAGGCATATGGTAAGGAGTTTAACATTGACTAATTTTCCATTGATTCTGTTAGCGTAGTTTTAATTTATATTTTAGTTTTGTTTTTTGTTCGAGGACGAACAAAGGTTTAGTTTGGGGGTGTTTGATAAGTGCGTTTTATGCACTTATTTTGGCCTTTTAATTAATCAGTTATGTCGTCATATATTTGTTTTTTCTACTTAATATAGTTTATTATTGTTTTATTTCAGTTTCGGACTTGTTGGTGAACAATTGGAGAAAATTGGGTGAAAAGAGCAATAACTTAGAAGATATCTCATAAGGTCGAGGACTCAATTGCACTCAACCTAAAGTTGAGGGACTAAACTGGCGACGATGCAAAGTTGAGGGACCAAACTGGAGAGAATGCAAAGTTGAGGGACTAAACTGGCGATGATGTAAAGTTGAAGGACCAAAGTTGATGTCATGAAAAGATGGAGGACTGAAATGATCAAGACTTAAAGTGGAAGGACCAAATCAGTGACCGTTGAAACATGAAGGACCAAAGTGCAAATCTTTAAAGAAGACAAGCTGGGCGATCGCCCGGCTTAATGCTGGGCGAGCGCCCAGCACCTCAAATCAGAAACAGAGACCCAAAACGGCCACCTGGGCGATCGCCCAGGCCAAACTCGGCTGCGGATTTTTCGTTTTATTTTCTTTCCTTTTTTGAGTCCCAATTCAACTTGGAAACGTTTTGAACGAGTTTTTAGGTCTTCTTGGGATATTTTGTGGGACAAGAAGAGTAGTATAAATATGAGATACATTCTCATAACACGGGTGGGATTTTTGGGGAGCAAATCAAGAGAAGACATCAAGAGAACAAGAGATCAAGACCTCCTCGACTATCAAGATTTCTTCGAAGATTTCTTCTCCTAAGATCCATGCCGGGTTTTATTAATTCTTGTTTTTCTAGTTTAATTATGTTTTTCTAGTTTTCTTTAGCCAAGGTAGACGATGAAACCTTGTCTTGATTTAGTGACTATTTAATTATTCGGTTAATTCCTTCTTAAGAGCTTTAACGTTCATGGCTTGTTCTTAATGAGATTAATTAAATATGATTTTTCTTTCATCTTAAATATCATGTATTTTTGATAGTTAGATATTGATTTAATTAATCCATGCTTGGTGATTGAATTTGTTCTATGAATTGCTTTTGATTCTTCATTATTCTTTATTCGTATTGGGATACATTGAATGCTTAGGTAATCTTTGATTCTTTGTTTTCTTTCAATGGAATGTGATATGAAAAATGCTTGAGTAATTTATGTTTGAAGCATAAGGGGAGCCTAAATTAGATCTTCTTCTTCTGGACTTAATTGATAAATCTTAGGGTCGACAATAGATTGAGTTCGTATTGTCGTATGTGTTTTTCTTGGGAATTAAGGAATGATTGGGTAGTTGCTAAGCTAGACAATGGTGGATTCCGAAACCTTGGTATTTTACTCAACTTGAATGATCAATTCATCTTTTTATCATATTTCTTTAGTCTTTTAGTTAAACAATTTCAACAACAAAACTCTTCAATTCAACTAGCCTAGAATAACAGTTAATTTGGATTAAATTACACCTTCCTCATAGCAGTCTCTGTGGGATCGACCTCGTTACTACTTATCTATATTCCAATAGATTCGTACACTTGCGAGTTAATTAAAATTTGACATCACGACTTTATTAGGAATGGACTTTTTAGATATGTTCAAACCATAAAGTATTCAAGAGGATAGATTACAAATGACAATCAATCTTGAAGAACAACATATCTCAAGGATTACTAGTGAAAAGAAAATATTTACTAACTATATGATGATTAGTTATAAATCCATTACCAAGAACATAATAAATCCGTTAAGTCCCTATGTTGAAATAAAACTCAATCTACCATAAATATTGTAGAATTACATTTCATGCTTATCTTGATACAGGATCAACATTATGTACATCACAATATAATGTTTTACCAACTTCTTACTGGAAAACAGACCCTAAAAATAAATACTATGTCCAAACAGCCAGTGGCCTATTTGAACCATCTCTTTATATGCTGAAAATATACCATTTTTATTATGAAATAGGGAAGTCATAGTTAGAGAATTCTACTATGCTCCCAAAATAGAATGCGACATTATTTTAGGACAAACTTTCCTCTTAGAAGATTATGCACCCTTTACACAATATAAAAATCCCACAAGATTTGAATTTACAACACCCTGTAATCACAAAATAATTGTACCACAAATACAAAAAGCTACACCTATAGCTCAGAAACTAATAAATCATCAGAGATCCTCAACCCAACGTGGTGGATGTTATACAGAAATAGAAAAAGAAAATTTCAAATCACTATTATGTAACAGTATAAACCTACAAATAAGTGAATCTGAAAATGAAAAGTTAGAAAGAATAAAAAATAATCTCAAAAATAACTTTTTAGAAAACCCATTAGAAAAATGGTCCATAAATAAAACAACAGCAAAAATAGAATTAATAGAACCAAATGTCATAATTAGAGTCAAACCTATGACATATAGTTAAGAAGACATAAAAAAATTTGAAATACAAATAAAAGAATTATTAAAAGCTAAAATTATTAGACCAAGTAAAAGTCCCCATAGTAGCCCAACCTTTATGGTAAGAAATCATGCTGAAATAAAAAGAAATAAAGCTAGAATGGTTATAAATTATAAGAAACTAAATGAGAAAACCAAATTTGATGGATATTACCTACCAAATAAAGATATTCTCATAAAAGCCATGCAGAATAGCAAAATATATTCTAAGTTTGATTGCAAAAGTAGATTTTGGCAAATATGTCTTGATGAAGAAAGTAAACCACTAACAGCATTTAGCACTCCTAATCCTTTAGGACAATTCGAATGGAATGTAATACCATTTGGATTAAAAAATAGACCCCAAATATATTAAAGAAGAATAGACGAAGTTTTTAAACCAATTAAAAAATTCTGCGTAATATATATTGATGATATATTTATACATTCTACTACTTATAAAGAGCATCTAGAACACCTAGAAAAATTTGCATATATTATCAACTAACATGGAATAATACTCTCAGAAAAGGAAGCTGAAATAGCTAAAACAAAAATCGAGTTTTTAGAACTTATCATCAAAGAAGAAGAAATTCAATTACAATCTCATATTGGAGAAAAATTACATGAATTTCCTGACGAAATAATAAACAAAAAACAACTACAAAGCTTTTTAGGATTATTAAATTATTTTGAACAATTTATAGAAGGATGTGCTTTACTTAAAAGGCCATTTCTAAATAAACTCAAAAAAGATCAAGTTTGGAACTGGACCGATGAGGATACTAAGAAAGTCCAACGCATTAAAAAATATTGTTCTAATCTCCCTAAATTATCTATAGCAGAAGATGATGATTATTTTATTCTTGAAACAGATGCTTCAGATTATTGTTGGGGAGCAGTCCTAAAAGCAGTTTTAAAACATGGAGAAAATTATCCATGTCACAAAGATTGTTCAAAAACATGTCCTTAAAAATTAGTTGCATATACTTCAGGTACCTTTAAAGATGTTGATACTAGATATGACTCCAATAGAAAAGAGTTACTTGCTGTCAAAAAAGGAGTTGCTAAATATGAATATTATTTGATTAAAAAATCATTTACCATTAGAACACATAATACTCAAGTTAAGTATTTTCTTAAAAATAATTTAGAACCAAATGTTGCTAACAAGCCATTAATTAGAATATAATCTTGGATGGCCAACTTCAAATTTGATATTCAGTATATTCGTGATAAAGATAATTTTCTTCCTGATTTCCTTTTCAGAGATGGAGCAGATCAAGCAAGAGTTGCAATCAATGAAGCTCAAAATAAAGGAGATGGAAGAGAAAATATACAAAATGGAGAATGAAAACCTTCAAAAAGAAGATATTCCATGAAATATTCAAAAAATCAGACAAGATATCAAAGAAAATAAAGAGTCTTCCTCCTCTTAGCCCTCACCATCCATTATACAAGATATATTTGAAATTAACAAATCAAATGTCATACAGCTTTGCAACAGTCTCCTATCCTTTGGGATAAAAGATGAAGCAGGATATAAATACAAAATATGTCTTTTCAATCTTGTGGCCTGCTGGTTTATTGAAATTGGTAATAAGCCATGGATGAAGACTTTAAACTATGAAAAATACAACAAGGTGAATTTCTATCCCGGAGCTCCACCAAATTGGATTCGCCATATGTATGATATTGGAAACATACTCTGTATATATTCTAGCCAAAATCTCAAAGAAATTTCCATGCTGCCAGCAAGAATTAAAATAGCAATCGAAGAGTTTGTTCGAATTACTAAGCCCACTAATATTTATATCAGATTCTTCTCTGCGGTTCCAGAATGGGATATTTATGATCATTATCTCATTCCAGTTAAAAATGTTATTAAAATTGGATTAACAAGAAAATTGTTCGATCCGAACAGTCAGAACACTCATGAAGTCACTCATTAGGAAATCTTGAAGATTGAACATTTCAGAAGAGCTAAAGGATTCAAAGACCAGTTTGATTTCTTAGTGGACACCATGAGCAAGAATGAAAATATCTGGATATATCCATGTGAAGACCACATAATCTTCAGCAACTGTACCTGAAAGACTCGTGATCAGGATTGGGCCCTATTTGACCACTGGTGCGACAAAATAATGAATAATGAAAATGATGGATCACCAAACTTCCTTCAAGAAATGTGTAAGATAATGGTGAGTCACGCTGAACATAGCTGTCCAAATTGTATTATTGAAGATATGGACCACGTCTCCCTCAATGAAGACGACATGCCACCAGATTACTTTGAAGGAAAAATGATCGGGTAGGACCCTTCACTCACTACCAACAGTGATAATCTTATCACTTTGGAAAAGCTGAAGTCCTTACTTATCAACAAGATAAAAAGGAGATTCCTTCTTGATAAGGTTTAATTATTGAAGATAATTTGTAACTTGAGTCTTTATATACCACTTACATATCGAGTTGTAAGGTATCGGAAGCTGGAGACAATCACTGAATATTCTCATATCTCTCCATACTATCATACCATAGTCTAGCAGTCATTTCTTCAAGCGTCAATAAGGTAATCCCTATGGAGTTCTAAATTTCAACTTAGGGAGTACCAAGAGTGTTTCTTATTATAGTCTTTGTATATCAAGTGTGTACCTCTAAAGCTTAAGATATAAGTTTGTAATATGCTCATATTGATTTCTATAAAAGTATTTGATCTTTTCTAAAAGAAAATTTCTTTTGTTAGCCATTCCCCGGCGGTAGTAAGATAGCCTTGTGCTATTTCCATTAAATCTCATTGTTTTCCCGTTTTGGCTTGTATTGCCTCGTTTGGGAGTGTTTGGAGTGTCATTGGAAAAATCAGTAGGTTCTAAACTGAAGATTTGTTACGATAGGGGTGAAAACAGCTAGTCTGAATTTTCGTGGTAGGATTGAATCTTTTTTGGAATCATATCCTTTAGCTTGAACTAACAATGCAAGAGGAAGAAGTAGAAAAGAAAATGAGCGGAAGTCATGTTGGACCCTGTTAGAATCGTATAAGTAATAGACAAAAGCAGATCTTGTTTTGAGAATACACACATGTATATGCAAAGACTTAAAGAAGAACACTCAAGGGAAACCTAGCTTCTTATTTTGAAGGATAATTCCAGGTTTGACGTTTGAATTTTCATGAACACTGTACAAGCATCCACATCCACTGATTGTGATTTTAAATTGTATTTAGATGATAAAGATATTTCGTTCTTATTAACTCTGGTTAATAAATTAGAGAAAATTCATTCTACTGGTCAATCTAAACTCAAAGATATTTATACTAGTATAGATTTTGCTTGTGAAAATAATATAAGAATTAATTCTGTAGAAATATCTAAAAATATAAAGAAAATTGAAGATATTATTTCTGAATATAAAGATTTAGAAGAAGAAGTATCAGAAGGAATTGTTTTAGGATATATAACTAAAAAAAACATCCTAATGCATTCAAGAAATTATCTGCATATATAGAATACTTAAATGCCAGGATATAATTTGAAAGGTTATGATAATCTTAAAAATCACGTGTGCAATCTATTAGAAGAAGAATTCACAAAATTAAATAATATCAAAGGTAAAGTATCTTTAGAATATCTAGAACAAACTATAATCATAAATAAATTATTAGTTAGACTCGAAAATATTATAGAGACTAAATTAAAATTGTTAGAAAGATTAAGTGACAAGGAAATAATTAGACATAGAAGAAGTTCAAAAAGGGCAATTTAGGCATTTTACTAAAAAAAGAGGTATTTACAACTTATTTATAAAACACTAAGTCATTTCTTTGTAAGGCTAGTTTGACAAGACCATTTAGATAAATTCCCCTCTCATTAACTGTCTTTATCTCTATTTTACAAAATATATTTATTGATTTGAATTACGATCGCATAAAGTATATACCAGTAGGTAAAAAACTTTTGAAGCTTGGCCAAACACGCTAGGCAAGCACAAAATATTAGAGGGGCAAAACAGTAAAAGCATCCATAAACGACGGGTTACTTGGAGGAGGGGTCCAGATTCAGCGATGCTATCTACGGTCACTGTATAAAATCCGTGACCTAGATCGTCACTTTCCACAATACTTGTATTTCTTACATCTCGCATAACATTTTTTTCTCTACTTCTACGATTTTATTCGCTTCACACCGAAAGTAATCATGTCTTGCTTCAAGGGAAAGTACGCTGGTAAGTTTTTTTTGCACTATTTCTTTGGCATTTTCTGTTGTTAATATTTATCACATTGAAAGTAAAGTACCAATTATTTATTCGATTTTTGAAGCTGTGTTGGTGTTTTTTTGTTCGATTTGTTAGATGTTGATCAGATCTGGAATCTTTCTGAGGTGTAATTTGTTATTTTTCGTAAAATGAAGTGCTTTGTGTTTGCGTCAAAAGGTTGGCTCTGATCTAGGATTTGATATAGTTCTTATCTGCAGAAACGTACGATTCTATAAGCGTTAGTTTATATATATAGTTGGATGTATGTGTGAATAATTGGCTATTACTGAATTATCTGTCAAGTTGCTCATTTTCTATTTATCTGTTCAGATCTTTGTTTTTGTACGTGCTTAGCAGTAATACTCTAATTCAATATATGTGTATTAGCTAGTTTTTACTGAAATTTTTTAGTGGTTGATCTAGTGTTTAAATGGAATGTGTTACAGGAATATGAACTTTGGGAATGAATTTGTTATATAAAGTTTCTAGTTAGATCTTTCTATCGGTTGATTTTCGCCTTTTTTCTGGTTTGATCCATAATTTCTGAGACAACAATTGGGCTTATTATTGACTTGGGGGACTAGATCTATTGTGGCCTCAGTTTATCATAACTTGCATGCTAATTTCTTTAACTAGGTCTTACCTTCTGTACAATTTGCTTGATGCAAGAAAATGTTTTAGTTTAGGATACTTGGGCCGAAAAAGAGAAAGGAGTCACAGTACTATGATCTCTGGATTCCTATAAGCAGATCAATGATAAGTTGTCTATTTTGAAATTTGTTTGCGTAGTTATGCATGCCTACCCCTCTAGTTCATGTATTTTACTGGTGTTTTAATTTAAAAAAAAATAAAAAAATACTGATAATTTTTTTCTCTCTGCAGATGAACTTATTGCCAATGCTGCATACATTGCTACCCCTGGAAAGGGCATCCTTGCTGCTGATGAGTCTACTGGCACAATTGGCAAGCGTCTAGCTAGCATCAATGTTGAGAATGTTGAGACAAACCGGAGGGGTCTACGTGAGCTTCTGTTTACCGCTCCTGGTGTCCTTCAATACCTGAGTGGAGTTATCCTTTTTGAGGAAACTCTGTACCAGAAGACTGCTGCAGGTATGTAGTTTGGAGATGTTCATTTTATAATTTCATTACAATACGACGTCAATTGGGCTTTTAATGTTTTTTTGTTTTCTGTTTTATAACACTTGGAGATTCATACTTTTCAAACTTGTAATGTAAATAATTATTATATTATGTACTGTAAATGAAACTTGCAGGTAAACCTTTTGTCGATGTCTTGAAAGAGGGTGGTGTCCTCCCTGGAATTAAAGTCGACAAGGGTACTGTTGAGCTTGCTGGTACCAATGGTGAGACGACTACTCAAGGTCTTGATGGCCTTGCCCAACGCTGCCAGCAGTATTATAATGCCGGTGCTAGATTTGCTAAATGGAGAGCTGTGCTCAAGATTGGTCCCAATGAACCATCACAGCTCGCTATCAATGAAAATGCCAATGGTTTAGCCCGTTATGCTATCATATGCCAAGAAAATGGTCTTGTCCCCATTGTTGAGCCTGAGATCCTTGTCGATGGTTCCCATGACATTAACAAATGTGCTGATGTGACTGAGCGTGTTCTTGCTGCTGTCTACAAGGCACTGAATGACCACCACGTCCTCCTCGAGGGAACTTTGTTGAAACCTAACATGGTGACTCCCGGGTCCGATTCCCCCAAGGTTGCACCAGAAGTGATTGCTGAGCACACTGTTCGTGCCTTGCAACGTACCATGCCTCCTGCAGTTCCCGCCGTGGTGTTTTTGTCTGGTGGGCAGAGCGAGGTGGAGGCCACTCTAAACCTTAATGCCATGAACAAACTGAAGACCAAGAAGCCATGGACCCTCTCTTTCTCATTTGGACGGGCTCTCCAGCAGAGCACTCTCAAGGCTTGGGCCGGAAAGGATGAAAACATCAAGAAGGCTCAGGATGCTTTGCTTACAAGGTGCAAGGCCAACTCGGAAGCAACCCTGGGAACTTACCAGGGTGGTGGTGCATTGAGCGAGGGTGCCGCCGAGAGCCTCCACGTCAAGGACTACAAGTACTAGGTGGACTCTTTGCTGCTCTAGATTTCTACTTAATTGTCAAGAAAGATAGGCGAAATCATCATCGGCCATATTCTCAATTTTCTAGTTATTATCTGTATTCCTTGGACTTGTTTTAATAAGCTTTAGAAACACGAAAATGGTGAGATTTGATGGCATTGTGCCAATAACAGGTATGTTGCATGTGCTGCTGTTGTCTGATTTTAGGCAGCTCAACTGTTTTTGTCTATTGGGCCGTTTTCATTGTTGGGCTTTATTTTTCCTGTGTTGAACCTGTTGCCTGTTTCTGGAATGTTTCTTTTCTGAGCTTGATTATTTTGGGCTTTCCTGTTTGGAATAACAATGCAAAAGAGAAAAAGCTATTTATCAACATCAATGATCTATGTGGCGTGTTATGTGACATTAAATAATATGGAGAATGAAATGTAGGGATATACAATCTAATTTAATGTCTATATTATTTAATGTCACATAATTTGGTAAATTTTATCAAATCATTGAATACCCTTGAACTACTTCTCATCAGTTTCTCTGTTGATTTCCTCTAATCCCCTTCCAAATCTTCAGAAATGTTTATTCCCGTGTTTGAAATTTGCAATTGTAGTTCAAACCCGTATGCAATCCGAGTTCTGCTTCTACAGCAATACCGTCTGTAGCTCGTAGCGATGCACCCTGTCTGCAACGAACAGTGCATCAGTCTTGTAGATCAGTGCATCAGTCCACAAGAGTTCGAAACGTCGTATAGAAACCAGAGACACTTCAAATTCAGTGAAGAGGAAAAACCGTATGCCATATGAGCTCTAAAGATATTTCAAGCTAATTGATTTCCGTTTGTTAATTGTTCTTATTTTTGGTTCAGACCAAAAGTGAACTGAGAAACAATCTTTTGTCATGTGTCCGGACACCCTTTGGAATGCTATGAACAATTGTCGTTTAAATTTGAGATTTTGGCGCAAATGGTTTCTAACGTATGTCTTTAGTGCGTTTTTGGTCTCTAACCTTTTATTTTTGGCTAGGAAGTCTCTAACCTATGCTATTGGGTGCAAAAGTGGTCCCCATGGACGGATTCTGTCCAAATGTACCGTTAGTTGGGTGCGTGTAGTGTAATCTTCATTAATTTGTTTTTATTTGCAGGGATAAAGTCGTCAATTCACTTTTACCCCTTTTTTGATAGTTTCAAACGTTTCAGTTGTTTTCATTTCCATTCCATATTTTGGAAGGAAAAAAAACTCAACGCACAGAAAGCTTTTACTTCCACTTCTATTCATAATTTTTGAAGTTTGTTCTGCCAAAGAAAATGGGTATTCTTGGAAGATTTGTTTTTTGGTTTATATGTGCGGAGTTGGAAGATTTGATTTTTGGATTTTTGGGTTCTTGGAAGATTTGATTTTTGAGTTTTATGTGCGAAGTTGGAAGATATGGTTTTTGGGTGTTTTGTGATTTCAAAGTGGTATTTAGAGTTTCCTAAAAGTGTTTTGATAGTAACTACTTAATGAAATTAATCTAAAAATGCGTTTATAACATCCAACGGTGGGTTATACTCTTGAATTTTAACAAACAATGAACTAAATTTTTCGATGTTGAACATCCTATGAGGTTGTTAAAAATGAGTTCTTGTGATTCCAAGCTAGTACATCTAGCTTCGTATGTATATTATGTTATTGAAATAGTTTAAAAATAAAAATAAAAATTTATTTTGGACGTTGAACAGTTGTTTTTAAGTTTGAATTTTGTTCAATTTTGACACAAATGTTTGCGATTCGATATTGGACATCTAATACAGTCATTCAAAATGTATTTTTGTGACTTCAAATTAGTATTTAGAGTTTCCTAAAAGAGTTTTGATAGTTACTACTTAATGAAATTAATCGAGAAATGCGTTTAGAACATCCAACAGTGGGTTATACTCTTGAATTTTATCAAACAATGAACTAAATTTTTCAACGTTAAACATCCTATATGGTTGTTCAAAATGTGTTCTTGTAATTCCAAGCATGTAATTCCAAGAAAGTACATCTGGCTTCGTATGTATATTATGCTATAGAAATAGTTTAAAAATAAAATTAAAAATTCTTTTTGGACGTTGAACAATTGTTTTTAAGCTTAAATTTTGTTCAATTTTGATACAAATGTTTACGATTCGACAATGAACATCCAATACAGTAATTCAAAATGTATTTTTGTGACTTCAAATTAGTACTTAGAGTTTCCTAAAAACGTTTTGATGGTTACTACTTAATGAAATTAATCTAAGAATGCGTTTAGAACATCCAACGGTGGGTTATACTCGTGAATTTTATCAAACAATGAACTAAATTTTTCGACATTGAACAAACTATACGGTTGTTCAAAATAAGTTTTTGTGTTTCTAAACTAGTAGATCTGGCTTCGTATGTATATTATGTTATAGAAATAGTTTAAAAATCAAATTAAAAATTCGTTTTAGACATTGAATAGTTGTTTTTAAGTTTGAATTTTGTTCAAT
Source organism: Forsythia viridissima (assembly GCA_030279155.1). Lineage (NCBI taxonomy): Eukaryota > Viridiplantae > Streptophyta > Magnoliopsida > Lamiales > Oleaceae > Forsythia > Forsythia viridissima. Next base: position 15,679,819 of record CM059042.1, read on the forward strand.
TTTGACACAAAGGTTTAGGATTCGACATTGAACATCAAATATGGTCATTCAAAATATGTTTTTGTGACTCCAAATTGATATTTCGAGTTTTTTAAAAGTGTTTGATGGTTAATATTTAATGAAATTAATCTAAAAATACGTTTAGATATCCAGCAGTGGGTTATACTAACTCGTGTATTTTATCAAACAATGAACTAAATTTTTTGACATTGAACATACTATATGATTGTTCAAAATGAATTTTTGTGATTCTATACTAGTACATCTGGCTTCTTATGTATATTATGTTATAGAAATAGTTTAAAAATCGAATGAAGAATTCGTTTTGGACGTTGAACAGTTGTTTTTCAGTTTGAATGTTGTTCAATTTTGACACAAACGTTTGCGGTTAGACATTGAACATCCAATATGGTCATTCAAAATGAATTTTTGTGACTTCAAATTGGTATTTAGAGTTTCCTAAAAGTGTTTTGATAGTAACTACATAATGAAATTAATCTAAAAATGCGTTTATAACATTCAACGGTGGGTTATACTCTTGAATTTTAACGAACAATGAACTAAATTTTTCGACGTTGAACATCCTATGAAGTTGTTCAAAATGAGTTTTTGTGATTCCAAGCTAGTACATCTAGCTTCGTATGTATATTATGTTATTGAAATAGTTTTAAATTAAAATTAAAAATTCATTTTGAACGTTGAACAGTTGTTTTTAAGTTTGAATTTTGTTCAATTTTGACACAAATGTTTGCGATTCGACATTGAACATCTAATACAGTCATTCAAAATGTATTTTTATGACTTCAAATTAGTATTTAGAGTTTTCTAAAAGAGTTTTGATGGTTACTACTTAATGAAATTAATCAAGAAATGCGTTTAGAACATCCAACGGTGATTTATACTCTTGAATTTTATCAAACAATGAACTAATTTTTTCGACGTTGAACATCCTATATGGTTGTTCAAAATGAGTTTTTGTGATTCCAAGCTAGTACATTTGGCTTCGTATGTATATTATGTTATAGAAATAGTTTACAAATAAAATTAAAAATTCATTTTGGACGTTGAATAGTTGTTTTTAAGCTTGAATTTTGTTCAATTTTGACACAAACGTTTGCGATTCGACATTGTACATCCAATACAGTCATTCAAAATCTATTTTTGTGACTTCAAATTAGTATTTAGAGTTTTCTAAAAGAGTTTTGATGGTTACTACTTAATGAAATTAATCTAAGAATGTGTTTAAAACATCTAACGGTGGGTTATTTTCGTAAATTTTATCAAACTATGAACTAAATTTTCCGACATTGAACATACTATATGGTTGTTCAAATGAGTTTTTGTGTTTTTAAACTAGTAGATCTGGCTTTGTATGTATATTATGTTATATAAATATTTTGAAAATCGAATTAAAAATTCGTTTTGGACGTTGAACATTTGTTTGTAAGCTTGAATTTTGTTCAATTTTGATACAAAGGTTTGAGATTTGACATTGAACATCAAATATGGTCATTCAAAATATGTTTTTGTGACTCCAAATTGGTATTTTTTATTTTATGGCTTAATATGTATATTATGTTATAGAAATAGTTTAAAAATAGAATTAAAATTTTGTTTTGGATGTCGAACATTTGTTTTTAAGTTTGAATGTTGTTCAATTTTGACACAAACGTTTGCGATTCGTCATTGAACAATAATATGGACATTCAAAATGTGTTTTTGTGACTCTAAATTGATATTTAGATTTCCCAAAAGTGTTTTGACGGTTACTACTTAATGAAATTAATATAAAAATACGTTTAGAACATCTAACGGTGGGTTATACTCGTGAATTTTATTAAACTTTGAACTAAATTTTTTAAAATTGAACATCCTACATGATTGTTCAAAATGAGTTTTTGTGATTCCAAATTAGTGCATCTGACGTAGTATGTATATTATGTTATATAAATAGTTTAAAAATCGAATTAAAAATTTGTTTTAGATGTCAAACACTTGTTTTTACACTTGAATGTTGATCAATTTTGACACAAATGTTTGCGATTCGACAATGAACAACAATATGGTCATTCAAAATGTGTTTTTGTGACTTCAAATTGGTATTTAGAGTTTCCTAAAAGTGTTTTGCCGATTTTTACTTAATGAAATTAATATAAAAATGTATTTAAAACATCCAACGGTGGGTTATACTTGTGAATATTATCAAAGTATGAACCAAATTTTTGACATTGAACATTCTACATGGTTGTTCAAAATGAGTTTTTGTGATTCTAAACTAGTATATCTGGATTAGTATGTATATTATGTTATAGAAATAGTTTAAAAATAGAATTAAAAATTCATTTTGGATATCGAAAAGTAGTTTTTAAGTTTGAATGTTGTTTAATTTTGACACAAACGTTTGCGATTCGACATTGAATAATAATATGGACATTCAAAATGTGTTTTTGTGGCTCTAAATTGAAATTTAGATTTCCTAAAAGAGTTTTGACGTTTACTTCTTAATGAAATTAATATAAATATGCGTTTACAACATCTAACGGTAGGTTATACTCATGAATTTTATGAAACTATGAACTAAATTTTTCGACATTGAACATCCTACATGGTTGATCAAAATGAGTTTTTGCGATTCCATACTTGTACATCTGGCTTAGTATGTATATTATGTTATAGAAATAGTTTAAAAATCAAATTAAAATTCGTTTTGATGTTGAATAGTTGTTTTTTTGTTTGAATGTTGTTCAATTTTGACACAAACGTTTGCGTTTCGACATTAAACAATAATATGGATATTCAAAATGTGTTTTTGTGACTCTAAATTGGTATTTAGATTTCCGAAAAGAGTTTTGATAGTTACTGCTTAATGAAGTTAATATAAAAATGCATTTAGAAGATCTAACGGTAGGTTATACTCCTGGTTTTTATCAAACTATGAACTAAATTTTTTGACATTGAACATCCTACATGGTTGTTCAAAATGAGTTTTTGTGATTCCATACTAGTACATATAGCTTAATATGTATATTATGTTATAGAAATAGTTTAAAAATCGAATTAAAATTTTGTTTTGGATGTCGAACAGTTGTTTTTAAGTTTGAATGTTGTTCAATTTTGACACAAACGTTTGCGATTCGACATTGAACAATAATATGGACATTCAAAATGTGTTTTTGTGACTCTAAATTGGTATTTAGATTTAATAAAGATTTTCGACGGTTACTACTTAATGAAATTAATATAAAAATGTGTTTAGAACATCTTACGGTAGGTTATACTCGTGAATTTTATCAAACTATGAACTAAATTTTTTGACATTGAACATCCTACATGGTTGTTCAAAATGAGTTTTTTTGATTCCATACTAGTACATTTGGCTTAATATGTGTATTGTGTTATATAAATAGTCTAAAAATCGAATTAAAATTTTGTTTTTGATGTCGAACAGTTGTTTTTAAGTTTGAATGTTGTTTAATTTTGACACAAACGTTTGCGTTTCGACATTGAACAATAATATGGACATTCAAAATGTGTTTTTGTGACTTTAAATTGGTATTTAGATTTCCTAAAGATGTTTTGACGGTTACTACTTAATGAAATTAATATAAAAATACGTTTAGAACATCCAACGGTAGGTTATACTCGTGAATTATATTAAACTATGAACTAAACTTTTTAACATTGAACATCCTACATGATTGTTCAAAATAAGTTTTTGTGATTCCATACAAGTACATCTGGCTTAGTATGTATATTATGTTGTAGAAATAGTTTAAAAATCAAATTAAAAATTCGTTTTAGATGTCGAACACTTGTTTTTAAGCTTAAATGTTGATCAAATTTGATACAAACGTTTGTGATTCGACAATGAATAACAATATGGTCATTCAAAATGTGTTTTTGTGACTTCAAATTGGTATTTAGAGTTTTCTAAAAGTGTGTTGCAGATTTTTACTTAATGAATTAATATAAAAATGCGTTTAAAACATCCAACGGTAGGTTATACTTGTGAATATTATCAAACTATGAACTAAAATTTTCGACGTTGAACATTTTACATGGTTGTTCAAAAAGAGTTTTTGTGATTCTAAACTAGTACGTCTGGATTAGTATGAATATTATGTTATAGAAATAGTTTAAAAATCGAATTAAAATTTTATTTTGGATGTCGAAAAGTTGTTTTTAAGCTTGAATGTTGATCAATTTTGACACAAATGTTTGTGATTCGACAATGAACATCAATATGGTCGTTGAAATTTTTTTTTGTGACTCCAAATTAGTATTTAGAGTTTCCTAAAAGTTTTTTGACGGTTTCTACTTAATCAAATTAATATAAAAATGCGTTTAGAACATTCAAAGGTGGGTTATACTCGTGAATTTTATTAAACTTTGAACTAAATTTTTTAAAATTGAACATCCTACATGATTGTTCAAAATGAATTTTTTGTGATTCCAAACTAGTACATCTGACTGAGTATGTTTATTATGTGATATAAATAATTTAAAAATCAAATTTAAAATTCGTTTTAGATGTCGAACACTTGTTTTTAAGCTTGAATGTTGATCAATTTTGACTCAAACGCTTGCGATTCGACAATGAACAACAATATGGTCTTTCAAAATGTATTTTTGTGACTCTAAATTGGTATTTAGATTTTCTAAAAGAGTTTTGATGGTTACTACTTAATGAAATTAATATAAAAATGCGTTTAGAACATCCAACGGTAGGTTATACTCGTGAATTTTATCAAACTATGAACAAAATTTTTCGACATTGAACATCCTACATGTTTGTTCAAAATGAGTTTTTATGATTCCAAACTAGTGCTTGTTCGGCTGCCATTTTATAGTCACCAAAATCTATTTTGCAATTAATGTGGTGGGCCACATACTAAAAAGTTCTTACACATTTTTTGCAATATGACAAAATAGCCCTCAGTTATTGAAATGTCATTTAAAAGTTAAAAGGATATTTTATAATTTCAAATTGTGTTGAAAAGTCAAAAAACTCAAGCTCCAAAATTGAGTTTTTTCCCCTAAAATTGCTACCGAACATGCTCTAGACATCTGGCTTAGTATATATATTATGTTATAGAAATAGTTAAAAATCGAATTGAAAATTCATTTTGGATATCAAACAGTTATTTTTAAGCTTGAATGTTGTTCAATTTTGACAAAAACGTTTACGATTCGACATTGAACAACAATATGGTCATTCAAAATGTATTTTTGTTACTCTGAATTAGTATTTAGAGTTTTCTAAAAGAGTTTTGATGGTTAGTACTTAATGAAATTAATATAAAAATGCATTTAGAACATGTCCAACGGTATGTTATACTCGTGAATTTTATCAAACTATGAACTAAATTTTTCGACATTGAACATTCTACATGGTTGTTCAAAATGAGTTTTTGTGATTTCTAAACTAGTACATCAAGCCTAGTATGTATATTATGTGATAGAAATAGTTTAAAAATCGAATTGAAATTTCGTTTTGGATGTCAAAAAGTTGTTTTTAAGTATGAAGGTTGTTTAATTTTGACATAAACATTTGTGATTCGACATTGAACAATAATATGAACATTCAAAATGTGTTTTCATGACTCTAAATTGGAATTTAGAATTGCTAAAAGGGTTTTAACGGTTACTACTTAATAAAATTAATTTAAAAATACGTTTAGAACATCGAACAGTATGTTATACTCGTGAATTTTATCAAAGACATTGAACATCCTACATAGTTGTTCAAAATGTATTTTTGTGATTCCATACTAGTACATCTGGCTTAGTATGTATATTATGTTATAGAAATAGTTTAAAAATTGAATTAAAATTTTGTTTTGGATGTCAAACAATTGTTTTTAAGTTTGAATGTGGTTCAATTTAGACAAAACGTTTGCGTTTCGACATTGAACAATAATATAGACATTCAAAATGTATTTTCATGACTCTAAATTAGAATTTAGATTTCCTAAAAGAGTTTTAAAGGTTACTACTTAATGAAATTAATATAAAAATACGTTTAGAATATCGAACGGTAGGTTATACTCGTGAATTTTATCAAACTATGAACTAAATTTTTCGACATTGAACATCCTACATGGTTGTTAAAATTGAGTTTTTGTGATTCCATACTAGTACATCTAGCTTAGTATGTATATTACATTATAGAAATATTTTAAAAATCGAATTAAAATTTCGTTTTGGATGTCGAGCAGTTGTTTTTAAGTTTGAATGTGGTTCAATTTAGACAAAAACGTTTGTGTTTCGACATTGAACAATAATATGGACATTCAAAATGTATTTTCGTGACTCTAAATTGGAATTTAGATTTCCTAAAAGAGTTTTAACGGTTACTACTTAATGAAATTAATATAAAAATACGTTTAGAACATCGAACGGTAGGTTATACTCTTCAATTTTATCAAACTATGAACTAAATTTTTCAACATTGAACATCATACATGGTTGTTCAAAATAAGTTTTTGTGATTCTAAACAATGTGATTCTAAACAAGTACATCAGGCTTAGTATTTATATTATGTTATAAAAATAGTTGAAAATTGAATTAAAAATTTGTTTTGGATGTTGAACATTATTTTTAGGCTTAAATGTTGTTAAATATTGACACAAACGTTTGCGATTCGACATTTAACATCCAATATGGTCATTTAAATTGTGTACAGGTGACTCTAAATTGGTATTTAGAGTTTCCTACAAGTGTTTTGATGGTTACTATATATGAAAATTAATATAAAAATGCGTTTAGAACATTCAACGGTGGATTATACTCGTAAATTTTATCAAATTATGAGCTAAATTTTTCGACAATGAACATCCTACATGGTTGTTCAAAATGTGTTTTTGTGATTCCATACTAGTACATCTTGCTTAGTATGTATATTATGTTACAGAAATAGTTTAAAAATTGAATTAAAATTTCGTTTTGGATGTCAAATAGTTGTTTTTAAGTTTGAATGTTGTTTAATTTTGACACAATCGTTTGCTATTCGATATTGAACAATAATATGGACATTCAAAATGTGTTTTTGTGACTCTAAATTGGTATTTAGATTTCCTAAAAGAGTTTTGACGGTTACTAATTAATGAAATTAATATAAAAATACGTTTAGAACATCCAACGGTAGGTTATACTCGTGAATTTTATCAAATTATGAACTAAATATTTTGATATTGAACATCCCATATAGTTGTTCAAAATGAGTTTTTGTAATTCCAAACTTATACATCTGGCTTAGTATGTATATTATGTTATAGAAATAGTTAAAAATCGAATTGAAAATTCGTTTTGGATGTCAAACAATTATTTTTAAGCTTGAGTATTGTTCAATTTTGACACAAACGTTTATGATTCGACATTGAACAACAATATGGTCATTTAAAATGTATTTTTCGTGACTCTAAATTGGAATTTAGATTTCCAAAAAGAGTTTTAACGGTTACTACTTAATGAAATTAATATAAAAATACGTTTAGAATATCGAACGGTAGGTTATACTCGTGAATTTTATCAAACTATGAACTAAATTTTTCGACATTGAACATCCTACATGGTTGTTAAAATTGAGTTTTTGTGATTCTATACTAGTACATCTGGCTTAGTATGTATATTACGTTATAGAAATATTTTAAAAATCGAATTAAAATTTCGTTTTGGATGTCGAGTAGTTGTTTTTAAGTTTGAATGTGGTTCAATTTAGACAAAAACGTTTGTGTTTTGACATTGAACAATAATATGGACATTCAAAATGTATTTTCGTGACTCTAAATTGGAATTTAGATTTCCTAAAAGAGTTTTAACGGTTACGACTTAATGAAATTAATATAAAAATACGTTTAGAACATCGAACGGTAGGTTATACTTGTGAATTTTATCAAACTATGAACTAAATTTTTCAACATTGAACATCCTACATGGTTGTTCAAAATGAGTTTTTGTGATTCTAAACAAGTACATCATGCTTAGTATATATATTATGTTATAGAAATAGTTTCAAAATTGAATTAAAAATTCGTTTTGGATGTTGAACATTTGCTTTTAGGCTTAAATGTTGTTCAATATTGACATAAACGTTTGCGATTCGACATTTAACATCCAATATGGTCATTTAAAATGTGTTCAGGTGACTCTAAATTGGTATTTAGAGTTTTCTACAAGTGTTTTGATGGTTACTATATAAGGAAATTAATATAAAAATGTGTTTAGAACATTCAACAGTGGGTCATACTCGTAAATTTTATCAAACTATGAACTAAATTTTTCGACAATGAACATCCTACATGGTTGTTCAAAATGTGTTTTTGTAATTCTATACTAGTACATCTGACTTAATATGTATATTATGTTATAGAAATAGTTTAAAAATTGTGTTAAAATTTCGTTTTGGACGTCGAACAATTGTTTTTAAGTTTGAATGATGTTTAATTTTGACACAATCGTTTGCTATTCGACATTGAACAACAATATGGTCATTTAACTGGTGCCATTTACACACTTGCAAAACCAGAGAAATTTCTTTTTAAAGAAAACATTGGAACCACATTTGAGACCTATAAACTATAAGTGCCATTTATATATTTGCAAAACCAGAAACATTATATCTGTACACCAGTCCTAAAAAACAGTTCATCCAACGCAATCTGATTTTCTTATCCTTGGGTTCAATTTACGTTTTTTGCAATGATGATTTTCTCGCGTTTCAGTGTGGTAAGAGTTTTTTTTCTTCAAAATTCTCAAACCATTGTTGGGTAATATGAAGAGTAAAAGGGAAAAAAAATGAGATTTGACTATTTTGCCCTTGCAAATAAACAAATTAATGAAAACTGCACTACACGCACCCAACTAACGGCACATTTGAATGAAATACGTCCATAGGGACCACTTTTGTACTCAATAGCATGGGTTATGGACCTCCTAGCTAAAAAAGAAAAGCTAGGGACTAAAAACGTACTAAGGACATACGTTAGGGACCATTTGTGCCAAAATCTCATTAAATTTCCCCATATATCCTTACAATAATATAAGAACCTTAAATTTTTTACTGTTTATTTTTTCGTCCAACACGTCGTCGTTTTACAACGATCATTTGTTTTATTACCTACTCCAGTCCTCTCTACATTTTCTGAAGCCACTGTTTCTATTTGGATAAATAACGCCTCAACTACTCATTACTAATACATTTTTCAGAGTTCAATCAACATCAACATTAGCAGCTTTTAGACACTGATAAGCTCATAAACGTATATTTAAAGATTATATTGAGGTGATGAACCATGACAAATGCAGTACTGAGACACTTCAAATAGGAATTTTCAGAATTTGAAGTTCCCTCAAAGCTGGTTCAACTTTCACCAATTCTGAGAATTAAAACTTCAGTATTATACTACTAAAATTTGTTAAAGAATTCCGCATCCCAACTTCAATTAAAAATCTCAATTCATTCCTTTAAACAAGAAAAACATGAAATGGAGCAATAATATTTTAGATAACAGAAATGACATGCAAATTTCAATTATTAGTTTCATCTCAATATTCAAATACTTCAGCTTGACAGCCTGAAATGCAGTCCTAATTGCAATCTTTAGACGATGCATTATTGTTATGGTGTGGCCTTGGTTTGCACGTATGAGAACCTCTCCATTTTCTTCCAATAGGCTAAACCTCTATTTGTTGTCCTTTTTGACAGCCTGTTAGATATTAAGTTCAGCAGAAAGATGGTTATTAGGCAAAACTTGAATATATCAAGAACAATAACAGAAATAGCAAGTCAGTTGCAGAGAAACATACACTTGGCCAAAAACAATTACTTAAAAAAACACGTGGTACGCATTGAGAAGAACAATTCCATGTGTGATCTTTCATGTTGGTTAGCACTGTGCAAGAGAAAGGGAAACAATACAGAAAGGCACACAAACTTTGAAGGCCAAAATATTATTGTACAACTCACAAGCAAGTATTAATCTTTAATATCATTTCTAAACCAGCATAATGTGAGCTTATTAAAGACCATGCCAAGTTTTACCAAAAATCAAACCTGAGCCTGAACTGAGTTATCTAACAAACACTACTCGGCAACCAGGCGTGGTTGCCGAGCTTCTTGGCAACCACGCCTGGTTGTCGAGTAGTGGTTGCCGAGTAGGATTGATCAAATCAAATTTTGGCTACTCAAAATTTAGCTTTCAAACTAGCACAACTACGAGCAGGCAAAAGCAGCAAAAGCAAGCTATTGATTGCCAAATTTAAGTCTGCCGATTCATTGAATGGATGGGAAGTTTTAGGATGCACTTGTCGCCAAGTATGATGGATGAATGGATTCCAAATTTGAGTTCACCGAGAATGGAGATGCAGTTTTCTCAGGTACAAAAAATTGTGTGAAACAAACTATGCACAGTTTAAAAGCCATATGCATGCCTTCTAGAATACTTTAGGAAACCACATCTTTTGTTGATGCTTTCTAGATGATTTTGCTAAAAGGATATTTAATTCTTGTAAAAGTTGTAGCTCAGAAAAAATAGAAAAACTTATCCTTAATCCACCAAAGGTAGTTAGAGTTACTCGACAACCTGGATGTCGAGTAACTCGACGAAAATAATTTATAAACAATGTGGGAAAAAAAAGGAAAAAAAAATTCTTGTCGAGTAAAATGACAAAGGAAATTGGCTAAAAGCCTCATTAATACCCAAAAAAAAATAAAAATTAACTGTTCATTGCCGAGTTACAGTGATTTTTTTTTTGGGCTTTTAGCCTAATTTCTTTGCATTTTCTCATTTTTTTCACAAATTTTTTTTTGTTTAGTTTATTTTTGTTTTTATTTTACACATTTTCATTCATTTTTTCATTAATCTTTTTTATTTTATCTTACAAGCAAATTATAATTTATTTTTACTGAATTATTTATTACATATTATTCAAAAAAATACTTATCTCTGCCATGGTTATCAGCTTGTGTGAGTTGGGATCTAAAATCATCTTTTGACATGGGTGGCTGTGTTTCAAAATCGAAACAAAAGGTGAAATCAAATGCCATGTACTTCTACAAGTCTTGCAAAATTGGTAGAAAGATTGCCCCAACAGTTCCAATTGCACCTGTTGAACACCTTACTTATGCAGAAAATTCGAACGCTTTTTCTGTCCAAGAATTAGCCTCTTTGGACATTCAAAGTAGTGAAACAACCATCTGCTGCATGTCTAAGTTACAAATTCTAACTTTCCAACGTTCCAAATTGCAACAGAACCACAATAAACTTGGGACGAACGGTACAGCTCTCCCATCTTTTCCCCTCTTTATTGCAAATGTAACCCAAAATATTCATCTTATAACACTTAAAGATTTATTATTTGCAGAAGGTGTGTGTGTTTTTTTTAGAGTTTAGTAGCAAATAGTTTTTTATTTACTTTTTTACAAATTGTACACAATTCTCTCTAAATTTTTTACATTTTACAAATTTGTTCATATTTTTTTTTTTTTTGTCATTTCAACTATATTTAAAACTTCAAAATTTTTTCTATATTTTTCACTTACGTGCAATGCACGTCACTAAGACTAGTATATATATCCTAAAAAATTAAAAGAGGCTTAGCAAGAGTACTGTTCATGTGGTCATTTAAAACGACAGTCCCGATCTTCTGCCCCTTGGGGGTAGAAAAATTCGGCCCACCTACTGACATCTCAGCAGGTAGGTCGAATTTTCCTGCTTAGATCAAAATTCTTGAAAACAATAGCGTTTTGCCTCTAGTCAATTTTTTAGTTATGATATGAAATCAAATTCAATACACACACAGTAGCGGTGTAGGTTTTTTCTCTCTCCATCTTCTCCTTCCTATACACACAGTGGCCATTTTTTGCTCTCTCTGTGTTCTCCTAGACACACAGTGACCGTGTAAGTGTGGTTTTGGTCTCTTCGTCTTCTTCGATTCTTTTTCTGTGTGGCCGTGTAAGTGTGGTTTTGGTCTCTTTGTCTTCTCTGATTTTTCTTCTGTGTTATTTCGTCTTTTGCTTCATTAAGATCAGATTTAATACATAAGCTAGCGGTGAATACGTCTTAGACCTGGGTTTAGTGCGTGGGGACCTTTTGTTTTGTTCTGTAATTTCAGCTCCGGATATGGGCTTTTCTTTTCTGAGAGTTTTTGTGTAAAAATCAAGTCCTTTTGGTTTTCGGTGTTGTTTGTGTGATTTTGGTTGTATAATTATTCATGTTGTGAAGATATGGTGGATTTGAAGTGTGGTATTGTTTTTCAATTTGCAGTTTAAGTTTTAATTTTATTTTGGTTTGTTTTTTTACTAAGTTGTTGATCCCCTTTTTGGGGGTTTGTAACTCCATATTTTTTTTTTGGGAACAAGAAAATGGGCTGTTTCAGTTCTTGTCTTAATCTGCCATTTTGTCCTCTAACACTGGAAATGGCTATATGTGGAAAATGTAGTTTTCGAATAGATTGTTCAAAGAATTTGGTCAACACTTAGCTTCGGGTTTACTTTCCCTTCTTGGTGGAGTTATTTTTCTTTACTATTGAAACCCTGAAGTTTGCATAGAATGTTAGAGAATCTCGCATGAAATGTTTCTGTCAAAAAATGCAGTGGGATGAGGTTGGTTTGCTGAAGCCAGTTGAACCACCTCGATTAAAAATTGAAGCTGTTGGGGACGTATTTATTTTTTTAAATTCAGCTAAATATGCATATTCGACTTCCTCCCTTCTACTTGATTTATAGTTATTTGATTTAAAGCTCGGGGGTTAAGAGTTGCTTGATTTGAAGCTCGGGGGGTTTATTTTGCTTTTATCTAATAAAATTTCTAACTGTGTGTTTGCTGCACCCAATCAAATTATTTCATATTTTGGCAACAGCCTTCCTTCAAGCATGATACAAAAGATTGAATGGAAGAACTGAAAATTTTAAAAAAAGAATAATCAGAATGCATGACTAAACAGCCTTTGGAACATATTAGAACAAAACCTTGGATTCATTCAACGAAAAACATTAGACACCTTGAAAATACATCATTATCAAGATAAACACCACAGATAAAATAACAAAAATCTCCTAATGAGCTAATGGTTTTTCGATAAATCAATACCAACAGTTTTAAAACCAGACTTTGATCTGTTTAGGTTCAATGTTAGAAAGAATGGGACACTCTCTAATGAGTTGTTGCCTTCTCAAAGAAGTGGGTTTTGGGCATTTTGCATAGACTCTCTTCAGGGCTTCCACTTGCTTTGGTGTATACCTCACATACTTGCTAGCATCCATTTTTTAGTTGTGGTGTTTGAGTTTAACATGCATACACACGAATGTATGGTATCAGTAGGTATGACTCCTACACATATCTTTTATTGAAAGTTATGATTCTTTTGGTTTTAGTTTAAATTCCTTAGATTCGCTCAATTTCTTATATGATTTGGGTTAACTTAGTTTGGGTCAGTTTCAAAAATTTGGGGTTAAATCTGGTGTCCAACCTGATTTTGAGTTCATTAGTATTCGTTTGGGTGTTCAAAGTGTTCACACTTTTCCTGATATTTGATGTTAAAGAAGGTATGTGCAACTTTTTTTTTTTTTTTTTTGTTGAATCTCCTGTTAATAATTCATGTGGCCGTGGTTTCTCAATATTCTCCCGTTTCTTTGTCTAATTTTTATTTTCTTGGTTCTTGTTTTCTAAATTCTAGAAGTGAGAATCCTAAACTCTAATCACATCCGCACCCACCATAGCCTACTCGGATTGGATTTTTTTTTTTTTGTGGTTTCCGTCTTCCCATCTTTCTTAGTCTATTTTTTTTTTTTGGTTGGTTTCTCCGTTGCAGGTTTGAAGTGGTAATATCATTTTTTAAAGAGTCACTATGTCAGCCATATCCTAAAGTGAATGCTTATTGGAATTATCATTTTAGTACTGGGAGGTAAAGCCATACTTTTATTTACTGGTTATTTCCATAAACCCATTTACTGGAATCGGGTTATTATATTCTTATTGTTGAAAACAATGGCATTTTCCTTATCTGAATGATTGGTGTTTAGAAATATTGCATAATTAATTTTACCACATGAAACTCACCCTCTTTAGTAAATCTTGATTCTGTGTCTTTGTCTTTGTTTTAAATTGCCATTTTAATCTATCTCTGTGATGTTGTCACACTAAATTGTCGTCGTGTTTACATGTCTGAAGGAATTAAGTTTCAAATCGTGGAGATATAAGTTTTTTTTATAAAGTTTTGCCAAATTTATAATACCGGTTTGTTGGATTGTAAACTTTGCATCTTATACTCATTTTGCAACTAAATATAGAACCATAAAGTTTTAAAAAAACATAATTTTAGTGTTTATCAGGTTTGAATTTTGCAATTTAACTTACTGTGCTTTGTTATTGTTACAATAACTATTGTTTTGAAGGATAGATTCTACGTAAGGAAACCATTAACTTATAAATTAATTTCAACTTTGAATATGCTCAAAATGAACTATGGATACATTATCAATTTTAGAAAAGAGAAATATGAACTGAAATAGTTAGGAATTGATTGGCGCTAGATGGAAAACGAAGAAGTTGATAGGGGTCAAAATTCAATGAGCTTCAAAGAAAAAAATTTATTCAATAAGCGACTGCGGGAACAATAGGCTCTATCAAAATATTATCGAAACAAGCGTCATAGAGAGATTCGCTTGAAGAAATCAGATAATCAACATACCGATAACTATACTCGGTATCGACAACAATTAAACTCTCGAAGAAGCGAGGGGATTATTTGTAATCACAATGAAGTTGGTAAGTAATTTTGTAAACAAAATATATATATTAGCTTATTTGTTATTTTGTTTTGTAGTATTAAATGTCTTGTTAGTGTAGTAGACCATGGACAATTTGTTTTGTACACATGAGTTCCCAAATTGGTTATTGTGGATTAAACATTTTATATATAATGTAGGCAATTTATTGGACACCAATACATTTGAAGTCCTCGATAATATGGAGACAAATATCGTTCGCACAGGTAATAACAAAAATTATCCCAATGTATTTAATACTTATACTTTATTATTTCTAGAGTTGTGTTTGTGAAATTATGTTATGTGTAATATAATACATATTAGGGTTAGAGTTTCAGTATTTATTTTTATGTAAATTGTTATTATTTTGAATTGTGTATAATGGATTTCAAAAAAGTTTATATTTTATTATTCTATAAATATCTTTGGTTACTATCATGAATAATAATAAATATGTGACATGTGAAAAATATTTGTTTATATTGTGACTCTTATGGTTTCGTTAATTCATGTATTTATAGACATAATGGATTATTTTAATGTTCTTGTATGTAGAAGATATTATTTTCATATGTGTGCTTGCAAAATATAATACTGTTGGGTGTAATGATTGTACAACAAATATGTCAAATGATAGATATTTTTTTACCATGTTTATTGAATTTATATTTAAAATTTTATTATTTAATAGATCATTCAACCATGCCTGTAAGAGGTAGTCAATTACCTCTTCATATGGATGAATCTTCCTCGTCTATGCAAAATACTTTTGAACCTACCTCATTTGACGCAAATATTGTTTCCCAAAATCTTCTAATTGAACCTACTTCTATAAATATTTTTTCCTACATATATTGGTATCTGTTTTACTTGCTCAAAAGTGATGTATTATAGATAACTTTTGTGTTTACTCCTTACTTTATCCAAAAAACGGAAAATACAATGTTTGCATATCTGGTCGTGAAGTGTATATAGATCATATATATCTCATGGAAAGTCTTTAGTGAAAAATTATTCGAGTTGTAATTCTTTCACTCATGTCGAGTGGGATATCTTTGTGTATGCCAAACACACACGCATTTGATACCTAACTTTTATATTTTGGAAAATGTAGTGATGATGTGTGCACAAGCATTTTGTGGGCAATTATGTGATCAGATACTCCAACTATGGTGGAATGGATGATATGTGGTAAAGTGGCATTAACTCTTCCAACTATTAAACTAAGTAATTAGACAATATAGTTTCATTTTCATTTATTGAATCACATTCTGGATTATTATTGTATTAATATTTACTTATTTGCACACATGCAATTGCATATAGAAAGGCACCCACAGTTTTTATGTGGATTTTTCAATATGGGGGGAGATTGATTTCAACTCTTTCATGCAAGAATTTGGGTGCAATAGAAATGACAAGTGATGACATAGAATTTTACACTAAACATATAAAGAAATGCTGAAGCTATGATCCAAGGCAAGCTTAAGTGAAAAATTGGCCTTGCCATGGTTATCTCATAATATTCACACTGTATGTTTTGGGCTTCCCTTTGTACAATGAACTTTTTATTTATAAAAATGATTGCCTCATAATAGAGGGCTTTTAGTTTCCAATCTTTGATGTATCTATTTTTGCAAATATTTTTCTCTGCAATTAGGATATAAGGTTTATAATATTTAGTAACTGTTCTTAGATAAATGTATTGGTCTATGAATGATTACTTTGTTTTGGTAGGGAGTATATCTGGCATCAGGAACAAAATCAAGTTGCTTAACTGTGAATGACTTTGATAATCTTCATAACCAAGGTAATGAGTCATACCAATGAGAGGTTTTATTCTCTTTTGTCTTTTCCTGATCTACTGGTACCTTATGATCAAGGCTGTGTTAAATTGAGACTTCTTAATGGTCAAGCACATTTGCTTTGAATTTTTTTTAGTGGTGTGTATTGTTAAGGTTTCTGTAAACAATGTAAACAATCCAATGACTTTTGGCCCAAGTTTAGCACATACACACATATAAAAGATGAGAGTGAATATCATGAACAAAACTGATGCTCATAACAGTGACAAATAATAGCTAATACCAATGAATTTTTATGGGGTGACTACAATGTGGACCTTTAAAGTTTGATTCTTTCCTTGTAGCCATGATAAGTGCTACATGTAAAGGAAGTTTGAAATTCTAAGGCTACTTTTCGTCTGTGTAGAAGTAACAGCTTGTCGACAAAGGAAATTTCCCATTTTTAGCACAAGCAGAAAATATTGAACATTGAAAACTTCACTTGTGTTCTTAACATTTGTTAATCAGTCAGTTAATGTTTTGAAATAATTCTTCCATGTCATGTTCTCTCTTGTTACTATAGTTTTGTTCATTGTTTCAGGGAAAAAAATTATCAATACCCTTATCATGTTATAAGTATATAAAATTGAGCCAATGATTTTCCTTTGCAAATGCTCACCCTGAGGTTAAGGTTTTTCATGAATATACCACATTTACTTTTATATTGTTACATCAACAACTGATATTTGTCATATTATTCAGCCATTCTATCACAATGTATTTTGAATTAGGATAATTCTCCTTTCAGCTACTTCCATTGTTTTCACTATAACTAAATATGTTTGGATTTAGGAAGCTAATTCTGTTTGCTGATCTTTTCTTCTCGTTTGATTCTATTATGTGATAGTGAAGAATTTCAAAATGTCATTTATCTATTAATTCTTTTGATGGGTATAATATCATTAGATTTGAAAGAAGATGAATCAAAACAATTGCTACACATTTCTACATGTCAGCAGCTTGACGTCATCCGGTGGAACCATGCTAACCAAGATAAGGTCCGCGTTTACCTTCATTCTGCTCGTACTTCTTTCTAATCTATAAGTTAAACACTAGCTGTACCACTTATGATTGAAATTTTTAATGTCACAACTTATTCATTTGCTAAATCATACCATCTCTAATACGAATTATTGCTAGAGTTCCCGAAATATAAATTGGTTTCTCGTGCTTAACATATTGGAATGATATTATATCTTATTACATGTAAGTTCTGCGTTTGGAGATATGGTAGTCATTTAAAAAGGTTTCTCTAGCAAGGAAGTGTGACATTTTCCTCCAAATTCTCCTCGTTTCGTCTTCTAAGAACAAAAACATTCTTAGCTGATTAATATTTAATGCAGATTAGTGATGGGGTGCAGGTGCAGTGCATGTTCTTGATGGCCGAAAGCTTCGAGTCGAGGGTTGCACTCGACCATTATCCTTCTTGTCGCTTCATCATGATTTCACGGGTATTTTACCCAACTTGTGGATTCAAATAGGGATCTTAAATTTTCTTCATTAAGTATAATAGATTCAGTTAAAAGATTTTCATGTGCTAATCTTTATGCACGTCACGTCGATGACTACCAAGCAGTTTTTCATTTTTCAGGGAGATTTTAATTTCGAAATCTATCACCAATTTCAAATAAATTTTCACATAATTTCGATTGAACTAATAACTATTTCACTTCACAAAAATACCTTGCCTTTACAACATAAATCAATTCATACTATCACAAACAACATATATACGGTTTTACGTGCAACACACGAGGCACAACTAATATATATATATATACTTACTATAACATAAGTGTCTATCACTTGTTTACTATTCACCCTTCAACCAACACGACGTCGTTTTATTGATTTAGTATTCTTAATTTCGTCCAAATCTCACTATTTTGTCCTAAACTTTTGACACTTTTTTTTATATTAAATTAATCTCTTTAGCCGTAATTTTTGACTTCTTCATCTTTTCTTTTCTTTTATTTATTTTAATATATATATATATATATATATATATATATATATATATATATTAGTGCCTTTTAGCCGCAATTACTGATCTTGACTTTTGTGTGTTTGGTGGAATCCCATGTTTTGTTTACACGTTAGTTAATGATGTGAAAGGTTTTGCTAAACTTCATTTTCTCTAAACTGCAGTTTTTGTTGTCCAACTCAAAAATTTGCTGCACCTTATACATTAAGTATTTTTACATAATTCCAGTTGGAGACGATATCCTTATGGGTTACCAAGCCATTGGCTTTGGTTTCACATAATTTCATATTATATAACTCAAGTTATGGACAATTTTGTAAATTGCAACAGCATGAATCCGAGAAACTGCCTAGGATGTTTCGGTGAGTATTTTAGTATGCCGAAACATGCCGTCAAACTATCAAATTTTGATATGTGGTAGCTACATGAGTATTCTATGTTCCCTGAAAATTTCATATTGTTCGGTGATCGTTTACTATGTCAACGAAATTTTTGTTACTCCATGACTAGGTTAATTGTTTCTCTAAACTGCAGTTTCTGTTGTCCAACTCAAAAAATTTCTGCACCATATATATTAAGTAGTTTTTCCATAATTTCAGTTGGAACAATATCTCTATGGGTTACCTAACCATTGGCTTTGGTTTCACATAATTTCATGTTATATAACTCAAGTTATGGACAATTTTGTAAACTGCGACAGCATGAATCTGAGAAACTGCCTAGGATGTTTCGGTGAGCATTTTCGTAAGTCAAAACATGCCGTCGGACTATCAAATTTTGATATGTGGTAGCTAAATGAGTATTCTATGTCTCCTGAAAATTTCATATTTTTCGGTGATCGTTTTCTATGTCAAAGAAATTTTTTTACTCCATGACCGGGTGAAGAAATTTTAGTAACACTGTCCTTATTTTGAAAATTTTCTTCACCCGGTCATGGAGTAACTATTTTTTTTTTACATAGAAAACGATCACTGAACAATACGAAATTTTCAAGAGACATATAATACTCAGGTAGTTACCACATATCAAAAATTGGTAGTCCGACGGCATGTTTAGGCATACTAAAATGCTCACCGAAACCTCCTAGGCAGTTTTTTGGATTCATGTAATCGACGTGCCGGAATCGCTATTATAAACCAATCAAAAAACTTTAAGTAGTGTAAATATCTTATTAAACTTTTGTAGGCCTTGGTTTTGTGGTAGTTTTAGTGGATTACCATGTTTTGATTACACGTTAATGATGTGAACTTGAAAGGTTTTGCTAAACTTCATGTTTCTCTAAGCTGTATTTTCTGTTGTCCAACTCAAAAATCTGCTGCACCTTATATATTAAGTATTTTTACATAATTCTAATTGGAGACGATAGCCCTATGGGTTACCTAACCATTGGATTTGGTTTCACATAATTTCATGTTATATAACTCAAGTTATGGACAATTTTGTAAATTGCGACCGCGTGAATCTGAAAAACTGCCTAGGATGTTTTGCTGAGCATTTTAGTAACCCGAAATATGTCGTCGGACTATCAAATTTTGATATGTGGTAGCTAATTGAGTATTCTATGTTCCTTGAAAATTTCATATTTTTCGGTGATTGTTTTCTATGTCAAAGAAATTTTTGTTACTCCATGAGCGGGTGAAGAAATTTTAGTAACATTGCCCTTATTTTGAAGAATTTCTTCACTTGGTCATGGAGTAACAAAAAATTCTTTGATATAGAAAACGATCACTGAACAATACGAAATTTTCAGAGGACATATAATACTCAGGTAGCTACCACATATCAAAAATTGGTAGTCCGACGGCATGTTTAGGCATACTAAAATGCTCATCGAAACCTCCTAGGCAGTTTTTCGGATTCATGTCATCGACGTGCCGGAATCGCTATTATAAACTAATAAAAAAACTTTAAGTAGTATAAATATCTTCTTAAACTTTTGTGGGCCTTGGTTTTGTGGTAGTTTTAGTGGATTCCCATGTTTTGATTACACGTTAATGATGTGAACTTGAAATATTTTGCTAAACTTCATGTTCCTCTAAGCTGCATTTTCTGTTGTCCAACTCAAAAATCTGCTGCACCTTATATATTAAGTATTTTTATATAATTCCAGTTGGAGACGATATCCCTATGGGTTATCTAACCATTGGCTTTGGTTTCACATAATTTCATGTTATATAATTGAAGTTATGGACAATTTTGTAAACTGCGACCGCATGAATCCGAGAAACTAACTAGGATGTTTCGGTGAGCATTTTAGTAAGTCGAAACATGCCGTCGGACTATAAAATTTTGATATGTAGTAGCTAAATGAGTATTCTATGTTTTCTAAAAATTTCATATTTTTCGGTGATCGTTTTCTATGTCAAAGAAATTTTTGTTACTCTATGACCGGGTGAAGAAATTTTAGTAACACTGCCCTTATTTTGAAAATTTTCTTCACCTAGTCATGGAGTACCAAAAAATTCTTTGACATAGAAAACGATCACCGAACAATACGAAATTTTTAGAGGACATTGAATACTCAGGTAGCTACCACATATCAAAAATTGGTAGTCCGACGGCATGTTTAGGCATACTAAAATATGTTGAGAACCAAGTGCAGATTGTTGGTTTAGGTGTGAAAAGATTTTACTCCAATGTTGTCCAAGACATACTTCCACCATTGGAGGATACTGTGAAATTTGAAGAATGGAAATAACTGGTAAACAAGTTGACATGGAGGATTTCTTTAATTCGACGATGGGCATCAAAGGGAAGCCTGATGCCATCCATGAAAAACAACTTCCTATTGAACAGTGTCCTTTTGACACTCAGAGAAACAACAACCCATTGATGCCAAGCAAACTTGACCATGCAGGGCAATATAATACTACACCTGCTGCAGATCCTTGTGAAGAAACAGAAACTGATTTTCCTTTGGAACAAGATGGTGATGGTATAATTTCTAATAAATTAGATAAGGTGGTTGTTGAGAATATTACAAGGGATTTAATGCCAATGAATGCCAATTCATGTTCTGTTAATAAAATTTTGTCGGTGACATCATCATATTTGAATGGTGATCATAACAATACCACTCTGCCATGGTTTCTTCACAAGCACCTTCAGTTAATGAGGCAGGGCTTATAGCGTTCCCAAAAGAAGGGATCTTGAATAATAGCTTTTCAGATGACAGAGAGTGCGGTTCTGATATCTCAAGCACGGGCTGAGAATCTGAACTTGACTTACCATCAGTTGAAGATTCAAATTCTGATGAAGATAGAAGTTTATCTGTACCAGCAGCAGTTTCAGTTGAGGAAGGTCAAAAAGATAATGTTATGGTAATGGATTCATCAACTTCTTCAGCTGATGGTGCAGATTGCAGAACCTCAGATCGACAAAGTCTTTTGAAAGTCTTTTTTTTTTTTTTTTTTGACTTTGTCGAGTTAACTCGACACAGTCTTTTGAAATAATTTTTTTTTTTTTTAACTTTGTCGAGTTACTTGACAAAGTCTTTTGATTTTTTTTTTTTTTACTTTGTCGAGTTACTCGACTAAGTCTTTTGAATTTTTTTTTTTTTTTTTTTTTTACTTTTTCGAGGTAACTCGACAAAGTATTTTGAATTTTTTTTTTTTTTTTTTATACTTTGTCGAGGTAAGTCTTGATTTTTTTTTTAGTAGTTTGGGCTTTTGGCTCTTTTTTTTATTTGCACTTTTGGTCCACAACTTTTTCAATTTATAACAAATTTACTCCTAACTTTTTTTTTTAGCATTGGCCATCCCCGGCCTTTGAATTTTGTTGCAAATTTTATTTTGTCCTCCTCTTTAAATAAACAAAATAAAAACTAATAACAGCAAAATAAAATAAATTTGTTATAAATAGTTAAAATTATTAAAAAATACAATTAATGTCTTTGGTTATAACAATTTAAAAATTAACTTGACGACAATCGTTATAATAAAATTAATGTCTTTGGTTTGTCAAGTTATTCAACAATAATTTATTAAAAAATAATTTGGTCGAGTTACTCGACATCAATTTTTGACACTTTTTTTAAATTTGATTAATCCTTTTAGCTGCAATTTTTTCATTTTTGTCGACTTTTTTCAATTTTTTTCCTCCTTTTTTTGGGCTTTGTCGAGTAAATTTGAATTTGACAATTTTTCTTTTTTCTTTTTTTTTTTCTTTTAATTTGTGCTTTTAGTCTCAACTTTTTAAATTTGTAACTAATTCACCCACAATTTTTATTTTTTTTACCATTGATCATCCCCAACATTTAAAATTTGTTGAAAGCCCAATTTGACTATTTTTTTTTTGTCGGATTTTGTCCTAAATTCTACAATATTCATTTATTTGTCCTAAATTCTACAATATTATAATTGCTACACGTGCAACGCACGGGCTATATATATACCTACAATAATATAATATAAGAGCTTATATTGTTCATTTTTCAATCAATACGCACAAGTCTAGAGAGAACAAGATTGCACAAGTCTTCAGTTTCAAGAAATAGAGAGAAAATTCAGTTTTGAGCCATGTGTTGTGATGGAGATTGCAGGCCTTTGGGCTTCCTTTTGGGCCTTCCCTTTGCTTTTCTTGCCCTTATCATCTGCATCGTTGTCTCTACTTTTTTTTTTAATTTGAGTAATTTTGGTTGATTGATTAATTTATATGTGTATGCATAGGTTGCTGTTGAGTTGAACACCGTCTGATCAAGACCATTTTGTCGAGCAGCTCGACAAAATGTGAGCCACAATTGTCGAGCAGCTCGACAAATCGAAGGCCCCATTTTGTCGAGCAGCTCGACAAAATGTGAGTCCCGTTTGTCGAGCAGGGGATTCCATATCCGAGTACCTCGACTTCCAATATATATATTTTTCCTTTTCTATCTTGTTTTTTTTTTCCTTCTAATAATTCTCCTTTGTAAACCCACTGCTGAATTCTAAGATTGTTGGGAATTAGTTCATGTTTGAATTTGTGTATCAGAAGATAAATCTATGCATAATATTATGATACCTGCAGAGTCAGACTTAGTTTCTTATACTAGGGAGACATCTAGGTCCTCAAAGCAGAAAGGCAAACGTGCACATAGAGATCATGGCGAAGCACATGACTACTCCAACCATGACGCTAAGGTAAGCTTTTATGCCAATGACATTGATTGTGCATTGCATATTATGTTCCATTTATGGTTGTGCGGGTTTTCATATTCCTTTCAATGCACCAGAAGCGTAAGAAAGTGGTGGAAATTGAGAGTGCATGTCAAGTAATTTCAAGCCCAGATCGACAAAGAGGCAAGTGTGGAGAAGTGTTGCTCGGCTGACAAAGGTTAGCTTGGCTATCTTTTCTGCATTTTCTTGTATAATGTTTTGTGCTTATGAATGGAACTTGCTTGGTAAATCGCAGAATTCATAAGTAGTTTAATCGTCATGTGGCATACTAAAAGCGTCTAAGCATGCACAGTAACATTCTTGCATATCGGTAAACCATAGTTGAACAATTAAATATACAGAACATGATCTTTCATTAGGAGCCTCAAGCTATCTATGGGTTCATGCTATTTTGCTCGTTGATTGAGTTCTCATGGTTGATTGTCAAGTTGGTTGTACATGTATAAATAATCATGGAGGTAAATTCCGTTTTAAAGTTGAAATTCAAAAAAGTTCAATGTTGAAACTTATCAACAACAAGAAGAAGATATTGACTATTGATCTTTCTGGGAAAGCAACATAATTCTGACATTTGATCTCGGTAAAATGAAACTATAGTGATGTCCTTGTATTCATATTAAAGTGAATGTAGATTTATTGTAGTTGTGAAATAATCCTGTTATACAATGCCTAATTGCCTATCAGTCAAGTTTTGGTGATTTTACCAATTCTGTGTGTTTTATTTTGTCTATGTTATATTGAGAAGAAATTTGTGGACTTCCTGACATTATCAAAGTTACATGTTGGTACCTTTATATGGAATTTTGTTTATTTTATTTGAAATTCTTTTTGATTAAAATGGCAGCAAAATAGTTGTTTCTTGGGGATTTTATCTACGAGCATGATGGTGTGTGCTATTAAGGGAAAGAATGTATCTGAATGTCATTGTTTCGCAGGTGGAGTGTCTAGCTTATGCAAAAAAGTGTTTTTGAATTGTCGCTAAACTACTCTCGTCTTTGCATATGATTCTGAAACATAAGATAATAATTTTCTAAGATCTAGGAATCTTTGTCATGACACAAATATGTGCAGCGGCCTATTACTAATTAGGCTAAAATGGCATTTAATTAAGTTTCATGCCATTTATGAGTAAATAGGCATACATTAACAGGTTTGTCGTTTTCATACCGCATTCCTTTATGAGTTTCTTCTCCCATTTGATATTCGGTAAATTATGACATTTATTACAAAATTTATGAGCCTGTGAATTTTTTGGGAGAAATTAATTTCAACTTGTGACATTTGCCTTCGTCTGTTTCCTCATTTTCAAGGATTGGTGCTTGTAACCTTCTTTGCCATTGCCATTGCCTTTGCCTTGTACTGTGCATCAAAGCACTGTCACTTATGGACTATTGAGTGGTGAATGAGTTTTGCTATTTTTTTTTTCAGCCATGAATGTTGCCTAGTGCAAGAAATTGGGTCTTGAGGAAGGCATGTTGGTATGGTTTTTAAATGATAACATGAATATGTGGCAAATGATTTTTGACCTAACGGTATTACTTTGTTCCCAAGCCATGTAGTTACGAATATGTTTGAGGCTCTAAGGTTATGGTGAATGTGGTATATGTCGTTTTCTTTTCATGGGATTAAATTTGACCAACAATGCATCTCTTTTGGAAGTAAGGTGTGCTAGTCATGTAAATGTTTTCTAAGAAGATGTGCTGCTTGGTTTGAGCACTCAGATACAACTAACACTAAATATGACAGTTGTTAAATTCTCTGGTAAAATTGTAAAAAAGTGCAAAATTATGGAGCATTGTATATTTGAGTGTTTGTCGAGTTACTTGACAAACACCCACCCCTCCCCCTACAATCATATTGGGCTTCAAGTCCATTTTTTACTTCTTTTTTTTTTTTTTTAATATATGTGGGTGTTTGTCGAGTTACTTGACAAACACCCACCCCTTCCCCTACAATCAAAATTAGCTCATTTTGAACTTTTTTTAATTTTCTTTTAATTTGGGTGTGTGTTTGTCGAGCGTATTTGGACCTTTATTTTTTTTTTTTTTTGGTGTGTGTTTTTTTTTTAGAGTTTAGTAACAAATAGATTTTCACTTAATTTTTTACTATTTTATTTTATTTTTTCTTATAAGCAAATTGAATACAATTCTCTCTAAATTTTTTACATTTTTCAAATTTGTTTAAATATTTTAATTTCATATATATTTTTTGTCATTTCAATTATATTTAAAACTTAAATTTTTTTCCTACATTTTTCACGTGCACACACACGTACTCGAAAATTTTTTTTCTAATAAGATTAATACGTAAGCAAAGTCAAGCAACTTTTGACTTTTTTTTTTTTTTTCTGTTTGTCGAGTTACTCAACAAAGTAGATTTTGACCAGTTTTTCAAAAAAAAAAATTGGGTCGAGTTACTCGACAAAGATTTTTTTTTCTTTTTTTTTTTTTTTGTTTTTGTCGAGTTACTCGACAAAGCCTAATTTTTCCAATTTTTCATTTTTTATTTTTTTGTCAGAGTTTAGAGATTTTTTTTTTCCTTTTTTTTGGACTTTGTCAAGTAATGAATTTGAAATTTTTTCATTTTTTTTTTAAATTTGCGCTTTTTGTCTCAATCTTTCAAATGTGTAACTAATTTACCTCCAACTTTTTTTTTTTTTTTGACATTGCCCATCCCAATCTCGCCATTTTGTCCTATAAATTTGCATTAAATTTTTAAGAAATCAGCTTTTGTTGAATTTTTTTTTTTTTTTGTAAGATTTGGCTTTAGTTTTGTCGTGTAACTCTAAAAAAAATTTAAAAAGTTTGTTATATAATTCGACAGTTTTTTAACTGGAGCTCGACAAAAAAAAATTGAATAAATGAGAAATTATATTTATGTATTTAAAAAAAATGTCGAGCATTAACTTTTGTGTGTGTGTGTGTGTGTGTGTGTGTGTGTGTTGAGCCAACAATCAAAATGGGACCATTTTAATCTTTCTTAAATTTTACACTCCCCCAACATTCAAAATAGCCCATTTTTACCTTTTGAAATTATTATTATTATTATTATTTTAATATTTGGGTGTGTGTTTGTCGAGCAACTCGACAACTCGACAAACACCCACCCCTCCCTCTACAATTATATTGGGCTTCAAGCCCATTTTTTATTTTTTATTTTTAAATCCCTATAATTAAAATTAGCTCATTTTGAACTTTTTTTTAATTTTTTTTTTAATATTTGGGTGTGTAGGCACCCTAAATGGAAACCTTGCATGTGGAAAATTGATTTTCACATCACATCCAAGACTTTCAGTAAGTCTTCATGACCAAGACTTTGATGGAATTCTTTCCTTCGTATTCAAATACGGAAGAAAAGATTTAGTCAAAGACAATAATGTTCCTTTCTCAGTTTCATATCTTGTGAGTTATGCAATCCATAACCAGCATAATATGACTATTGTTAAAGAACCAAAAGGAATAAAGATTGATCCTTTATTCTCAGATTACCTTGAACACAAAGAAACAGAATTTGATTGGCTTGTTCAACCGGCAAGAAAATCATTACAAATTGACCTTGAGCAAAAAAGGACTCTTGTCAAAGAACAGAGACCTTTACTTTTACATTCAACATCTACTAAGAAAGATCCTATGTATAGATGGAAAGAAGACATTCCTTAAAGTAGCCAAAAAAGAGAAATAAGAGAAATTAAAGAAACAATCAATCAATTAGCTAATGTTCTCTCAACAGAAAAATAATGTCATTAGGAGAAATCTTGAAAGAAATAAAATCTTTAAAAGACATTATAGAATAACTAAAAAATGATCTTAAAGATTATCATTCAAAAACTGAAAAATCTTTAGATCAACATTCAGCAATAATTATAACTGAAATAAAAAATCCAATTGCCTCAACTTTAAGAAAAGAACTTGTTAAAAAATATGGAATCCTTCAAAAAAGGGGAGAATTTACAAAAAACAGAAAAACACAAGAAAAGGAAAATTCGATTTTGAAGATTCAGAATCAGAATGAATAATGTTAGAAAAATCCTTGAAAACATTTATGAATCATCCAATGATTTAGGACATCTTAATGTTCTATTGGCCTTTGAAGATAACAAACTTGAAAAAATCGCTTCTATCTTCAAGAAAGTCAACATAAATAACCAAGAACTCATTCTCACAGCTCAATCATTTGAAAATCCTCCAGAAACCAATGAACAAATAACAGTTGATAATAATTCAGAAAGTTCTGAAGAAGAAACAATCATACATAAAAGATTCTTTGCAAATACTGACATTGGAGTAAAAATTAGAGAACCAAAAGTCGAATCTGAAGCAGTCCCAATGGACTATGAACCTACATCATCAAACCCAAAAGGGGATGGAAAAAGACCCATAGGAGACTTCACTCCTAGACCAACACCTTATGAAGATAATGAAATTGATCCTTCATATCTTCTTCATAACCCAAAGAAATTACCTGTCGATGTTAAGATACTTGACCTAGACTGTGTAATAAATCCAGAAACAGTCATTGAAAATTTGGTATAATAATATCATAATTTCAATGATCATCCATAAAGAAATACATAGAGATGAGCAAAACTCATGGCACTATGTTATTTCAAGCACAAGAGGAAATGTAAAAGCATTCCTTACAACTTTCAGCTATGAAGCAAAAAATGCTCTATGGCTTGAAACCCGTGAAAATATTCCTCAATTTATCAAAAGAATTGTGGAACAAATCTACAAACAATTTACTGGTTAAACTTTTGTAGCCTACAAAAGCGTCAGATCAACAATAGATCAAGGAGATGCTTTAAACCATCTGGAAAAAATGACAATTTGTGACATGTGCTATTTTGAAGAATACACATGTAAATTCTCAAAATACTATTACATTTGTCCTCCAACAGAATGGAAACAATTAACAAAAAAATTTATGAGAAAACTTCCTTATCCTTTCAATGATGAAGTCATCATTCTTTTTAATGAAGCCATTAAAATTCAAGAACCTAGTACAGACAATTTCAAAGCAAACATGCAAATTGATTCTTTTTTAGGATTAGCAATTACTGTTACAAGAAACCTACTTGCAGATAAGTGTAAGCAAGCACATTTAACAAGATCCAGTGTTAAGACAGTACCCAGAAATCCTAGAATTTGCTGTAGTAAATACTTGGATAGAATCCCCGGACATTATGGATGTTATCCTGAAAGAAAGAAAAAAATTAAATCAATCCAAAAACCAAGAAGAAAAAGTTACAGGTTCAAAAAATACAAAAAACCATACAAAAAGAAATTCTTTAGGAAAAAGAGATTCTTTAAAAAACACACTAAACCAAGAAAAGAAAATTTTGAAGACAAAAAGAAATTTTGTCCTCAAAAGAAGAAAAATTACAGATGTTGGATTTGCAATGAATCAGGACACTATGCAAATGAGTGCCCTGCAAGAATTGGAAATGAAGACCGTGTCAAACTGTTAAAAACTTTTGAAAAAAGGTTTTTATCCAGTTGAAGATCCTAGTGATACAGAATCTCTGTATTACTTATCTACAGACACTGAATCTAATTATTCATCATCAGAATCCTCTTATTATGAGTAATAAAAATATAACAAATCCCAATTCTATTTACATTCCTATCAAACTTAGTTTTGAAGGATACAGAAAATACACAATTCATGCTTACATTGATACAGGAGCATCTGTATGCACTGCAAGCAAATGGATTATTCCAAATCAATTTTGGGTCCTTTCTGAAAGAACTTTAAAATTAAAAATTGCGAATAATTCAGAAATATCCACTTCAAAAGTTGTTAAAAACATTAATATAGGAATATGTGGAAACCACAACTCCACTATCCAAACGTTTGAATTCAAAATTCCAACAGTTTATCAACTTGAAACAGGAATTGATTTCATAATCGGAAATAACTTTTGCCAGTTATATCATCCATTTATTCAAGAAATCAACTCAGTAAGTTTTACCTTACAACATAAGAAAATTTGGATTTTAAAGAAAAGAAAAGCCTTAGCTTTTAACTCTTTAAAAGAAAAATTTTTAGAAATTCATCTGGATGATATTGAATTTCAATATCATCCAGATGAATTTCTTTTCCTTTTTCTTTTAAAGAGTTAAAAGCTCCTTGTGCACTTACACACTACAACGGCCACCTGCCTACTGGTGTAATGGCTTATAGGAAATGAGTTTCGTCCAAAATATATAAGGAGTATGTGAATCTAAAACATAGTTTTATTATCACAAGGCTTAAAGAGAAAAAATCTCTTTAGCTTATTTAATTACAAAGGTTTGATTCAACTGGATCTAATGTATCAATGTAAATTTAGATACCACATTGAATACCTTGTAAAAATAAACTAAACATTAATCTCATAAAGCCTTACTGTATTTTGGTTGTTGCTCCTTTGATATTTTCTGCCTGACTCCGAGCTCCTTGTGCACTTACACACTACAACGGCCACCTGCCTACTGGATCTAATTTATTACCTGTGTATTATCGTCCTTCTGCCAAAATGTATAATATTTTTTTTATTATACATTTAACTTCAAAATTAATACAAAAAATAGAATGCGTTTAAATAGTTCATTTAAACGTTGAATACAATTTATTTGTAAATGTTATACATGTAAATGTTAAAAAAATAATTTTGACAAACCCCCTCCCCCTCCCCCTCCCCCTCACCCTCACCCTCAAAAAACAATTAAAATGGGCTTTTTAGCCCATTTTAAACTAACTTAATTTTTTTTTTTTTTAATTTGGGTATGTGTTTGTCGAGCGTATTTGGACCTTTATTTATTATTTTTTTGGTGTGTGTGTGTTTTTTTTTTTAGAGTTTAGTAACAAATAGATTTTCACTTAATTTTTTACTATTTTATTTTTTCTTTTAAGTAAATTGAACACAATTCTCTCTAAATTTTTTACATTTTTCAAATTTGTTTAAATATTTTAATTTCATATATATATTTTTTTTGTCATTTCAATTATATTTAAAACTTAACTTTTTTTCTTATATTTACGTGCAACGCATGTGACTTAAACTAATATGTATGTATGTGTATATATATATATATATATATATATATATTGGTAATTGGTAATTATCTAGTGAGGACCGATCTACTGCTTCCAGATCTACTGCTCCCAGGTGGGCAGTAGATGTTGTCCACATGCTGACTTGTGACTATTGATATAAACTTACATCAACAGTCCACATGCTGACAAATCAGCATGTGGGCAATTATCTAGTTTGATTTTGCTATTCCTTACAAAAAAAAAGTATCTTGTTGATGACGTGGACATATCTATTACATTGTTTGTATCTTGCAGTGAAGGTTGTAGACAACAATGTACATGAAAGCGACGGTGAGAGACTGAGGGTGGACATTATCTCACAGCTCATCCTTTTTTTTTAATATATATTTTTGCTTTCCAAGTTAATCATGTTAGTTAAATTTAACTACTAAATTAATGTATAAAATTATATTTGTGTTTTATTTAAAGAATGCACAATATTCACTTGAAATAATGCAAAACTTGTAAAAGACGATGAAAAAAAATACGTAGATTAAGGCAAGAATTCGACTCTTTTTCTATAAAATGTATTTGTCCCACCTAGGTGTTTACGGTATTGTGGCAAACGCCTCTCGAGATACAACAATCAACTCTTTTCGATAGTAACACTACAAACCAAAAGGACGGCGAACTTGAATTGTTTAATACTCTTTGAAAATGAAAATGAGGACTCGAAAACTATGATTATGGAATGCAAGATAATTCTATATGTTATGGAATAGAAATTCGCAAAACTATAGGGACTTATTTATAGCATACCAAAAGTTGTGTCTGAAAAGATACAACACTTGAAAGGACTTGAATGAAACAATTGCCAAACCTGTAAGAACATGTTGAACAATTGTGTCTGTTCTAATTCAACAGACATTACACGTGACACGTGTCAAATCAAATTCGGAATGATGAATTAAAATAAATAAATTATTTTGTCTAAAAAGAATATACTAGGCGACCCCGACCCCGACACCGACACCGACAGGCGGCGGCACGCGCGTGAGCTTTGAACCAAACCCGATAGCATCTAAGTCTCCTCTCCTCTAAAGACTTGCGGTGCTCCTTGAAGCCCACACCCAAATCCAAACTAAAGGTATATTAATTGGTTCAAAATCATGTCATCTTCCGATATGGGATACACTTCTCAACTTTGCTACAATATCCAAGTGTCAACTTTTGATACTAATTTCTCATTTATTCAAAAATAGTTTTGCGAAATCATGTACCACGAGCATCTACTCACGGAGTAGAATGTATTCGACTATAAATTTATAATAATCAGTTATCGGGACTCACCCGAATATTTGGTCAAAAATTGGTCAAACCAATTTATAAACAACTAATTTCCAACTTATTTCCAACAAATCAATTCGTGTTTGCTTTTTCCTTTTTGTTTGGTGGCATAATTGTAATAAAGTAACGTCGATAATACACTTGATGTTAGAGCATTTCGACCAGCAGGAGCCGTGTACAAATGTTTGTGTTCATATGTACGCATATGACAAGCTTGAAAATAGACATGGATCGAAATCTAACGTTACTTGGAAAGAACGGAAGTAGACATTGTCAAGATAAATTTGTTTTCTTTTGGAAAACTGGATCGCGACTAGTCAAATTGATACGCTTTTTAGCTACATTTTGTGTTACGTGAACATGTCTAGTTTCCATCACGAACAATACTTGTCTTTTTGTGAAATTGTTGATCTGCAAAATCTTTTGGATTGTTCAATTATGTATCTCATTGTCTTGCAGTCTATGTCATTTTAATGTCGTTCTTACATTAGTTAAATCAATTTTGGTGGCTTTATTAATATATTCTGCACCCGTGATAACTTTAACCCAACAAAGTGCATCCTCAAGAGAATGTGAGCATTTGCTACATTCAATACACAATGAACTTTTAACGTGATACATATTACACGTAATACAATTAACAACTATCCGTGAATTAATATAAAAAATATGCGACCTCTTAACACATTAACCAATCACGCCACATTCTCAATATTTACGACCTCTTAAATATTTACATTTTTAACTTGACCTTGTAGAAGATGCGAACTTTTCATTACAAGCAACATTAATAGAACGCAATTATCAATCAAATGTGAACTAATACAAAAAAATAGAAGACGTTAACAAACATCAATGAATCATGATGATTCTAAAGGTATGCGACATCATGAAATATTTACACTTGTCCCATGATTTTTTAAGAGACGTGATCTTTTCATATCAAGCAATTACAACATGATGCAACAAGAACCAACTGCGATCTAATAAAAAAAATATGTGACCTTCTAAGCACATTAACTAATCATCACAATTCTAAACATTTGAGACCTCTTAAATCTTTTGTATTTTCATTGTCCTCTTACAAGAGATGCAGTCTTTTCGCATCAATCAAACTTCAACAGAATCAAATAACAATCAACTGCAATTTAATATAAAAAAAATATGTGACTTCTTAAGCACATTAACTAATAATCACTATTCTCCACATTTGCGACCACTTAAATATTTGCATTTTCATATTGATCTTCTTTATATCAAGCAACTACAAACAAAAAAGGTGATACATTTTTTTTTTTTGTAGTCAACACACCATATCATTCCCAATGTGGTTGTCAAGCCTCCACCAGGAAAAGATGGAGGGGGGGGGGGGGTTTCGGATACTCCAACCTTATATAAATAACTCATAAAAAATACATGGGAGGTGGCATAAAACTTCATCTCCAATCAGAAGAGCTAAAACAAACAAATGAATGAATAAGTGCCTGTTTGGTTGAGATTAAAAAGTGTTTATTTGGGTTAGTCAAACTTTTTTAAAAAACAAGGGCCCACATTAACGTGTGAAACCAAAAAGTTTCCAAAAAGCCTCTTGAATGGTCAATTATTGCGGCTGTTTTTATCTCTCCTCAGGGTGATTTTGGTAATTTTATCCAAATTCATTTCATGTGTCAGAATTTGATTATTTGGTCAAAAGAAAATAAACAATTTTCTAGTTTTTAATCCCTAACAAACAGTTTCTAAATAATAAAGCAACGAATAGGGAGGTACCACCTCACATAAAAAATATGTAGACTCCTAACTGTATGAAGCCCATGTCTATCAATTTGAACTAAGCTGCGGTAGCGCTGTAGTAAGTCCTAAGCGTTGTACTCAAAATAGCAATGGCAATCCCAACACTTTGAAGCAAGTAAATCAGCCACCTGGTTGTCCTCACGATAAATATGAGAAATAGTATCACGGTCGAAGGCAAAGAGATGTCTGATGTGGCGAAGAGTGACCTGAATAGACCAAGGTCTTCTACCTTTGGTGATGCACTGAATGACCAAAGTAGAGTCGTCCTCAATCCATAAATCTGAGAGTACATTCCTCCGAACAAGAATGATACTGTCAAGAATAGCCCTGAGCTCGACCTCCAAAATAGGGCACTCGCCATATGAAGAGAAGAAGGCACGAACACACTGACTTG